>OZ002731.1:43964328-44679263 GCA_963924305.1 Polygonum maritimum | reverse complement strand
GTTTTTGTCCTTCTCGGTCAAAATCCGTTTATTTACAAAAATACCACCTTATCTATCCTTTTCCTTATTTTCTTATTTAATAAGAAACAATCTCTACCGTTAGATCCGAAGGATCTAACGGTAGAGATTGTATCTTATTTTACACTCTAAGGCTTGTTTATACCCGAACCAAACTCTAATATCCAATATACTATGCATATATACGTGATGTGTACCAGTGTACGTAGATGAATCGTAAGAAGCAATTTCAAAATTAACAAAAAACTAAATTAATTTTCTATTAAATTTAGTAGTACGTGTGCTAGAACGAGCCATTTAAGTTTAAAATTACCAATTCGTGAAGTCAGAGAAGTGGGTTCGTAGTTTCCGGTGGGTTTATTCAGTCAAAGATTTGAAATACATATGAGATGAACAGTGGTAGGTGTCGCCTTCCAACTTAATTACCCTCTGCTTCTTCATCAGCCTAGCTGCCAAATAAGAATTGGTGTAGCGAGCCACTAGCCTATTTCGTCTTGATCGAGTCGCCGATTGTATGTAAATCATACATGAATAATTGATACAGTATGTATATCTAGAAGAAGCTCATTAATTATGGTATTCTTCCTCTAAGACTAGCCTACTATTTTTTACTCCAAAATAAAGTGGGCAGGCCACAGCCCACAGGGAAGGTGGTGATCTTCATTTCTTCACCAAAAATACATCCAACATATCTAAACCTACTTATATATATATATGAAGCAACGTACAGTAGTAGATACTACTGTATTAAGGGACTAACCTACAAGTCCACATATTACATATATCACGTCTCTTAATAAGATCCATCATTAGGAACTAGCCAGGTTCACTAAAGAGAGTAAAGTTTTTTTGATCAAAAAAAAAAGAGAGTAAAGTTTGGCATGCGGAAAATGGACCACTATGTATATATATATATATATATATATATATATATATATATATAGATTAATTCAATCCTGAAGTACAAATACAACTAAATTTATCGTATAAAACATGCAAATATGTAGCAGTACAAAACTCATGTACATGCACTAGAAAACTCATTTACACACACACTAGAACAAACCCACGTACACGAAAATGTTGAATTGTATAATACTGGTATTTTGTTAGCTTTTTCAAAATTACGCATTTTTAATTTATTCCAAGTAACAAAGTATTAGGACTTCTTCAAGTAACAAATGGTACATCTTGAACTTTAAAAAAAAAAAATACCACATCCACAGAGAAAATGCAATTTATTCAGATGCAGCATTACGTGAATTGGTAAATAAAGGACTACAACAACACAACAGTCTTACCACATTTGCATTTCAACAAATGCTAATAATATCACTCATTTTCTACACATATAAAATCCCCATATTCAGCTTCATGAACTCAACTCATTCATTCAGATACAAACCAAATCAGTGACAAATGCATAATCCTGATAAATAATAAGGCACAGTATATATGACCAGACCAGATCACATCACCGACTATTCCTTCTTCATGTTCTTGAAATAAAATGCCAAGGCCAATACCACAAGAGGCAACAAGAACTGTAGAAGCTTGAACACGAAGCCAGAGCCTTGATCGGTAGCCTGCTGGGATGATGATGCAGCTTGCAGAGTGTGCTTCGCTTTAATTGGAAGAGACGACACATCAATTTTCCCGACGTAGTATTTCTTCAACAGTTTTCTAGCATCATCGCTGTGTCCAACGTCCTCGAATTCTTCTGTGGCATCTTTCCCTGCAGTACAAATATTGGTTTCCTCATGAGACGAGCTAGTTCCTATTCAGTCTTCAGTCTTTTTTAACATTAAAGGGCAAGTGGTCCAATTACCAGTTGCAGTTAGAAGAATATCGTCTCCTCCGGGATGGTCATCCAGAAAGGAAGTTACGTCATAAACCTGCTCATCACTCATGAAGTAAGATACAGCTGATTCAGCTTAATTTGCATCTGGTATTTGATAAAAGGAAGAGCCTTTGTTTAAGCTCAAACAGAGGCCAGATACAAATGAAAAAAAAATGCAACCAAAGTGTCTATTATTTAGGAAAGTTTTTAATCTTGATGGTCTCCTTTTACAACATACTAATACTGCGAAATATTCAAGATCAAAGAAAGCACATTAGTGACAGAAGTCCTAGCTATACCACCCATCAATACCCGACCACTAGAGGAAGTACATAGCAACTAACTAACTGTATTCATCACATGAAAGGGAGCGAAAAGACACAGCATGTTTGTTATCCATATCATCTCTGGCATTTGGTATATTGACGAAAAAACAAAGCATGTGTGGTATATCATAAAAGGAAGTAGATATCATGTTCGAACTAATATCAGCTATTATTTCGGAAAAAGGTTGTTAGCTCTCGTCTTGATGAAAAACTCAATGCAGCCACAAGGGGTTCAACAATATCAATATCATACAACATCAATGAGTGCCCTTTGACCATTTGGAAAATCATCAACCCAATGGCGTCTTCACAAAACATAGGATCAAGCCAATCATCAAAATTTCAGCTATCCGTATTCTCATGACAGAAATCCAGAATACAGTTAGAGATGGATATCAGTAGTTTGTATACTCAGAGAAACAAAATCCCTATTATGTGGGCTGTTTTACCTGTGATATTTTTTTTTTAAGTGTTCATGTGTTATCATAGGCTGACAAATTTGGTCAATTTGATTATGATTTGTGATGTTGTGTGTGGCAAATGGTAACCATGGGCTTGAACTTCCCTGTGAGCTCAGCAATCTACCATATCCTTTTTCCTTGTCAGAGAAAGACCACAAAATCCCAAACCCTCCAAAATTTATATGAACCCGCATGAAAATTTCACACAAACCCTCCAAAATCCTATAGTCAATTTATGTTTGCTAGGGCGTCCTCAAAACCCTAAAACGAAATCTCTACAAATCAAGCATGGAGTGAGCACAAGATCTAAACTTTTCGAAATCGGGTAGCACTCAGCTAGATAAGCACGGTAGTAGATACGATAGGAGAGAAAGAAAGGGACCTTCTCAGAGATGATTAGCCAGCAGTCGTCTTTAAGGTTGTGCTCTGCAACTTGGTCGAACAAGAACACCTTGGATTCTGACTCCATTGCTGTTACCTCGCTAGCCCCTCTCTCTCTCTCTCTCAACCACTCCAAACAAGACCGACGCTAAATTAAAAAATTGAAGTTGGGTGATCGATTTTTGTAATCAATTTTGGGGCCAGATCCTTCCTTGTAGTCAATTTAGCACCGCCGTGTGGAGTCAAAGCATTTATTTGTTTAATTTTGTTTTCCTGGTTTTGAGTCTTCCAAAATACGGAGTACATACAGTAATGGAATTCAAACCCCTTCGAATTGAATGGGCCGATCTTCTTGCCCACGCTCTTTGATGGGCCGCCCCGCAATAAAGTGTCGATCATTATTCAATTTCCCCGGTCGATTTCGTGTTCGTCAACCAAGGAAATTTCAAGGAGTTCTTAAATGTTGACTTTTTTCAACCACAAGTCAAAATAAAATTTGGAATCTCAACAAAATTTTAATCTTTTATTACAAGAGCCTAACTATCACGTACTAGCATGTACGTGGCAGTTAAGACAAAAAAAGTTGTATAAATCTACAAATACATTATACGTACATGTTTCTCTGTTCTTATTCGATTTAACCCTAGGTAAATAATGTAATGAAACATCACCTTATATTTATGCCCATATCATAGAATAGATCTTGGAGCTGCATAGATCCAATAGACATGCCATGATGATCGATTAACACATTCTTCTTCTTCTTCTTCGCTATACATAATTAATTGACTATGGGAGTTATATTATTAAGATTCTATTTAATAAGAGGTTGTTGCCAATGTACGTTGCTTGACAAGACCAACATAAGATGTCGGACTTTTTAATTAACCGCGCGCAACTAATTACCTTCCCACAATAATCATTGCTTTCTTAAAAATGTTATGTCACATCGATTATCCGTTTAATTGATTCAACTATTTATTACCATTACCTTACAGACATATAATATATATACATGTGTATGTATATTGATAACTCGTTTATTCCCGATCGAAATGATTGAACTAATTTTGAAATGACATTAGTTCGAATATTATGTTAGGTCGGCACCATATAACGGTACGTCAATATTAGTTCCATGTTACAGGACATATATACGTACCGTATAACGTACGTACAGCGTTAATCTTGCATGTTATGAAATAATAGCATAGTACGTACGTGCAGGCAGCATTACACCAACAATAAATGAGATTACATGCATATTAGTTGTTCAAATACATCTCGTATCATACGCCAATTGAAGTAATATAAGTATAACAATAACAGAGTACATATATAGCGTCGTATAGGCGGTATAGATGACCACACACTTGGATTGAAGCAGTATCATACTAGCTAGTTGTACGGTCAACTAGTGAATAGTGATTGCTTAGCAACACAATTTGTGGATGCTCATAGCTAGATTGACCCTGATAATTTCCTCGATCAAGCACCTCAAACCATAGTGCCTGTGAGTACAGGAAACTAATTAAATTGATCAATATATAACATACGCATGTAATGCATCCATATATAGAGATCATGAGCTAGAAGGATGGAGTTATATACATAATCGATCAATATTCAATGAACAGCAATGTCATAACAAGATAAAAGCACAAAGTACAGTCCTCAAACCATCAATGCTAGCCGGAGGACGTACAAAGAGCAAAGTTTTGCATGCATGCATGTATATTAGTTTTATGACTTTATCAATTGTGTGACGATTTGCCTTTTCAAATTCAATTCGTACATGACAATAGGCCTATCTCCAACACTCATGTCAACTTGTACTGTTTTTTCTTCACACTTTTCAAAATGAAGAACTCTCTTAACAAAAATGCATATGTTATGTAACCACGTTCAATTAGCTAGCTAGGTCTGATTATCCCTCCCCTCCATATATATATATATGTATTGTTCATTAATATATTAAAGGATCTTATACTCTTGTCTCATAATTCATATAAAACTTAATTTATGTAGTCTAGCTTGGACCTAGTTAATTAACTAGTAAACATAACGATTTTGAAGTCGTTAGCTAGCTAGCTTGACCAAATTCAAACTTAAGATATATGGGTATCATTGATCGATATATCATGACATGAAAGGACGTCTTAATCGTTGTGCCTAACGTAACTCCAAATATGAAAGGGATCCTATGAATTATGAATTGAAAGCGCAAAAATCACTCCAAATAATTAAAGCGCGATCGAGATCGAGAAATTAATGGACAAATGGGAAAAGTACAAATTATAAAAACGGATAGGCCCTCCTTTATTGACCAAAAAAAATAAAAACGGAGTAGAATAAATAAAAAAAAATGGAATTAATAAGGAAAGAGAAAGATAGAATAATAAGAGGATAATGCATGTAGGGGGGGTACCTTGAGTAGGGAGCAGGAAAACAGATTCAGTGGCAGCGTTGCCATGTTTGGGAGAGCAAGTATGAGTAATGTCAATCCCCATCGGAAGGTCGTCGTCGTCTTCAAGTAGCTCGACGTCGCCCTTCTTCTGCAGCCTAGCAGCTTCCTCCATGTCTCCTGGGTGGATCTTCTTCTTCATCATCCTTGTCATAAACTATATATCCATCAAATATCATCTTCATATATATACATATATATTACGTACGTACATATATAAAATTACACACACGTACACGTACTAGAAATAGCAGAAAATTCTGACCAAAACATACAACACTTGAAGCCACTAAAATCTATCCTTGACTCTCTAACGACCCTCCTAGCTAGCTAGCTACATCCCATCCTCCTTCGTACGTACTTACCCGCGAATATTATCCATCCAAAAAACTAACTGCTACAAAAATCAAGAAGGCATGATAATTAATTAATTAATTAATTAATTAGATGGAGAAGAAAGAGAAAGAAATAAGTAAATTACCCTTTGCAACTTCTTAAGAGGAGGAGCATGTGCATGAGCATGATCACCTTGATGGATCAACTTGGAGGAAAATCCCTTTTTTCCACCCAAAGCAGACGCTAACTTCTTGTAGAGGAGGAGCTTCTCCTTCTTCTTTGTCTTGATATCCTTAGCTGCTGCCGCCTTGTCGTCAGTGCCATCTTCTTCGACGTACGTGTAGTGATCATCGTGCTCCAGCTGCAGCTTTTCTTTCTCTGCCACGACACTTAGATGACTTGCATCAGCCAAGAACAGATCAAGAAGTGTGACTCTCTTACTCAGTTTCTCATACGCCATCAGCTCCTCATCTTCAACCTCCTCTATCTCGTTGCAATTGCTGCTCCTCTTCACAACGTTATTTGTAGTTGGGTCGTCATGGACGTGCACTTTGCGCACTTCAAGCTCATGGTTAGGGACGTCGACGACGTCTTCTTTGACCAATATCATCGTGCTGTTCATGTCATGGTGATCATTAGTGTGGTTGTCTCCATTATCACCCTCTTCATCTTGCAGATTGGCAGCAGCATTGAATTTGAGGGGGTCCATTGCAAGAGTTCCAATGGTTAGGATTCTGTCCAACTCCCAATCACCTTTCGTCGACTCTTCTTCTTCAAGCAACGGCTCCTTATCATCCTTGCGAATCGACGATGACCCTGCGGATCTCCTAGCACTTGCTCCATCTACGTATATGTACACATATATCAATAAAGTAATTATTTAGAGTCATGCATATATATATATATATATGCCTAATGCATGCGTGAATCATAAGTCATTTTATAAATTAAGAGTCACATGATTTTAATTCACTAGACTACGTGTGTATATTATATATATGCACTAATTATATAAACTACTAACCTTCAACCATTGAAACTTCAGAGTGATGGACATTGTAAGGAGACCGATGCCGATGTATCCAGTTGAAAATCTAAAATCACACATGTGTGTAAGATAACATCAACTGACTAAAATTTACATGAACATATTACTAAATGTCAGCCTCGATATACTAGTGAATTTGTACGTGACACACATTATGAAAGATTAAACAATATCCAAGTTACCTTCATGTTTCTTGGATAGGAAATATGGCAAGTGGAAAAAAGAAGAAGAATGAACTCGAGTATTTTAAGATGAGAATGAGAAGGGCGATAGCCGTAGCAGGTACAATATTAGGCTTGGGCTAATGGGCCCATGACTTCCCCACTGTCGATATTTGATAATGGGCCCAATCAGTGGGCCTAGCCCACGACAAAGTTATGCTAACCTATCCTGCATGTCATCATACTCAAGTTTGATGAACCACATATACCATATATTAGGTCGTCTCGCGTTAAATAATGCAGCGTTGGCCACAAATCATCAATATATATATTATAAAAGCCGACCGTTTTCGAGCCACCACGTTGATTCTGGCTCCACTTGATTTTAATTTTTTTTTTCAACTGAAATAGATAATAACAACTTTATTTCTTTTATTTTCCTTAAGTATCTATTATCAATTTTATCTTTAAAGTCATACTATCTATCTTTAATTTTATTTTCCTTAAATAACATTTATCTCCTTAATTTTTTTTGGGTCGAAAGTTTATAGCTTTATTGCCCACATTGATCACTTGGAAATTTTATGGAACTGATTATTAACGGCAAAAACAAAAGGTATATATACATAAGATCGCCACGCACACTAAATTATGTATATAAGTCATGCATAGTCAGTTAGAAGATGCTGGTAATAAAACATGCATAACCATTAACAAAATCATGCAGAGTCATTTACATCTTCGAAGTACAGTAAAAGATAAGCCGGTCGATTTCGAGCCACAACGTTGAGTCTGGTCCCGCTTGATTTTAATTTTTTTTTAAATGAAATAAATAAGAACAACTTTATATCTTTTATTTTCCTTAAGTACCTAATTCTTAATTTTATTTTTAAAGTCATACTATCTATCTTTAATTTTATTTTTCTTAAATACAAAATTTATCTTTAATTTTCTTTTACATAGGTGCGAATTGAGCTTACTACCATTGTAGTGTGTAGTACTACGTACGTAGTATTTATTACTTCATATATCTTAACGTGAACCCAACTAACATTGATTTAATGTACCTAACATTGTTTTCACACTAATTGATTTTTTTTGCTCAAAGAAATATTGAATAAAAAAAATTGGAAGTCATATACCTAACATTTATTCAATTAATTTTGAAACTCATAAAATTTTAAAATTTATATAAAAAAATTATTCTCACCCCACCTTATATTTTTTATAAGCTGTTTTTAACAATTTCTATTAATTTCCTAATATTTTCTATATCAAGTTTTTTTAGATTCATAATATCATGATCTTTGAAATATATTATACTTTAATAAGATATTTTTTTGGTCTATTCATACATATAGAGACAAAATATTATTCATTAAATATTATGAATAAATTAACTGCATGTTTAATTTGAGTATATCAAGGTGGTGCTTTGCATACCAAAATATAAGCAAATATAAATTGCATAATAATGTATTTTATTGACTATAAAATATAATTATATGATTTGCATAATAACATATTCGCAATCAATCATTTAACAATTAAAAACTTCTAATATTCGATGAAACCAAATTATGTTACCTTTTATTATAAATTTCACATTAATATTCTATTTATTACATATCTTTGGGTTATATGTCTAAAAATAAATTTAAAAATAATGGCACGACGGGTATAACTAGTTAATCAAAAGTTCCCACAAAAATCTGTGATGTTACATGAACACTTTTTTTTTTTTTTTGGTAGAAAGTTACATGAACACTATACAATACCGGCTGGATAAACTTTCATGTACACCACATGGGATGCCCAGTGTGGTACATTTGAGCATACGTTGCACATGTATGTGTATATAGTATACACACACACACGCTGGAGACATTAATTGAAAAGGGGAATGTTCCTTGTAAGGTGCAAACCCAATCGATAAGAAGCATATACCAAAATTAAAACTTAAATGATGAGACCTCCGTACATCTACGAGTCGTGAATGAAACTGTTTATTTTTTAATTGATAAGGTTATTGTTTATGAGAGTCAAACCGATAACCTCTTGATACTATACTTAAAGGTTTAACCATTTGACTAGATGTTCGGAGTATATGGACAAAGCTTACTATATGTACATGCATTACGCGTACAAATCAATGTAAAAGTAGAGGCTGAGAAGACTCTGGTCAATATTCAATGGTTGGGCTGGCTTAATTGCTTTCTCATTATTTGGCTGGTAGCACTTTGGCAAGCAATGTCCAAATAGCTAAGAGAAAAAACACCAAAATAATTGTATCAATCACCAGGCCTTTGATTGTATTAAGTCTTTGTCTAAGGAATTGCTGCTTCAAATATCCCATTGATGTATATGGAAAGATTACATTGAGAGGGTTAAGACATCGAAAGGACTTTTTACATCAACAGCTAGCTAGCTTTTATATTGGATCCTCTTTTAGGGTTGCAATTTTTCCAAAAACCAAAGTTTATGTTTAGGGTTCAATTATACGCGGGCCAAGCTGGTCATATGACCATACAGAAAACTGGTGTTGATCTCTGCCTCTCTGGTCTTCGTGACACATTCACATATTAACGATATATTAAATGATCAAAATCCGAAATAATAATATGGATTTTATATCCAATGTACGTAGAGTATAAGATAAGAGATTTATTTTTAGAAAAACTTGTTGTTTTTATATGTTTAGTGAATTAAATTTTATTCCCAGTAGATTTATATATTTTCTTTTAAAGTGTTAGCTTTCATAATAATATTAGAAAAAATACAATATCATAATGCATTCGAGAGAGATAAGCTGGCATTTCAATCAATCAGTAAGCTTTAGGGAGAATCACATTATTTTGCAGGCTCGTGGGCTGGAAATAAGCCATTCCATACTTGTTTTGGGCTGGAAAAATCAACATTTGGGTCCAACAGTGCCATGATCATATCTCTCGACAACCGACGGGCGTCCTCATCTTGATGGGCCGAAACTCGGTGGATGCATGGTGAAGACGAAAGGCGAAAGGAGCACCAAGAACTCGGCCGCCGCTGATGAGCACGCAAATTAAAGAGGCGCCTTTTGCTCATGGAAGGCGAGGGCGTTGTCGTACCAGGCACGGTTACGGTTTGAGGAGGATGACGTGGAAGATACAAGCTCCAACGAAGAACCATGTCGAAAGTTGGTGGATTTGAGTGCCCACGAGCTGAGCAAGGAAGACGAGAAAGCAAGCTCCCCAGCAACATCAAACCGATAGCACTAAGACCACGTCGCCAATATTCATTCTCGATCGATCGTTGTACGTGATCGATTATAATGGCATGGTCGAACAAGTTTTGGTTTCATGATCTCGTGCCTAAAGTAGCTAGCTAGGGATTATTTATGTACATCATGTTTCATTCTTTCATCCCGACAAGATAGAGTTTATCTTTTAAACACTTTTATCAGTTTTTTAAGATATTTGTGATGCCTTGTAACAATTAGATAAGATATCAACTTTTGAACTTTGGAAAA
This sequence comes from Polygonum maritimum, assembly GCA_963924305.1. Classification (NCBI taxonomy): domain Eukaryota; kingdom Viridiplantae; phylum Streptophyta; class Magnoliopsida; order Caryophyllales; family Polygonaceae; genus Polygonum; species Polygonum maritimum. The sequence goes on along the minus strand of OZ002731.1, from coordinate 44,668,720 downwards.
TAGAGGTACCTACACCAATAGTCACTTGTGAATCCCAGCCAAAAAAAAGAAATAGTCACTTGTGAATAACAACTGTTTATACAAGAAGAGGTACGTACGTACAATTTCAAGCGATAACTATAGAAACAACTGCTCCGAACAAGAAGATGAGCGTCAAGTAATCGTGTTGCTGTTTCGAGCACTTGTGTTCTGTCCATAGTCAATCAACTTTGCATATATTTGACCCCGAAAAAGTCAACTATATAATCATATACTACTCCGTATGTAGGTAGGTAGGTGTGTGCATGATTAGTCTTCAACTTAAGTTTTGTCTTCATTTGAGCAATTTCCTTGATTCAAAAGTTGGAATAATACATGACGTTTACTCAAACCAATAAAATTCGAGTGCTCAATTATTCTTATCGTTAGATTATTTTATTAGCGTAGCACTTAATTAAATACTAATCATAGCCAGGGGGTGTAGATCGATCGATCTACTCTTAGTTGATTACATAATCATAACAATATTTGTTAAAAATTCCATCATAACAAACGGCTTACATACTATACTATGACATGTACTTATGTAGTTATGTGCATGTGTCATTTTAATTTAAAACTTTTGCCCAAACTTCGATCAAAACCATCTCATGAAGTTGAGCATTTTTATATGGCCTTGCTGGGCTGCTGTTGTTGGTCATTATCCAAAGAGTCAATCTCAACAACTGACTGGTTATTTCCATCAGATTTCCTGTCATTTTTGGCCTTGAATTTAGCCACCTTTGCTAGCTCATTAACTTGATCAACAATTTCCTCAGTTCTGGACACAGCTTCTGTCAAGAAAGAAACCAATGCGGCCAGAGGCAGGATCTCAAAGAGCGACGCCATTTGCTCGCCTTTTTCGCCAAGCTTTTTGGGCAAACACTTCAAAGAATTATGAAGCTCCTGCACTGCAAAATTCATGTCAGCCACCAGCAACTCTACGTTGGATGATTTCTTTGTTGATCTTATCATGGATGCCACTTCTTTCAACACTTGTGAAGAGTATGAGCTCACTTTTAGGCATTCCTCTTCTACCATTTTCCTCAAAAACTCTGGAGCCTACAGTTATGAACACAATACATTATATGATGGTTTGTTTCAATTCCTCATCAACAAAAAGTGTAAATGCCCATATATGGTTCTTGTTTTGTATTTTCACCTGAACTTCTGAGTTTGAGCAGATGTTGAGGCTGTCAATGCAATAAGCAAGGTTCCTGGATGCGGCGCCGATCTTCTTGTATGCTTTCCATGGATGTCCAAAGCTGAACTTTCCATGTCCTGGCTCCCATCTAGCAAAGTTTGCCTATAGTGGAATTCATGTATAGTTTTCAACATTAATTAGTCAAAACTCGATCACAACAAAGTTTTTCTTTAGTTTTTGGTACAGAAAAGAAGTCGGTTTTATAGTGTTGGTGATTATTGGCTTACCATTGCATCTTCTGATGCTGAGGAGTTGAGCACACACTTGTATCCATCGCGCTTCTTTCTATCATCCTCTTTGCAGGCTTTAGAAGCTTCCGGACTCTTGAAGTACTCCTTTACGGACCCTGATCGAATGTGAAGACAATGACAGGGTTTATATATAGAAAACACATATCGTAGTTGTAGTCTTGTGTTGATTATACTGCTTTTGTGAAATACAGAGTATATAGTAATAAAGGGTAATATGCACCTTCAACAGAATTGGCAAGTTTATCCAAATTGTTAATGATTTGGTTGTGAAGAGTATCCCCTGCCCAAGCTGGATAGAAGAGCATGCTTATGAGGATGCACAAGGAAGTACCAACCATGATTGTCGATAGCCTCTGGTACGCCAAAGGGAACAGCTTTTCAACACGATATCCCGACACAGTTACGAGGCTGAAGGTGAGGATGAAGATGTTCGCCCCGTAGTCGAACATGGCCTTCACTTTTGGGACGAACCTAGCAAAGGTGGCTGATCCAGCTACATACATACAATTAAACCAAGTCAGGGAAACCATGTAAGCAATTTTCAAATAAAAATCTACTTTAATTGGTAGGTACCAACATGTGTACGTTTTCTATGTGGCTTTGTCATCATAGGATTACAATCAGTATAGTACTAGTACTATTCCTTATGAGACAACATTGGAAGCATATTTCATAGCAGAAGATGCAGGCTATATTGCCTATGTATTTATCTGTTGCAAGTGTTGAAGTTGTTACCAAAAATGAAAACTGCAACTCCAAGGATTATAGGCTCAAAATCCTGTCCTGATTCAGTAGCGACCCAGTGAACCCCAATTCCTAGGGACCCTCCAAGGAGAGTTGCTATTGCTCTGTTGATGCACTTGTAAAGAGTTGCACCTGCAAGTTTCAGTTCATTTTTTCAAAAACATGTATACAACTTAAATACAGTAAAAGTTAGTAGGAAAAGAAGTACTGTAGCATCTATAAATATATGATGATGAACTACTTACCAACTGTGTATTCAAAGACAACCACAACCGTCATAATAGCCCACATAGCATTCCCTCCAAACCCATCATACAAAGGCCTCATGTAATAGAACAAGGACACGATACAAAGCGCGAGTGAGACTTTAAGACAATGGACCAACTTCTTGGGCTCATTTACGCCTATTCTCCAACAACTTAGGAAGAAGTCCCTTATCTTGTCCCAGATTCTCGCTACAAGACCCGAAAACCATAGCCAAACTCTCTCATGGACCCGAATCTCGGGTACTAATTCCTTCGGCCCTTCGCCTGGTACCTTGATCGTCCACTCCAAACTCGACCCATTTCTTGTCTCTTCTCCCCTACACATATTTTCAAATTTAGATGGAGCTTGAATGAGTGGGGAGAGGTGCATGCAATGAATTGCAACCCAATGTATAGTGTTGAGTTTTGTGTAGATATATCTCTAGCTATTATATACACATTGTTCAAGTTTAATTGTGCGACGTACTCGATCTGTTAGTACACAAGGGTACAAACTGAGGAAGTGGTACGTGGGCCTGGTTAATTAGGTCAGAAAATGCAATCAACTTTAGTTTGATCGATTTGCGCGCATCAAAAACATTTGAAACCATACCTGAAATTAATTTAGGTATATCGATCATGCCACTTTAAGGCATACAAATAAAAGGTGCGATTCATGCCAAGTGATATGCAATTGGAGAAAATGACTAAATATATGTGATGATAAGTAGTGCAGCATTTAACAAAGTAGGAGTCCAATCTTGTCGAAGTTATGGATTTTGGTGGAGCTAATAGATGTAGCTTTGTTTAATGTATGGGAGCATGGATCATACATGAAGATGGATGGACGGAAGGTGGAGTGGTGACTAAGTAAAATTTAATGGTTATTTGGAGTGATGGGGTAGCCAATGCTAGGGCGCATAAATGTTGTATTACGCATGGCCTAACTTTTCCCATGATAGGGAATTAAGATGGGCATACAATGCATGCATGAAAGTCGTCTAGATGTGAGATGAGTGATCATCATAAGGGATCGATAATAAAATATGTTGGGAGGGGAAGGAGGACAAATGTAAGTGCTTCTTCTACTTGGATGATGGAGGTCCCCATCTAAGGTTAGTGAATCTTCCACTACATAAAATATCTTCCCATGCCATATGGTAATGTAATCCCATATAGCAAGCAAAGTGTCGAATCAAGCCAACCTTGTATGTACGTACGTGGGAGCTAAATTTGAATCTTGTATGTGAGATTCAGTCTCAGCAAACTATGATTACTTTCTTCTCGTTCCGTACTTGGGACCAACTTTGCTACTGCAAATGTCGAGAATTAACACAATCTGATGCGTATGAAGTTATTTAGAGATGCTCTAAATTCAAATTCAGTATTTGGGGATTTTGGACCTATTTTAAAGTCTAACAAATTCTCCATTGCATTTTGGGAATTAAGAGATCCCCAAATTCTCCATTTGGGGATTTTGGGGATTTTGGGATTTTGGACCTATTTGGTGATTTTGGGAATTAAGAGATGCTCTAAATTCAAATTCAGTATTTGGGGATTTTGGACCTATTTTAAAGTCTAACAAATTCTCCATTGCATTTTTCCATTTTGGAGAAGATCTCCAAAAATTGAATCTCTTTCTTTGAATTTGGAGATATCTAACTTTTTCTGGAGAATTCATTAATTGTATATTAAATCATATCTTCTCCCAATTGGTTAATTTGAAATTTATAATAGTAAACTATATATAAATATAATAATGATAAAAATATAACTCTTTAAAATGGAAATTTTGTTAGAGTTAGAACATATTCCCTCCGTTTCAAAATACATGACCATAAGCTCATTTTTTCTTGTTTCATAATACTTGTCCATTTCATATTTTTTCTCCATCTCTTTCCGTTTATACCCCTAATGATTATCTTTTCCATAATCATTACACATTTTCATATTTCTCTACACAAATAATTAACCCTACATGTGATAGGGGTAATGTAGGAATAACACTTTTTTCTTAATATATGTGCAATGTTCAAATGGTCATTTATTTTGAAACAGAGGGAGTAATAATTTTGGAGAATATGACTTCTTCATTTTGAAGAAAATTATAGAGCATCTTTAAGAAATGCTGTTAGGATCCGACTATATTAATTATATATATGGGCTTATTCTACCTCATGCAAGTACTTGATTGGGTGCATTCATTACTCAATTCAATTTCACCGTAATCAATTAATCAGATTCCGGTTTGGTCAAATTTACGAGCTGACCAAGTCAGTCTTACTTTTGCCGAAAAAAAAAAAAGAGTCAGTCTTACTTACTACGTATTTATCGGTTTTTGGAACGTCAGTAATTAAGAATATATTGTCAATAAAGTTTATTTCGACCAAAAAAAATTGTCAATAAAGTTTATTAATAATTTAATATAGTAGTAGAAATTTCTAACTTCAGAAGTATAGAGATTTTTTTGTAAGCTAGGTGTGTCGGTCGAAGGGAGTATGGAAATAATAGAATGAAGGAAGGAATGAAACCGGACCGGCCCACAGTTTAAATTAGAAACCGACCGGCCCCCAACCCGCTGTATTATTCAGAATTGGCCCCCAACCCAACCTTGCTAAAATATCTTCTTCCTTCCTTCCCCTTCCGTCCTCGGTTCTTCCTTCTTCACGGCGACAACAACAACAACAAGGCAAGCAGAGAGAAATCGAGGGAGAGATTTACATAATTTAGGCGTTTGGAGAATCATTCGGAGAAGGAGTAATTGGTTGGTTGTGGGACAAAAGGGGCAACCCGATCTGTAATAATCAATGGCGAGTCTGTACGTGAAGGCGGGGCCAACGGCGGATCTGAACCGGAACACGGAGTGGTTCACCTACCCGGGCGTGTGGACCACCTACATCTTGATCCTCTTCTTCTCTTGGCTTGCTGTTCTCTCCGTCTTCCGCTGTTCCCCTGGCATCGCTTGGACCGCCGTTAATCTCCTCCATTTCGCCGTATCTTTTCTAAACCCCCTCTCTATTTCATCCATTGGTTTCATCAATTTCGAGGTCCTTCTTGCAATTTCTGTATGTTCCCCTTTTGTGTTTGGGTTTAGGGTTTCCGATTGCTGCCCCCCGTATTCCGTTACGATCCTCATAACATCATTTTGAGAGATTCTATCTGTGTTTTTGACATGTATGCTTTCTTTGCTAGCTTGTATCTGGGTGAATGAAATGCTTTTCCACTTTTAGCTAAGCTCAGCTAAGCTGGACCACCTGGATCCTTTCTAAACCTAGCTCATTTCCCGGTTTCTTGTTACCACTTCTTTCAATCATCACAATGAAACACTGTTAGGATATTCTATTCTGATGATAACCTCTCTCTGTAATTCATTGTAGTATTTACTCCATACACAAACATTCTTGGTTGGTTATCTTAAGCCATTGTATAATTTGTATGTATGTATGTATGTATGTATCTGTTTTGAACTTAGCCAATACTAGTAGGGCTATTGGCCCTCTCATGTTGTGTGTAGAGCTCAACTGTGCTCCAATTGCCTCTCTTTGCAGGTAACTTATCACTTCTTCCATTGGAAGAAAGGAACTCCCTTTTCTGAAGATCAAGGAATCTATAACCGCTTGACTTGGTGGGAGCAGGTTGACAATGGCAAACAGCTCACTCGCAACCGCAAATTCTTAACTGTTGTTCCCATCGTGCTGTAAGTTATAATCATTTGCTGAGGATTCTTTTTTAGTGCACATCTTTGCTGAGGGTCTATTGTGGATAATCGCTCTTTATTTTGATAGCTTTATTGAAACCAAACTGTATTTCTAGGAGCCTGTGCATGTTTTGGAAGTTGTTTTCTCATTTTTAGCCTAATCAAATGCGCCTCTATGATCTATTGGACACATTCTCCATAGTTGAGTTGTTTTATGCCTACATCTTAATATTCATATGTGTTGCTTCTGTAAAGTGTGAAGAGTGCATTTGCGAGTTTTACTTGAACAGGGGGTGTTTTTTTCTTCTTCACAATTTCAAACTTATTATTTCCTCGCTATGGATCTTATTCATATGATACTTTGACAGTGCTTTCAAACCCTTTATTTCCAAAGGCCATTGTATCTGTTTCTATTGCTCCAGTGTTTGTTTACTAGCTATGCCCAATATAGAAATCAGCTCTCTCTCTCTCTTAACTTTTATTTCCCTGCAAAGTAAATTATTATACTTTCTGGTCTACTGCCTTTTGATAATGGAGTTAAGTCTCCATCTAAGCTACTATTCACCAACTCAGAGCATCCAATATGGAGAAGTTGGGAAATTTTCTTCCATAAATACCAAAAGGAATGAATAAAACAACAGCTTTTGTTAGATTTTTTGTGGAATTAAGCTTCTTATTTGCACATCAAGTTTCTACCCCAAGTTTTCTATTGAGGATTCTCTTAATGGACTGCTACAGGGGTACTTTCTTATGAGTATTTATTTCATTTGTGCTCTCTTATTCTGGTTTGAAGTAAAAATTGATGCATTTCAATCGTTTCCCATAGACTGAATGGAGTCACACCGTTTTCAATGGGAATATTCTGAACTGCTCTTCGAATTTCTTGCTTTATTCTCTGGATAATGCATGATTAGCTGATTTGGTAATGGCATATTGATGAACGTGACTGTGTGTTGCAATAACGATTGCTTGAATAACCAGCAAACTGCTAGATTCCATGTCTGCTACGTGTTCTCAATATGTGGTTTATACATGATAATAGGTACCTGATCGCATCGCACACAACGGACTATCAGCATCCAATGCTATTCTTGAACACGCTTGCAGTCTTTATCCTTGTTGTGGCTAAATTCCCTCATATGCACAAAGTTCGAATCTTTGGCATCAATGGAGATCAGTAAAATACACCATAGATGGTTTCACACTGTGGAAATGTCATAATTGTATAGAAACTGAAACCTGGAGGTAAAACTATAGCTGTCTGTCTGTAATGCTTTTTGCTTTCCCTTTTCTTCTAATATCACCTGGATCTTGAAGATGAGACTTGAAAATCTGAGTTGTCTTTGTACAGTAATGGCCCAAATGTATTCAGAGGTTCACCTTTTGGTATATGTTTTCATGATATCAGATGATTGTACCTCAGCTAGAACCTTAAAAGCGTTTCCTACTCTATAGAATGGTAAAGAAATCTTCAGTTTATTTGTACTATAATACATGTATGACGTATGTATACTGTCTCACCATTGTTTGCTATTTCATGCGCAATGGGTCTCATTCTTGCATTTGGAACGAAAATAGATACTTACTTTATAACTGTAATTCGGGTATTTTTTTCCTTAATAGAAAAGCTATGATTTTTTCCAATGGCAAAAATGAAAGACATTGTAAGTTGATACAGGGATATTCCATACATTGTATTACAAATCCACTGACCTTTGAAAGAGATGGGTTGAAAGGTCAAGTAGTGAGGCTGCGAAAAGAACCAATATTGGAATAATCATATAGTTAAAATGAGAAAACTTGGATAAATTGAGATTGGAATTGGACTGAGGAGGGTTGAATAGTTCAACCTTCAAGTTATGATAAACATACAGTCTTATCTGGTGTACAATCTCATCACATGCATATAATGTAATTGTGAACAAGAACGTTGACGATGTGTATAATTTGTGGAGTTATTTGCTGTTTGGGGTTGGAAGAAATTTGATGTTGATCGACTCGGTTGTCTGACTTGTTGATTTTGTTATAGTCGAACAGCAGGATCGGGCCCATTAAATAGATTTAAGAGTCTAGCCCGCCAGTTGGGCCCATTTTCTTTCTTCCCGATCTCTCCTTTTAACTCCTCCATATTGTCTTATAACATAATCAAAAGCCCTGTCTGTCATCTTTCAATTCAGTTTCACCCACCAAAGGCTTGTTTGAACTACAATAAAAATGACATTTGTATGCAGGACAATATCATTTTCGGTGTAATCTGAACAAACCCTAGAACAAACAAATATAACATCTTTAGGAAAGACTCACCATCATTCAAGACCTCAATTTTCTTTTGAATTGGTTATATAACATCGACGACGTCGTTAGCATTCTCCAATATACTGTATTAGAAAATGCGATAACCCTATCAATAGCCCACTGTTTAGGCCATAGTACGTGACTACGTGTATTCAATAGCAACCGGAAGCGATGAAAATAAGTGGTCCGAGCTAGGAACGTACAACTTACATTTAAGCTCGATGACTGTGTTGGCCCAGCACAACCCGGCCACTTGTGATTAGGGAGTACGTAGACAATTGTATAGCTTTTGCATTTATATTTAGAGCTACGTACCAACATATGCTCTTGATTTCCTAGAGCGTGACCCGGCCTTTTTTATTTTTTTTGAAACGGTGAAGATTAGGTCTCACCTTATGACGGGATTCCTAGGGCATCTTTTTGGATGAGAGCTAAGAGCTCGTGGTGGTTCCAGATAGATTGCCATGAGAGACTGTGGCCCAGAAAAGCAATTTTATCAGCCACAGAGTTACACTGTCTACTCCTATGAGAAAAACGGACTGACTCGAACCTCCGAAGACGTGACCCGGCCTTTTGTTTCTTTGTATACTACGCAAACCCTTTTCTTTTGTTTTCTATTTTTTTAACAAGAACTAGTATATGGCCGGTATGTATTAATTCTGACATGTATGGCTATGCACATTATAATGAATGCTGTTACAGTTACTGATACTGCTTACTCCGTATAAGATTTGATAACATTGATCAGCCTTGGAGTTTAAATGCCGTTTTCGATGTGGGTACCTACGGTTTGTGTGTGTTATGATTGCAAATAATTTGAAACAAAATATGGTTGGCCAAGTTGGGGTGGTCGACAATGTACGTACGTATCACGCATGTAAGTTAATTTGTTGTATATCCGGCCAAGTATAAATCTGTAGTAGATGGAATCATTTTTTACGCTCCAATTGATCACTAGGATTTGGCGCTTTGTGCTTCTCTCTTTTGTCTGGTTTATAGTATATTTATGATATGATGATTGGCACCCAAAAAGTAAAATAACCAGAACCTAACCTAAGCACAAGCGTGTGAACCACACATGAGTTGCCGACCTGGACACCTCTTCATCGCAAATTTTTATCTTGCCTGTCACGTTTCTATTGATATTTTTTTATGAGAAAATAATCTAATGTACCATGCAATTCAAATAGACTTTTAAAGAACAAACCAGCATGAGGAATGCATTAGCATGTGTGTGTGAACCATATTAGAAATTGCCTTATGGTAAGATTGACAAAAACACTATGGAAACTAGGAGATGTGTACAGAGGCTTGAAATTGTCGTGGCTGTAAACAGTTAGGTTTGTCTAGCACTTTTGTAATCATCCTTCTTTTTGAATGAATTACCAACAAAAAATTAGATGTCATTCTACCCAAACAAAAAGGTTTTCTTACCGAAAAAACGAGTGTTGTATTTTGTGAAATTTACAGCCATCACTTCAAAATTGTACAATTAATGCTCAGACTCCCAACTAAACTATATAGCTCTATTTTATTTTATGTTGTTGTATATATGTAGTCACTTTCTTGGCGAGGAGGCTCCCCAGTTTCTCATGTAAAGGATTGCGCCAAGGAGACCCTCTATCCCCGTATTTGTTCATAATTGGAGCTGAAATCTTGGCTAGGAAACTGCAACAAACTAGCATAGACACGAACAAAACAATAGGATTTGCCCTTTCACGAAACGGAACAAGGATCCCGTTCCTCTCATTTGCAGATGACATCATAATCTATGCTAAAGCAACCCAAAATTCTTGCGCAACAGTTAAGAAAATAATTGATGAATATTGTGCGATATCAGGGCAAAAAGTTAACTACCACAAATCTGCATTCCAAACTTCTAAGTTGGTATCCAACCAGCAAAAGCGAACAATTCAACAAACCCTCAACATCTCGACAATGACTAACCTAGAAAAATATTTAGGTTGCCCTATCATCAATGGCAAAGTGAGCAAACAAACTTTTGAAGAAACGATTTGTAAAACAAAAACCCAACTTAGTAAATGGAAAGCCCACTCACTCTCACAAGAAGGACGAGCAGTTCTCATTAGAGCAAATCTTGCAGCAAAACCCAATTACGTGATGCAGAATTTCATGCTACCAACTGAAGTCCATGAAGAACTAGACAGAATTAATAGATGTTTTTTCTGGAACAAGGATCAACACTATAAACCACTTATTGGATGGGACAAAATTTGCAGACCCAAATCTCAAGGAGGTCTTGATCTTCGTAAAGCTGAACATATGAATAAAGCGCTTCAAATGAAATTGCTATGGAAAATACTGTTCGAACCAAACAATATCTGGGTCCAAATCGTAAAAGAGAAATATTTGAAGGGAGATAATTTATTTGAATATAGAGTTAAGTCTAGCGCATCTTGGCAATGGCGCAAATTAATGAATCTACGAAATAAATTTGAGGAAGGTTTAATCTGGCAGGTAGGCAACGGTCAGACCATTCGTTTCTGGACCGACCGTTGGGTATTTGATGAACCATTAGAAAAACATGTCGATGACCTAACGACAGCTGATAAAGGACAGAAAGTCCAACACTATATATCGAGTAATAAAACATGGAAAGAAGACGAACTGAGGAGAATCCTTCCAACAAATATAGTGGAGTCGATCATAGCAACCCCCATCCCAGATAATGAAATTCATGATAGATTATATTGGGCTCCAAGTAAGAATGGCTGGTTCTCAACATCCTCAGCAATAGGTCATATTATAAAAATAGACTCGCACCAGAGAAATGATAACAGATGGATTTGGAAACTTGATACTATCCCAAAGGTAAAGAATTTTTTATGGAAAATGATCAACAATGGATTACCAACAAAAGATCGACTAAAAGATAAGCAAATTTCGACTCCAGGGGGTTGTCTTCTATGTACGTGTACATATGAAGACACAAGGCACTTATTCATAGATTGCAATCACACAAAAGAAATTATAAAACAAATTAACACAAAGACGATGCAAATACTTCAACAGATAAACACAAACTTACGAAACCCGAAAATAATCATCCAAGAGCTAAGACAAAGATTGACAATTGAGGATTTACAGAATTGGCCACGATCTGGTGGGCAATATGGCATCAACGAAACAAATTTGTGTTTCAACAAGAATCAAATGATATAATTCCTGACTTAGCAAAATATATAAAAACACAAATTCATATTTGGGGACAAGCAAAACAATGGAATGAGGAAGAAGATTCTCAAAGATACAAGAATGTTCAACCACACAAACGACAAAAGAAAAACAAGATTTGGCAAAGACCAAGAAATGGATTCTGCAAGCTGAATGTAGATGGATCAAGGCTGGCTGATGGAACGGCGACATCTGGTTCTATAATAAGGGGAACTCAAGGAGAGGTTATTGATATAGCAACAACCAAGTACCAAAAGACCTCGGCATTAAAAACCGAAACACTTGCGTTACGAGACGGAATTAGGAGAGCCGTACAACTTAAAATAAAGAAAATCGAGATAGAAGGTGACAACCTAACAGTAATCCAAGCTGTAAAAAATATAGGGCGATGCCCTTGGGAAATAGAAATGCTTAGATCTGACATAATGGTCTCGTTGCTCAACTTCGAAACTGTTAAGATCTCCCATGTGAGTAGGTGCTGTAACACTGTGGCCGACCTGATTGCAAAAATGGGTCATAGTCTCCCAAGCACTACCATTGCAACACTTCCAGAACTTCATGTTCTCATCCGAAAGGATGCTCTAGGGCGCCCCCCGTAAGGAGCGGTCCCCTAATCATTACCTTTTCAAAAAAAAAAAAAAAATGTAAAGGAATTTTTTTTATTTAACAGTAACATCAAGAAAAAAGTGCACGTACAATATAAATAAAATAATTTTCAACCAAAAAAAATAATTTCCTTACCAAAAAAGTGGGGCCACCACAAATTCTACATTTTTCTGAGCAAAAAAAAAAAAAGTTGGGCCAGGGGGAAAGTCTAGCTTTTTTTTTCTGCGCTTGGGGAAAAGTCTAACTAGGTGAATGAGAATGGCAGATATAATCGAGTTAGAACTAGAAGGGTGGTTGAATTGAATACCCATGCACGTAGCGTTATACTATACACCATAAATACAAGAGAACATTTTACAAACTATTCGAAAATCCATCAGAGCACAAAAGAAAAACAGGCTTCTTTTTCTTAATATAACTGTACGTGGAAGGACCTAGCTAATACTGACGGATTTTGGATCACATACGAAATAAAAATTAGGTGTGAATCTACTATAAGAAAAAGTACATCGTAAATCATCACAATTGCACTGTAAAGGATTAACGGTATATTCTTAAATGACAGTGTTAGGATGCATTGTATAATATTAAAGGTGTATTGTACAGTATCAAAGTGTATTATTAACTCGAATGCCCTTTTTTCATTTTGTAATGCACTTTTAAACTGGATTGTGGATAGAATGCCTCCAAGGATCATAATATATCTCATATTACACACAACTCATATGATGTACCTGATCCACACTCAATAACGTCGTGAATCAGGTGAATTAGCTAAGTTATGTGTAATTTAAAGTGCATTATTGGTCGTTATATGCAATCCATATAATGAACTAAAAATGTATGTATGGTAAAGTGTTAAAAGTGAATTCAAAATAGAAATGCATTTTTGGTGTTTTATATTGCACTTTTAATTTTAATGTTATATAATCTACTGTAACGATTTTATTTAGTAATACGCTTTTAGTCCTTTACAATACCTTGCATATCCTAACACAATTTACCGAAAAAGTTTGAATATATAAAAACAAATGTCAATAATAATTCATTACTTGCCGAAAAATTGGACGTAAAAATTGATTAATTAATCGGAATGAGTATATACTATATATATAGTTATGTGTTACTAATTATGCAATATATACGGTTGAATCTTAAGACATTGATCAAAACAAGAGTCGAATTCAAATGAAGATCATAAGAAGGGTGGTATGCACATATGTATAAAGTCTTAATTGATTAATGCTATCTATCTATAAAAGTAACAGGAGTATAAAATTCAGGACAGAAGAAAGGGGAGAGAAGCAGAGGCAGGCAAGGGTGTACGTAGTAGGTTGCTTAAATAGAGGAGACAAAGGGTGTGTGGGTGCCTTTAATTTGTGCTCGATCGATCAGCTGGAGCATCATCAAATTCCCACACTACGTACTCTTATTTCATATCATCTTTCACTTCTCCATCTCTAGCCAGCGCACGTACGTACTAGGTACTTCATTAGATTGATCAAGTAAGGAGATGGGAAGAGCTCCTTGTTGCTCCAAGGTCGGGCTGCATCGTGGTCCATGGACTCCTACTGAAGACTCCTTGCTTACCAACTACATCCAAACTCACGGCGAAGGCCAATGGCGATCTCTCCCCAACAACGCCGGTAAGCAATCAACCAGCTTCCCTACGTACCTACTCTTCAGATATTGTTCCGGCCTTTAATCTTAATTAATTTGACTCTCTTTCACTTCTTACTACTCCCCATGCATGTTTTATCCAGCTAGCTAGGGTTATCCATCATAAGAAAATGTATGTTTCGACCCCAGATCGATCTTGCTCAGACATGCATTCGAAATATAGTGCGTAAATGCTGTTCAATTCGTTGACTCTCGTGACATGCATATTAGCATATATATGTTCACTTAGTTATATTTAAACAGTCTTCCAATTCTACCATTCTTCTCATTAATAAATAACGTACGTGAAAGTTGATAAACGTCGTGTTCAATAATTATGAATTAGGTCTATTGAGGTGTGGGAAGAGTTGTAGGCTAAGGTGGATGAACTATTTGAGACCGGACATAAAGAGAGGCAACATAACTCCGGACGAGGACGACCTCGTGATAAGACTGCACGCATTGCTAGGCAACCGGTGGTCCCTCATCGCCGGCAGGCTCCCGGGTCGAACCGATAACGAGATCAAGAACTACTGGAACACCCACCTCAGCAAGAAGCTCCGGAGCCAAGGAACCGACCCCAATACCCACAAGAAGCTCTCGGACCTCGAACCGACCCCACCCAAACCCAAGCCCAAGAGGAAGAGAACCCCAATAACTACTAATCATACTAATAACACCAAGCCCAAGAGACCGAAAGCAGTGCTTCACCAGCCAAAGCCGGTTCGGCTGACGTCATTGTCGCTCACGAGGAACAACAGCAACGCCAGCTTCGAGAGCAACCTCACCAGCGTGTCTCCGTCGACCAGCAACGGCTCGGGTGGCGGCCTGCCCATGGCGCCGCCCTACGATCAGCTTGGCCGTTACGATGGGATGACGTCCATGATGATGATGATATGTGATCATGACGGGGCTGATGGTGGGCCCGGGTTTATGATTGCGTCCACAGGGAAGGAGGAGGATGACGTGGCGGGTCACCCGCCAGCTGCATCCGACCAGAACACGCTGGACCGGCTCTACGACGAGTACTTGCAATTGATAAAGGCGGATGATGATCATGGTCATGGCCTTGATCTTGATCTTGATCCTGATCTGGACGGTTACCAAGAGCGGGAGTTGGATTCCTTCGCTGAGTCTTTGCTCATCTGATTAATCAAGCATGGCACCATAAGATGGATGGATGGATCGAGTACGTACGCGTACGTATGGTGTAGAACATTAGCTAGCTAGCTAGTTAGGCCTGCCTTGATCACGTGCACATCTTCCTTCTTAATTTGTTTGAAATTTCTTTGAGCCGTGTGGACCTATAATTAGGAACATATTAATTTTAAGCATGTTTGATTAGCTAAATATCTGTATTAATTATTTGGACCCAAAAAAATCTGTATTAATTATAGTGACGTATAACATGTATGTTTTGAATTGTATAGAATAAGAATGTTTATATGTGTCTCTTGTAAGATTTTTTTTTTGTCGAATTCTTGTAAGATTTATTTTTTTGAGCTCCTTGTAAGATTAATTGAAACATCGTCTACGTACGTCAAAAATAAAGAAAATATACTGACACGCATGTATAATCAATAAAATTAGGTAAGTCTAGAGAATTTTTTTTTTTTTTTTTCGGTAGAAAGTCTAGAGAAAAATAAGATACACTTCTTCCTGAATATATACATATGTGTATATGGTAAGTACTATGTGAGATATAATTCTATCACAAACCGTACTATATAGTTACACCTATATTTATTTTCGGATAATCAACATTATCATCACAACCTGGACATGTGTCAACTAGCTACTCGATCTTGCAGGAGCTCCCAATCTTATACGCAAGAAGTAGCACCAATCAATCTCAAATCAATTAAATACGGATCGAGTATTAAAGCAATGGTTTTGCAATCATTATGGATCCATGCAGAATCAGTCAAATAAAAAAAGGACTTAATCCACGAGTGTTAGCTAGCGTGTCTCTCTCCTTTCCATATATATGATCGAATTTGTGTGAAAATTTCATGTACATAATTTAGTAGTGAGTTATATAGTACCATCATTTTGATGTAAACTGCTAATTGAATAGTATAAGTTCCATGAAATAACGGCAATATTGATCCATCGTGAGTGATTGTGACGTCCTGTCCACCTCCATTCTGTTACCTATCAATTGTAAGCTGGCGAAGAGAAAAACATACGGAGTAGAATAACATAGCATGAATAGAGTGCGTACTTTGAAGGGATACGTGTATGTATAGTTGAAAGTGTACGTAGCGTATGGAGTGGACTGATGACAAAACCCGGCCAGTCATTTTTTAGTATATATATGTTGGTGTGCGTCCAAAGTGAAATCAAACAAAAAAAAATTTTTCTGAAATCAAACGTATTTTTTGTCAGCTACTAATATATATATGTGGTTTTAAAATAGGTATAGTATGAATATATAGTGTCGATGTGGTGCTACAAGTTAAAGTAGCTAGGACACAAAGGGCCAATACCTCTGTTTATGTTTCTCTTAGCTAGTTTTAGGGAACATGCATGTGCATGGTTGGGCTTGACATGTGACATTTGAGCATCATATTAATGTATACTGCACAAAATGTAAAACTAGTCATTTTTTAACTTGAGCAGTTAACGTACAGTTCAAATTATATATCAACAAGTCATATTTTGATTTATGAGGGTTCAAATTTATGTTACATTATTGCATGATAGAATTACTTACGAATCCAGCTGATCGATTGAATATTACCTACTAATATTTGCGTAGTTGACAAATTTGAAAGTGGCCTTCTACAAAACTTCAGAAAAAAAAAACAAAAATTATGGCCGCGTGACGTGAATCATGTGCGCGATCAATCACTTATAGGTTCAATCAAAATTTGAAGGTAATATCAGAAGAATATTGATGGTCGAAATAAAGAATAGTAGTTATATATATGTCTAATTATCGGCATGCATGAAAAATTCGGCATCGATCGATCATATATGAACCACATATTGATGATTACTAATATAAAATAGTCGTGCCTGTATCACCTGTATGTATAGTTGTATCTATGAATTCTTTTACAACATCATACATATTCACTAGATAGATTAGGAAGATGCATGTTTGACCATGAACTAGAGAGCGTCACCTAAAATGTTAGTTAAGCATATGATTTTTAGCTTATGCTAGTGAGTGGTACCTAGCCTCAAAATGGTCAGCATATTAGTAACATCCATTAAAATAAAACATGGATCCGTTTCACGACCAATCATATGCTCAACTTACTTGTGTACGTACGTATATGCATGCATTAAACTATTTTATTTTATTTTATTTTTTGTTTATAAGGGGGCCGGGCCGGAAGATAAGGGAATTGTTAGGTTAACTCGTGGCCAGCTTCAATTCCACAGAGGGTAGATTTCCAATATTTGGAGTTGAGTGCGTACAGCAAGTCCCAAAAGTCGAGGGGCCCTGGCCCCACTTCTATTTTGTGACACCCCATTTGCCCTTTTTCTAAACTTTCTTGCTCCACCAAAAACAGACGCTGTGTAAACGACAACAAAAAAAACAACAAAAATCAGTTTCCACCTCATTGGTTGTGTTGGGAATTTGCTCCAAGTCATCCCAAGAAAAGTGGGGAAATGACAAATCCCATTTATACAAGTAATTAATGTTAGGAGCTTAATCGCAATGACACTGATGGATCTTAAATATATACTTATATCAGTAGCATTCTTGTTTTTGTTTTGGTTGAAATCAGTAGCATTCTTGTTGACATACAGAGTCGTGTACGTATACGTTGCTTTGCGCTTTATTCAAGGTTCACGGTTCTGCTTTGTCCTTCTATCAGACAAAACAAAAGTCAATATATGAACTACATCCGTATACAATTTGTGTATCAGCAAAATGTTAAAAACAAAAACTATGGACTTCTACACAAAAAATACAAACTATGAATCTCAAAATGCGGGGTTTTATAGGATATAACCAAAGAAAAACATAAGGACAAACATTATCATTTGTTACGAATATAAAGAAGTAGTACTCCGTAGCACTTTGTTGACTTGTTATCCCTAGTTATACGTACATTGTAGATTTGCTAATTTTTTGATGAAAGACTTGCTAATTGATATGACGGTGAACTTTGAATGACAAGTAGGATAATTAAGCCTTCAACGGCCTCGGCCCATGAAAAGAGCGTACGTGGGCCTGGATCAGGGATTCATTTTTATAGCCCATCTGTTCTGAATAAAGTTGTTCTCTCTAGCCCAAGTCTGTTTAGACTAACCCATAACACAATAAGCACATGGAAAAAGAGTTTTTCCTTTTCCCTTCTTTTTCCTCCTTTGATAAAAGGTTTAGAATACACAAACATAAAGTTTTGGGTCATTCCAAATGTTTATCCACGACAGAGAGTTATAAGTGTTGCGTATTTTGCCAAGCCACTTTGATTCGCCTCTTTCAAGTGATATCTGAGGATCTATACTGCTATTTATTGATTTTAGACATGATATCATGATAATCTCAATTTTTAAGGACAACTCCCAACACCAAGAATCGATTGTTTGGATTCCTTGTAGGATTTCTCTTCATAGGTTGATGGCCTCAATTTCCTAATTATCATCTAATGTATTCATACATGTTGTTATATCCCTATTTATTAGTCGGCCAGTTGGAAAATGGTGCCACTAACGAGCTTAATTAACTCTAATTATTTGATAGGAACACGGACGGAACACCACAAAACTGGAATTTTTAGTAAGATTTTCCAGCCATCTACTTTCAAAGAGCGATAAGCACGCTAATTAGATTTGACAACTTTTTAAGTTCAAATCATTATAAACTTCATTTATATAAGCACCCCCAGAGCAACCCATGCCTTAATTAGTTGGCCCTTGAGTCCTTCTAGTCCTTTATTTGTTGAAGAAACAACTAAGAAGTGATATTATATATATCTGAAAGGTCAAGTAATAACCCACAAAATGGGTACCAAGTAGCGCATCTAGTGTAGTGGTATCATAGTACCCTCCCACGGTACTGACCGGGGTTCGATTCCCCGGATGCGCATTTTCCCCTTTTTTCTATTTACATTGCTGTTTAAGCAGTGCTCCTTTGCGTAGCTAGGTCCATATTTAATTGATTAGATCATGCTATTGTCTTTATGGTATCACCATTATTTAGCCTTTCATTGACTAGGACGACTTTGAATGATCGAGCTATATCTTAAACCAGGATAAGTATGAATGTTGAGTCAACATACGTACTGCGTACATGTGTTTTAAAGTATTATCTTCTGTATGACAAACTCACTTGTTCATTTCCTAGTGATTTAGGGATTACACTTTTGACGGTATTGTTTTTGAGATTATGGTGTCCTCTACTAGGAATTCATGCTCAAGCTTACAAGTTTAAAAGAGTAGTCTTACTTCCGGGTTCAATCCTAGCTAGGTATCTATCAACTCGAAAAATGAAATTCTTATACCAAAGTGTGTTTCATTATTTGTGCACAAGTGTGTCCATAAATGTAATTAGTCATACAAATTAATTATGTAGCACACCATGATGCACGTACAAGTCATGCTTGATCATTGATCGAGTAGCCGTATCATGCTTGATCATTTCCCCCGCCCTACTATATATGTGATCATTTATTTAGTAATACGGGCAAATTAAATGTTCTAGTGACTATAATTAGGCATACGTGTAGGTAGATAGTCTACCCCAGAAAGAAGATCTTAATAACTAAGTACAAAAAAGTGTAATAAATTAAGTCAAAAACACGTACAAATTAAGCACCCGTACAATACATTTGGCTGGGGGCCTGGGGCTATGTCTATGTGGGCCACCGCTCAACCAGTAACCTTGTTGTTACATGCATGCATACTAGTACTACACATTGAAATTCTGATGACATACAGTTCTATCTCTATAGTAGATAAGATGTATAAAAAGAAAGTGAAAAATAGAAATTTATACTATATACTTAGGCACGGTCGTCACTCGTCATCACCTTCATTCGTGGCCACACAAACATTCATGGTCGATCTGGTATTTTGAATGAATAAATTCTCTTGAACGTTGTTAATACAACCACGTACGTACTTGTAAAAGTCCCTCATCAAGATCCATCGATCAACGTATATACTAGTACTGTATATGAAATGTTGACGGCATCTGGCTAGACAAAGGTGTTGATGGATCGGAGGCGCATTTAATGGTTCCACCTGCTCCTTCGTAGGGATGGGATCACCTGCTTCGCGGCCCCATATATGGTTGCCTGTTCCATCACCCCAAAACCATGACTCACCATTAACATCAACGTTATTAATTTACATTGATTAGTTGATCAGTGTGGTTAGGTACGTAGTTGCATTTCTCTGTAGCTTAGCTTGCTTGTTTCACAAATCTCGCCACAAAATCATGTGACCATCACTCTCTCACACTTTATTAGTATATCATTCCCTTTTTATAATTTTCATGGCAAAATCTTTCTTGTCTCCTTCCAATATCCTATTTCCAAGGAAAGGGTGAAACTCATCATCAACCCCTTCAAAATACCGTCCTAGCCTAAACCTAAACCTTATTCCGCTCTTAAGAAATTAATGTATATTTATAGATGTTCTAAATGACTTACAAATGAGAAAGTTCTAGTTAAGCGAGCAAGCCGAGCCCCAAGGTGTTAC
Organism: Polygonum maritimum; assembly: GCA_963924305.1. Lineage (NCBI taxonomy): Eukaryota > Viridiplantae > Streptophyta > Magnoliopsida > Caryophyllales > Polygonaceae > Polygonum > Polygonum maritimum. The sequence continues at coordinate 44,648,140 of OZ002731.1, read as the reverse complement.
CGATGCATTAATTTGTTTCTTTTTTTGGTCGAATCCCAAGTTTGTTTCTTGTTCCTTAATTGGTTTCTCTCTTTTTATTCAACACATGCATTTACCCTAGACAAGACAACAGCAATAGACCTAGTTAAACTTCCAAGTTTCATGATTCCGTGAAGTCCGTTATGCTATAAATTAAACAACATCTCTCTATAGTGTATCCTGCAAGTGCATGCGGTGCTTTTACTATACATATAGCAACCTAAAAAGAAAAAAAAGTAGATTCTGCTTTCTCTACTCTTAGTACACATCCATGTAACATGTTTGTGTTATGTTTTGGTTTTTTTTTTTCGGTCAGAAGTTATGTTTTGGTGTTTGGTATGTGATTTGAGGGGTGTTTTTGTTCAGTATCACCACTCACTTGTCGCAAGTGGAAATGGTAAAAACGTACAGTTGGACCACAGACATATATATAGAGATAGAGTAGCTTTCATGGGTCAGTAAAGAAGAGCCACATTTCCTACATACAAAGACAATACAGGCATCAGGCCTGTCCTTATAACCGGCCACCTCCTTATGGCAATGGAATTTTAATTGACCCTTCAACAGATACATGCCTTTCTAGTATTATTCCCTCCTTTTGAAGCATTGTGCGTTTGTTCATTAAACTTTCTTTAGTTAATTTCATCTGCGGAGTTTAGTTAATTGTGTCTAGCTAGCTAGCCTCTTAATTGACTATCTACAGTATTATCTAACCCCATAAACTCTGATCTAGCATGATGAAGCTAGTTTATGGCTTCTGTTTCATGTCATAGGCAGAAACTTGGTTCCTAACTAGTGTAATGGAAGTTACAGAAACGATGTGTTACCCTGATTTAACTAGCTAGTACACATCAAGTAAAACCCTAAGAGTACCTATATCAAACAATATATACTACAGTATTATGAAAGGAAAAAAGGGTTAAATAGTTAATTAATGGGAAATTCAAAACAAGCTTTAGTAAGTTGACCCTCTAGAAAGAATCAAAAGAAAAGGAATTGAACTTACCCAGAAGCTAGAGGTGTGTTTTGCAAGCCCCAACGAGCTCTTCTTCCTAGCAGCCCTTGTCACCACCTCCTCCGCCTCCGTGTCTCGACACGAAAAGACAAAACTACCCTCGTCAACAACAACCCGCTCCTGCCCCTTGTTCTTCCTCCAATGTCTCCTCCACGAGTGATCAGCACCCTTCTGATGATGCTTGCTCTGCAACAACCACCTCCTACTGAGCCCAAGAGACGTGGCCCTCATCTGATCTGGGCTACTCCCACCGCTCAGCTGATCCTCAAAGGAGCCCTCTCTGTTCCTGGTGATCCTCAGCGAGTGGAAGATGGACCTGCCCACATAGGGGCCCTCCAACACCGTTGTGGGCGAGGGCGTTTTCGTCATTCCGCTCCTCGACTCAAACAGCTGCAACCTCGGTGGAAGATCTAGGCCCTTGAAGGGGGCTAAAGACAGGGCCGTCTCTGCTACGCAGGGCCTTGGCTTTCCTGGCTCCTCCTCCCATCTGAAGGGGACTGAGGCTGAGTGGTGAGGCGGAGTACTCATCATCACTGAGTTGTTCAGCTGCTCTGCTGATTTTGATCTCATGGGTGCAAACAAGGCTAGCCTTGGTGCTGACCTTGATTCCTGCTCTGAACAATCCTCTGCCTCTGAATTCATCGATCTCTTCCTCTGTGTACGTGTTTGGGAAAGTTGTAGGCTTTTGTGTTGTTTGGTCTGTGTGTGGAGTTTGGAAATAATTATGTCATGGACTTATTTGTTGAGGGAGAAAGAAAAGTCAAGGGGGTGATCTATATAAACCAGTCATATGTACAATTATCATATGTGTACAATTATTTCCTCTAAGTTGTTTTCTTCAATAATAATTGTTGGTTTAGTCTTTGTCACATTTTAAAGGGTGAGTTAAAGTATTCCTATTTTACTTATTTTTATCAATTAAACTTGCGTGGGTATTCTTGTAAGCCATTGGACATATATAGAGCAAGAGTCAAGAGAGATAGATAACAAAATAGTACTGTACAATTTTGTATAGCAAATATTTTAATCTATCAATTATTTCTTTTTACCAAAAATGGATCAACAGAATTTTAAGATTAAACGAGTATCTTAGTAAGAAGTAAAAAAATAAATATAGGTGACATTACCCAATTGATTAAAAGAGGATTAGCTGTAAAAGTGAGTGAGACATGCAAGTGCATGTGTTTTATTGGTCAAGTATGATATATAGTCAACATGAATCTCTTTTGTTAGAAGAGGCATGAATTTTATGGCCTCATAACGCGAAAAAAAACTGATTCTAGCTAGCTAATAGCTAGCGGAGCATTGATTTTTTATTAGCCTAATTATTTTTCTTTTAAAAAGTTCATAATTTTGGAGGAAAAGAGGGGCCGAAGATAACTTGTATAATTATCATGGTTGAATTAAAGGTACGTGTTTAAGTGGATTACTCGCAAAAAGAAATAAAGAAGAACGGATGCTTTGCTTTGCATAAGAAAATAAAATGCAATAAAGTAGTTATCATTTTTAATTTGAAATGCTTTGCTTTAAATTTTTTCAAATTGTTGTGTGTGTGTGTGTTTCATGTGGCTTACGGAAAATTAACATATTCCGTAACTGATTTTACTTCAAGATTCCATCAATCAAGTCAAAAAATTAAAAGAATTGTCCTTCCATTTTAAGGGGAAATCAAAAATGAATTTCAAGTACAGTACGTTTTATGGGTTTGAGAGCAAATATCATCGAGTACATGAGTATAGATTTTATGGGTTTGATCTGAATGCAGCTGCACAAGTACGTTTAAACTTGAGTTGGACATATGTAGATAGGTGTTACAAAAACGACTGATATTTATTAAATATTGGTAATACACTAATACTACTATACAATGTAATCTTTGGTTTAATATTTAATCTCAAAGTTAGGGCGCAACGGTACATGGGTATAAATTTCTTCAGATTATTTTTAAATTACATAAAAAGGAAAAAGAGGTGGCTACTCGTCCTCATCTTGCACACTTTCACTGTGTATCAATCTTCTCTTAAGTCAAGGAATCAAGTAAAACTTGTTTATTTTTATTGCTATAGGAGTAGGTGGCCTTTGACATTTACAACGAGTCACTCTCTTAATCATAGTACTTCTTTCTTTCTCGTCCATATATACATATCAACCTCTCTTCTTTTTTTCCTATCTTCTACAAAATCTCTGTCTCCTTTTCATGATGGATTTCTTTTCAATTTTTTAGCCAACATAAAAAGTTCATATATTCTACTCCGTATATTTCTTCATATTATTTTTGTCATGGTATAGAAGGTAGTGCATGGTGAAATAGCTATTTTTTCTAATTATGCACACAACTGAATTGCGGTTTTCTTGTAAGGTTTGCAATGCTGATTTCATTTCGTCGGTCATGCATGAAATGTACATGCAATTTCTTGCTCGCATTTCTCGTTTTTTTCCCAAAGATCTCTCTTGGGTACAATTTAGAAAGAAAAAAAAAACAAATTACGGAGTAAAATTTAGTTTCATACCTGATCAAAATAAATATTCCTACCATAGAGATAAGTTTTCAAATGACAAATTATTTTAGAATCGTAACGTAAAGCAATCGGCAGCCTCCAAGAGTGTTAGTGACCACCGTCTTTAGTTAAAGCAAGAAAAATGTATACACACCCGTCTTGATTAAACAATATATGGATATGGAAGAGTGATTGTGCAATTAACTGATTAATAATTGAAAAAGAGGACAATAGAAGGGGCTTTCACAAACCCACCTGTTTTTTTTTTTGTCTTTCTTCCATTCTAGTGTCAAATGGAAAAAAAAAAAAAAAGCTTAATAAAGACAAAGAGTCATATGTACTCAATTATTCATTATATATATTGTATGGGAGAAAAAAATACAAAAAATGGATGAACAATGTTATTCGGAGAAAAGAAGAGAGCAAAGTTATAAATTTGAGTCTCTTTGGAATTGTGTTTTCCTTTCGACAATGCTAGGTTGATCACATGAATTAAAGGAGCTAGATTCATGTGAATCCTTACGTGGGGTTTTCACTCTCTCAAGCCCTCTAAACTTGTAAAGCTTTATAAAGTACTATCTAAATCTCAATAATGAAAAAGGAACAATTGACCTTTGTATGTTCATAATTGTGAAGAAGAAGAAGTTGGAGTTGTGTAACCTAACAATGATTATAGCTTATATTTAACGAAATGCAAAAGGAAATAAGAGGAGGAAAAAATAGAAAAATCCCACAATAATCCTCTTTTCAATTATCAATTCCAAAAATATACCCCTATCTAATACTATTTCCAAAACTATATCTTTTTATTGGAAATACCAAAACACCCCTATTAAAGAAGTAATAGTAAATACCCATCAATTTCTCCTCTCATTCAAACTACGTATTCGCGTGGTGAGACGGTGACTAACAAAGCACCACCCAATCATCACCAACGCACCACCAACGACAACGACGCCAATCACAAGGTATGTACTGTACTTCTTGATCAACTTTTTTTTTTCTTTTTTTTCTTTTTTTTTTCTTTTTTTTTTTGAACGGGTGAGAATTAGGGTAGCCCGAGTACAACTCGAGCTAGCCTAGAGCACCTGTGAACAGGTGAGAGCTATGCTCTGAAAATTCAAATTTGTGGCTTCGTCGCCAGTGAGGATCGAACCGGGTACCTCGGGTTCTCCCCATTGAGGTCTTACCGCTAGACCAAGTGCCCTTTGGCTACTTCTTGATCAACTTTAATTTACATAAAATCTAATCTACATAAAATTAATGTAACACATACACAAAATTACTCTACATAAATTAATGTGATACTTAAATAAACTAGACTAAATCTAAATAAATCTTATCTACATACATTTAATGTAACAATTTTACCTACATAAATTACTCTACATAAAATGTAATGTAACAAGATCCTAGCAAATATTATGCAACAGAATCTTAACAACTTTATTTTACATAAAATCTAATCTACATAAAATTAATATAACATGTACACAAAATTACTCTACATAAATTAATGTAATACTTACATAAACTAGACTAAATCTACATAAATCTTATCTACATACATTTAATGTAACAATTTAACCTACATAAATTACTCTACATAAAATGTAATGTAACAAGATCCTAGCAAATATTATGCAACAGAATCTTAACAACTTTATTTTACATAAAATCTAATCTACATAAAATTAATGTAACACATACACAAAATTACTCTACATAAATTAATGTAATACTTATATAAACTAGACTAAATCTACATAAATCTTATCTACATACATTTAATGTAACAATTTAACCTACATAAATTACTCTACATAAAATGTAATGTAACAAGATCCTAGCAAATATTGTGCAACAGAATCTTAACAACTTTATTTTACATAAAATCTAATCTACATAAAATTAATGTAACACATACACATAATTACTCTACATAAACTAATGTAATACTTAAATAAACTAGACTAAATCTACATAAATCTTATCTACATCCATTTAATGTAACAAGTTAACATACATAAATTACTCTACATAAAATTTAATGTAACAAGATCCTAACAAATATTATACAACAGAATCTTAACGACTTTATTTTACATAAAATCTAATCTACATAATTTTTAATGTAACAAACTCTAGACAAATTAATGTAACATGCCCAAGTTGCAAATTGTGAATTGCAGGTCTACGCAAGTTTAAGGTTTGCGATCTAGGAGGTGGAAGGGTGGCCGACGCGGGGCTGGTGCGGCCGGCGGGAGGATGGTGGCCAGAGGGAGGAAGGTGGCCAGCGGGAGGATGGTGGTTGGAGGGAGGAAGGTGGCCGGCGGGAGGATGGTGGCCGACGTAGATCTGGGCAAGGCTATGGCGGCGGTAAGGATGTGACGGTAGGGCGGCGGCCGGCAGGAGGGCGGCGGTGGGGCTGTGGCCGGCAGATGGAAGGTGGCCGACGGGAGGAAGATTGCAGGACGGAGAATCACGTAAAAACTGTAGAAGGGAGGTTTCCAAATCTACGTAAATTGGTTTTAGAGGGCAATTTTGTCCAATTTTATGTAATAGGTTATTATTGTCCAAATTATTATCTAGGGGTATATTATTGGAATTGATTAGTGAAAATAGGTTATTGACGTCTTTAACCCGGAAAAAATCAATACAATAGTGGTGATTAAAGACAAATTGACAATCATTCCATGCTTAAAAAACTCAACAATAAATATAAATTAACTCGAAAGCGAAAAATGAGGGACCGTTTAAGATTCGATACAAACCATATCTTAACATATGGAGTAGTGTATTTGTTTATAGTGTACAAAACAAAAGCAAAATATGTAAGCGAAACGATGGTTCGATGGCTTTTGTGTTTATAAAAACACTTTGTTTTGTAGTATTCGATCGATGTGTATTCAAATTGGACCCACTGACCTAGTGGTATTCCAAAACATGTTCAAATACAATTAGTCAATCATATATGGTCAATCATATGTACGTAGATCAAAGTAAAGGATATGTTTTTTATTTTTGTGGGAAAGTAGGATTAATGCGGCCCAAAATTTGTATGCGTAATATACAAAAAATTATATTTTATTCACGTTATACTATTGGTCTTTCATAAAACAAGATTAACGTCACTAATTGGGGCTACCACAACAGAGCTAGGGATAGACCTTTATGGGCTGTTCTTGTTGTGTGCATTAAAAAGCAGCTTTATTGGGCCGAACGGCCCAAAAGTACAATATATTACAGTTCAACTCTACTTTTCGACCCAAAAAAACTGTACAACTCTACTAGCTTTAGCTTATACTTTGTTTTCTAAGATTTTGAAATGACAAATGCCGGGATTTTATTTACACTTCTCCAATATACTCCGGAGTAAAGTCTAAGTTGAGGCTTTGAGTGAATCTGTGAATGGATCAATCTAAAGAGTCATCAATTGCTACCAAGTTCTAACTAACTAAAACAAGATTTTGAATTCACATAAACAGCACATTCAGCACTCGTATGGTGTGCTCTACAGCTAGTTCACCAACAATTCAAAAGAAAATTAACAAACACACTAGAAAGTAATGGCTGGGTTAAAACACAAATTCCAAATCAGTAGGGTAATCTGAACATTGTTTTTTTTGGGTCAAAATCTGAGCAGTGTTCTGTAACTAATCAAAGTCAAATGTAGGGAAATTTACATGAATGTCAGAAACAGCACTCACTCTTACGTGTTCATGAGCTTCATAAGGTGTGGATTTCTATTATCCTATTATTAAAAATGTGTAGTGCATCTAGAATTCAAAGCAAATACATCAAACTTGAGAAAAGCATGCCCATTGCCCATATGGCATCTTCCATGTCTCTATCAAAATTTAGATCCTCAAATCTTTTCAAATCTCCAATAATCCTTCAAGTCTTCAAGACTTAGCTCCACTTTCTACTCTCTGTGTCTCACGCACATAGTACACATCAAAACCAAACAAAAACCCTACCTAATTCAAGACTCACGCTAGTCTTTGCGGTATGAATATGGTTAGCATGTATTTTAAGTAAGTGGACAAGCTAATCACTTTCCAACCCTTAGTCCACTAAAGAAAGTTAAAAGGGATAGGTAGAAAAGACAAAAAATAAATGTTTACCACCCTAAAATCAAATACCAACTCCGGAGAAGGACCAGCACTCAAAGATATTGGAGCAGTAATTATATCGCGGTTATACAGAACCATACAAGTGATTATTAATTTGGACCATTGCGCTCTGAACCATGTTTCACAGAAACTTTGCCCCAACTTCAAACACCCCAACAAAGCCATAAAGCGTGACAATTTCAATCAATTTTAAATTGGTGTATAGTACAATTAAAGTGGTCCAAAACACTCTTTAACTAAAACGTATTTTAATTAGTACTATAAGAATTATGACCAAAAAAAATTGATTTTTTTTTCCAAACTGGGCAGTTTTGAGATTTTAATTCTCAAAATAGGCTCGGTGAAAAATAATTGAAGGATATAGGCACTATTTTTGGTCCGGGACAAATACGCTGGCCCAGCCAGCGTCTTTCTCAGCGTCTTTGACAGAAAGACGCTGGCCTGGCCTGGGCCAGCGTCTCTCTATGTATTTTTTTTTTTAAATCGGTATTATTTTTTTTTTCAAAATATTAATATGAAATTTAATTAAAATGAATTAATTCAAATTATATGTCTATCAAATTTAATAATTTTTTTGTTACGGTTTAAGGGAAAGACCGATATACTTACATGTCTGATCAAAACACGTTATCTCGTTCGGTTATCTTCTTCGTTATAAAAACTTAACTTGTGTATATCTTATATATGTATATTTTAGAGGTGTTAAACGGGTCGGGTCGGGTGGATTCCGGTTCGGGTTCAGGTTGAGATCCACCGTTGGGCCACGGGCTGCATTCATTGTTATATACGAAACCATATATAAATACAGCTTAAGCCTGTGCTATAAACCGGAGTTTGCTGTCCAGCAGTAAGATGGTGTGCAGGGGTTGGAACATGGGTGTGAAACGCAATAACTTTTGGCTCGGTGATCCGTTCGAGGCGTGTGAGCAGTCGTTTCGAAGGTCTCAACGTAAGCCACGAGGTGGAGTCTTGGGTTGGCGGTTTCCGGTCCGACATGAGTCCAGAATCTGGGGAGAAGTGGACAGACGTCGTGGCCTCGAACGAGAAAAGGGTCATATCTTTGCGCTCGGTTATCGGAACGGGGCGTATTTTATGTCGTTTCGAAGGTCTCTTCGAGACGGGGCTATAGTCAGGATCGAAGGGCCTGTGTGTTGGGGGTTCTCGCAAAAAAAACCGTTTAAGACTTCAAAACCGCGTTTGAATGTCCCAAACCGCGTAGTTAGGTCCCGTTTTGGAGCCTCAATGCCTACATAAGGCATCTAAGCTTTCAGGTTGAGATCTGACCCGTTTGAGTGCCTACATAAGGCATCTAGGTATATGATTTGAATTAATTATTTTAATTAAATTTGATATTAATATTTTGAAAAAAAAAATAATACCATTTTTAAAAAATGGTATTATTTTTCAATAGGCTCGACAACTTGAGATTGGACTTTCTTTGCTCCCACTCTCAGCTTGACCCGGATCATTGCTCAGCTTTGATGGCATATAGGATTGAACATGAGAGAGTGATTTAACTGACAGAGTTGAACCATTTTCTATAGAATCTGCAAACAGCTTGAGAGAGCCATTATTAGGAGATGGCGAACTAATCTTTTCGGGATGGCTCCTTGTGAGCTCTTGGTTCTGCATTGATCCGCGCCAAAAGCCAGGTGAAGTAGGAGACCCGGTGCCAGAATCTAAGTAAAAATAATTTTTCAAACAAAAGAGCATCAGATCATGTCTTATATATAAGTTAAACCCACTGAAAGTTAGAGTTTAATACTAGATTTACCGGGTATGGAGATTTCATTAGCCCTTGGCCTCTTGGTCTTAACTGTCATTGAAGGAGCCGGATTCGCCGGGATGGATGGAGTAAAAGGCTCTATCTCCCATGGAGAAACCCTGTCAGGTCTTTGAACTGATGCCGGTTCATCCCATTGAATCTGTGAAACGTAAAATAATTTTTTTTAAAAAAACATGAGCAGAAGCCAATATGTTTAGAGCCAACAAGAGTTCTTCTCCCAAAGAACATATTCTCAACCTTTAAAGACCTCCAACTAGAGTCTTTCCACTGAGGAGAAAAATCACCAGCACCAATAATTGTGCCTGTGAACCTAACCAACCACAGCATTTACTAATTAGGGGATACAAAACTGCCTATCACTCTGTAGGTAATCGAAACCAAACAGCATTCCATAAGGGACTTATACCTTCTATCGGGCGAATCATCCCCCTCGAATCTCATGTTAAAACGCCTTTCTACAGCAAACCTGTGCTTTGCAGATTCCAGATACTTGTTGACACTAACGATAAACTGGCTAGACCTTGAAAAGGAAACAGATGTGTTAGCGCGCAACTGATCAAGGGGACTACACCATAAATAGACCATAAAAGAAGAATCATATCACTTGTTTATGAAACCTGGGCTTGTAATACACAACAAATAGAGTCTGTGTATTGACAGCATGAGACGCGGTGGCGAGCACCCCTAGATGCATGCTTTGACTGGAAATGACAGATGAAGGCATGAGAGTCTGTTGCCTTGCAAGCCTCCTTACACCAACCCTCAGCTCTCCTTCCTCACCCCTGCAATTGACACACCATTAATCAATATCTCACCGAAAGCAAAACCTAACTGAAGACTTATCAAACATGAGTGGATATATACCTTAAGAAAACAAATGCGTCTCCGGCTATCAACCGCTTAGAAGTAACAAAAGTACTCCACCCTGTTGTAAGCAAATGTCTACGGGGTTGACCTGATCAAATTTGCCATGAAACAAGAGGCATGAGGTATGTGTTTCTAGTCCTAAAGGGAAAGATGATCATGGGTTTTGCATGATTGAGCTAGTTACCTCTATAAATATGCTTAAAGCGCCACTCATAGCCATGGAGATCCTTTGCAACTAGCTCTTGAGTTGGGGTAGGCTGGCTCATATCCTTTATAAAGAGCAAAGAGACATTCCAACATGAAAGAGAAACAGTCAAACCTCATGATTCAACACATTCGATGATAAAATATATAAACTAGAAAGCTTGTCCGTCAAAATCAGTGATTACCAATGGAGGCAAGCATTCATTGGCATGCTTACGGAGAACCGAAAAGCCTCCATGGGTACTGGTGTCAGAAGCTGTTAGGATCTTGCAGAAGGAATTGAGCTTTGGCCTTGGGAGGTCAGGCTGGGAGGGATCAGGGCCCCGTTCTGGCTCATTTTGCTATATACCAACACAAACAACAACATGGGCTCAAGGACTATTAATGTAATTTGACATGAACAATTTCTCCTCCTTCCTAGATGAATGTTTTAAACCAGGAATTCTTACATTTCTTTCAGGGAGCAAGGTGATCTGTGCATAGACTTCATCTGTGTCCTGCTCAGCCTGGTAGTTTTTGGATCAAATTATAGGAGAAGAAGGGAGAAGACCCAAATTAATTGAATCAAGGAAAGGAGGTTAAGGTACCAGTAATTTGATGTCAACAACACGGCAGAGAATCTTGGAAGGAAGATTGCAGGGTGGAATGTGTTGGTTTGGGTCCTGATTTATTGATGCCTCCAACTGAATGAAGGAAAAAAAGGCATCAGCACATATCACCATCAGTACTTGCAGAGATTTCCACATAAAGGAATTGCCATGTGACCCTGTGGAAACCAATTAAGATCGAGTTGAAGAAAGAGAGGAAATTAACCTGTTCCATGTGACCCTGTGGAAAGTAGAAGACGGTGTCTCCTTGGCGAGGAACCTCCACCAGTTGGCCTGCACATGCCCTCCATAGCTCCGCATACATTGAAATCAGGTGATCTTGGAGCTCGGAGGAGGATGGTGGTGGTGGTGGTTAGCAAATCCCCATGAACACTTGCATTGCGTCCCTCCTATTAATATTAATATATTACACACACACAGAGTGACATACTAGTACATACACATCCGTTTCCCCTCTCTGTTTCTAAATTTTATTAATAACAATAGCTAACTATGGTTGGGAATCAAGTAACTGTGGTTCCCGAGGGGATTGAGTACCGTACGGCTTCGGAGTTTAGCCGGTCTTTCAAGTTTCAATGGAATGAAATACCCCGTTGTCTCCCAACAATGCTCTATTATGCTTACTATTGAGTTAATTTTGATGTGTTATTTATCTTATTGGTAGATAATCAATCAATTATTATTATATATTATAAAAACCGACCGTTTTCGAGCCATCACGTTGATTCTGGCCCCACCGCATGTTTGATAAAAATAGTTTTTATTTATGTTATTTCAAATAAATTAATTGTATCCTTATTGTCTATTTATGTAGAAGATGTGATCAAATTTCCAAATTTGATAAGATATTCTATCTTTTTAATATATCACTTATCTTTTCTAAAGTTGATTTTGGACCCACCGTATATTTAATATAAAAACAATTAGTATAAGTCAATATAGAAAAACGACCACATGATGTCCACAATATAGAAATATAAGTTAGTACACTCGATCTCCTAATCAATTCAATATCGAATTGACAGACGTGCAACTTACATGATCTCCTAAGCTTAAAAACAATATATTTGATTTACTCCGTATAAGTTAGTACATGATCTACTATAATTTTACACTCGATCTCCTAATCAATTCATTATGGCTAAATTTATTCAAGTAAATCCAAAGAATCTAGAAAAACAATTTTGGATTTACTTGAATAAATCTAGCATTTTTAAGCTTAAGTTAATTATTTTCTATATTTACATGATCTACTATAATTTTTTACCCATTATATTTGATTTTTTTTCTATCTTAATACCGAATTTGATTTTTTAGCCAAATAATAATTTCGATTTATATCTTGATAACGTACATTTTTTTCATAATTGTTACTTACAAAATAATCCCACAATTTTTCTCAAATTATACAAACGCCCCTTATTTTCCAAATACAAACATACAAGTGGTCGTTTTTGAAACACCACATTAATTTTGACCCTACCTCATATATTAAAAAAACTAATTTTTATTATTCAAATTATATAGGGGTTTCCTATTGAATTTCTTCTTATCTACTTATAAGTAAAAGCTTTTGTCAATTATTAATTCTTAAAGCATTATAGGGATAAATCTTTCACAAACAAATTAAGAAAAATCTATGAATATTGGTTTCAACTTATTTCTTTAATACAAGTAAATTTGTGATTTTTGACAATTTCTATTAAATTTTTATAAACTTTATCAATTTATCAGTTGATGAATTTTTTAATTATATTTACATTTATCATAGTCGTTATTAATATATGACAAAAATTGTAAGTAAATTATGAATTTATATTCTTATAATCAGGTTTTATAAAAATATATAAATGAGTGGAAAAATTATGTCTGATATATATATATATATATATATTTTGGGTTATATGAACTTCAAAAACAATATCACCCTTTTTAAGAGATAAAAAACATGTTCACATAATAAAACTTATATAATATTTTCCATATAAATATATAATTTTATTTTAATATTTTTAAGTGAAATAGTCGTGCATGGCACGACAGGTTAAGCTAGTATATATTATATAGTCTCTTTCTTGCTTTGTTCCGTTTGTTTTTTCAATACACTTGTGATTGTTATGGATAGAGATTTGTACATGACAACATCATATACGTTCTGTTCATACTTCACTTGATATAAATGTAATGTGACGGCTTCAGCGGTAAACGGAGTCGGGAACGAGTATGAGTACGAGAACGAGAACGAGTATGAGGTGGGCAGTCGGGAGGGAAGCCCACATTGACATCACAGGCACACATACACACGTACACACACTCCAAAGCCAAACGGCATGTCCCTCCCCTCGACGTCCCGTCCCCATCCCTACCACGTGCTTCTCACGCCCCATCCCTCCCATAAACTACTCTACATATTTCAAGTCTTGTAGAGGGACATCAATTTAACACATTACAACTACATACGCACATTCATGCATATTTGCTACCTTAATGCTGATGCAAATTACCCTCCTACTAACTCAATTATTGAGGTCCAGTTATGACCAATGGAGTTTGTTAAAGTGCTGAATTCTATTATGGAAATAAATGGCATGTGTTGAGCACGTGCTTTTCAATTCTGTTTTTAGCTTATTGCTGATGTGTGTGTACGCCATATATAAGGCGTTGTAAGCTCCTTTGTGAGCAGACAATTATGATGAAAATGGAATAGAGCATTTTTACTCCAGATCTCCCTTCTCTCCTTTTCTACCTTCAATTGTCTCTCAATTCTCAGTCAATTGATTTCAATTCTTCAAAGTCATTATGGTATCAGAGCAGCAATGATCGATCTGCTTAGTTTCCGCAAAATTCTCACCTCAATTTCTCAGATCTGAATTCAGTTTCTCAAATTTTTTTTGTTCGAAGGATTTCGCAGCTGGTTTCCTTCAATTCCAGTGAGTTTTGCTTTCGATCGAAGGTCAGAAGCTTCAGATGACTTCGTCAAGGTCAGGATCAATGGAATCTGAGAATCAAACGATGAGCTCTCCAGTAATTCATGAACGCAGAGGTGGAATCTCGATGACAGATCTGACAAATCCGCTTTTCATTCATCCTTCTGATAATTCAGGTATGGTGCTCTCTACTATCAAGCTTGTAGGAGAGAATTATAGAAGGTGGAAGAAATCTATGATGAAAGCCTTGTCTGTCAAAAACAAATACTGGTTGATCGAAGGGAGTTTAGCTAGATCTACTGAGAATGCAGCTCAATATGATAGATGTAATGATATTGTGTGTTCCTGGATTTTGAATACTGTCTCAAAGGAAATTTATAACACAATTGATGAATATGATTCTGCTAAAGAAATGTGGAATGACTTAGAGGAGAGCTATGGTCAGAAGAATGCTCCTCTGATCTTCCAACTTAAGAAAGAGATTCAGGAATGTAAGCAAGGTGATCTGTCACTGACTGAATACTTTACCAAACTGAAAGGTTTGTGGCAAAAATTGTCTGTGTTAAGCACTACTGTTAAGTGCAAATGTGGAAAGTGTGAGTGTAATCTTCAAAAGGAAAATGAAGATTTAGATCAAGAAGATAAGCTGATGAAATTTCTTATGGGGCTTCATGACAGATATGATAATGCTAGGCGACAAATTCTTATGTCAGCTCCTCTTCCAAATGCTAGTACTGCACATTCTCTTATTATGCAGGAAGAAATGAGCAAGAAGATCTCTGAGAATTCTGGTTCAAAGAGTGAGGTATTTACTACTGCCTTGATGTCTAGGAATGAGGATAACAGACTTAAGAAAGAGAAATGCTCTCATTGTTCTGGAAATCACAAAGCTGATAGATGTTGGGAGTTGATAGGGTATCCTAGTTGGCATTATAAGAGCAAGTTCAAGCCTCAAACTGCTCAGAATTCAGGTTCAGGAAATTTCAGAGCTAGAGCTAATGACTATGGGCGAAAGGAGAACATGAATCCTGGATTTAACTCTAGGGCAAATTCCTCTATTAGTTCCGCTCATGAGTTTCAGAATCAGTATGAAAAGCAGGCTAATGCTAGTGTCAGTCCGAGTCATCAAGCAAATCTGTCTCAAGGAACTATGGATCAGCAAAAGTTGTTTAACAACTTCATGATGTTTCTCAAACAGCAGTCTTCCAGTTCTTCTCATGAATCAAATCTAGCAGGTACTTGTCTTAATGCTTCTGTTACAACTAATTTTTGGATTATGGATAGTGGAGCTACAAACCATATGACCTTTAATCTTGCAAATTTAAATCAAGCCATTCCTACTCCTCCTAATACTGTTATCAATCTTCCTGATGGTAGTGTCAAGCCAATTTCTCATATAGGCACTGTCATCCTTCCTACTTTAACTCTTCAAAATGTTCTGTGTGTTCCAAGTTTCAAATTTAACCTTCTTTCTTTAACCAAACTTGTTCGTGATCAGAAATTTCATGTATCCTTGATACATGATTTTTGTGTTATCCAGGACCCTGAGAGGAAGAAGATGATTGCGTTTGGTAGATATTTGAATGGCTTATACTACATGGATCCTAATTCAGCAGGAGATTTTCCAAGCGATTTAGGCTTGTCTTTGTATTCTCAGTGTCTTAATGTTAGTCATGTTCTTCCTTTGTTTCTGTCTAAACACAGGTCTGTCATTCCAAATTCTACTGCCTTGTGGCATTTGCGTATTGGTCATGCTCCTGTTGTTAAACTCAAACACATTTCAGCTATTAATAAAGAAATTGATGGTTCTTTTGCTCATGATTGTATTGTGTGTCCTCAAGCCAAACAAACTAGATCTTCTTTTCCTGTTAGCAAGTCTATGGCTCATAATATTTTTGAACTATTGCATTGTGATGTTTGGGGACCATATGATCAAAATTCTATTGATGGTCATAGATTCTTTCTTACTGTGGTAGATGACAACAGTAGAAGTGTTTGGGCTTTTCTTATGACTCATAAAAGTGAGGTTTCTCATCATCTTCAAACCTTCATTAATCTGGTGCAAAATCAGTTTCGTGCTCGTGTTAAAACCATTAGAACTGATCAAGGAACTGAATTTCTGAATTCTTCCATGTCTGAATTTATGCAATCTCATGGCATAGTTCATCAAACTTCTTGTGTCTATACTCCTCAACAAAATGGGAGAGTTGAAAGACGTCATCGATATATTCTTGAAATAGCCAGGTCTTTAATGATTCAATCTAATCTTCCTATTAAATTCTGGGGAGATAGTGTCTTGACTGCCACTTATTTGATAAACAGACTTCCAAATCCTTTGTTACACAATCAGACTCCTTATCATATTCTGTATGGTCAAGAACCTTCTTATGCTCACTTGAAGGTTTTTGGATCGTTGTGTTTTGTCTCAACTATTCCTTCAGCCTCTCTAAAGAAATTTCAAACTCGGTCTGACCCTTGTGTTTTCATTGGTTATCCTTATGGGAAAAAGGGGTATAAACTGTATAATCTTAAAACTCACAAAGTTCTTGTCAGTCGAGATGTGCTCTTCTATGAACATGTCTTTCCCTATAAACTTCTTCCCATCAACTCTAACATGGATGATTCTTCTCTTCAATCCTTTACTGATTTCATTGATCAAAATTTTCCTATGGATTATATTTCTTTTGATCACCCCCCTACTATGGGACCGGTTGATTCTTCTTCCCCTGCCACAAAAATTCGTGAAATTCAACAGTCCTTGTCTTCTCTTGAGTATCCCTTAGCTACTAAGATCAGTCCTCATTCTACTGAATCTTTAGCTGATTATTCTCCTTCTCCAATCTCTACTTCTATAGAAGATTCTTCTGTTCTTGTGAGACATTCTACTCGTGATAGGAAAAATCCTGTATGGATGAAAGATTATGTATGTTTAGCTCAACAAAAATTTTTACCAAAGCAATCTGATTCTTCCTTGAAGACCAACTATCCCATTTCAGCCTTTTTAGCCTACACACATTGCTCCCCAGCCTATCAATCTTTTTTTTTAGTAATGTAGCTCCCTATACTGAACCAAAAACAGTTGTCGAAGCTATTAAAGAGAGTGCTTGGTGTGATGCGATGATTGTGGAGTTGGAGGCTCTTGAGAGAAATAATACCTGGACCATTCAAGAGTTACCTCCTGAACAATCTGTAGTCACCTGTAAATGGTTGTTCAAGCTGAAATTCAAGTCTGATGGTACTCTGGATAGGTATAAGGCTCGTCTGGTTGCAAGGGGCTTTACTCAAATTGAGGGAATAGATTATTCAGAGACTTTTGCTCCTGTTGCTCGCATGATTACAGTGAGAATGCTTCTGTCTGTTGCAGTTGCAAAAGGATGGTCTATTAGTCAAATGGATGTGACCAATGCCTTTTTACATGGAGATTTAGATGAAACTGTGTATATGACATTGCCGCCTGCTTACTCTTTTTTAAAGAAGCTTCAATCATCTAGACAGGGGGAGTCTTCTAGCTCTTGGACTCAGGGGGAGATATATGGTGAGTCCAACTGCTCTCCTTTGGTTTGCAAACTAAATAAGTCTCTGTACGGGTTAAAGCAAGCTCCTAGACAATGGTTTGCAAAGTTTTCTTCAGTTCTTATGGCAGCTGAATATACTCAGTCTAAGGCTGATTATTCTTTGTTTGTTAAGAAGTCAAAAAAGTCATTTTGCAGCTCTCTTAGTGTATGTAGATGACATGATAATCACTGGAGACAGTGAGAAAGAAATTGTTGCATTAAAGAAACATCTGAGAGATAATTTTCAGATTAAAGACTTGGGAGAGATGAGATACTTTCTTGGAATAGAAGTGGATAGAGGAGAAGAAGGTATGTTCTTAAATCAGAGAAAGTATACTCTGGAGTTACTTGAAGAAACAGGTATGTTAGGTTCTAAACCATTGTTAACTCCTTTAGACAGTCATGAGAAATTGTCAAGAGAGGGGGAGCTTCTTAAAAATGTGCATCAGTATAGAAGGTTGATTGGTAAACTCATTTATCTGACTGTGACTCGTCCAGATATTACTTATGTAGTTCAGGTTCTAAGTCAGTTTATGCAGGAGCCAAGTGTTAAACATTGGCAAGCTGCAAAGCATCTTTTGAGATACTTAAAGTCAACACCAGGACAAGGGATATTGTTGGCTAAGGAGAATGAGTTTCAACTAAGAGCATACTGTGATGCAGATTGGCAGGCTTGTCCTATGACGAGAAAGTCTCTTACAGGATTTTGTATTTTGTTAGGAAAGTCTCTTATTTCATGGAGAACTAAGAAGCAGTCATTTGTTGCAATGTCAACTGCAGAGTCAGAATATAGAGCAATGGCTGCTACTTGTTGTGAGATTACATGGCTTGTCAAGTTATTAACTGATTTGAGCATTAGTCATCAAGGTTCAGTGCAGCTATTTTGTGATAACCAAGCTGCATTACATATAGCCAGAAATCCAGTATTCCATGAAAGAACCAAACACATTGAGGCAGATTGTCATCTTGTGCGTGATAAGGTTCTGAAAGGAGAGGTTGAAGCCAAGTATATCTATACTAAAGATCAGCCAACAGATTTGTTCACAAAAATTCTAAGTGTTGATCAATATTCAAAGCTTCTCTCCAAGCTAGGAGTAGTGAATCAATTTTCTACTCACTAGCTTGAGGGGGAGCGTTAAAGTGCTGAATTCTATTATGGAAATAAATGGCATGTGTTGAGCACGTGCTTTTCAATTCTGTTTTTAGCTTATTGCTGATGTGTGTGTACGCCATATATAAGGCGTTGTAAGCTCCTTTGTGAGCAGACAATTATGATGAAAATGGAATAGAGCATTTTTACTCCAGATCTTCCTTCTCTCCTTTTCTACCTTCAATTGTCTCTCAATTCTCACTCAATTGATTTCAATTCTTCAAAGTCATTAGAGTTACATGTGATGTGACTACACAGGTGAGTAAAGCTCGCTTACCATGTATTTCATTCTCCGAATGGAGTTAAATTGGAACTGTATTATATCTCACCCAAAAAGATTAAAGAAATTAATTTGCCGACCACCACGTGAAATCCCCTTTTGAAAAATGTAGGAATGATTTAATGGTTGAACCCCAAAATCCCAAATATACACACATTTGGTCTCGTTTTCCCTCCATAGTAAGTGTAGATAATATAAATTACCAATAAAGGAGAGGTTCTATTATATGATCGCATAAAAATCTTTGATGTATTCCATGTCAAAATCATATAATTTGTTTATTTACTAAGATTAAGCGCACGAATGGAATATTTCTCTTCTTTTTTTATCGACATTTTATTACACAACATAAAGACTGTCTATGTTTGTGGAGCATATTCTATAAACATAGTATATATTTATATCAAGCTTATTGATTCCAGCCTAAACAATCCTTCCACTTAGAATAACAACACTGATCTGTATTTTCAGTCCTCTTTTTTCTCAATTTGACTGACATTACCACTTGATGAATATGCAAAGTCTAATGCTAAAGGGCCAAATTTTAATTTCGACCCCCCAAAAAAGCCAAATTATAATCTCTCAAAAAAATATTCTTGCGAAATTATAGTTTATAACATAAAGCATCTAAACACAGAATATATATTTGCTTAACAAACGAAAATGTACAAAGTAAATGAGAATGGAATCAAAGTCATATATATACACGTCTAGCGGTGGAAGGGATTGTAATTTGTAGAAGAGAATATATTGGTTCAAATAATGAATAAATGGATCGTGAGAATGCATCTTCCGAATTTTCGAAGAAAATCTTCTTGGCTCTAGTGTTAAAGATTTCTTACTAAATGGGAAAAAGGAGAGATAAAAAAGAAGAGCAATTTACCAATATTCTTTTTTTCCAACTATTTATTTGCTCTAATATTTCAGGAGGTTAGAGATAAAAGAAAACTTGCTATCGGGTTTTAAACAATCACACAAAAAAGCATATAGTACATACTGTACATTACTACCTATAATTGCAGGTTCGATCCCCCACTAGTCTTTTTGAGGTGAGGCATATGTAAATCCATTATAAGAACTCTTTGAGTCCTTTGGATCTTCCCTAACCTTGGACTGGGCACGCCAAAGAAAAACATTACTACCAATAATTCATTACGGAGTATCATATTTCCATAGAATACCGACCTTAATTCATTTATTAAAATTAATGTAGATTTTTGTTTTTTTTTTGTCAAAAGAAATTTAGGATGAGGGGATGGTGCCCCAGTCCAAGGGCAGGGAAGACCCAAGGGCTCAAAGAGCTCTTACAAGGGGATTTACATATGCCTCACCTCAAGGAGACTAGGGGGATCAAACCTGCGACCTGTCAAACCGATGCCCTGTAATGCTCCACTAGACCAACCCCTTGAGTTTAAAATTAATGTAGATAGGTGTAGGGGAAAGGCTAAATTAAGCGCACTACATTCCGAAGCCCGGATATTTAATCAGGCCACCTCGATACAAGGCAGCCCAGCCCAAATTATAAACATTTCAACGTCCCCACCAAGAAAAATAAACATTTCAACGTGAAACACACACAACACAACCACGAATTTTGATATCAACCATGTAACGTTTAACCAAAAGTTTTACGATACTCAAAAAACAATAGTACAAAACATTAGTGATTCGATGTCAACGAGCATAATACTGTATATCAAAAGCATTGGACAAAGAAATGGCCAAACATCTAATTAACAAAAATAAAAATGTACCTTCCTTTTTTTTTCGGTCGAATAATTAAAAAAAAATGTACCTTCCTTGCATTAATTAGTATATCTTTTATATATAAATATTAGTAGGTTTAACCCTAGCTAAAGTTTTCTATTATTTTAGTAGGACTGCTGTTATTATTCTTATCACAAGACTTAAAGCATGGTTATGCACTTATGCATACGGCATACCTCTTCGTCGACACAAAGGATAAATACTAACACGGTTTCATCACCTCAAATATATAATGTGTGCATTTGCAACAGTATTACTAGAAAGCATAAGGCTAGTGGTTTTTAACTCGCTTGTTTTAAGAAATTATTGATCAGCCTTCATGATCATTAATTAATTACCATTCATGATATGATCAATACAGATTGGGTTCATGTAGACTATGTATTGGCTAGCTATAGGCTTATAAGACTTCCACGTATTGAACTATTTTATTGGTTTAGGTTGTCATTTGTGATAATTGAAGTAAAGCGTTTGTCATTGTGGATAGCCACGTTTGCAAGTGTATTCATATTTTATTGCAAAACACAATACACTGTTGTTATATATATATAGTGTTAGTGCTCACTGTTGATTTATGCCAACGGGATTTAATTTGTTGCTTTAGTAACGTACATGTATTTTGCTTGATTTATATTCATGTGCGCCTCTGATTATCGTTGCTTAGTCTTTTATAGGTGCCAAATTGCCAACCCATAAACTCATAAAGTATGCTACGAATCTTCGACCAAAAAAAAAAGTATTCTACGAATTAGATAACAATTTTTGTTTATTTTGTTCGTTATAGAACCTTTTCTTAGCGTACGGACGTACGGTAACATGGCCTACGGGCTTAGGACAAATGGGCTTTCGTGCTCTCTTATTGGGCCAATTACAATGTGGCCAGAACTGACGCTCTGGATTCTACCCTCTTCAATTAATCGCCTCATCATCTTCTCATATACATTAAAATATAGATTAAAAATAAGATTTATTGCGGCATGTGTCAAAACTCCATATTAGATCACATCATTTATTTTTATTAAAACAGTTTAATTAGTTGAAATTTTATTGTAGATATTACATTATAAATTTTCTTATCCACTGATTTTCACTTTGATTTTTTTTCTAAAAAAATACACTTTAAATTTTATAAATAATTTTTCTAGAAATCTTCATATCTACTATTAAATTCTATTATAATTATTCTACTTAATAAAATGTGCACGTTAAATAGATAATAAATGCACAAATTTGTTTGACATAAAAACACGAAAAACCTCCAACCAAATACAATAAAAAATAAGGGAGAAATCACATATATAGAAGGTCGAAAAAATAAATGAAAGAGGCAAAGATATTAAGAAAAATAGTCTAGTCCAAGGTAAGTCAATGGATCATTACCATTAGAATTGAGGAATTGATCGAGGGCTATCTCTTAAGAAATCATTTTGGAAAACTATATCATAAGAAGAAAGAACCCTGAAAAATGTTGACACTTAAACGTATCGAATTAAGTACATTTAATTACGTACAAGAAAACAAACTCCCTTGTCCATTTTTGTAATATATTTTCCATCATACTTTTGATAAATCTACACGTGACAAGGCAATAGTTCATTGTCTCCTTCATGTGATGCTTAATTAAAGTTGGAGTTGTCGGAAAACAAAACCAAAATACCTAAAAGTGCGATCTCAAGTAGTATATAATTAAATTCGATGAAGAAATTAGAAACAAACTCGTTGTAATTCGTATTTCGACTTTTCTAATACATTAGACGATTTTCTTTATATTTAAACGTTAAGGATTTTTAGAGATCGAATACGTGTTTTTTCTATTAGGGTCTAAATTCTATTCCTCTAAATAAAATCATCCAACTATTGCAACTGACATATTTGTTTTTTCTATTAGGGTCTAAACTAGCAGATGACCCGTACCTTGTACGGGGGTGTTATTTATTTATTTATTGCTTTGTATATGAATTTACTATATAATTACAAAAATTATTATATGTATACTTTGTTTTAAAATGACGCTTATTTTTTGGATTATAAAATGACATAGTTCTTGTATATCATCGTATATATAAATAAATTTTATTTATATATTTACTTTTTATACATATATAAACATATATTTAAATAATTGAGGAAAAATGACATAAGATAAGATGCATTATCACATTTTATTAACAATTAATACAAATCTTTTGGCATTTAAATAAAATTTTGTAAACCAAATTATATAATAAAATCAATAAGTTAAATAAAAACTCGGATTAATATATTATAATATTAAAAATAAAAATAATATTTTTAGTAAGTTAAATAGAAAACCAAATTATCTCATATATGTTATTTGTTTTTTTTGAAAAAATAATTAAATAATAAATATATAAATATGTAATGAAATATGTTAACGAATTATTATCTTAATTAAGAAATCTATCTTTTTTTCTAAAGCGTATCAATATGCAATATTAGTGATATATATATATATATGGTAAAGATAACATCTACTTTTTTTTATTGATATTTTAATATGATATGATAGTAAATTAGAATGAATATTTTTCTTAAATCTAGTGGTAGAATTTGCTACCATTGATGATTATTTTAAAAAATATCATAGCAAAATTACGAAAAATATTTTAAAGCTAATATGATATTTGATTAAATAGGTAAAAATATTATGATTATGATTTATTGATTATGACAAAAAAAAAATATTATTTTAAATAAAAGGTTTATGATAGATCTATGTATTAATTAAACGTATATAATGATAAGATAGAGATTTATATATTTGGATAGAATTATCAATTAAACAACTCAAATTCTAAGATAGAACTAATATCTTAGTTAAGCATGTATAAGATTATAATAAAATCAAGATTTAAAAAGATAGATTTTTAAATAAGGGGGTGATGTGGCGCAATATGGTGGCAGAATTTGCTTCTACTTTAGTATATAGTAATAGATTCTATTCCTCTGAATAAAATCATCCAACTATTGCAACTGAACCGCATACGAGTGGAGGACTAGTATATACTGTAGTAGTTTTGTGGTAGGGTTTTCTTGTTTTTTGTTTGTGATCGAGAATGCAGTTTGATAATAATCTTGGCTAGCTCTCAAGTTTGATTTCAGCCAATCCAATCTAAACTACTTTTGTATGGAATAATTCTAATTACGCGGATGTTTTTAATAGGGTATTGTTCGCGGAATTAGTTTTTATAAATTACAATGTACAACAAACACACGTACGACAACATTACAATTACCTAAGAAAAAAAAAAAAAGAATGCTAATCATTTTTTTTTTTTTGTCGGAAAATGGTAATTAGGTATACATTCAGCTGTCTCACAAAAATGTCTAATACGCAATAAAAAAAATCACAAATATCAATCTACAAATTTATTACTAATAAAAATACAACATTAAATTATAACTTATAGTATATGGAAACATCTACTTTCACTGCATGAATGTAAGCTAATAAAACATGAAATAATGCTCACTAACATTACCGCTATTATTTACCACCATATACCCCTCGTCCTCCTCCACCCATCCACGCCGCCCTCCGCCACCGTCGGTCTCCGGCAATATCTCCGGCAGCTCAATCTCCCCCCAAAAGTCATCCTCAGCGCTGTCGTCGTTATCGGACGACGTGGCTCCGCTCACACAAGACTTCTCAGCCTCCTCCTCCTTGGTGGTGGGGCCCGGCATGAGGGCCGCCTTGGCCGCCGCCACCTGGATGTCCCTGGCGGCGGAGGTGGCGGGCCGGGGGAGGAGGTGGATCTCGCCGGGGAAGTTGAGCTGGGCCTTCCTCCCTTTCAGGCAATAGGCCGCCACGTCATAGGCCCGGGCCGCCATCTCGGGGACCGGAAACGACCCGAGCCAGATCCGGTTCTTCTTACGGGGCTCCCGGATCTCGGATACCCATTTGCCCCACCTCCGCCTCCGGACTCCTCGGTATACGGGATGGCGGGTCCCGCTGGCGGTGGAGGTAGAGGAGGGCATTTCTGTCATTTTGAGAGAAGGGGAATTTGGTTGCATGGGATTTTAGGGGTTTGGGAGTGTGAGAGTGTGAGAGGGTACGTTTGGTTGTATTTTTAAATTGGTGGCCGGGTCTTATACTTGAAAGAAATGTAAAGGGGTTAGATTATGATGGGAAATTACGGATTTGTCCATCTTAATTAAAGGACAAAAGGCAATGAAAGTCTCTCCAATCAGTAGGGAGTGCCCTAAATCTAGGGCCTCGACTATGGAGCGTGATAGGGCCACGTCACCAGTGAATAGTGCTCCTTTAATCTACAAAATGCTTGGTTCATATTTATTTCTAGCTAGAGATCGAGGAGGGGTTGTTTATTTCAATCCGATAGTTAATTAATATGCACAAATTCATTTAGTGATCCTAGCTACAACTTAAAAATGGTGTAATGATGTTATTTATGATGATCCTAGCTACTACAAGTATACTATTTTCTGTAGGGACTGAGTTATAACATGTTAATTAAGTAGGGTTATAATTTCACATACGAAAACATAAAGCATGTTAAAACATACAGTACGTAGGATTTTGACACGGTCTGTTTTACAATCTTAAAACATATGCGATAATTCTATAGAGTATTTTAAATTAAATCAAATGTATATACCTAAAAGCAACTAAAATAGTGCGATTTAAAATATGTTATATATATGAGTTAAACCTTACGTAAAACATACCGTTAAATTCCGATTGGATTCTCTTAATATAGTGTGAATTTCATCATGTGTCCAGAACTTAAATAATCATTTGTGTAGTATTTAACAAGCACGTGTTTAGTACTTACATGATCATTTTCAGCCTGGGTCTATATCAATGAATGTTAAATCATGATTTATTTTTTAGTAATTTATAATATGATTTGTCATTTATGTACGATTAATTAGTGAGTAGATAAAAGAAAAACGATGGCAAACAAAAAGACACGACTAGAGTGTTACGTGAAAGTGAAAAAATGACTAGACTACCCTTTCATGTAAACCCGATCAAGATGAAGAGGTGGACGTTTTCACATGTGGGCGGTTGCACGGGATGGTGATGAAACCTTTCATCCTTCGTAATCACGTGTTGTTCTTTTGGGTACGTACCTAAAAGAAAATTAACAATATATCGACATGGTTATGATTTTTATTTATTCATTAAATAAATTACGTACCTTATACATTGATAGAAACAGTATACGTATATTGACGTGCCACCAAATATAAGAGCGATGATTGTCATACTATTACAGATCAGAATAATCATGTCAGAATTAAATTGAAGCAATTATTATATAGACAGATTAGATGTAAGCATCAACTATATATAAAATCACATGTTTCTTGCGGAAACCCACCGGCCATGCCATTAATTAGTGCATTTATAATGCACCAACGCACAAGATTTGATTGATGTACTACAGTGAATTATTTTGCTTGTTTTTTGGCAAATAAATCAAGTATTTCGCCTAAAACTTTGTAGTGCATAATGGGCATCTCTAGCCATTCGACCAAAAAAAAAGACGTACTCTAGCCTCTTTTATTCTCCGTGTATTAATTGTCTATCTATTATTAACGTATACGATTGGCCACCAATATAATTGTAGGTGTAATATGGTTTTAATGAAATTACAATGCAACGGAAAATTAGCACTAATGAAGCCTATAGAAGACGCCATACGCGCATACATACATATACATGGACCACTATTCGAAGATGTATGTACGCTGTCATCTACGACGTACTCTAGCCTCATCGACTAGATGTCGGATGAGAATGGCCCCCTTCATATAGCTAGGGTCTGGACCAATTTTGGTTAACCTTGTTTGTTTCATTACAAGGTCGGCAAATGTGAAATTCCGTGAACCGTTGTATTGTGAGGCGTATGTACAATGTACGTGTATGACTACATACGTGTGACCAATTGAGTACAGAAATTTATAAACTCAATCTCTATATTATCAACCAAGCAATGCATATATAGGTGGTAGTATCTTAGTCTATAGATACGTGCAGAAAAACAAAACTCGGATAGAATTCGCTCCAACACCATATGAGCACTTACCATATGCGCAAACAAGCTTAACTATATACGTACGTACAGTACATGCTGTTGGATCATAATTCAAATATCCATAGTTTAATTTTGGGTTAATAAAAGAGCCCAAAAGAGATAAGGCCCAAGAATGGGAAAGGTGGAGATTATTGTAGAATTTGCTAGAATAAGTGGGAGTATTTGGTAATTAGTAGAAAGTTAAGGAAAATTCTAGAGTATAGGAGAAAGTTAGGACTAGAATTTTCTAAGCAAATATCTACTTTGAAAGTTGTAATGTTTGGTTCTAGAGTATTCCTACAACATGTATAAATAGGAGATGAGGTAGGCTAATTAGGCATCGATCAAGAAGAGTCGATCAAGTGTGTTGTGTGTGAGAGTTGTTGTAGAGTGAAGTGTCCCACACAATAAAGAGTCTCGAGTCACCCGTATAAACTAGTCTTGTACATTTCCACTATATAATACAAAGTCACTTTTGTAAAATCGTGTCTTTGTCTCGGTTGGGTTTGGGTGGGTGTACAAGATTCCTGGGAGGGGTCGATTTCCCAATAGTGGTATCAGAGCCAGGTTGGTGAGTGTCGTTGTTGGAGATACGGGTATATTTCGTTAGTGGAAGGATCTCGTGTTATTGTGATGGCGACTGGCTTGTCGAAGACGTTCGAGATCCCACTCTTTGATGGGAAGATGAACTTCACGTTGTGGCAGAGTACGATGCAAGACCTCTTGGTGCAGCAGGGTCTTGATCAGGCTTTGGAGGACGAGAAGCCTGGCTCCATGAGCGACAAAGAATGGAGCAAAATCCAGAAGAAGGCGGTGAGTGCAATCCGGTTGGCGTTAGCTCCCGAGATTAAGTTCAATGTGTTGAAGGAGACGAGCCTGAAGGCATTGTGGGAGAAGCTCGAGAGCATTTACGCGTCGAAGTCGCTGACGAATCGGTTGTGTTTGAAGATGGAGTTGTACTCACTAAAGATGGAGGAAGGAGGTAATCTCACGACCATATTAACTCATTTAGTCAACTAGTATGCCAACTGATGAATGCAGGAGATAAGATTAAAGATGAGGAGCAGGCATTGTTGTTATTAGCGTCACTACCGAAGTCCTACAAGTCTCTCGTGCAGACGTTACTTGTAGGAAGGACAGACCTCACCTTAGATGAGGTGACTACCGCTTTGCGGGAGAGTGAGAGAGTGATGAAGAGTGACGTCAATGATGCTGGTGGAGATCGCATACTAGTTGCGAGGAAGCGGGAGCGAGGGAGGAACCAGTCAAGAGGGCGAGATGACCCGAGACGTGGTCGCTCACGTCCGAGTAAGGACTGGAGTGACGTGGAGTGCTACTATTGTCGGGAAAAGGGTCATATGCAGTCTAGGTGTCCCCAAGTGAGGGAGGACTTGAAGAAGTTGATAGAGCTGCGGACGAAGACTGGTGACTCAAATACGAATGTGGTCGATGACGTCGGTTATGAGGATGTGTACTTAGCAACGAGTGATGAGGTTGCTAAGCCAGAGTGGGTGATGGACAGTGCTGCCTCAGTGCACGTGTGTGGAGATCAAGCGATGTTCGACACCTTGAAGATGGGTGAAGAGTTTGGCCATCTAAATCTAGCTGGAGAAGAGAAGTTGAAGATTGAGGGTACCGGAAGCGTGACGATGAGGCTTCATAACGGTACAAGCCATACTCTTCATGGTGTGAGGTACGTGCACGTGCCTTCAAGCAAAGTTAATATTATCTCGTTGGGTACGATGATGTCGAAAGGATATAGGCTTGTTGGCACATACAAGTGGTGTAAGGTGTTCAAAGGGAGGCGCTTGATCATGCGAGGTCAGAAGAACGTGAAGCATATCTGCATCTTAGACGGACATGTTGTCAAGAATGGGTGCAGTGTTGGAACTAATAAGCCGAAGACGGTAAAATTTACCGTATATGGATATATGAATTAAGGGAGGAAATGTTGGATCATAATTCAAATATCCATAGTTTAATTTTGGGTTAATAAAAGAGCCCAAAAGAGATAAGGCCCAAGAATGGGAAAGGTGGAGATTATTGTAGAATTTGCTAGAATAAGTGGGAGTATTTGACAATTAGTAGAAAGTTAAGGAAAATTCTAGAGTATAGGAGAAAGTTAGGACTAGAATTTTCTAAGCAAATATCTGTTGGAGCTAAAATTCGTACACAAGATTAAGACGAGATTTAGCCTAGATCGGGCAATTGATTCAAGAGTTGGAGCTTTGATTACAGAGCGTTTTGTCCGAGGTCTTTTGATAGCTAGATACCGCGTAACTATATTACAAAAATCCTACCTATTATTGTATCTTTCTTCCTGGATTCTAGGCCCATGCCTTCCAATCTCTTCAACTGAATTAGCCACGTTCAAGCTGGTAACCACCACGTTCCACTCCTCTTGTAACTGCTTTTGGATGATGGATTCTTGTATGGGCTAGAGACCTCCTTTGGGCCTGATTTCATCCTTTGGGCTTGAGCTCATCATTTGGGCCTGATTTTCCATGTCCAACAATACCCCCGAATCAGGTTTCGGACTTGTTGTGCAAGCTGGCCGGAATCTGATTCGCTAGCACTTCGACCGAGGACCCCAACTTGCTATGATCGAGTCGCTACGTCTGACTATAGAACCTAGGATGGTGAATCTGTTGGGAGCTGAGTCGTTGTCGAAGTCTCCGTTGATTGGATTCTTGGGCGTAAGCTAGACTGCGCTAGCAATTTCTCGTGTCTCTAGATATCGCTTGTGTTGTTTCCAGTGACTTCTCGTGGTGTCTATCATATGCAGTGGGTGAGTTAGCGATTGACAATTGATGACGAGTGTGTGACTTGCGATAGCTAGCGAATACGGGTGAATGACTTGTAGTCGGACAGAGTTGACATTAGACTTGTGATAACTAGCGATGATTGTTAGCTAGTGCGTGCTGGAGTTTTCGTGCGCTTTGTAGCAAATGATAGATTAGCTAGCGTTTAAGCTTATGACAGTTGGCGGATTCGGTTGTAGCTAGCCAGAACTAGTGATCAATCTTGCCGCAACTGGCGAATATTGTTCTACCCCAGTGGGAGCTACCTAGGGGCGGTAATTGGTGTGTAACTTGCGACATCTGGCGGATATCTTGCGACATCTGGCGAATATCGCTTTTTCTAGCAACACTTGCGTTCTGTAGCAATACTCGCGTTATCTAGCGACACTCGCGTTTTCTAGCGAAACTTGCGTTTTCTAGCGAAACTTGCGTTCTATGCGATACTTGTGTTGTTGAGCGTTTCTAGCGTTGTTAAGCGTTTCTAGCGTTGTTGTCTTGCGATACTAGCATTATCTAGCGATTTGAGCGCTATTAAGCAGTTCAAGCCCCGTTAAGCGTTTCTAGCGTTATCATCTTGCGATACTAGCATTCTCTAGCGACTTGAACGCTATTAAGCAGTTCAAGCGTATTAAGCATTTCTAGCGTTATTATCTAGCGATACTAGCATTATCTAGCGTCTTGAGCGCTATTAAGCAGTTCAAGCGCTATTAAGTGTTTCTAGCGTTATTATCTAGCGATACTAGCATTATCTAGCGTCTTGAGCGCTATTAAGCAGTTCAAGCGCTATTAAGCGTTTCTAGCGTTATTAAGCGTTTCTAGCGATGTTATCTTGCGATGTTATCTTGCGATACTAGCATTATCTAGCCACTTGAGCGCTATTAAGCAGTTCAAGCGCTATTGAGCGTTTCTAGCGTTATTGAGCGTTTCTAGCGTTGTTATCTTGCGGTACTAGCATTATTTAGCCACTTGAGCGCTATTAAGCAGTCCAAGCGCTGTTGAGCGTTTCTAGCGTTATTAAGCGTTTCTAGCGTTATTATCTTGCGATACTAGCATTATCTAGCCACTTGAGCGCTATTAAGCAGTTCAAGCGCTATTGAGCGTTTCTAGCGTTATTAAGCGTTTCTAGCGTTATTATCTTGCGATACTAGCATTATCTAGCCACTTGAGCGCTATTAAGCAGTTCAAGCGCTATTAAGCGTTTCTAGCGTTGTTATGCGTTTCTAGCGAAACTCGCGTTTTCTTGCGAATGACTTGCGACATCTGGCGAATATTGTTCTACCCCAGTGGGAGCTACCCAGGGGTGGCTTTAACTAGCAATAACCATCAATGAACGTGCGACGATTGGCGTATAACTTGCGACTTCTGGCGAATAACTAGCGACAACTTGAACATCTGACGAATAACTAGAGATAGCTAGAGAATAAATAGCAACAAGTAGAGAATAACTAGAGAATAGCCGGTGACATCTTGAATTTAACTAGCGACGACTAGAGAGTAATTTCTTAGATGGCCGAGAGACTCTGCCTCTAAATATAACCGAGAGACTACGCCTCTGGATAACATAATCGTAAACTAAGATCTTTAGTAATGGTTGGATGGTACCTGCATTCTATGTCTTTACCGTCTTCTCCAGCGGTCCATAGATCTGGCGCCCTGACTGGGCAGGGCTTCGGAGCGGCTCTGATGGCCACCAGCGGGGGAAGGTTGCCTCTTTCGGTGTGTCCTGACGAGAGAACCCCCAGCAACGTGGCTGGCGGGGTCACGTAGTTATCTCGGGTCTCATGGCCACTACGTGTCCAGGACATGCCTCTACCGCCACCGTAGTCGAGCCTAGCGGCTAAGCCATCAGCCCTTCTGGCGACTCGGACCGGCTGACGCTCAGTCGTCAGAGTTTGGATCTGATTCTTCAGGCGGATGTTCTCGTGGAGTGGCGGTGGCCGTCGGTCGTGAGCCGCTCCACGTGAGCTTCAAAGAAGCTTCTCTGATCGCTGATCTCTGTCTGGAAATCCGTCAGGCGGCGCCGAAATTCGGCCATCTCTTTCTCCTGGCTACGGTTACTCGGCTCTCCTCGGTGTTCACCGTCGCCGACAGCCGGAGGAATTGGTGATTGGATTCTCTGGATCAGACATAGCTATCGTTGGAGGGAAGGAAGCTCTGAAATCGACAAGCGTGACTCTCGATCAATCGGCCCCACGGTGGGCGCCAAACTGTTGGAGCTAAAATTCGTACACAAGATTAAGACGAGATTTAGCCTAGATCGGGAAATTGATTCAAGAGTTGGAGCTTTGATTATAGAGCGTTTTGTCCGAGGTCTTTTGATAGCTAGATACCGCGTAACTATATTACAAAAATCCTACCTATTATTGTATCTTTCTTCCTGGATTCTAGGCCCATGCCTTCCAATCTCTTCAACTGAATTAGCCACGTTCAAGCTGGCAACCACCACGTTCCACTCCTCTTGTAACTGCTTTTGGATGATGGATTCTTGTATGGGCTAGAGACCTCCTTTGGGCCTGATTTCATCCTTTGGGCTTGAGCTCATCATTTGGGCCTGATTTTCCATGTCCAACAATATCTACTTTGAAAGTTGTAATGTTTGGTTCTAGAGTATTCCTACAACATGTATAAATAGCAGATGAGGTAGGCTAATTAGGCATCGATCAAGAAGAGTCGATCAAGTGTGTTGTGTGTGAGAGTTGTTGTAGAGTGACACAATAAAGAGTCTCAAGTCACCCGTATAAACTAGTCTTGTACATTTTCACTATATAATACAAAGTCACTTTTGTAAAATCGTGTCTTTGTCTCGATTGGGTTTGGGTGGGTGTACAAGAGTCCTGGGAGGGGTCGATTTCCCACTGCAGTGGGTGATATACCGAAATTAGCTGACAATATAATGAGTAATTTAATAACCTCATTATTTTTGAATATACGGGTGATTCATTCGATAGGCTCATATTAATATCGAATTTTCATCGTGAGAAACAATATTCTAACACCAAAGATGCCCGAGTGGTCGATTGGGTATAGTGTTAGGCATTCCTCGTGTTCCAATTTTCTCAGTGACTTATATATATTGACATTGTTGGGGAATCTCTTTTATAGAAAGTAGAACTAAATTAGTTAGTATGTAATCTCGATCATAAGCTTATTGATTGGTCCGTGGGAATTTTCACAGTAATTTTGCTCAATTGAATAGACCAACAAAAAGAAAAGATGGATTATAGGGTTATGACTTAAAAGAAAGAAATTAATACAGCTAATAGACTTGATCGATTGCTGTACTACGTACACTTCCAAGCCAAACATGTAGTACTGTATTTTCGTTAAAATAATGATGAAGATTTACTGATTATTCAAAAGTCTTTTGAGTCGAGATAATTCATGACCGAATGCATAGGAGCAAACATTGGTGGCTCGTTGAAATCCACCCATATTAACGCACAAAACGTGCGAAATAAATAGGGAAGGGCCCGCCCGACAACAAAGATAGGTGAGCCACTCAACAGACGGTCCGTATTTGTGGAACGGGCCACATCAACAGCTGGCTAAGCTTGGATCTTCAAAATGATTACAACGTCGTCGTATTATAGAGATATATATAGCATCCAAAAACGAGTTCGACAAAATGTATGGTTGTTAATTCGGTACGCTTAATTTGCATGGACGATCGATTTGCTTAAACATATACTATATATGGCCGTACCATTATATATAATGTTTCAATTCCTTCGATACGACCACCTCTCCTTCTACTAGCTACGTGTATCGCGATGTTGTACTCATTGTTACATGTCACGACCACTTTAACTATTATTGTTTTATATCATATGGTGTATTTATGATTCCATTTCAATTTCTACGGAGTACGTACAGTGGTTTTTTCCCCATATGTGCATGGAACTTGTTTGACTTTTGAGCATCTTTTTATTATATCGTGCTCTACTAAATCGATCACATATGTAACATTACCCCTTCGATCAATATATAATGGATGTATCATGTATGTACGTAGCGACGAACAAATAATAATAATCATGGGCTATAGAGCTAGCTACGCATGGGCCAGCTAGTTTACAAATGAAATTCAAATAACATAGTATATAGTAGTAATGCCCTGTGGCTGTATATAATTAACGTGCATACGTACATTATATGCTTATATACATCTAGAGTTCAATTTACAAGGGTTGTCATTTGTGTGCAGGTAGCAACATGATAAGATTTCAATTAACATATACAGCTCCATCCAACTTCTCCTGTTTGACAATGCTCATCAAGTAGCTAGTCATGTGATCGGTGAAACATTGCCTTAAACCGGCCAATTTCTTTTCAACTGGCCCTATTTATAATTTAGAGTACAGTGAGTTTCTTTTGATACATGTATTTCACTGGTTTTCCAAGTTGATATGATTCCAGCCAATGAAATTTTGATATTTGGACCGTATGACATTAAACGACAAACAAACATAACTTACTTACTTTTAAAAAAGGTTGATTTTGGACATACAGGTTGTTTAAACTAGTTTAGTTAAAGTTGGTGTCAAATTATTTCAGCCAAAAAAAAAGTAGGTGTTACATTATGAGTTAATATTTTTAATAAATTAACAAATTTCTCTTGATGTAAGAACTAGTAGTAATTAATAATTCACATGTCAAAGATTTTAATCAATCCATTTAATCTTGCTAACCAAATATGTACTAGTTCATTTTGACTTTTTAAATACTACTTTTTCCAATTAATAACTGCTTAAATAACTCATGAAGTTAGCTATACAAACTTACAAACTTACAAAATACAAACACAACTCAAGATTAAAACAATAAAGCTAATTACATATAAGTACCAGTATAGCATTATAATTCGGAAGTAAGAATAATATGCTCCAAATTATCACTGGAATTGGGCCAGGCCCAGATTTTAAGCCCGTTTATAAACTCTACGATAGGCCTTCTTCTATATCATCTTCCTTCATTGCTCGTTCGCTACAAAACCGTAACTCTCGTCTGGCTTAAGGAATGCCTCGGTTCAAGTCCTTTCGGCTTCTCGGCTTTCCGAATTCCTCTCTCCCCTGAAAGTAAGTTCACCGTCCTCCTTCTAGTCGCTACATTTCTGGACCTCTAGCTAGCTATCGAAACCCTAGTACTACTGTTTACGGAGTTCTCTTTATCCGTCATGTTGTAAACCCTAGAATTTAAGGGTTTCTCGTGTTCACGTAAAGGTCGGCTTTTTGGAAGGGATTGGCGGAGCAATCAGGGTTATTTCATGGATCCAAAGGTGTCAAAGTGGATGATTGAGTATCTGATTCGGCAAAAAGTTGACGATGATCTGTTGGATCGCCTCATGGCAAAGTTCCCTTTGGATGAGGTTGATTACGGGGTGAAAAAGGGGCTGGTGCTTCGAAGAATCCACACTGAGGTGTCCAAGGGGTTAGTTTCAGAGAAGATTCTGGACCTGTTAGAGCTTATCGTTGAACTGGATTTTTACGAGGGCAAGTTTGCTTCGGAAGCCATGGGGACTGCGTATTCTGCAGTGGCTTTGGATTGCACAGTGAGATTTCTGGAGGTCGAAGATAAAAGCATGTATTTTGAAACTTTCCAGAAGATATGGAGGGTTAGGTTTAAAAAAGTGCAGGGCTTTGGTTTCATTACTGAGAAACTGTGTAGTTTGAGGGATAGTCTTTTAGCGGCAAGCTCCAATGTCGAAATTCATGACAAGATATTGTCCAAGAACACGAGATATGAGGCCCTCAAAGCGGTTAAAGCTTATGTTACGGATTCATGGGGTGAATTGGGTCCGCCGTTTCTACAGAAGACTGCTGAAGATGTGCGGAAGGCTGGACAGGGGATCGATCCGCTTGTGGGAAAACAAGGTCCTGAGAATGTGACCGAGGCTGCAAATGGTGGTGATGTTCTTGAGAAAGCAAATGGTGATTTGGAGAATGTAACAGGGGCTGGGGACGGAGACGATGGTCCTTTAAGCGAACAAGAAGTGGAGCGTTTGAAGGAACGGATTGAGGCTTATAATAGAGGAACTCCTAGTGGTACACCTTCTGCTGAAACTGAAGGTTTTGTGGACTTGGATAAAGTAACCGAGGCTGGAAGAGGAACTCCTAGTGGTATGCCTTCTGCTGAAACTGAAGGTTTTGTGGACTTGGAGAAAGTAACCGAGGCTAGAAAGAAGGACACCGTTGCAGAAAAGGAACAAGGTTTGGAGGGTTTGGAGAATGTAAATGAGGTTCATGATGTGATAACTCCCAGTGATAGACAATCTGCTAAAACTCAAGGTTGTGGGGGCTTGGAGAAGGCAACTGATGCGGGAAAGAGGGACAATGTTCTTGAAAAAGAACATGCTTTGGAGAATGTAAACGAGGCTCGTGATGGGGTAGCTCCTACTGATAGGCCTTGCGCTGATGCTCAGGGTTCATCAAGGCAGAAACATGTGGGCGCTCGTAGAAAAATATCTTATGGCGGAGGCACAAAAGCAAAGCTTTCCAACACTGAGGATCTAGACAAAGACCCAAGCATGAATGAACATCACTGCTGTCCCACCACTGAAGTCAATCCGACAAGAGCAGATCTCCCGTCCAGTTTTTCTGATCTTAATGCTGTTGTCAGAGATCCTCTTCCTGAAGCCCTGAAAACTGCTGAAGGTGTCTCATCCCATGTACCAAGAGATGCCGGAATGAATGTTGAGTCTATCCCTACTGATAAAAGAGGCAAAAGAGGCCGCTCAGGGGCTAATAGTATCAGAGCCGGTGGTGGTCATCCAGAAAGAGAAGAACCCGCGAATGACAGCCACAGTATGACCAGCGATCCAGTGGAGTTTACACCAGAGTCTTCACCAAAGAGGAGGAGGAGGAGGAGTAATATGACCCCGAGCACGTCTGTCCGAGTCACAAAACCAGAGCAGAGGAGGCAACCCAGGAGATGGAGTGCAACTGAAGAAGAAACACTGAGAAAAGGTGTGAACAAGTTTGGCAGAGGAAATTGGAAGGCTATATTAACGCATAACCGCGAAGTTTTTGAGGGAAGAACAGAAGTTGATCTCAAGGACAAATGGAGAAACCTGACACGACAGCTCAAGTGAAGTATGGACAGGATGTAAATCAAGTAGGAGGTAAATATTTTGCTGGTTTTTGATGGTTTGAGACGATTCAACCTACCCAGAGGAGGAGAAGGAGAAGTAACTAGTTTGAATCCATTTTGGTTGCACTGTAGTTTGGGTTTCAACTGTCTCCTCTTATGTGTGTATATCAGAAACAGTTCCCATGTGTATTCTGCTATAACACTCTATTTCCTAGTTATATCTATATGCTATGAATTGTCTTTGTTAGATGCTAGCATTTCTGATGTGAGCCTTCTCCCCATCTGCATGCTCTGCACTTGAGTTTTGTTGTCCATGAAACACATTTATGCTTCCACGAATTGAGTTGTGTGGATTGAGACACAGGTCATCCTTCCAAGACTAGGTGAGATTTCAGGATACTGTACAAAGACGGCCCAAATAGTTTCTGGATTGGGCGAGGCCCTCATTACTTAGCCCATTTATAGATATCAATGAAAAAACAACTCTTCATTTGGTTGTTCTAGAGTGATTGGATCGGTAAGAGCAACTCTTTCTACGTCAGGACTGTGGTTGGTGTACGTTCACATGATTGATAAGGCACGAGGCGCCCCATATGCCAAACAAGTATGAGGTGTATTACACTATGATGTATACAATTTTCTGTATGAACGATTTGATTTTATATAATTTGTATAGTCAAGGCCTTAGTGAATAGTGAGGCTCTAATATATATAGTCACATCATTTAAAAGTTTACTTCTTAACCATTAATTTTCTTATTAATCAATCTAAAATCATATTCCTTGGACATTAGTATGCGAAATTAGAGTGATTAAATACGCGAATACACGAGTCTTTTGATGGATCTTATCTCTCCACCAACAAAATTCAAAAAAAATAAACATACTGTGGGTAATTACAGAAAAAACACGTGTGAATAGTTATGAATATATAGTCATTAGCCGACATGTGGGTTGAGTTTTTTTTACCATCTGTGATAATAATAACATGTGTGTGTTTTTATCAAAAAAAATAATAAAAAAAATAACATGTGTGTGTTGTTGACGGAAGCCCGTGAAAAATGATAAGGCCGCCCCAAACCGCGTGATTTGGCCCCCGGGTCCACCACACCCATTAATTTAGAGAAGAAAAAAACTAGCGTGCAGTGCTCTCGTGACTTTTCTTTGTTCACGCGCTCTACAGGAGCGTGCGCCATAAAGCCGATGGGAACACACGTTTTATCCACGTGCCAGCCGTACCTGGGGCCAGAGGGTTGCTTCGGGGTATTTTGGTCATTCAATCCCAACTTTATTCATCGGAATTTACATTTATGTATTTATTAAATAAAATTTCAGTTTAATATACTACTAATTGAAATTGTTATTGAGATGCTAATTGATGTTGAATATTATGCCATGGGGGTTTATGAACAACAGATTATTAAAAATAAATAAGGGATCATGGATGGATATGGTTCTGAATTAAGGTGTAATTAATTTTGTTTGAATTATTAGCTGCCTGCCTGCCTGCCTTAGATTCCACCCAATTATATAATGCTAATCGTACTTGTCTGAATTTTAAGGTATATTTTAGTACACTGTTAATTTGTACTTACTAGATTAATATAGAATATATGAAGGTGTTTGAATTCTGAATTTTGGTGCACTTGGATCTTTAGCCTTTCGGTATCCTTGAATAGCCCTTTGTGCATATGATTTAGTGTATCTAGTAGTTTAATCTACAAAAATAAAACTCTAGTACATCACGCTTTATTTTAGAGCCATAGCTAGCTGGCGTTTATACAATTATACATACCAAATGCTATAGTAGTAGTTATAGTTGTAATCCGTGGATGCATAAAATAAGTGATCGAATTCGAAGTGCCGATGGATGCACGATGCATTGGATTTATTTATTTCCTACTCAGCTGACAACCTCGATCATCACGTGTTATACTTGGGTGCTTAATTACTTGCACTTCCACACGTTATTTAATTATCATTTAATATTTCTTCTAGCTTCCATACCAATATATGTACTACGTACGTGAGTATTCATGTAGTATAATGAAGACGGTCTCGAAAGTTAATTAATAGTAACATACTAATATACATACATATATATAGACGTTGTACAATTGTATTTTATTGAAGCCAAGAGTTGGGTAGCGGGAATCTCGTGCATTTTGTACTCGATCTATGGCTCTAAGATTAATTAAGGTGTTGTTGAAGTGTACTCCAAGGTAGGTCACTCACTTATTATAACTCACATGCTTCTCCTTTTCACGCACATTTATACTCACGTTCTACCACACATGCTCAAAGCTAGATACCATTTATATTTTGATCCCCATTTTCACTCATTCTAATTCCTCTTCAGTTCATTATTATTATATTTAACTCATAAGCCACTTTTTGAATGTATTTCCTACTATCAAAGAAACAAATCTCACATGTTATCATCCAAGGAAACTAAAATTGAAAATAAGTTCCTGTCAAAAAAAATTGAAAATAAGTACTATCACATATTCACATTCCAACCTCAGCTCCTCTGTAGCACTAATTAAGTTATAAGCTACTCTACTTACTTAAAAATTGATTATAAAAACATGATTACATGTGACAAGTTGCATAAACAATTAATTGAGCCATAACATAGAACTAAACTTAAATGCTAGACACAAAACCCGATTGGCTCATTAAGACTTGTACTAGGAATGATATATTTACTCCCATTAAAAACGAAATTGTTCTACATAAACAAAATCTCAAAAAATAAAATTAGAAGAGAAGATGAAATGACACTTTTAGCCCCAGTTACCTTCTTCAACCTAGGGCGAAATTTCTATAGCCTCGTTTTAATTTTTCCCCAAATTGATTGCCAACAACAGCCCGAGTTCATCCCCTTTATTATCTTCCCCCCTTTCCAGTTTCTCTTCTCCTCCCCTCTCTCAAACTCTCCACTTTTCCTTCAAACTCCACAATCTTGATCATACGTTTCTCCGCCAACAAATCGTCCATCTCGAAGCCATTTGAGGGAGCAGAACACCGACAATCCGAAAAACTGGAGGCGATATTGTTTCCCGGCGGTCTTGTCAACCGGAAACTGACAGAATCCGGCAATTTTGTAAGCGATTCTTCTCCAATTTGAGATCTGTATGGTGAAATGTATTGAAATTACCTGCCAAATTAGCTTTATTTTCGGCTGTGAGAGATTCGTTGTTTCTATTGGCTGAATTTGTATAGATGTCAAGTACAAAGGCGGGGGTGAGAATGGGAGGGCTAATGTGTAACGGCGAGGAGGACTCGGACTCCATTGTTGCTTCCGTTTTAGGTAGCAAGGCGTACGAGTACTTGATGTCGAGCTCAATCATGGCCGATACCTTATTAGTAAGCGTCGACACCAACGAAAACGTCCATCCAATACTCTCGAGCCTCGTCGAGAGGCTCAATTCCTGGAATTTCAGCTGGAATTACGCCTTCTTCTGGCAAATTTCACAGTCCAGGTCAGGTGATTTGATCTTAGGTTGGGGAGACGGATCTTGCAGGGAGCCATTGGAGGCTGAGGAGTCTGAGGCAACAAGGATGCTTAGCTTCAGGCTCGAAGACGAAGGCCAGCAGAGGATGAAGAAGAGAGTGCTTCAGAAATTGAATGTGCTGTTTGGTGGCTCAGATGATGATTACATGGCTTGTAGATTGGATAGAGTTACTGATATGGAAATGCTTTTCCTTGTGTCAATGTATTTCTCCTTTCCTAGGGGCCATGGAGGCCCCGGGAAGTGCTTCGCCTCCGGGAAGCACGTTTGGGTCTCGGATTTGCTGAAATCGAACTCCGATTATTGCGTGAGGTCGTTTCTTGCCAAGTCGGCTGCTATTCAGACCGTCGTTTTGATCCCTACTGACTTTGGGGTGGTTGAATTAGGGTCTGTTAGGTCGGTGCCGGAGAATTTGGACATTGTGCAGGAAGTGAAGTTTGCATTCTCGTCTCCAATGTTGGTTAGGGCTAACAAGGCATGTAATGCTCCGAATTCGTTTACAAATTTGAGCTTGAGTGGGGCGGTAGTTAGTAGCTCTCCAAAGATTTTCGGGCAGGACTTGAACGTGATCCGTCCTCAATACAGGGAAAAGCTTGCAATTAGGAAGACAGATGAAACTCGGAAATGGGAGCCGTTCACGAATGGTCATAAGCTTTCTTTTTCGGCTCTGAGCCACCGAAATGGCGCTCATCCCAATGGTTGGTCACTGAGTCATGGGCTCAAGGAAGCGTTTCAGGCTAATGCGAATGCGTTTCAGCAACAAAATCCGGCTGCACAGATGGAGATTGATTTTACCGGGGCAACGTCTAGGCCGTCTGTGATGTCCATGGCTACAAATGTCGAATCAGAGAATTCAGAAGCGAACGTCTCTGGCAGAGACGAGAGACAAAGTCCGCCCGAGGAGGGAAAACCGAGGAAACGAGGGCGCAAGCCAGCCAATGGAAGAGAGGAGGCGCTTAATCATGTTGAGGCGGAAAGAGCGCGTCGAGAGAAGCTCAACCAACGGTTTTGCGCACTACGAGCGGTTGTCCCGAACATTTCGAAAATGGACAAAGCGTCTTTGCTCGGTGACGCTATTTCTTACATAACAGAGCTGCAAAACAGGTTGAAGGAATTAGAAATGGATAAGGAGAAGCTTGGCTCGGCCATGAGAGAGGGATCAACTCCAGAGACGAACTCGAGTATTGATGTTCAAATTCGAATTCCAGAAACTGTTGTTGAAGCTATCAATAATGATGTAGTGGTAAGAAGTACTAGCCGCTTGGAATTGCATCCTATAGGCAAAGTCATCAATGCAATGAAAGAAGCAGAGGTTAATGTGATCGATTCAAGACTCGCCGTTGGAGGTGACACTGTTCTTCATAGGTTTGCTGTTAAATCTCATCAGCAGCTAACGAAGGAAGGTTTGGTTTCAGCATTCTGTAGCAAAATCAATTCATAAGCTGATTTTTATGGCTTTATTTTGTAGTATTTTTTTTTCTTACCATTTTTTAGTCAGTAGCTTCTGGTAATTTTGTGCACAAGTTTAAGAAAACTGTGCAGGTGCCTTATAGAAAACTAGAGAAAATAATGAGCTATTAATTATGGATTAGGGAAGCAAATTTCTTTTGTTTGTTTATAGTATACGATTCATATCCTTAGAAAGTATTCTAATCAAGATTGTAACCTGTTGTCTATGATTGCTATTGAAAAAACTTATTAGATGTTGCTTTCCCATTGACACTCTCTTTGTCAACTTGCCTGAAAGATAGACTAAAAATATAGTATCTTGTTAAAACCAAGTGTATATGATATGATATCTGGTACGTGATGCATTGTATTTGCCCAGTGTTAATAACTGCTTAAAGCACATTAATTCCAATCAGCAGCAGTGTTTCTTCAGCTAACTCGTTCCTTTTTTTTGGTCATTTCAGCTAATTTATTCTACAGTAGCCTATGAGATGCTCTTTTTTTACTACTAATCTTTTTCTAGCTTTTCTTTTCGGCCCCTTTTTTTGCCACTTACTTAACTCACATGCTTATCATGTTGTCTGTTAGGTAAACCTTGATTTGTAGTTACCTAACATTATATCAGTAGCGTTTTCCCATTTCCGTGTTTAAGGTGTGCATGAATTACTGTGTTAGTACTAATTTAATACTCCAACTTAATGCATTAAGAGCTCCGTCTTTCTTACTCCATGATTTGAGACACTCCTAGCTTTGGGCTTTCATCGTTGATGTTTTGTAAGTTATATATACATTGATTCAGACACACCCTTTGTGTAATTGTGTGGATTCACATGATAACAGTAGACCCATGATCGTGACAAAACTGAGGCCTTTTATTTTGTGTCACTAAATGATGAATTTTCAAGGAGTGGTGCTCCTCAAAGGGTAGGTCATTTGCCAATTGTGGATGCTAAATCACCTTTTTTTGGTTAGCACTTTTGATGAATAGAGTTTAAGCAAAACTGTTTACGGAGTTTGATCCTTTGCCTTTCTATCTTATTTTATTTTTAATTGTACTTTGTGTTGTTGATTGAAGATTCATTGTTCCCTTCTTTTTTACGTGCTGTTTGGTTGAGCTGTAGTTTTCATTGCTGTTTCGTAGGATGAATGTAGACCAATTTAAAAATCTATCACTTGCAGGAATAACAAGCACATGGAAAGTGAACTTTTATTGGAAATAGGAGTTTAACTCTTGTTTTCCATTATATGCTGCCTATTGTGTTTTCCAATTTTGACCAAAAATTAAAAGCATGGAAAACGTTCACTTCCACTTACCTGTGTCATTCAACTTTAATCTGGTAAAATGGATTGTGTTATTAGGTAAGGTGTCTATCTGCATCACATTTTTACTTTATTTTGTTTGTTCATAAAGTTAATAATATATTGCTTGCAAAACAAAAATATGTTGATAAGTTAACTTGGTAACTTTGAGCTGGTTCGCATTTGTTCGTTATAACAAATGAGAACTATTGCATTTTTTGTCAAATCGTTAATCTTCATGGTCCTGATTTAAAAGAAAATATCTATATTTTTTCTGTATAAAAATTCGGAAATTTTGAATTTCTTCATATTTCATTGTATATTTCCTATCTTTGGGCATTTAGTCAATCAATTACATAAAGGTATCCGGTTCAACTATCGTAGGGTAGTACCATTGATTAAAAAAAAACATTACTATTTTTCAGAAAAAGTTAACCAATCGAAGACAATTTAAGAATAGTTCCAAGCAATATAAGAAAACGCAATTGCTCTACTAGCTAACAAGATCCAAGTTGATATGGCCACCATGTGACTCTAGGGGAGTCAAATGATAAACCTTTAAAAAACTTTAAAGTTAATATAAATTTCTAGAAGATTGTATTTTTTGTCTATGCATAAAAAAACAAATAGTTCTATGTATAAATATCTTATCTTATAGAGCGACATTACTATGCTACAAAATTCAACATAAAAGGCAAATATTTTTTAGCTTTATTCTCTTGAAAGAACATCTTCCAGCATGTATGTTTTTTAGTTTTTCATTTGATTACCTTCAAAAATTGTTATATAGAGCATGCCTTTTTTAAATATGTTCATGTAGAAATTGAAGATAAAATACACATATGTGCCTACTAAAGGCTAAAGCCTTGCAACTCTCCCTTCCTCTATTATGTAATT
The DNA here is from genome assembly GCA_963924305.1 of Polygonum maritimum. Lineage (NCBI taxonomy): Eukaryota > Viridiplantae > Streptophyta > Magnoliopsida > Caryophyllales > Polygonaceae > Polygonum > Polygonum maritimum. The sequence continues at coordinate 44,604,222 of OZ002731.1, read as the reverse complement.
TAAAATTTAATAACTGCGTTTTTTTTTTTTAATTACAAAGCATAAACTTCGCATAATCAAAATATAAGAACACGACATTCTGTGATCATGTGCCAGAGGCCCGGAATCTCAGTCCAACAAATAATGGCAAAGGGCCCAGTCTAGCAGGCCCATAACATTTGAGTACATTCATGACAACTACCACCTGCAAATTTTACAACAAAAACTGCTACAACCTCAAATGGCTCTCCAAATGCACTAACACAGTGATTAGATTTGCCCACCTATGCACTATAATTATATGTACAAATTCTAATTCTACTTTGGATCTCTTTCCTCCACCCGAGTGGAGCTCTTGCCTCTTTCAAATTTATTGTTCTTAAACCAACACTTGTCCTCAGAATGCCCTTTCTTTTGACAAATGCTGCAGAACCAAGCTTTCCTTTCCCTATCAACCGTAATCGCAGGAAACGCACCTCTCTTGCCCTTTTTCCTGAGCTCTTCTTCTTGTTTAAGGGAGTTCATCAGCATCCAAACAGGCAAACTATTCTCCCTCATCAACCTAACCCCGACATCCTTCCAAGACGCCGGTAACTTAGAAATGATTGCATTGACATGAAAACACTCTTGCACATGCATTCCAAGAGGAGTGAACGAGTCTGCAAGTTCATGGAGTTCTTCAGCCTGAGCAACAACCGATTTCCCTTCCACCATTTGGAATTCCATGTACTTTTTCACCAGGGACACCTTTGAGCCGTGCTCTTCAGTTAGGTAAACAAGCTTGAGCTCGTCCCAGAGCTCCTTAGCGGTTGTGCACGCTCTTTTGGAGAATACGTCAAAAAGACTGTCCGAAAGGGAGTTTAAGATGTTTGAGCGACAGACGTAGTCATCATCCATCCATTTTTGTGCTCCCGGAGCAGTTGGGCATGGATCAGTAAGCACATAGGCTAGCTTCAGCTGTTCCAAGAATGGCTCCATCCTACGAGCCCAGTCATGGTAATTCTTGCCATCCAAACGAACAATCATGATTGGATTCTTGTGGATTTGGTTTTGAGCAGCTTCTTCTGCAGGGCTGGTGTCTGGCTTTTGCTTCTTTAATTGAGGTTGAAAACGAACATCAGCAGTAGTAGGACGAGGATTCGGTTTATCAACATTCCTGTGAATTTGGTTTTGTGCAGCATCTTGTGCAACGCAGGTGTCTGGTTTGTGCTTCTTCAATTGAGGTTGAAAAGGAATATCAGTCGTGGTAACATTCTCAGTTTGCTTTCGGTCAACCTCTAATCTAAACCAACAAGTTATAAATTAAGCTAACCGTCGGAGGAAAAAAAAACATATGCTGATTTATATAGGATTCATTCCTACCTTATTTGTGATTTAACTTTTCTTATGGCCTCTTCTATGGCAGGGAAGCTCTTTCTAAATGTTATCCATTGATCAGCAGTTAAGCCAATACCTGTAAATAAAAATGATTTATAAGCTCCACTGCACAAGGATGTGGCTTAATGCAATCCAAATTGCAAGAAAGCCCAGAAAGTTCAATACTGAAATTAATCTATACACACAATGCTAATCAGTAACGAAAATGTCTATCTTCAATTTCACAACTCAATTCACAGCAAAAGAAGATAAACCTTTGGATCCTGGAACCCGTTTTCCATCCTTCCACAGAAATTCTCCCACAAGAACCACTTTCTCTCCTGCAGAATCTTTAATTGCTACTCTCCTCTTGTTCGAGAGCTATAAATAACCAATCAAAGTCAAATTAAAGAAAAGGAGTGAACAAGCTAGTAACACCAGCACATTGGAAAAACCCTAACCTTGCAAACAAATCGTACATCATCAATTGCACTCGTGTTCCCCTTTCCAGCTAAATTCGCATTCGGATTCTGCTTACCGTTCTGGTCGGAGAGCAAGTAAGCCTCGATAACTTCCCTAACGAGCTTCTTGGAATCGATGTCTGAGAGCTCGAAACCAAGGCGCTCGGCCGCCAATTCCCGGACTTTCAGCTCCGTCATGGTGTCCATGTCCGCTGTCTCCAGGATTTCTCGAATCTTCGCCTCTACTCCCCGCTTCCTGTCTGAATCCATAGCTCAATTGGAGACCAAAAATTAGGGCAAACAAAAGTGTTACGTTTTAGAACGATAGCCGTTTTATATGCAAACAATTTGGGGCAACAAAAAAAAATTCAAAAAACGGGGGAAGAGTCTGTCAGACAACCATGCGACCACCTCGAGCCCAACCGGGACGAGGACGATCCTCTACAGCTGGACCAGGGCAAGAGCCATGGGGTGGCCGTTAATCACGCTGAGGTCGCATGGCCACGTGTCATCCACCAGACTTGGTTTCCTGTCTCCTTAGAACTCAAGGATGAGGAGGTACGAGCCTATAGAACAGATCCTGTTCAAGTAAGGTCGTGCCCATGTTTCCAAGTTTTGAGCTTTTATAGTAGTTCTATGCCTTGTTCATCTTCCGATGTGGGAAAGATTGCTGTGCTCGCTTAAATTTGTGTCAGAAGAAAGGAGTGTGGTGGGACCTTCACACTACCAAATGGGCTTCATTATGGGCTGGATTTGTTGTTTAAGTAGTCTGATCATTCCAAATTTGCATGTTTTGTCCTCTGAATTTGACATATTCAGATGTCTTCATATTAATTTTGACAGGGCTGCGCATCTTTCAACCGAGACCGAAAAAATTGATCGAACCGAAATCGACAAAGTTCGGTTCGGTTTTTGGTTCATGAAATTTCAGAATTTTGGTTTTGGTTTTCTCGGTTCGGTTTGATTTTTACAAAGAAAAATCTTATATTTATTGAAAACTAAAAAACCGAAAAGAATTATTTCGGTTTGGTTCAGTTTTGAACCGATACTCAGCCCTATATTTCGTACTAAGAAAGGAGTCTTGAGATTTAGTATATTTTACATATTCAAATGAAGGATCCAACATTGACTTGACTTATTCCAACTATACACAGTATAGATAGTCCTAAGTCAGCCTTTATTGTTCAACGGAGATATATGGAGTGCATAATGTGCAATTACTGCACGTACAAATGTTGAGATTTACCATGTGATTGCAGGCAATGGCTAAATCAAGGTCGTCTCATAAAAGTAAGAACTAAACAATACCCAGGAGGCTACACGTACAAATGTTGAGATTTACCTTCTCCATGCACCCTATAAATAGTTTGTTCAAGAATCAAAAGAATTTGTGATCTTAATTATAACTTCCGCACCAAACCCTACCTACTCTTGCCAAATCTCAATTACGTTTTTGTCTATCCAAGTCCGTCGAGTAAAGAACCCTCCTTTGGGCCGGTTGCAGGTTGCCCCTTTTCACCCTTTTATTTTTCTGGGTTGTAATGGGAATTTGGGGATTTTCTCTCTCCTCTTCCTCCCTTCCGCCATGAAAATTGAAAATGAAGTCATTCTATTCAGAGTGGTTGATCACACATACCCATGGCGAATCTCGAGCTAAATTAATCCGGGTACCTTTCAATTTCGCTTGTTTTACCACCGATTTAGTTTGGTAAGAGATTGATTCGGGGGAATTGAAAGGGGGGAACAAGAATAATTAATGGATTTGCATAACATCGAATGCGTTTCTCCTTTGGATGCTATGATTGACGAAGACGAGATTGATTTCACGTCGTCGAAGCCTAATGGAAACGGCGCCGTTTCCAATTCAGCTCTTCACCCGGCCACCAGTGTCCATGAGCTTCTCGAATGCCCTGTTTGCACCAATTCCATGTACCCTCCCATTCATCAGGTTTGTGCTTTTAAAGAAATTATGGACTTTTGATTCTATTGGGTGGATTTGTCTATCAGATTTGTGATACCTAGCTTAATTTGGTTTTGGTTTCTTTGTGTTTGCTATTTTGCCTTTTCTGGCTATGTAATTTTTCCCTCATTGATTCTCATCTGTAGTATTTTCAATTGCTGATTGATCAGAACTAGAAATGAAATCTTTGTTAAAGATAGCCTTTAATGTAGATAGTGTTGCATTACCAAATAAAATGTAGATAGTGTTGTTTTGTTGATTTGATCACTCTGGGAACGTTAAGGTTCTGGCTTTTACATTAATTTAATCCAACTGCACTAAGTGAATTTCACTGCTTAACTTGGAAGAACATGTGGTTGAAATGTGCAATACCCTTTAACATGTAGAGGAAGGAAAAGATAAATTTCCTGTTTCTGTAAGAAAATTTGAGATCTTTAGTACATAAGTAATATCACCTTTCAACAACATGTAGAGGGAAGATGCGAATTAGAGTGCTTAAGGTAGAAAGCCATATGTCTTGATGCTTTTAATTTGCATCCTTGCTTGAATATTTTGATGAAATGTGTGATTTTGTAGTGTCACAACGGGCACACCCTTTGTTCCACCTGTAAAACACGCGTGCACAACCGGTGCCCAACTTGCAGGCAAGAACTCGGAGACATCAGATGTCTGGCATTGGAAAAAGTGGCTGAATCACTTGAATTTCCTTGCAAATACTATTCTCTAGGGTGCCCAGAGATATTCCCATACTACAGCAAGCTTAAACATGAATCCATATGCAATTTGAGGCCATACAATTGCCCATATGCTGGGTCAGAGTGTTCTGTGGTTGGGGATATACCATACCTTGTTTCTCACTTAAGAGACGATCACAAGGTGGACATGCATTCTGGTTGCACATTCAACCACCGTTATGTGAAATCTAATCCCCGTGAAGTGGAGAACGCAACTTGGATGCTTACAGTAAGTGCTTGTTTTGATGCTAATATGCATTACATATTAGATCAATTGATAATGCGTTTTGAATTTTAATGCCTGATATGCAGTAGCCTAAATACAGCATCAAACTTAATTGACTGTGTTTGTGCCATAAAACTAAATGACATGTATGAAAAAACGTGATGTGTTGTTTTGGTAGGTTTTCCATTGCTTTGGGCAATACTTTTGTCTTCACTTTGAAGCGTTCCAGATGGGGATGGCGCCTGTATATATGGCATTTCTTCGGTTCATGGGGGATGAGGTGGAGGCTCGTAAATACAGCTACAGCCTAGAGGTTGGGGGAAACGGGCGTAAGCTCATTTGGGAGGGCACTCCACGGAGCATAAGGGATAGTCACAGAAAGGTGAGGGATAGCCATGACGGGCTCATCATTCAGAGAAACATGGCACTCTTCTTCTCTGGAGGTGACCGAAAGGAGCTCAAGCTCAGAGTTACAGGCCGGATTTGGAAGGAGCAGCAAAACCCGGATGGCGGAGCCTGTATCCCCAATCTCTGCACCTAATGCGTGGTTCTTTCGTTCATCTGCCTGTGGAATTTCATGTGAAAACAATAATGTCTTCACCACCCAAACAAGGAAGCAAGCCACAATGCCTTGAATCTGCAAACTTCACTACTGTGAGAATATGCTTTCATCAGTGGTTAAATGTTGTCCTACTTCTAATTAAACTGTTCCTCAATGATCAGATGTTGTACTACTTCCGATTGGACTGTTCATATCCATATAGAAAGGATATTGGACAGTTTTGAGTATGAAAATATGGCCCCATTGTTATTGTCACCTATGTTAGCACTTTCCTTTTCATGTCAGAAACTTGAGCACTCATTTTTAGTGTGAAATTTTGGGAAAGTCTAAACTTCTTGAAACTCGACACTTAGCCTTAGTTTTCCTAGAACATAGATTCTCATTTTTTACTCCAGTCACCACTTTATACATGTATACTTTACCAAAAGGAATAACGAGTCATTCAAAATGTTATTAGTCGACAATCAATAAACTTCTGCATCATCACCTCTGGTGCACTGGTCTTTAGGCTATTGTTGTTTTATGCCGTCTATACCTCGGGTTGACCTTTGAGCCTTTAAGATTACACAACTAAGCTCACCCAGAAAATGATCACACATGAAAATGCATTGAAGCAACAAAATCACAAAGAAATAATGAAAAGGAACCGGAGGATATAACATAACTACATAAGTACAAAGAAAAAACAAACCGAATCCGAACACCTTGAGAGGATTGTTCAAATTCATCAGAAAAAACATGCAATGAATCAAGAAAACAAAGAATGTGCCTGCAGGGAATTTCTGTAGCTAACTTTATGCAGCTAGGAATCTAGTCTATTATTGCCAAAGTTAAACCCTGAAAGAAAAACAAACCCAAATGCAAACATATGCAACATAACCTGAAATGTACATGTATGTACCAAAAAGCCCAAGTTTCATGTACTTCACTAAAAGAGAGTTTTACTTGTCAAGCTCATCAAGACGACGATCCATGATCATGGATACCGTCTCAAGGAAGGTGCGTTCGCTAGATCCTGGAAGAACCCAGTCCCACGCTTCCTGAACAATCTCCTCAATCATGGACTCCTCATTTAAAGCCTCCCTACACATGATGTTTCCAATGTCGAAAGGAGTAAGCCCCTTCTCCACTCCCTTTTTCAAAAGCATGGTCGAGATTTGAATCACTCTAGCACTTTCAACAGGTAAATCCCATCCATAGAGCTTCAAAAGAGCAATGTCCTCATCTGCATCAAGAGATTTGATATAGTCTATTGTTTCTTGAGTGTATGGCTGCCGAGCTTGTGGCCAGTAGAGCCAGTCAAATGTACAGTCTTCAAACTGCAGATGCCAGCAAAGTTGAAGCTATTAGATCAAACTTAGGATTTCAAATTTAAGTTCTAGATTCTATATGTTAGAGCCTTATGACTGAAATAAAAGGGAGAGAAAAAAACTGAAAAGCAAGTGCCTTGTAACTCAGACCATTTCAACGGATCCTCAGATTTTTGTCACTTGTTTCGATAATCAAGTCAGCCACAATCACAATCTGATCTCATCCTTTTATTATAGAAAAATAAATAGACACTTTGGATGATCTGAGTTCACAAAGTCATATGATTTATGTATACTACTTTGAAAAAAACAGCCTGAAAGCTACACAAGAAAGCATACTTAAATGTAGTGTAGAAAAACACATGCAACCAATGTTGACCATCATCCAAGAAGTTCCTATGCAATATCAACATAAAATAGCTAGCATATAAGAATAGAGACTTACACTCTCTGGTAGGCAGTAACCATGGTCAATTGGAATCAATTTAGTTCGCCCTGTTTCTGGTTCCTTAGCCATCAAAATATTCCCCGCGTGCCTGTCTGCATTAGCCAATCTCAAATCCAATACAGAAATCTTATGGACCTCTTCCACCGGAAAAGCACCAGGACCCATATCCTCACAACTACCGTTGTTTTTAACAAATTTCTGTAAGGAACCAATCTTGGGGTTCAAGCCCTTCGGATTGTTGAATCCTCTATGCATAGACTTGACCAAACCAGTAGGAGGAACACCAGAAAAGCCCATCTCCTCCCCGGTAATTAACCTCCTACCATTCTTTGGATGATCCAAAAGGTAAGCAGCAACCTCCCTAAAAGCCCCTTCTCCAACCCTTGTACCCCTCTTTAAACCCTCACCATTCACAGACAATGGCAGCCCCTGAGGATTATTCACAGCCTTGGGCTCTTCATCTATTGGCTTGAAAACCGAAACAAATTCCTGCCCAGTTGAATCAACCATTAAATAAGCTCCTCCCGAGCCCTCTGATGATCTGATTGGAGCATATCCACTGTCTAAACCATTAAACGTTTCCTTCACAAGCTTTGATATGGATAATGGGATTTCAACTTTCTTGTTCACAACAAGAGGCTCCAACACGAAATCTTTGCTGGGAAGTGGGGCATTCAAGTGTGAAGCATCAACAGATAACTCAAAGTTCTTCTCAACAGGGCTCGCCCTAATTTTGGCTGATTTTCGAACCAGCAAATGCATCACGACATCGTCATCGTTGCTCTTACAAATGTCAATGATTTGCTTCTCATCCTCAAGAGGCTCACCATCACAAATCAGCTCAGGATCCTCGACGTCAACAATGCCCCTCCCCTTCTTCTTTATCTGCTTCTTAACATACCCTATATTCCTGCACCTCTCCACATGAAATGTGAGCTCCTTTCCACAAACAGTCTTGACCTTAATGACCTGGAGATCGGATAGCCTAAGAACCATATGCAGAACATTCCCATCAGAGATTCCGTAGTCTCGAACAAGGGAGTTACTCCTAGAAAGCTCCCTCCCATCACATACCAGCTTTTGATTCTTCACCACAAATCCTTTAAAGGTCTGAATCCTGATCTTCACGGATTGAATTGAATCTGTACCTAGAACTCTCATTGGTACCATCTTCCCTGATACACCGAGATAGATCATCATGGACTCGTCTGAGGGCAGATCCAGAGGTGGGTTGAGAAAGCGAGGTGAGACCACAGATTCGTCGAAGCGACTTACGGCAAGTCCGGCCGATGACATTTTCGCGGTGGGTGGAAATGAATTGAGGTTCTAAGGTTGAATCCCAATAAAAAAAAATTGGGCAAGAACAAACCCTAAAACCCCAAATTATCAAAGTGATCTCCTTTCGTCCATTTTCTTTCTTTTTGATTTTAATTCCCCCTGACCCTCGACCGAGGAACGAGGGAAAAACACAATCGCTTGTCTGCAATACAAGTCACGATCTGTAGCCCTAGAGGTTCGTGTTTGACCAGGGAAAAATCAACGAATTGATTGAAATGATCCGACAAACCAGTCCAAACCAAGACTTGGGGAATATAATTACTCACAGGAAACTGAAATTGAACACGAAATCGAAAGGATTACCAAATTTCTTGAAACTTGACAACAATGGGAGAGACGAGATCAGTAATTCAAGGTGGCCGGACTTCCTATCAAAGAGGAACGAAATCAGAAAAAGGTTCAAGCTTTGGGTGGGTATTTGGTGACAAAGAATGAGTAAAAGGAAAGATGAGCTCAAAGAGACGTTGGGGTTTTGAGAGAGATGAGAGCTAGAGAGGTGATAGATTCTTCTGGGGTTGTAGTTTGGTGGAGGTGTGAGAAGGACGAAGACGAAAGTGGTGGTGATGAGATGAGTACAAAACTGTGGGCCATGACGTGGCAGGGACGAAGCGCGTTACCGTATTTTTTTAAACTTGCTAATCAAGAAATGGAGATATTTTTTTAATTAAAATCTTAAATTAAATGAGTTCATTTTTTTTTGGTCGAAATTAAATGAGTTTCAGGATTTCAGACCGAAGACCACTAAAAAAAGAGACAAAGATCACGCGAGAGATAAAATTGGCTAATACACTATTTTAATGGCATATCTTCATCATAATCATCATTTAGAGCATACACTATCAAGGGGATTACCCCTTTCCTCTTCCTTATTTTATCCATTTTTAATTAAAAGAGAGGATCCTCTTGATAGTGGGGTGAAAGAGAGGATTCCCCCTTGGAAGAGGAATGGGGTTGATTCCTCTATGGGTAGAGGAATTTGCACATTGGCTTTTGTGCATTCCTCTCCCCATTCACCCAATCAAAATTTGACATGTGTCTCATCTATCAACTACATTCATTTATTTTCATTACGATTTAACATTAACAAATTACAAATAAAAATATCTTAAAAAATATATTTTAAAACACAAAAAATAAAAAGAATAATTCTTATAATTTTTTTTGTCTATAAATTGAACCTAATATTGCATACCTTTTTCATCTATCAACTACAATCATTTATTTTTATTATAATTACTCATTATTAGATTACAAACAATAATATTAAAAATATGACATTTATAAAAAAAACAATTCCTACAACTTTTTTTATCTATAAATAGAACCCAATATTGCATTCATTTTTCATTTAATGTTAATGAAGATTTAATTATTAGTAGTAATCAATTTATATTGTCATAAGTGATATATTTTTTTTATTGAATGTTAAATTTATTAATTAATTAATTAAAATCATAAGGAGCGAATAAATCATAAATTGATAATATGAATATGTGGTAAGATATATATGTATAAAAAATTGGAAGAGAGGAAAGGAAATGATCCTCATTGTTGTGGGTGAAAATAGAGGAAGAGGAAGAGGAAGAGGAAAGGATGGGATAAAATATAGGGTAGGTGAGGTATCAAAAGGAGGTGAGGAGAGAGAAAGCAAAGAGAGGATTGCCTCTCCCCTTGATAGTGTATGCTCTTAGTAATGCTCAAAAACGTACACATTAGGCTCAAAAAAAAAACGTACTATGCATTTTTTTCATTAATACTAGGCAATACTCAAATACTAATGTTGGTATTGAAAACGATCATACAGCTAGTTTTAGCATTATTGTTGCTTCCGTGAAGAATACATGCAAAAAATAGTCCACCGTACCTAAGTTCTTTTCCAGCTGCAACGGCTCCTTTTTCCTCGCTAAAAAATTCAATAGTTTGACAATGGACCGACATGCACCGAAGTTAATTACAACTTTAATTTATTTTCAAAGCTTTTGCACAATGGAGCTGTTAAACTATTCAATAACGATGGCCACTCACCGTCTCTTTTTCTTGTCCGAGTCAAATAGTTAAATCTCATTCTATACTCCTTAATTATTTATTTAACGAAAATTTCGCCTGGTAATCCTAAGGTTAAAGGCAATTTCACATGGTACCCAATAACTATTCATATTTCGTGTGGTAACCCTCTCAATTTAATTAATTTTGTCCCGTACCCATACCGTGAACTTCAGCCACAATAACGTTAAAAAGGAATGAAAAAAACATTAAATAAATGGAGTAGAAAATAAATGCCCTTCGTCTTCTACGTTTTCACCAGGATTTGTTTCTCATCTTCCCTCTTGAACCCCTCCTTAACAGTGAACAGAGTCGCGATTGTGGTGGACTATTTCACAAAGGACAGCAGCGGATGACGAATCCAGTGTATTAGGACGACATTGGTGGCTTAGACGACTAATGATTGCCTTTGACAAAGCATTTTAAGGGTTCAATTTTATTTTATCATGATCTAATTTCTGAATTCAAGGATTCAAAATTTGTAGGATTTGTTTCTTTGATCGAGAGATAGATTTTGTAGTCTTCCTTTTTCTCTTAGTGACAGTTGGTAAAAATTCATTGTTAATCTCACCTAAAGCCTCTATTTCTTCTTCCAGAACTTGCTAAATCATTTCAAAAAATTATTCTTTAATCTCATTGCCATAGATTCCCTTGTTGGACATTTGTCGCATACTAACATCTAAATCGAAGTTTTTGCTCCGGAATATCCAGTGAAGAATGGGGTTCATTTGAAGTGGTGCACTATGCATCGAGTACTAAGATTGCATTGAAGCCGCTAATCAATTCATATAGTTATTGTTTACTCTTTCATGGCCCTATGCTATATGGTTTAATGTTTCTTTTAGATAGTGATGTGATTGATCTCTTTCAATTACACTCACGCCTGCAATGTAGAACATCAGAGAAACCTGGCCCTATGTCGTGGATGAAGATGAGAAAGATTTTAGGTTAAACCCAATTGACGTTTTTCCATCCAACTTAACACTTCAATGGCTAAAGTTCACGGTATGGGTATGGGACAAAATTAATAGAATTGAGAGGGTTACCACACGAAATATGAATAGTCATTGGGTACCATGTGAAATTGACTTAACCTTATGGTTACCAGGCAAAATTTCCGTTTATTTAATTACTTGCCTTTGTTTTTTTTTTTGTCGAATCTAACTACTTGCTATTTGAATTAACACATACGGAGCATTCAATATTGTCAATTTGTATTTTCCATATAGGTATAGTCACTCCAATTATTGCACTATGAAGTGCGCTAAGGGAGCGTAGGTTGGCTTTTATATATGAGCTCCTTTTATGCAACTTCAAAAATCATTGTAACGTTATGCAGTAGGTGTATATTTATATATGTATGACATGAGATAAAGCTAGAATCCACTAACTACATTTTACAGATCATGTGTATTCCTTCGCCATGATTATGGAGCATCCATCGAAAGGGGAAAAAGCTCCAAGTTTGAATGGAGATAACTCGTTCAAACTAGCTAGCATCTCCCAGCATGCTTGGAATATATGCGAGATTATATTATATGGTAATAAAGCTGCATTAATTTGCATGGAATCTTAAATTTTGATGCAATACAACGATGCTTTCACTTGGTAAATACACCCAAAGTTATATGCAAGATATTACTACTACATAATTAATGCTAAACCATACAAGAGATAAGCATAAGGGTACCATAAGGATATAGGTTGAACCATAAGATTCGAACTTTAAACAAGAGGGTCGCGAATACACGGATCCCATCAAAACTTCAAAGTTAAGCGTGTGTTGGTGTGATCGTTACCAGGTTAAGTGACCTCGTCTCTTTTTTGCCCTACAACCCACCTAAGGTGGCCTAGTGGTAAGAGATATGGGAAATGTTGTAAGGTCTCGGGTTCGATCCATGCATGTGCCTCTTCGCTTGAGTAAACAACTAAGTTTCACAACTTCTCTTACCACTGGATCGAACTAGTCGATGCAAAACCGATTTACCCGGTTCATGATCCTTGTCGATTGGGCCACGGGTCTTAAGTTTGCCATTGGATGCCTCGCCGTCAAAAAATAATGTTAGAATTTGGAATATGTGGAAGCCCCAAAATACAGATACAGGGGCCCAATATTAAAGTGCAGCCCATGGTCAGGTCCAGAGTATCTCCTCATGATCAGCCCATGTTTATAAGTTTTGATTTAAAGATGCAAATCTTAACAAGTGTAGGAATGTCAAGTGCATGAAGGAAGAACATCAGACTCAAACTATAGTAATCAAATGCCGTGCCCTTATTATGTACCATGACAATGAGAGATGAATTTCGCTAGTTATTAACATTTTATGTCACGTCATAAGCATTTTGCAAAGCTTCATGAGAGACTACTTATACTTGAAAATGCGAAACTCTCACCTTCTCGATACGGTTCTCCGGTTTTTACTATGCAAGGAAAAAAAAGAAATTAATCTAGATCTCATCTTCTCATAATGACTATACTTTCATATTTAGGCTTTGTTTGTTGCGAGTACATTATTGAATATAAGAGCTTTTTCTTTTTGAAAATGCATTATCAAGCATAGAAGAAAGTAGAAAGGAGAGAAAGTGGTGGAATTGTAGTATAATAATATTTGAATGACCTCCCCCCAAAAAAGCTACAGTATTACACTAAATAATGTACTTGCAGTATTACAAACCGAGCGATTTAAGGTGAAATAATGTCATTTTTAAAATTTATCTTACCTTTCTAATTTATTACTCTTAAAAACCAGATATTACAGCAAGATTTTGACCGTAGTCAAAATCCCCAATATACATGGCGTGAGAACGCGGAGTGAGTTAACAGAGAAGAGGCCTGCCTGGTATTTGTTTCCTTACTCGTGTTCCACAGGCCCTCTCTCTCAAGTCTCACCCCAAACTTTTCTTGGAAGCTTTCAAATTCAAATTCTAAAGCCCTTCCAGATCTGAGCTCTTCAAACCCTTGTCCACCATCTTCGATTCTCCTACCGATCGATCCTTCATCAATCCGTCGTTGTCGCTACTAGTTTGCGTTGAGAAGGCTCGGGGATGGACAATCTTATTCAATTGGTGAACAAGATTCAGAGAGCGTGTACCGCTCTCGGCGACCATGGCGAGGAAAGCGCCTTGCCCACTCTCTGGGACTCTCTCCCCTCCATCGCCGTCGTCGGTGGTCAGGTTCGTCTCCGATCTCTCTCTTCCATATCTAGATCGAGCTTGATTGTGCGTTCGGTTCAATACCTATCTCTGATTTTAGATGTTTTTCCGTAAACAGGACCTGTACTGCTAGATTGTAAGTTTAGCTATGATTTTATTGTGGATCGATTTCGATTTCGATTTCGAGTTCTCTATAGTCGGCAGATCGGATTTGTCTTCTTTTTAGGGTTTTTGATAGATCAGGATATAGCGATGTTTTTGGGATCCTTATCCGCGTTTCTTGATTTTGTAATTGCTACTCTTAGCTGAACGGATTTGAGCAACGGACCAGATGTGTGTTGAATGGTATTGATTGTTTTCTATTAATAGAAATCAGATAGAGTGCTTCAAATATTTCTATTTCTTCCCGATTTACTAATATTTCAAATATTTGTATTGCGTGTATCCTTCACGTAACCCAAGAAGAGCTTGTGTGAAGTCCATGGTTTGTTAAATGTGCAAGTAGCGCTAGCTTGAAGTCCTAGATTTTGGAAATAATACACCTCAGAGATCTGCTCCAACAATAGGGTTATGGTCCGAGGACTTGTTTGTTTAATGTAACTCTTATTGTTTGTGTTTCTTATGATGATAAAAGGAGCATATTTATTGAATCAATTTCCTGGCATGTAGAGTTCAGGAAAGTCATCAGTTCTGGAAAGCATTGTAGGCAAAGACTTTTTGCCTCGTGGATCTGGTAAGAAAGTAGCTGATTGCAGTTGATTGTAGCCTAATTTTTTTTTACTTATAAGATTCTTCTTTGCAATGTAAAATTTGGGAGAGAGTTCATGGCCATTCTTCACTTCCACGAATCTTTGTTGCCAGGTATTGTGACAAGGCGGCCTCTAGTCTTGCAACTTCACAAGGTCGATGATAAAAGAGAATGGGCAGAATTTATGCATCTTCCTAGAAAGAAATTCACTGACTTTGGTATGTCTATACTCACTAGAGTAAAATATTTTGTACTCATGCTTCAATAGAGGTGGATTTTATGCTGAATTACCTATGCGTTCAAAATTCATCCTTTTTAATTGTCAGATACTGTTTTATTCATTTAACCTTGTTCACCCGAATCAACTTTAACCTCTGTTTAAAAATATGTAGCTGCTGTGAGGAAGGAGATTGCAGATGAGACAGATAGAGAGACTGGGCGTAGCAAACAAATTTCCACTGTTCCAATACATCTGAGTATATATTCCCCAACTGGTAAGAGATAGAGCTCATTTCCCTTATAGCTTTTACTCCTGGATTTGTTATTTTCTTGATGTTGCTATGCAAGAACTGTATGATGAGATTGTGAAAAGTAAAACACCAGTATCTATTCCGTTTGAGACTTAGTTGCTCCTGACATTATAGAATCTTTAATAGTGTTTATTTAGGTGAAAATATCACAGTTAAGGATTGAGGGTTAAGGTAATATGGTTTGATCATGCATTTTTCCTCGTACAAAAAAACAAGCGTATTTGCATAGCATGCTAAGAAATAAGAACCTATACACAATATCGTATGCTTATGCATTTGGCACGTTTCAACTTTAGAAATTCCTTACATTTGCAATTTATATTCATCTTAGTATGACTCTGCATCAGCTGATTTATTATATTCTTCTTGATGAATTTGTGTGCTATCCTCTTTATAGTTTTATTGCTGACTCATGTTCTGTAATATCTTGATCTTTACAGTTGTGAACCTGACTTTGATTGATCTTCCCGGACTTACGAAAATTGCCGTTGGTGAGTTAATGCTTTCCCTTTTCTTGTATTGAGGATTCTGTAGACATTTTATTTTTTGGTAGCCTTCTGTCTTCTTGAAAGTTTTGACTATTGACGTTTGGAATAACTGGGTTGTTGTAGATGGCCAATCTGACAGCATTGTGCAAGACATTGAGAATATGGTTCGGTCTTTCATTGAGAAGGTGCCTACCTGCTATTTTAATTCTAAATGTCATTATTTTAGTTTTTGTTTTAGGCATTCATTATTCTTTTGGCCGAAAGTATTGGAGCAACAATTTCCTGTATGATAAACATTCCTACCTTTTGAATTTAGTATAGTAATTTTCGGACTTTGATTAACTAATTAAGTATTGTTGATGTAATATTGAAGTTTCTGTTTTTCTCTTCCTCTTATAGTTTGTCACTTAAGGAACTTTTATTAGGAGGTGTGAAGTGGGAACTAATATATATGTCTTACTTTGTAGCCCAACTCTATCATTCTTGCTATTTCTCCTGCCAATCAAGATCTTGCTACGTCCGATGCAATCAAGATTTCTCGTGAAGTGGACCCCAAAGGTACTCTATTGCTTAAGCTGTCCTATATATACTGTAATGTATGGCCTGGTTATTTCAGTTGCTTCTTTTTTGGTTCATCTGTTTTGGTTGATTTGTGTTTATACATGTGTTATTAGGTGATGATATTGTCCCAAACCTGATTTGAAGCCCATAAAGTAATTGGAATAAAACTGCCCAAAATCTTATTGTTTATCTGGCAGAATACATGCTTACTGGCTAGTATGCTCTTTCTGTACAGTTTTATGCATATATACTTTGCTTATGTGTCTTTTCTGCTATTTTTCTGCAATATCCTTATTTGCTACTAATAATGAGCATTTCTTGACATAATTTGTTGTATGCAATTCAGGAGAGAGAACTTTTGGAGTTTTGACAAAAGTGGATCTTATGGACAAGGGTACTGATGCAGTGGAAGTAAGATTTTCCCCTACGAATTTTGTTTTATACTCCCTCCGTTTCACAATAAGTGTCGTTTTAGCTCAAAACACAGTTTTTAAGAAAAGCAATCATTCACTTTAAAACTGACAACTTTTTCTTAATCTTACCACTCATTACATTTTTTTGGCCAATGAATGAACAACTTTAGTCAACAAATACACATTCCAATGAAAATTATCATTATTCACCCCTAATAAACCACTTTGAAAACCTAAAACGACACATATTATGAAACAAATTTTAAGTGCTAAAACGACACTTATTGTGAAACGGAGGGAATAGTTTTTAAAGTAGTTCATAAATAGGGGTGCTTCATTATTCTGGTGAAATCCAGTAAGTAATGGGTTTATTCATGGAATTATTGAATCTCTAGATTTTGGAAGGACGAGCCTTCAAACTGCAGTATCCTTGGGTCGGTGTTGTAAATCGTTCACAAGCCGATATCAACAAAAATGTCGATATGATGGCTGCTCGCCGTAGAGAGCGGGAATTCTGGTCCAACAGTCCAGAGTACAGGCATCTTGCTAACAGAATGGGCTCTGAGTATCTTGCTAAGATGCTTTCTAAGGTATTTCCTTGTTGCACCTATGAATCATTTTGTAAAACCCACAATTGTTTTTTTATCTGATTTTGTAGCAGTCTCATGTGTTATCTACTGTTGAATTGATGCTTAATCTTCAATTGTCCAGCACTTGGAAAATGTCATCAAGTCTCGAATTCCTGGCCTTCAGTCTCTTATCGGGAAAACTATTATTGAACTTGAAACAGAGTTGAGCCGCCTAGGGAGGCCTGTTGCTACTGATGCTGGAGTAAGCGCTGCTCATATTTTTATGTTTTTAGCGTCATTTTTTCTATCCTGCCTCTCCTTTTATTCTTGAAATCCTGATTTAAACTGTCTAAATCATTTAGACGATTTTAATTTTTTTCCATGAATACTAGTGAGGGTGTGGGCCAATGTATTCTCGTGAAAGAGCTTATTATATGTGTTTGAGATCCCTAGGTATAGGCTTTAGTGAATTTCTTACAAAATAGTGTTGCTCAGATAAAATAGCTGTGTAATATGCTCGTAACCGAAGTATACTTTTTGTTTCTCTGGATCACTCATATTTCCATATGTATGATGCAGGGAAAGTTGTACATGACTATGGAAATCTGTCGTGGTTTTGATCAGATATTCAAAGAACATCTTGATGGAATGTATGTATTATACTACTAATTATTTTAGCAACTAGAAGCTGGTTGCACTTGATGGTAGCACAGTGTGTCCATTTAAGTCTATAATGGATATGCCCTTTTTTTTTTTCTGCAGACGATCAGGTGGTGACAAGATCTACAGTGTATTTGATAACCAGCTTCCTGCTGCTTTGAAAAGATTGCAATTTGACAAGCAGCTTTCCATGGACAATGTCCGCAAGTTAATTACTGAGGCTGATGGATACCAGCCACATCTTATCGCTCCTGAGCAAGGGTATAGGCGTTTAATTGAATCTTGCTTGACCTCCATCAAAGGTCCTGCTGAGGCATCTGTAGATGCGGTATGCACCTTTATACCAAACTACTTGTGGACTAGCATGTGTTATATGGAGAATTATAACTTTGCCTGCCTTGCCTTCACGAGTATTATAACTTTGCCTGCGATGGTGATTTAAAGAGCCAGATCACGTCTATACTCAAAGTGTTTGAATTTTGTTTTGAAAAATTGTATGATATCTTGGGATATTGGAAGTGTTATAAAAGAAACCTGATTAGGGACTGTAAATTTTGTTTATATTATCTTCTCTGGCTATATTTTGCTTACAGAATGACATACATGAGTATATTTTACTAATAAGGCACTGTTATTTTAGTAATGATATCTATTCGTGGAGATTATGATGGTCTGATATTTCTTCATCTAACAACATTTATCTGTTTTTCCAGGTACATTCCATATTGAAGGATCTCGTTCACAAATCTATTAAAGAGACTATGGTATGATGCAACTGTTTTGACTTTTCTGTCATCATGATTAAGCTATCTGATATTAGCTAGACATCCATGGGAGAGGCACTGACTTGCAGCTTAATAGCTCATTGCATGTCAATTTTTTATCAGTAAAGGAAATCTTTGCTGATGGGAGATATTCAAGTTCACAAAATGATACTTCCTACATTTAAGATATCATGTCATATTCAACATGACTTTCATGTATTTGATTTGTGTGAGCTTGTAAGTTTGGCTGTTCTAATGATCTTTTGATTTCTGAAGGTTTTTTTCCCTTTGCTGTCAGGAACTACGCCAATATCCCACACTCCGAGCTGAGGTGAATAGTGCTGCATGCGAGTCATTAGAGAGGATGAGAGATGAGAGCAAGAAAGCAACTCTACAGTTGGTGGATATGGAGTATGGCTATCTGACAGTCGAATTTTTCAGAAAGCTTCCACAGGATGTTGAAAAGGGTGGAAATCCAACACACTCGATATTCGACAGATACAATGACGCATATCTCCGGCGAATTGGTAAACCATCTTATCATTATTAGAATCAACTGAGAAATGCTTCAAGTAAAGATTCTTAGGACGTTATCGGCTTTCATAACATGCAGGATCAAATGTTTTGTCCTATGTAAACATGGTTTGCGGGAGTCTCAGGAACTCTATTCCCAAGTCCATTGTATATTGCCAAGTTCGTGAGGCCAAACGGAGTTTACTTGATCATTTCTTTACAGAGCTTGGTGGAAAGGAGGTGAAGCATTCTAAAATTGCTCATTTTAACTGAACCAAAACGGATTGAATAAGAACAAATCAGACATGATCTGGAATCATGTAAACCCGTCTGTTGATACAAATTGATGCTTTTGCAGGCAAAGGTGTTGGGAAAGCTTTTAGATGAGGACCCTGCAATCATGCAGAGGCGTCTAAACCTTGCAAAGAGGCTGGAGCTGTACCGGAACGCACAGACAGAGATCGAAGCTGTTGCTTGGGCGAAGTGATCAATGAAAAGATGAAAAGTAAGAGGCTTTTTGTATACCTAGCACACTATGAATACACTGATTAGCTTGCTTATTTTAATTTTCCTTGTTGTTTGATTGAATTTTGTATGGTCCACTTTTAGGGATTGTGGCTGGCTTATGTCTAGCATTGAATGTTTGATTCTTGAACGTGAATGCTCTTGCTTGCTATCTTATAAGCAGGACAAGATATCGACGTGGATGTGATTGTTACACTTACACATCAGGGTCCTATCACTATTGATTCTTATATGGTGATTATTTGTTTTTGTATGATGTAAATAAATGGCTGTATTGAGTTATTTAGTACACAATCTCAAAATTGTACCAAATATTGCATGCACCATGCATTACATGTTAGATGATAAAACAAATTGAACCTGACCAAGCTAAACTCCTGATTAGAAAAGTGTTATTTGTTACACGTTTCATGATATTGCAACAGACAAGTGAACCAACAAACATTATTGCCTTATAAGGCTATAACTTACTAGTTCGAAATTCCTGAATCTTAGAAGATTGGTTAATTGCAATTTTCTTTATACGTGCTTGTTCCCACGGTGGTTAGTGTTGATTAATAATCCCTAGCAAATTCAGTCACAGCCATCGGACATCTAGTCAAACGGTTAAGTCTTTAAGGATAGTATCCATAGTCAAACGGTTAAGCCTTTAAGGATAGTACTCAAAAGTCATCGGTTCGACTCTCATTGGCTGTGCCCTCAACCAAAAAAAAATCCCTAACAAATTCAAATGGGACTGAATTAGTACTAGGTTCAATTTACAAAGTGGCGTCTTCTTAAAACTACCATAATACGGAGTGATTCGTGACTATCATTTCCTTCACTCAAGGAAATGAATTTGTTTTTGCTGGGGGACTGATTCGTGACGAGTTTGGTGCTTTGATGAAGGGATTCTCTGCTCGTGCTATGGGTGGTTCGGCTTTCCTGGCTGAAGCAATTGGGCTATTTCATGGCCTGAATCTGGCGAAAAACATGGCCATCAATTACTTGGAGGTTGAGCTTGATGCGCTCGAGCTAATCAAGGCGATTTCCACTGATGTTCCTCGACCTACTGCTGATTGGGAAATTAATTCTAAGTGTAGGTCTTTAATTTCTACTACTCCTTGGAGCATTAGAATCATCCATGTTGCTAGGAATGTGAATCAGTCGGCTGACTGGTTAGCTAGGATTGGTGAGAACGAGAGGGAGAATTTAGTTGTGTTTGAGAGTCCACCCCGAGGGGTTAGTTTCCTTCATTTAAATTGATATATGGATGAGCGAGCATATGTAAGCTTTTTTATAATTATCAAATAAGTGGCATAGACCCTCATTATTTACCAAAAAAAATACGGAGCACTGAGTAAAAATCATTGTTGGGCCTATTTTATTGGGCCGAAGGAATAGAACTAAAGAAGAAATTCACCGACTTCGTTAAGTCGCTAAGTTGGTCTGATATATATAGTGACAGACATTTGATTTCGCTCGGAAATCGGAAGCAACATTCTCTCTCCCACGGAGCTCGTAGTGGTCAGAGTAGTAGTAGTAGTGACTACTGGTAAGGCCTTCGCACCTATCGATCTCGGAAATTCATTTTCACTTGTTGTTTTCCGTTTGTTAGCTATCAAATTCTTTATCGTTGCTATCAGATTATACTGTTCGATTGTAGTTTCCGTTTGCTCACGGAAAAAGCTGCTCAATCGTTTTTCGCAATTGTCAGATCTGCTATAGTCGGTTGTTGCTATTGTGTGCTCTCGTAAATAGTTTCTGTTACCAATTGAGTGCGTTTTCGCTCTTGTGAGAGAATAATTCTACTCGATCGTTGTTGAACTTGCTTTGAAATACGGTTCTGATCAGATGATTTGTGGATGATGTCAGATTATAGCTCGATTAGCGGAGATCTGAAGACAGCATGTCAAATTCTGTGGTAGTGACTACTGGTAAGGCCTTCGCACCTATCGATCTCGGAAATTCGTTTTGTCTTGCTGTTTTCGGTTTGTTAGCTCTCAAATTCTTGAACGTTGCTATCAGATCATTTCTGTTCGATTGTAGTTTCCCTTTGCTCACGGAAAAAGCTCCCCAATCGTTTCTCGCAATTGTCAGATTAGCTATAGTCAGTTGTTTCCAATTGAGTGCGCTTTCGCTGTTGTGAGAGAATAATTCTACTCGATCGTTGTTGAATTTGCTTTGAAATCCGTATTCTGTTGCGCTTGATATCCCTCCAGGCTCAGAAATCGATGCACAAGAAGACAGTGGTGAATCGGTTGACCAACCGGAGCAGCACCAATCCGATGGAGATTCAAATGACGTGGATTTGCAAAGACTAGTAGAAGCCGACAACTGGAGGCTTCAAGCCGTTGAAGCTGCACGCACGGCAAGGCCCTTTCTTCTTCCTGTCACTAAGAATAATTTGCGAGCGGCGCTGGTACTTTATGGTGTGTGGCTTCTCCGGGATATGATATATAGTAGCATGCGATTTTTGGTGAGTGTAGTAAGTTTTTGTTTCATTGTTTGGTCCCTCCTTAAAGTTCAGTGGTAAATTTCTATTAACGCTCTAAGAGAAAATGGGAGTCGATTTTGTGGAATAGCAGTAAACTGAGATATTGCAGTTGTTTGCTACAGCTGGCCTCCGGCCTTTTGCCTAATTGACAGCTGGCTTCCGGCCTTTTTAATTCCCCATCTGAATTCTAAAATGTAATAATACGCTTTTATTGGCGGTTGTATTGTTTTTGTACATCATCATTAATTTTTTTCGGTGAAGAACGGGCAAAGCCCTAGCAAAAAATAAATAGCTAAAGTACATCATCATTAATGGAACAAAAACTTCATCCTATTTCAAGATCAATTGGAATCCATAAAAGTCATACAAACTAGGGGTTGAGCTGGACCATTTTGGGCCCAAAAGCCCAACACAAACTAACACGCAGAACAAAGCAATAAACTAACCCAAACCATATCATTAATTTCCTAATTGGTCCATACCTTTATATTTATCATAAACGCGAAATTTTGTGCACTCCGAAAAATCAGTTGCGCACTCTTATATGGTTGATGGAGCACAAACTTTAGTGTTGTAAACATAAAGTTGCTGGGACAATTTAATAAATAGATAAAGTTAGGAGTTAATGTTAGATACATATCTTTTTATATGTGTTAAGTTTCATAGATAGTATTTATGACATGAACCTTCAATCTAAACCAAAGTTCATGAAATAGTAAGAACATGAATCGAAACGATAGACGAACTTGATAAAAAATATAAACTAAAGAATAGAATTCGAATTGGGTCTATGAGCCCATTAAGCCCAATTTGAACCAAGTAGAATTGAACTCTCAATCCAAGCCAACGTTCATAAAAGAGTAAGAACATAAACCGAAATCATAGTCGAACATGATGAAGAACCAAAATTGAGGAATCGAACTCGAATTGGGCCCATTAGGCCCAATACGAACCAAGTCGAATAACACTCTTGATCCAAGCCAACGGTTATTAACGAGTAAAAACACAAAACGAAATGATAGTTGACTTCGATGAAGAGCCGAAACTAAGGTGTCGAACTCGAATTGGGCAATGGGCACATTAGGTCCAATACGAACCAAGCCGAATTGAACTCTCGATTCAAGCCAACGTTCATGAAAGAGTAATAACATATACCGAAACGATATTCGAACATGATGAAAAATCGAAAGTAAGAAATCGAACTCGAATTGGGTATATGGGCCCATTAAGCCCAATACGAACTAAGCCGAATAACGCTAAAGAGCGGTTTTTGGGATAGCACAATAGGGGTTTTACCCTTTTGTGCGGTTTCAGAATTTTTTTTTAAGGCAAATTCTATTTTTTTACAACAATTCAATGTTTTATCATTCAAAATATAAAAAAAAGTATAAAAGAAATAGTAAAAATGCACGAAACCATATGAAAGGCGTACCTTGCCGGCGACATAACATAATTCATGCACAGGTTCAGAATCCGCCCATATGAGCCGTTCAGAACCCTAATTTGGACGGGTTTAGAACCAACACAGAAATCTCGTTTTTTCAAATTTTCAAATTTATATTTGTGGTAGTTCTAAACCCGCCCATAGGAGCCTTTTTTTCAAAAAACTTGAACAAATTCAGAACCCACCCATATGGGTCGTTTTTTCAGCAAACCGGGTGTTCACAAGTTCTTAGTCCGCACACAGTTTGGAGAAAACCGGGTTCGACCGAATTTTCCGAGTGCACAAACGAGCCACCATTCTTAATTACTACTTACTGGGGTGGTAATTTTTTATTCTCATCTTTGTTCATCCGTAGTTGTTTAACTCGTATTAGTTCCTTTGCTTTGAAACCATAATTTTGATTTAAATTAAAAACTGACTTAAGTTTTATATAAAGTTATTTAAAATAGTAGTTTGATATAAAATCTTGTATTATTTTTTTAATTTGCTTTCTATGGGATTTATTTTAATGATATATTATTTTTTATGTAATATATTCTTTTGATCGAACAAAGATTTGTAGTATTATAATTTTTGTATAAGGATTGAATACTAGTTATCAATAAGTTTCTTTATTTTATAATGATTATTTTAATTTTATAGTTATTTATGGGAAAAAAATAGATCTAAATCATATGTATATATATATATATATTATACATAGAATCTACAATAGAATTTTAGCCAATATAAAAATCCAACTAAATGTCAACCAATCAAATTGATTTAATGAGATAGTTATGTGGTTTAATGTATCTTTAATAAACTAATATTAATTTATTTATATACTCCGTATTTATTTGGGGTGGACTTATGTTTTTCTATATTATTGTTGTAATATTCAATTTAGTATATAGTAAGATTAATTAATTATATATTTTTTAAAAATCTTATATATAGATAATTTATTCAAAAGTGAACTTTGTGGATTCATTTTTCTTCTTCTTCTTATTAATAGGTCTAATAAATTTATTAGGATTGTTCGTAGGTTGAGACTGACATACGGGGTTAAACTAGTTGATTGATGGTTAATTCTCGAAGAAAGGTGAAGACAGAGCGAAAAATCATCGACAAGATATAGGCCCAAATTCGGCCGAATGAGTATAATGACTAATGACCAAAGGAATAATATCCATTGATAAAATAAAAAAAAAAGGAATAATATCCAACCTATATAAGGTAAAGGAATAATATATATATATATATATCCTTTTTATTTAGAACCAAAGGAATAATATGTTTAGGGTCTTATAAATAAGGAATAGGCCAGGGGAATACATCGAACTCGAGGGGTTTAGGCTTTAGAGCGTCGTCGGCTTTTATTAAGATATTAGGGGTTTTGGTCGGGTCTTGAGATTAATGGATGGAAGAAAACTTGTCATCCGGGGCTCATTGCTTTGTTGGGGGGCGTGCTTCATCTTGCACTTGCTCCAACTCCACGGCTTCCGATCGCTCTTCCGGGTGGTCTACCTTGGTTTTGTGCAACTATTCGTCCCTGGGGCGATCATTCTAGTCTCTCGTGCGATTACGGATTGTAGCAGGTACCTTACGGATGAAGAGGTGGCAGAGATCAGACGATGGTTAATGAAGATGGCCCATGACTCGTGCATCGGGACGCCCGTGCGCGCTCTCATCCTTTTGGTTCTCGTCCCGCCTTTCTTCCTCCAAGGGTGGTTGATGACAGGCCACGATGAGGATTACATGGGCATGTGCATTCAAGGCCATGCCCTGATTATGGGTATAAAGTGTTTCCCGAGTTTAAGTCTTGTTGGCGTGCTTGCTCTTCACTTGGTCAGCGCCGGTGTTTACATGGGCGGCTGGAACGTTCTCACCTGCTTATTGTCCGTCCTGACTCTCGCTCTCGCCGGCGTCTATGTGTTTCTGTCGTCTTCCCGGAGACCCGTCCATTGGACGCTCAATCTCAACATCTAGCTAGCTAGGTTTTTAATTTCGTTTTTGGGGTTGGCCGTCGAAGGGCACGCAGTTTTGTTCTTGATGGAGTATTTTAGGAGTTGCTACAGGCTGTGCGTTAGAATAGTACTAGTAGTGGTTAATTCTTTTCAGTGTGCATGGTACGTAACCGTACGTTTGTGTGACTTGTGTGTCCGTTCAAGACGAGAAGGCACGAGCCCTTGCATCTGAAGATCAGGCTGCAGCGCTAATTCGAATCGATGAAGTCTAATCATTTAGTTTATAATTTAATTGTTTGATACAAGTTGTAATTTGTCTACCCAAGAATAGGTTTCAAGTTGGATGTCCGCCGGGAGAGAACTACTGCTTCCAAGTTCCAAGTGAAATAATCATAAAATTCAAGTACAATGTAAAGCAAGAGTGCACATTTTCGTGAAGGAGTTTCCGTTACTACATAAGTATATAATATATATAATATATAAAGTAAAATTTGTGACCAATTAATGATCACTAACCCTAGAGACCTAATTAATCCGTGACATGCATGATTCGGTGCCTCCTGAGTCCTGATGCATGTGACGGATCACACCTCCTCCAATCCCCTATCTTAAGCAAACCCAAATAGTTGGATCAAATAAAAAAAGCAAACCCAAATAGGACAGAATTAATAATCCCTAGCAAATTCAAATGGGACTGAATTAATAATAGGTCCAATTTACAACGTGCGTCTTCTTATTAATTTATACGTAGTATTAAATTTTAAGAAAACCACCATAAAACTGAGTAAAAATCACTGCTGGGCCTATTTTATTGGGCCGAGTACTGGTAAGGCCCAATAAAATAGAATAAATTTAACCGACTTCGTTAAGTCGCTAACAGTGGTCTGATATATATAGGGACAGACATTTGATTTCGCTCGGAAGAACCATTCTCTCTCCAACGGAGCTCGTAGTGGTAGTGACTACTGGTAAGGCCTTTGCACCTATCGATCTCGGAAATTCGTTTTCGCTTGTTGTTTTCGGTTTTTTAGCTCTCAAATTCTTTATCGTTGTTCAGATCATTTCTGTTCGATCGTAGTTTCCGTTTGCTCACGGAGAAAGCTGCTCAATCGTTTTTCGCAATTGTCAGATTAGCTATAGTCGGTTGTTGCTATTGTGTGCTCTCGTAAATAGTTTCTGTTTCCAATAGAGTGCGTTTTCGCTGTTGCGAGAGAATAATACTACTCGATCGTTGTTGAATTTGCTTTGAAATACGTTTCTGATCAGATGATTTTTGGATATGGTCAGATGATTTTTGGTTATTGCTATCGTGTGCTCGTTTAAATAGTTTCTGTTTCCAATTGAGTGCGTTTTTGCTGTTGTGAGAGAATAATTCTACTCGATCGTGGTTGAAATTGCTTTGAAATACGTTTCTGATCAGATGATTTGTGGATGTTGTCAGATTGTAGCTCGATTAGGAGATCTGAAGACAGCTTGTCAAATCTGAGGCTCTAGGTAACTAGTTTATTGATGCTGGAATTCAATTTTGTGAAATTGATGTGTGAACTGAACCTAAAATTTGTTTCCGTAGTCTCAATAATGGAGCTAGGAGATGATAACAGTTCAGTAGAAGCTCAGAAGAATGCGGTACTTCAGTTTGGAAACCAGCCAGGATCTGCGGGCTCTTCCAACCGGTCTTACGTGAGGAGGATGAAAAGACGGATCAACGACAACTACACGCGAATCAACAACAACAACAACAACAACAACAACAACAACAGGGGAAACAATGCTCGGTCCATAGCAAAGGTTGGACGGTTCGTAGTTCGTTCAGTTTATTTTCTGTTTGGTACTTTTGTGTTTCTTATTCGAAGTATTATGCATATAGCTGCAATTGGCCTTTGCTACCAAATTGCTAGCAATCCGGCAATTGCAGCTCTCTTATTGTACCTTCTCCTTAGGAGGAGGTAATTCGTTTAGGGAGGGATTTAGAGAGGGAATGTGAGCAATTGTTGAGTTTGTTAAACTCTTTTTACAGCTTTACAGATACAATCATGCTATATAGTGCATAGATAAGTCAGGTCTTGTAAGAGACAAATACAACAACCTGCCTACCAATCTCCTGAATTGATCAGGTGCTGCAAGCAAACCTCCTTCATTTGCCTTGAGTTTAAGCCCTGTTCATGTCAGCTGAATGAATTGAATGTTGTGTTATTTCTGCTTTGAGAATTTGGGAGGTTTTTTTTTGTCCCTTTCCAGTTTTGTTTACACCTTTTTTGATCTAGGATCTATTTCAAGCAATCAGCAAGAATGGATACAAATTAAGGAGTTAAGTTTCTCTAGGTGGATGTTAGGGAGAAGGGGAATGATTAGGATATTAAGATTCTATTTATTATAGCGTAGTTCTTGGGAAAAGGGAAAGTGTTTAAGAGATTGCATCTGGCAATGTTAGCAGATCACACACCAATTTATAGGTTCACTGTCTTTGTGAGCTTGGACAGTTGAACAATTCCATTCTTGTAGCTAAACTGCTTTATCATGGCTTTGTGGGTTGCTACATCACTGATACTATGCTATAGGTACTGAAAGTGATCATATATGACTTGTTGGATTCCTTATGTTTTGAATCTAGGACAATCTAGGTTTTTTTGAGTATGTCAGTAAGTAGACAGGGAATAGATGAAACTGTAGTAGAAACTCACTTTCTAAAAAACAGTAGTACTATTATCAAGCAGACATATCTAGTGCTTGCATTCTTGCAGCATCGAGCATATGACAGATTTCATGTCCTACCATTGTAGCACCATGTTGGAGGAGTTATAGCTGGGAACAAAGGGTCCAATAACTGTAGTTTGCTTATCGGTGTTCTGGATCAACCGTTTGTGGTTGTATGCACCATTTTGGTCATGAATTTGATTGCATTGGTTTCATGGCTTATGAATGAAGTGAAGCTCTTTGTAACTTTGTCCTAACTAATTGACCGGAAATTTCACAAGGATCAACCGTTTAGTCCTATGTATCATTTCTTTACAGAGCTTGGTGGAAAGGAGGTGAAGCATTCTAAAATTGTTCATTTTAACTGAACCAAAACGGATTGAATAAGAACAAATCAGACATGATTTGGAATCATATAAACCCGTATGTTGATACAAATTGATCCTTTTGCAGGCAAAGGTGTTGGGAAAGCTTTTAGCACTAGTACAAAATACAAATTAATATCGGTAAAAAAATATACGTATCCGTTTTAAGTGTTTATACCGGTTATTTAAAAAAGTGGTATGCGAATAGAAAGTAATTCTAGGATACCGTTACACTTCGCCTCTCCCTCCCCGTGTCCGTTATTTCACTTTTCCTATGACTCTCAGGGAAAAACAATATAGCAGTATTCTAGTCAGGAAATCATTGCTCATTGATTCATCTGTTGGAACATAGTGCTTTTGCTATATTTGGAGCTCTACTTTTCCCATCTCCATGCTGGAAGTTTTTTGTTCTATCTGGTGTAGTAGATGATGGTGAACGGAAGAACCAAGAGATCCCCCAACCTGAGCCTTACAAACCTACTCAACCTACCGGATTCGGAGAAGAGTTACTTCACAAGTAAGCTCCTTCTTGATGATTTTATCTCAGCTTGTGGTTATTATTCTCTCTCGGAGAGCTATATTGCATAGGAATCTGCAGCTAACTTAATGAATGACCTTCAACACTGTACAGGTTTACTCGAAATGCCAGCTTAGTTGCAGCAGGTGTTGCGAAAAATGTACGTAAAGTGGGAAACCACATCAAAGATAGTGTAGATGACATGCTTTACCCATACAGAAGAAGACCAAAATGATGTTCTATTGCACAAGTACCTGGGAAGTAAAGAGGAATTCCAGAAATATCCATGGGACTGAAGCTGTAACTTGTATTTGGAGTACTGGTTCGCTCTTACAGTCTTACTTACATGCTGATTTTCGAGCTCGCATGCTGAGAAGCCCTTGATGTTTGTTCAACTGATTCGTGTTGGCAAGGCCATAAGAATTTTGTCATAAAGTTCGATCATAAGCCTTACACAATGTAAGATATGCAGTCTGAATTCTGAAGGTTAACAATCCTCACCTTCCTCCGGCTTCTCACCGGCAGTCCTGATGGAATCCAAGCGATCTCTAGATTGATCGGCTTTTCAAGCCCGATCTTCCGAACTTGCATACCATTTCGCCTATGAATTCTGCATATTTTCTTCGAATTTCTATCTTCCCTTCCCGGAGAGGATCAAGTTGGGCCTCATGAACAGCCTTTTGAGTTGTTCTGCCGGATCGATCGCTCAAGATCTAGAACAGGTCTGAGTCAAAGGAAGGACAATCTTTCACTTTCAATAAAAAAGACCCCGCAAAGAACTCAAACAACGGTCTTTGTTCTCTTAAGAAATTTCGAGTTTTTTTATTTCATTGAATTAATTCAAGAAGCTATTACGCATCCTTATGAAAGAAAATAAAAGAAAAAGAAAATAGAATATGATGTGAATAGATAATTTTCGGAAAATATCGAAGAACAAAAGATGAACGAACTTTCAAATACAGCAAGGAAAGGGGGGCAACGATCAACAGTTTTTCGAGTCAGAAACCGTTATCGGATACCGTTTTTTTTTTATAACCGGTATAAGATGTTTTTAGGAAATTAAAAAAACTGAAGTATATATTCCTTCCCGCTCCGCCGTCGATGGACAAGCGCGATGCAAAACCCTAGCCTCAAATCCCTCCATCGATGGACCTCCCCTCTCTCTTCATTGCCATTACTGGAGTCTCCGAGCCTCCGACGCCGTCTCCGGTCTGCTACGGCCGCCTGATCAACTCTAACCACCACAGTTGCCCTTCTCGCCCCGTCTACACCGACCGCTTAATCCCTTCTCGAACGGGCTCCAATTTCTTCCTCTTTCACATCTTTCGGTCAAAGTCCGAGACGAGGCGGGCGATTGAGACTTCCTCTCCGTTTGGATCGGATGATTCATTAGTCTGGCGATGGTGCCACTGGTGAAGGAGAAGGGTAATTTTGCTGCTTCATCTTGATGTTGTTGCTCTCTCTTTAATAGATTTTATTCTTAATTTGTCTACATTTTTTTGTTTCTTCAGGGGTTTTTTGCAAGATGATTGTTATATGAACTTGATTGACTGGTCCTCCCACAATGTATTGGCGGTGCGTTTGTCCATTTGCGTTTACATGTAGAATGCTTGCAGCTGTAAGGTATATAATCTTGCTCTCAGTTTGCTTTTCCGATTGGTAGTGCTCAGGAGTCTGGCTCTAAATTTGTCATCTTGAATCTGTTGCCATGTGCTTTGAGTGGAAGGAGTTGCAATTTAGTTCAAATACGGGTTTGGTGAATGTGCAGGCATCAAGATATGTAATCTAGGAATGGATGAACTTGTTTGCTCAGTAGGCTGGGCTGAGAGAGGAACAAATATTGCGGTTGGGTCTAGTAGTGGGAAGGTTCTGGTATGCTATTTTAGTGATGAGTTTCAAATGCATCATCTTGCTCTTATAAAAAAAGTTTGAACATTGCCTACATTGCCCATGTTTAAGATTTTGAATAAATTGCATAGCCCATTGTTCATGGCTATCTCTATGATAGTATTTTCTTGTATGCACCATGCACCTTTATTTTTTTTTAGGAAGCTTCTGAAACTGACCCTTGTTAATTAGGTTATGGTTACTCTATTGTCCTTAATTGTGAAATGAGGAACCTAGAATCTGTGGATTTAGCATTTTTACGGGTTGAAATGTCCTTGAGCATTTTCTTTGTGGTTGTATGCATGTGTATTATATAAATCAGTCTTCTTCAGTGATTGAAAAATAACATTGATGTTCAATACTTCTAGATCTGGGATGTATCCCTATGAAAAATTATCCGGAGCATGGATGGCCATCGTTTACAAGTTGGTGCCTTGGATTGGAGCTCATCTTTGCTATCATCAAGTAGTCGTGACAGGAAAATTATTCACAGAGATATATGCTCTCAGGATGATTATGTCAGTAAATTGAGTGGACATAAGTCAGAGGTCAGTTTCCTGTGGCCAATAGCTTCCTGTATTTGAATCACTTTCTGAATGAATGATAGTTTGTGGTTCCTACTGATTTATTCTGGCCTTTGGAATATTCGTTAGACAGTTTTTCCATAGAAATGTAATAGGCAGTTGGGATTATTTGTTGTCTGTGGTTCGGGTCTGTGGTCTTATGACAATCGTGAGTTAGCATCTGGTGGAAATGTAAGTTTAATTCCATGAATATTAGTGAGGGTATGGGCCAATGTAGTCTCATGAAAGAGCTTATTATGTGTTTGAGATCCCTAGGTATAGGCGTTAGTGAATTTCTTACAAACTAGTGTTGCTTGGATAAAATAGCTGTGTGATATGCTCGTAACCAAATACGAAGTCCTCTATGTGAGGGACTCTACCACCTCCCTGCTGATAATAAAAACATCTCAAAGTATACTTTTTGTTTCTCTTGATCATTCATATTTCCATATGTATGATGCAGGGAAAGTTATACATGACTATGGAAATCTGTCGTGGTTTTGATCAGATATTCAAAGAATATCTTGAAGGAATGTATGTATTATACTACTCCCTCCGTTTCATAATAAGTGTCGTTTTAGCACTTAAAATTTGTTTCATAATATGTGTCGTTTTAGATTTTCAAAGTGATTTAATAGGGGTGAATGATGATAATTTTTATTGGAATGTGTATAGTTGACTAAAGTTGTTCATGCATTGGCCAAAAAAATGTAATGAGTGGTAAGATTAAGAAAAAGTTGTAAGTTTTAAAGTGAATGATTGTTTTTCTTAAAAACTGTGTTAAGAGCTAAAACGACACTTATTGTGAAACGGAGGGAGTACTAATTATTTTTAGCAACTAGAAGCTGGTCGCACTTGATGGTGGCACCATGTGTCCGATTAAGTCTATAATGGATATGCCCTTTTTTTTCTGCAGACGATCAGGTGGTGACAGATCTACATTGTATTTGATAACCAGCTTCCTGCTGCTTTGTAAAGATTGCAATTTGACAAGCAGCTTTCCATGAACAATGTCCGCAAGTTAATTACTGAGGCTGATGGATACCAACCACATCTTATCGCTTTGA
Source organism: Polygonum maritimum (assembly GCA_963924305.1). Classification (NCBI taxonomy): domain Eukaryota; kingdom Viridiplantae; phylum Streptophyta; class Magnoliopsida; order Caryophyllales; family Polygonaceae; genus Polygonum; species Polygonum maritimum. The sequence goes on along the minus strand of OZ002731.1, from coordinate 44,571,919 downwards.
CCTCCATCAAAGGTCCTGCTGAGCCATCTGTAGACGCGGTATGCACCTTTATACCAAACTACTTGTGGACTAGCATGTGTTAATTCTCCATATGGACAATGATAACTTTGCCTGCCTTGCCTTCACGAGTATTATAACTTTGCCTGTGATGGTGATTTAAAGAGCCAGATCACATCTATACTCAAGTGTTTGACTTTTGTTTTGAAAAATGTGTGATATCATGGGATATTAGATTTGTTAAAAAAGAAACCTAATTAGGGACTGCAAATTTTGTTTATATCATCTTCTCTGGCTGTATTTTGCTTGCAGAATGATATACATGAGTATATTTTACTAATAAGGCAGTGTTATTTTAGTAATGATATCTATTCGTGGAGAAATTATGATGGCCTGATATTTCTTCATCTAACAACATTTATCCGTTAACATTCCATATTGAATGATCTCGTTCACAATTCTATTAAAGAGACTATGGTCTGGTGCAACTGTTTTGACTTTTCTGTCATCATGATTAAGCTATCCGCTATTAGCTAGACATCCATGGGAAAGGCACTGATTTGCAGCTTAATAGCTTATTGCATGTCAATTTTTTATCAGTAAAGGAAATCTTTGCTGATGGGAGATATTCATGTTCACAAAACGATACTTCCTACATTTAAGATATCATGTCATATTCAACATGACTTTCATGTATTTGATTTGCATGAGCTTGTAAGTTTGGCTGTTCTAATGATCTTTTGATTGCTAAAGTCTTTTCCCCTTTGGTGTCAGGAACTACGCCAATATCCCACACTCCGAGCAGAGGTGAATAGTGCTGCATGCGAGTCATCAGAGAGAATGAGAGATGAGAGCAAGAAAGCAACTCTACAGCTGGTGGATATGGATTATGGCTATCTGACAGTCAGAATTTTTCAGAAAGCTTCCACAGGATGTTGAAAAGGGTGGAAATCTAACACACTCAATATTTGACAGATACAATGACGCATATCTCCGGCGAATCGGTAAACCATCTTATCATTACTAGAATCAACTGTGAAATGCTTCAAGTAAAGATTCTTAAGACGTTATCTCCTTTCATAACATGCAGGATCAACCGTTTTGTCCTATGTAAACATGGTTTTCGGGAGTCTCAGGAACTCTATTCCGAAGTCCATTGTATATTGCCAAGTTCGTGAGGCTAAACGGAGTTTACTTGATCATTTCTGTACCGAGCTTGGTGGAAAGGAGGTGAAGCATTCTAAAATTGTTCATTTTAACTGAGCCAAATAAGAACCAACCAAAACGGACCGAATAAGAACAAATCAGACATTATCTGAAATCATATAAACAGGTCGGTTGATACAAATTGATCCTTTTGCAGGCAAAGGTCTTGGGAAAGCTTTTAGATGAGGACCGTGCAATCATGCAGAGGCGTCTAAACCTTGCAAAGAGGCTGGAGCTGTACCGGAACGCACAGACAGAGATCGAAGCTGTTGCTTGGGCAAAGTGATCAATAAAAAGACGAAAAGTAAGGTGTTTTGTATAACCAGCACACTGTATGAATATGCTGATAGTTTGCTTGTTTTAATTTGAGTTTAAGTTTTGCTGTTTGATTGAATTTTGGATGGTCGACTTTTCGGAATTAGTTCGTTTATGTCTAGCATTGAATGGTTGATTCTTGGACGTCAATGCTATTGTTGCAAGCAGGGTAAGATATCGTTATCAATGTGATTGTTACACTCACACGCGAGGGTCCTATTACTGTTGATTCTTTATGGTGATGCCGTTTTTTTTCTTCTTGTAAATAAATGGCTCTATTGAGCTATTTAGTACACCATCTCAAAAGTAATTTAACACTTGCCAAGCTCTACCCCTGATCTAGGAACGTGCTACCTGTTACATGTTTCATGATATTGCACCAGAAATAACATAAGCGGTGCAAAAAGATAGACTATCAGGAATCTTAACAAGCTGAATATTTGGCTTGTGTGTTACTTTTCAAACTAAACCCCACTTGAATTTATAGTAGTTTTTCAATTTGACTAGATTGAAAGTGTCGAATCTTCAAAGGCTAGTTTCTAGCAACTCTCTCAGCACATGCTTTCTTCCACTTGGCAAGTGTCGGTCATACAATATGGACCCAAAGGAAGGATATGCAAAAGATTTAATTTTAACTCAATTCATTCTGCCTCACCCAACCCATCTTGTAGCAATAACACCAACAAGGCAGGTCCCACGAGCATTACATACTCAAGCAACTACAAACCCTTGTTTGTTACTCATGTTTTCGCCTTCCACTCGTGACTTGAACAACATTTTCCTCCTCAGAAAAAAATATAGAAAAGGAGAGAAGTACTTGTGGAGGGGCCATTGGGCCTCTAGGCCCAGTGGGCCCAAATAATTTAACTTTTTATTAAATAAAAGAGAATCCAGAGGTTGTTATACAAAGAGTTGGCGGGAGTGAATCATATCACCTGCCATGACCAACCAACCACCTCAAATCCCATCATATTGGCTTCAATCCTAAGAGACTGTAACCTCTCATCCTCCCTACACACAAAACCACCCTCTCCCTACTTTCTCCTCCATTTTTATCACCATTTCTGTTCAGTTCAGCAAACCCTTGTGATAGTGAAAAACCCTTAAACCATCACCAACCAAAAACACTGTTGAACCAACCAATGGCCAATTCCAGATCTGGGTATTTGTCCATTGGTCTAATTCTTCAGTTTCTGGTTTTTCCGATCCTAGCGAGTGCGCAGGAAGAAGGCGCTAATGGTGGCGGGATCTGCAGCCTTGATCTGAACAGCTTTCTTCCACCCCCATATGGGAATCTTTCACAGATGAATTGCCAGCCTATATGGAACACCTTTGTCTTAAGAGTAAGGCTCTTTCCTTCTTTTTAGTCATGTGGTAATCCTGTTTTGCTTTTGTCCTGGATGAGCACTACCCAATTATTGTCCAAAATTATTGCTTTGTTATTAGATTTCTGGACCCACTTGATCAATCTAAATAATTAATCTATTGATTTGGATCTGGTATTGGCTGTAATTTGTAAATCATGGTCAAATAACTATTGAGTAATGAGAATTCTTATGTCCTCTCTAATCTTGTCTCATGCTATAATTTGCAGTACTCACAAAGCAAAGACAATGTTGTTACTTTTGTGGTATCAGCACTGTACACAAGTGGTTGGGTTGGAATTGGATTTTCAAAGAATGGTAAGATGGCCGGCTCGAGTGCCATGGTTGGATGGATCAGCAGAACCGGGCACGCGAGAATCAAACAGTACCATGCCAAAGGCTACACATCAGCGGAGGTTAAACCTGGCAGAGGAGAATTGAACTTCACTTCAATCCAACCAGTTGTGGTTCTTGATGGGGCTAACATTTACTTGGCTTTCCAACTTAAATTCACAGCTCCTCTGGGAAGACAGCCAACTCTGTTGGCTTTCTCAAGTAGGTATCCCAGCGTCAACACGCACGAGCTTCCACAACATGACGACAAGACTAGCATCCTCATTGATTACTCTGCAGGTTGGTTTGATTTTCCGAATGATTTTGAAGTGATCTAACGGCTCGTTTGGCATCCATATCAAGATATTGCTATGTGTAAGGACAGTGCTTGTGTGCGTATCTGGTGTTCATATTGATATCTTTTGTTTGGTTTATGGGATATATATACCAATTTGATATCAGAATGATAGCTCATTTGGGATTGATATTAGGATATCAAATATGATTATGAGTCATATTATATACCTATACTTGTGTGTTTTGAATCTGATAGTTCATATCTGTTGAGCAGTCTCTAACATAATCTGATTTTTAGGTATAAGTGTAACTGCTCCTACTGAATCCAACAACTATGACAAGATGAAGAGGAGCCACGGAGTGTTGGGTATCATAGGATGGGGCTTGATCCTTCCTGTAGGTTCCATGGCTGCTCGATTCCTAAGGCACCGAGAGCCACTTTGGTATTATCTCCACACACTCATTCAGTTTTCAGGGTTCCTCGTCGTGATAGCAGGTGTTGTTGTTGGACAAACGCTCTACAATGACATCCATGCTGATGTGGCAGCTCATAGAGGCATTGGATACTTTGCTCTTACTCTTAGTATACTTCAGGTAAGCAACTGAAATTCAAATCTTAAGCCTTCATGTCTAAAAATGGTGATTTAGAAATGATTGGCTTTGTCAACAGGTGTTGGCATTTTTCATAAGGCCAAGCCGGGACAGTAAGATCAGAGGGCTGTGGAATATGTACCATAAGTTCTTCGGAGTCATTGCCCTTTTCTTCGGTGCACTGAACATTGTTCTTGGCATCCAAGTTGGGGGCGCCGGATCTCAATGGAAGATCGGCTATGGCTTTCTCCTTGGTATAGTTCTTGTCACTGCTCTGGTTCTACAGGTCCTGTCAATGTTGAGAAGTAGCTCAGATAAGACTGCTCAACCTCCAGCCTACCAAATGAATTGACAGGAACTCAATTCGTTTACTGTTTTTCATTGGGGATCCCACTTCTTCCAGAATTTCCACAGTGCCAATGTGTTACATGCTGTTCTGCCGTATACAGAACAGATTGGTGGGCAGAACTCATCTAAGATTTTGATTATTCTTTTGTCTGATTGGATAGGCAAGTGTAGTGTGCATTTTGTGGAGTTCCGATTCTTGAATTTTTTCATTGGAGTGTCATTAGCAGCTTTCTCAGCCGTGTACAGCCACAATTCAGCAGCATTCTTGGTTTTGTTGACAAATTTTGGACATACTTTCCATTGTATTATGTCAAGATTTGATGCAGTTATTATGTGAAAGTAAGATACACCTCTATGTAACCAGAAAATATTTCGTCTTGAAAATGGAAACCCATTTTCTAGTACGAAAATGTGGAAAATGATACTTTTCCCGTGTTCATATAGTTTCGTGTAATGTAAATTCACCTGGATACACCGCGCAAGATTTTGCTTATCAAGCAGTTGAACCCTTAGTCACTTAGCTGATAAAGCAGCAATTATACAACTATTAGAAGTTGAGAAAAGGGATAGGTAAGCACATGGCTACCTAATAGTTTTGTAAGAACCCTCCTACGATAGATCTTGAGAAAATGCAATGTTGTATAAAAAAAGAAACAAAAAAAACTGCATTCTGAAACCAAAGTAGGCGTGATGCAACAGCAAAATTTGAAGAACTTCAAAGTTCAGCCTATGTTGTTATCGTGTTGAAATAATGAAAAAATAACTGTCTTGGACACTATTATTCATTGAGCTGATTTGGTCCGGAAATGCTTTCAAGTCCTGCTGCGCTGGAAACTGTTGAATTCAGGACATTTTATCACCATTACTTGTGCAGCCCCACAGCAGAATTACTCAACAACAGAAGATCTGCAATCTAGCAAAGACAATGATCAGGGTAGGCAAAATCAATACCAGACAACTCAATTGAAAAAATCTTCTAGAAGGATCACAACGGTTTTGATGTTGCTATTAAATGACATTGCTAAAAAAAATTGGAATGATCATAGTACTAGACAAGATCTTGTTGGATACTGAAGGGCTTCCAGGTTCCAACTATAAGTTGTAAAAGAAATTCACAATACAAAGATAAGTAATAATGAACCAACTCCAGTTTCATTCATCCCAATGATGATATAATGTACTATGGCTCCAGTTAATCTCAATCACATTGACCCAATTATTTCCTCATAAAAAGGTAAAAAAACAGAAGCATTGGATATGAATTACCTATATTTTAATTATGCAGTGTAATTTCAGGAGATATGCAAATAGGAAGGCAACAGTTTTTAGAGGGCTAACCTTTTTAGTATAATGAGATTCGCATCATGAATTTGCAGGCACCTCTAGTGTCACAAGACACCTCATACAGCAAGATGAAGGTAAAATACCTTGATGCGTATGTATGACAACTAAAATTACCAAAAGGTCTGAAAATTCCTCAGGCTACACCATCACCAGTAGAGGAGACAGGAATGGAGTTAGGAGTCTCACTTTCTCTGACTACTCGGCTGCATACCGCTTTGAAGGGCTGAGAACTATATGGTCTTCTAAGCAAACTTATCGGCATTCTTATTGTCTGCTTTCGGTTTCTTCTCCCCCTGATCAAAATTCTCACACTTTTTTCATTACTTTCCCATGGGATTTCAGAGATACTTTCCTTGCCACCAATTTCATTCACACTGACACAAGTTGAAACCTTCTCATCACTTTCAGCCTCTCCTTCCTCATGCTCCAACTGATTAATCCAAGGCAATTTCTCAACATTGTCAGTGAACTCTGTTACTGAAACGAATTCTTCTTCCTTCTCATCTGACTTACTAGTAATATCATCAGGAAGAAGAGGAGGCAAGATAGAGCTGGTCTCTGATTCTACTTTCTGATCCAAGCTCAGATCAGGAATAGGCTCAGAAATAGGCTCGGAGACAGGAGATGGGACAGAAAACTCAATAGGGTGGCAAGCTGGCCATATAGTAGTTGGAATATACTCTGGCATGGGATGATTCATGTTACCTTGCCATTGATAATGGCTCCTAGGAAATGGGCTACTAGGCTGAGCCTGAGTAAAAGGCGGGTACATGAAAGGAACTTGCTGAATAACATTTGGAGTATGAGGAGGCGAAGGATACGCGTGATGTGTCGGAGAACACAAGGGATTGACACCTGGCATGAAAGCCCCGGGTCCAGGATGAAGAGTCATATTCATTGGCCAAGGACCCACTGCAACAGGCCCTGAAGGAAGACTAAGGCTCATGGGTACCGGACCGGGCCCACCACGTGGTGTTGCTGCTGTTGGGTTATAGGGAGCAGCAGAAGCTGATAATAACTTCTTGCTTGGGATTTCTGGTGTATCAGCAGTTGGACTCGTTACCATAGGCTTGTTGTTCTCTAGATCAAGATCCAGCTCCTTTGGAGAATCCAACGGATCTGTCCCATGATTCGTATTATTATTGTCCTCTGCAACTTCATGAATGTCGACAGAATCAGTATCAATTATCTCAGTTCCAGGTGATGTTAAGCCAGAAGTGTTTTCTAGGTCTCTTGCAGCATCATCAGATTGATTCTCCAAACTTGAATATTCATTGATTTCCTTGACATTCTCAACCTCTACATCTGACTTCAAACCAATTTCATTTCCCTTTAATACCTTAGCCGAGTTTTCTTCAGTCTTTTCATTGCCCACTTTGACTTGCAAATGAGAAATAGTTCCTGGCGGTGCAAGAGCCACGTCTTTGTAGGAAGGAGATTTTCCAAGACGGACTATTGAAGCCTTCTCTGAATTCTGCCTTCTGGAAACTTCTTCTTCTTCTTCTCTCACAGAGGATGGCTCTTCCGGTTCGGTTTTGGAAGAAGATGGCACATACTTAACCCTGTATGCAACAGCCTTAACAATCCGCCGCCCGAATTTATTTACATTAGCAGGAGCTTTCCCAGTATGCTGATGATCTGTGTAGTTTGCAGGAGATACTGTCCTTTTTGTCACTATATAATACCTACTATCATTATTGTTATTCTGGTTAGCACTGTGAACTTTGGCAGGCTCAGTTTCTGGAGTTGGTAATTCCTTCTTCTGATAACCAAAAACTTTTCCAATCGTGGCACGTCGCTGTCTCACACGCCTCCTGTACGATCCTGCAGATCTAGAACGTTGAACAGGTTGCCATCCTTCTTCTCCTTCAGCATTCATTTCGGAATGAATGTGTTCAACAGGGACAGGGCTGTCTCTGACAACTGTTTCAAGGACAGGCAATTCTGGTTGGACCATTGGAAGGTTATTTGATGGAGTTTCTTCATCAACTGTAACTTCAGATTCCTTCAGTTTTTTCTCTTCCGAAGAAGCCACGAGTTCATCTTTAGCAGCTTCTTCAGAGATTAGTTTGCTCTGAGGCTGATTGGATTTTTCTTTGATCTGCATGATACAAATAGTTTAAAGAAGGGGGGTCAAGAAGTTTAAATACAAATATGATCTCGCGTTCAGAACACATTCAAACAATCTGCTTTCCTCAAACCCCTCCCATTTCACAGGACCCGCTTAGAACGAAAAAGAGCATGACATGAAATGAGTAGCAAGAAACTACGGTTCGAAGGACCTAACACATATTTAAGGCGCATCCCAAACCATAAATTGCATAAACTTTTATTAAAATGCAACGGGTTCAGAAATGAACATAGAAGTTTATTCAAATGCATGGCTGTACAGGAGAATAACTCAATATATCATCAAGCCATTCAGATAATTCATTTTATCATACTTCGGGAATAATCTACAGTGGGTATAAACATTTTTGTGATCTAGTTCTATCCAGAACCGGATCCATTCTGGTATTATCCCCTAAGTGGTTTTCTAAATCTAGGTTCAAGATTCCAGCTTGATCTAGTTTCAGAAAGGCGAATATGTCTCAGGATTAAGGTTTCATAAATGTTGATAAAGATTCCAGTTCGATATAGTTCTGTAAAGATGCATCCTGACACTAACAGAGATTAATGTAACATACCTTAGCAGTAAAGTTTTTACGCTTAGCAGCCACAGAGCCCCTCCCTTTGGGATCATGCGTGGGGTTTATGTAATCAAGCAAGTCGGAAACACTGACAAATATTTTCAAAAGAATTGCAAGTCAATATTTTATACACTACATATAAAATGAAGGAAGCACAATAATAGCTCAAATGCATTTTAAACTAACAGCAAAATTATGTTACCTCAAATGACCCTTGCTAGCTATGGATGCATCAGGCTTCTTTGTTCCATTCCTTGCAGCTTCTTGTTGTTCAAAAGCCTTAGACTCGAAGTACTCAAGCCAAGCAGCTGCATCCTGCAGAGACAATCACAAGTACAATACATTGTTTTTATATTTCAATAATTCCAGTTTCATCCATACTCACCATAGCTTATAAAACATTTTACAGGTCAAGTGATATATATACCTGTGTGCGCAAGTCATCAGGGCCCAATTTGGCTCGAAGAATTTGCAAGGTTGTTTGTTCATGCTGGACACTTAAAGGATACGCTTCCATTAAGGACAGTGCAATGGCGATAGCATGGTAACTTGCTGCAGTCTGATAAGAAAACAAAAGGAATAAATTACCATTGTACTTTACTTTCATGGATATAAGATTTCTCTTATTATTTTGACCCCACAATATCCATTAATCCTTGTACATTTTAACAGATATTAACATAGAAAAAACTATTGAAAGCTTAAGGAACCTGAATATGGTCTGGGCCAAGTAATCTCTGGTTGCATTTCAGAGCCTTGTGGAGATATCTGAGGGCAACATGTACATTTCCAAGGCCTTCTTCCATCATAGCTACATTAATATAGGTGGCTGCCGTGTTTGGATGAGATGGGCCACATGTAAGGTGTAGTAGATACAATGCACGCTTTACGTACCTGGAAGATACCAATATATCAGTACATAGTGGAAATTCATCCTTTAAAAAAAAGAGATGCTGCAGGAATGACATGATAGTTCACGGAATAACAAGGTTTTCAGCTACAAAAGAAAATAGAGAAAACCTTACTTGAGAGCCAGTTCAGTATGCTGAAGTCTGTAATAGAACACAGCTAGGTCCCCGTAACTCTTCATTGTATCAGGATGATCAAGTCCTAGCTCCCTTTCATTAATATCCAAGGCTTTTTGCTGGTAAATTGTAGCCTGTAATTCAAATAATACAACCAGAAAGAGAAAATTAGGAATATAAAAAATACATGCAAGAAATATGAACACTTATGAAATATAACATCCAGGAATCATATTACTAGCACTTGTAGACAACCTGATTAAAATCTCCAGTATGATACAATACTACAGCCAAAAGACTGTAAGCTCCAGCTGTCATCCTATGGTAGGGACCACAAACTGCTACCAGCTTTGCAAGAGCCTGTAGAAGAGTAGCAACATATGAGAATTGATAAAACCATTCCATTAAAGAGGTAACTGTATATTCAAGCTTTCATGTGAGAGCCTGTAGAAGAGTAGCAACATGTGAGAATTAATATCCAAAACAAAATTTTGGACTTGAAAGCAGAAAGAAACCTTTGTTCCATAATTAACTGCATCTTCAAGCTTTCCCTTATCTAAAGCAGTCTTTGAAGATTCCAGGAGTTGTCTTCCATCAGCAGATGAGCATGCTGCTTGCTGGAATATCATGGAATTATATTAAAAGCCAAGATGAAGAATCAATGATTGCATAATAAAAGTTTAAATCTCATCATTGACATACAAAGATTAAGAAGTCCTCACCTTGTGCACAGGTATCAAGCTAACAATGTCTTTGCTGTTGAAAGGGTTTGCAGAATTCATCTCATAATCTCTTGGCACAAGCTCAATACCAACCTAAAATGAGAGCAACATGATAAAGTTTACATACATAAAAGCATATGTGGATATAGCTCAGCTTTGGAATTTAACCAGTAAGCTACCTTCTGGCAAAGCCCACGCAGTACTGCAAATTTCCTGAGATCATTGTAGTTGAAACCACTAATATCCCAATCATATCGCTTCATCAAAAATACCTCCAACCATCTCCGGACTAGTCTATGCACACCTTGTGATTTATCAGAATCTTCACCGCCCAGCATCAAGTTCAATGCAGCTGCTAAAGTAACAGCCAGCTTTTCTGCAGTAACAGAAGTAATAATCGCCTGGAGTATGTGTTTATAAGCTCGTACAACCATCTCATGGATACAAAGAGACTGGACATGCGATAGTTTTTCTGATAGTTTCACCTGATTACAATGAACAAAAAAGCAAACATCAAGCAAGGTATCATGAATCATTGTGATACTAAGTTAAAATTTTTTATTTTTTTGCTTATTTTCAAGCTTTCATTTAGAATAGGCTTCTATAAGTAAATTTGGAAAGAAGGATCTGATGCTCAGTTCATTTAACTTGTACATAAAATAGTTTCCATGGATTAAAAACAGCTGATAGAGAGACAATTCCTTTAGAGTATAACAAAAGAAGCAAAACCAGATATTGTTTCTCACATATACATGATTATAAAACAACAAAAACTTCATTTTGAATCAGCAATAAGTGTGTATAGTATGAACTTACAACACGTCCCAAAGAACGCATTCGAAGGCCTCTTGTATGCATAAAATCAGTCAGTGTTCTCCCATCAACAGGGGAGAGCTCCAGTGAGCCAAAATCTGCAACCTGTGGTTCAAATTAAATTCCAGAAAATGCAAATCACAGCTATACAAACTAGGGAGCATTAATTCATAGTAGAAACGTACCAGTTTAGGAAGTGCAACTTCGTCATAATATTTTTGGGAGAGATCAATCAATTCCTCCAATGACTGCAAAATTTATTTTGTTTATTTCATTTACTGCGGAGCAACAAAGAGTTGTGAGCACTGAAATTAATGTGAAATATAACCTTCTGATGCAATCCCGTGTCTGATTCTTTAAGTCGATTAAAGCCCGCTTCAGATAAGATATTTTTCAAGGCTAGTTCACACTCATCAGCATTAGCTCCAACAGATTCTGAACCCATCACAGGATCAGCACTGTTGTTGGATTTTGAAGCCTCAGATTGTGATCCATCAGATTTCTTGTTTTTGAGTGATCTGAGGGGAGTACCAAGGCCTTGAACCTTCATCTCCTTCTTAGACTTGTCATGTGAAGGTTTCTTATCTTTTTCTGTATTTTTCTGATCTTGCAAATGTTGAATCCAGCAAGCACCAAGTTCCCATCTTATAAAATTGTCTTGCTCTACCTTCTCATCCTGAATCTTCAAAAGACTCTCTTCCACTAGTTCCTCCACAAAGGCTTTGGCTACATGGATCTTTTCACTCTCTGAAGGTTGTAAGTGCACAGCTGAGCTCGGGTGCTCTGAAGCTGCTCCTTTGTGAAGGAGCAATCTCAAACTGTAAGATAGAAGTTCTTAGCACTCAGTATACTCATCAAAGATCAAAGAAGACCATACATGGTTTATGTTATGTCTAGATGCTTTGATTCCTTGTTGGTGGATGGGATAGATCTAAACAAATACTTTATATACCTAAGAATAAGATTTTTTTTATATAAATATAATGCTTACCTAGAAGACTAAGAAGCATCCATAGATAATGAAAATTACCTGTTAATATTTAGAGCATTAGCGCCACCATCAGGCTGCTCAAAACTTTCTGTGCTTGAAAATGGCGGTTCCGTGTCGTGTTTTGTCTCAACTTTGACTGAGGCAATGTAGCCACCATACCTCACATTTATAGAGCCAAGACTGCCAATGTCCTGCAAGAAAGAGAAGATATTTCATCATACTTAGTATTGTTTATACTCCACAAATCCATCTTCAGACAGTGAACTTATAAATTCTTACATGTGCAGCAGTGTTTTCATCGGCTGTTATCCCTTTGAGCAAATTCTTCTCTGTTAAAGACCTCTGATTCAAACCAGTTGCCCAAAGACCATCAATTTTTGTATCAACCTTACAGCTTGCATATGAAGCATCCTTCATTACAGTAACACACATGTCACCAATTTGCTCCTTGTAAAGAATCTCACCAGCTATAGGGGAATCACACAAACTTGGCTCTGTCATAACATGCTGCAAAGTAGAAATGGCCCTGAAGATTGCTACGTCGACAAATAGGCTATGAACAAGAAACGCTTTCCTATCTCGAATCTGTCTTTCTTCAGCTGTCTTACACGGCATTGATGCAACAAAACGAAACTCATTGGACCAAGGTATAAGATCACTTTTACCGTCTCTTCCTAATCCACCGCCATTTCCTCCCCAAGATTCATCCTCTACAGGGAGAGCTGGAAATGCTGTTGGTGACTGTGCTGCAGCAGGAGGAATGAGCCAAGTATTTGCCCTAAACCCAAATGGAAGATTACCGAACTACAAAGAGAAATAGGAGTTCGTCAAAGAATGATACAAGACCAAAAGTGAGTATTACTAAACAAATAACGCAATAAGATAAGATAAACAAGCCAATTTCAGGGGAATGATAAATAAAACAATCCACGTGCGAGGATATACCTTGTTACGTTCTGAGAACGCTTTCATCAGATCATCATAGGCCTAACATTATGAAGAAAACATATTAACTGGTTAGTATAGACACGGAAAACTAGAGGAGAGATTGTTTAACATTTGAACATAAGTTCATAGGATGTAGTAGAGAGCAATGTATATATAATAGTACCACATATTTGAAATAGTTTGCAGGTGGTTATGTACTCATGATATATAGGAAATTTAGTATATTATACTAAAAGACTGAAGCCTTGATAAAACAAACAATTTTCTATATTCATTTGAATGTCAAGCTTTCGTATGTCTTTTATTGAACTTATATATACCTTATCAAAAGCCCTACTAATCTGCCTTAACAAATCAACAAGGTTGTGACTCAAAATCTGGTACTTCCCATGGCCCAGAAAGCCCCTCTTGCAAGCCTCAACAAGAGTCACCTTGCCATTACAAAGTTTCACCTGCACAGTGTAGTAAACATAAACCATAAACAAATGATCAAAAGACGTTACACAATTTATACACATTGACCATTGACTTCAAACAAGAAAGGCATAAAAAGTTTGGAAGGCCTTACGTCCAGGAAGAAGAGATGATCTTCTGCTAAAACAAGGCCATCCAATTCTCTCGACGACTTCCTTATAACTGCAATATCCACACCAACAACAAAAGCATATAATTCTCACATCAGGCTCTTCCAATTCAAGAAACATACATAGAAATCAGAAATTCCGGAAAGAAATTCTACTTACATTGAAGAGGAGGAGTGAGATGAGAAAGAGAGAAGAACTCGTAAAAACTGCCAAGCTTAGGGCACGCATTGTCCACCTCTCCCTCTCCATCCATCATCGAAAGCTCATCCTTCAACGCCGCCGACTTCGGAGATCCGGCCTTCGCCGGAGCCGTCGCATCCACCGCCTCTTCCGACGCCACCGGCTTCTTCACCGACTTCTTCGCCGAGCTCTTATCCTGCGCACCTTTCGGTAAGCCCTTCCCATCGCCCTCGGCCTTACCGGAGTCTTTTCCGATTGAAGGCGGCGACGACGACGGCCCGAAGCTTGTGGTGCAAGCAACAATGTCGAGCAACCGTCGAACGTGGGCCGCCGCGCTCTCTTCATCGTAATCGTCTGCCGGAGAATAATTCGGCAAAAAGTTCGGGGTCAGATCTACGCAGTGTTTCAAGATAAGGCGATGCGACGTCGTTTTGTATTTTTATTACCTTCGACTAGCGTGAGGAGGCAAGGCTTCAGGGCCACAACGTCCACCGTGTCCTTCAGACGTGGCCCTCTCACCTGCACATAAAAATATTGCTTTAATTATTTTTTTTGCGCGTAATTTTATTTATTTGTTTATGAATGGTCGTATTTGCCCTTTTAGGAAAGTTGCCGTTATGTCAAGCTCAATCCCCGAAGAAATTCCACACAAAGTGAAAGTACCTGTCGAGGAAGAATAGGTTCGAAACGACACCGTTTCTTGCAGAATATTAAGTGAGTGGTAATTAACTAATTATTACCTCATGAGATAAGGAAAAGTTTGTGATATTGCAAGTTAATGTGTTCACTGCCAGAAGCTTCCGAATGTCGATTATTCGATCCGTTGATATTCCCTGGTACAAGCAAGAACAAATAATCAATACTCCGGAGTACTATATATTCAACCAAAAAAAAATCAATACTATATAGTATGTCAATTCCCGCAAAAAAATTATTAAGTAATACAAAATTCCTTAATGAAAAATGTCGTTTTTGCCAATAAGTTATTATTCTATTAATTTTTCGCAATCGTCAAACCCGGGTTTTGAAAATATGAGTTCCGGACAAAGTAATACACCACTGTCTGTATTCCGATATTGCGTGAGAAATTGCATAACTACATACCTAATCCGAACGTCTCGTATTCTTCTCGAATTTAAAAATGATAATCGTAGCGTGGAGGATTAACAATCACACATATAACATGATAAACATTCTTGTCTAATTTTTAGATTTTAAGTTTGTTAAACTCTTATCGTACTCCGGAAAAAAAATTGCTTATAAAACAAGTTTTTTTATATCAAATTGCCTTTAAATAGGTTAAAAAGAGTTGTTTTGAGCTTTTATCCTCTTACAATAAGAAGCTAACTCATTTCCAAACTAATGTACTCCAAAACACATGTTGTTAAAAGTAATAGAATACTATAGTACTTGCATTTATTTATTACAGCATTTATTTATTACAAGTTAAAAGGCGTTTCATACAAATCACTTTGAATAATAGACTTATCTCTATAGATTTGCTTTCAACCAATCAGCAATTACCAATAACATCTAGCCTAGGCTTTTAACAGGATTCGTGGGGTTCTAAGCGGTTATGCCTAGCAATAAAAATCCTCCACGTACACCCTACAATCCAATTTATTAGTCCGTAGTCTAGCATCATCTATTAACCATAATATTATAATCTAAATAAATTCCTTATACTGGGGTTTATTGGTAAACTACTTTTTTTTATTGGTAGATAAACAAGTTAATTGAGTAAGAAAGTAAGAAAGCAATTAAGGAAGGCAGAAGCTGAATTCAGACCTTAAGCACAACACTGGTCTCGTCGGGAAGATTGACAGTGATATCCACAGCAACCGGAAGAACTGAACAATTAATGAACAAACTTAATTACAATCACTTCAATTAATTAATCAATTCATTTTAACTTGAAACGGATAAGATAAGATAAGGTAAACAAAATTACTCTTCTCTTCCTTCTTCTTCTTGTCACCCTTGCCCTTCCCCTTGTTGTTCTTGGGCGCCATTTCTAAACCTCAAATTTGTTTTTTGTCACCTTTTTTTTTCTGTATTGCAAAAACACCGGAATTCGAACTCGGAATTCCCAATTTATACAAATATAAACCCACCTATTAAAAACCCAACACAAAAAGAAAACCCCGAATTAGGTGAATTAATTTAATTAAAACAATAAAACCCATTAGCAACCCACAATAGCACCGAAAGTGAGCGCTTAAGCATTAAAATTGCGAAAAGGGGGATTGGTATTGGAGCAATTCCGCCATTAATGAGCACCGAAATAAACATTAAATATGCTCACCTGGCTAGCTCAAAGCTGAGTCTGCGGGTGCACCATTAATAGATAGCGAAAGCTACGGGGGAATTGAGCTGAATTGAGCACGAGGAAGAAAGGGGAAAATGGCGGAATTGGAAAAAGCAGAGGAATTGAGAGGATAAGAAGCAGAGGCAGAGAGAAATGTAGAAGGAAGAGGAAAGAGTGAAAATATAGGGGGCGAGGATTGTGCGATGATAAGGAAGGAAGGGTGGAAATTGGAGAGTCAGTCTAAGTTGGCATTGTATGGCAGTTTCTGTGACTGTCTTACTTGTTGGATTATAATTCTTTTTTTTGCCTTTTCATTCTCTTCTTGATAATCTCTCTATGTATTTGTTCTCATTTGAAGATTTTTGTTGATAATAAGTTATAATAATGAGAGTATTGTGAGAATTAAACAATTCGTATTTTATTTTAGTAGTGCAAATGATTAGGTTGGGAAAAAAACCGGTTCACACCGGTTTTCCAATTTTCAAGTGAAGTTTGTGTAGTTAAGCTCAAGTTTTATCTTATAAATCGAATCTTTTATTTTAATCATTTATCTCGTAATTGTACTCCTCTTATTTAGAAACCAACCTTGCTTTAACTTCTACAACATATCACCATATAATTATTCTTACAAATAAATTTCGAATTTCAGATATTAAATATATAGCTAGTCCATCAAAAAAATGGTTACTAACGAACCTTATGATTAATTTATACTATATAAGTTAAATATATACTATATAAGTTAGTTGCTCATGTTAAATATATACTATATAAGTTAGTTGCTCTTGTTCATAAATTTGACTTGAAAGAATGGTGTTATTGTATAAACTAACGTACGTTATGATTAATTTACAGGTTTGAGGCAGAGCAAGTCAACTAGCTTGATCATGTGAAAGAATTAACCATGGATCCAACAAAAGTACTGGTCTGTACAAAAGTGTTGAAGTAAATATAGACAAATTTAAGGTAAAGGTTAGGGTGGTCAAAAGTGAAGCAACTAGTGTTTTGTTTTGTATGAATAATGCACGAAGCTCGACATCGAGAGCAGCTGATTTCGATATCAGCATTGGTGAAAAAGCATGAGTCCTTATGAAATCGTCATAAAACTAACAACAACCTTAAAACGTTTCGAATCTCATGGACAGGGCCACGACCACGATAAGAATCGCGGTCACGATACCCGCGTCATCAACCACAACAGCCCAAACTCCTTTGTGTAAGGACTTCGGGGCCTAGGTGTCTTGTACTAATAAGGTTGATTAGAGTTTTGACCAAAAAAATAAGGTTGATTAGAGTTACAGTACTCCGTAGTGTATCGTTAACATACTATGGTTGGTGGGAGTTAAGTTATTTTCGGTTGTTGCCAGTGTGAAAGAGGGCCCAACATAATATACACGTTTTAGTTATTTAACTAGTATCAGTCCCGTGCCTTCAAGGCACGATTTTGATAACTAAAAATTTATTTTAAATTTTATATAATGTTATTGAAAAGAATATTTTTTTAGAAAAATAATTAACGTGCAAATATGATGTGGAATTTTCGGCATAAAATGTGCAGATTTTGTGGAAAATTTTATTTTTAGAAAACATGCAAATATTTTATTTTTATAAAAATAATTAAAAACCAAAATTAGTAGATAAGATTATTTTTAGAAAATCATGAGAACATTTTAACATGTAATTTATTTTAGAAAAATAATTAAATGGAAAGAAGTAGATGAGAATATCTTTAAAAATTTTGTGTGAATCGTTTTGGTATAAAACGTAGTAGATTTATGTCAAGTAGAATTCATGAATTACTATGGAACATAAATCACATAATTAAGGAAAACAATCACTATATGAAGATAAATGAAATTCCAATTGGCGAATTATCTAATTACTATCAATAAATGTAATTACTATCGATCAATATCTTGATCGTAAGAATATTCTTTTCCTTTATGTAAACACGTAGTAGATTTGTTCCAAATGATCAAATTCTTTTTTGGGTTTTGTATATATAATATAATTAAATGTACTTCTTATCCATCTAACATATATGTAAATATTCTTATCTTCGAACCCTATTTAGAGAGACATGTTGACCGAGAAAATTGATAATTAAGGATCAAACAATATTTTTAAGAATGCATTAAAATTAAAATCAGCAGATAAGAAGAAATCTAATGTGGGGTCTACAATTTCGACCAATTAAACAAATTGAATTGTTTTAATAAAGATGGGTGATGAGGTCCAATGAGGAGGTGACACGTGTCGGGCTAAATATTATTTATAACCTCCGCTTTAGTATATAGTTATGATGATCAAAAGAGTTTAATACGGAGAGCTAGCATAAGTTGTGTATTCATTAATTGCTATAATTAGTAGTCATGGAAAGTGAAGATTGTAATTGCAGGAATTGTAGCTTTTGTGTAATATTTGAAAACTATTTTTAATATACTTATTCGTTAAAAGGTACTATTAAAAACGTATCGAACCAATATCACTATCTCATATACCATTTACTAAATAACAAACATTTGATACATGTACCAAACACTTGATACATGTATATGTACTAGTACATACAGTAATTATAACTACGTACCCTAATATTTATAACTATGATCGTTCGTGTATTATATATATTACTCGTGCCGGTCAATTGAGATTCTCTAGCCATGAAAATGACCCGCTTCATGCCTCATTTATTTTGTAATTGCTTAACAACTAATGAGCGATTAAAATAGATAAATTGTGATATGATTTAAATAAGAAGAACTGTCGAAGTATCTATATACGACTACACACACATGCAACTAGCCATACATATACTCGGAGAACAAGCATGAAACTTGGCGAACAACATACATATATATGTATAAATCGGTGAGGAACATTCATAATTATTTCTCTCCGTAGCGTATTGAGTATTTCTTTCTTATGTTTGATTCCAAATCTCAATTTGTCAATTAAGGAGAGGAACATAATATATCTACGGTGTTATTATATTAGATCTATGAACTTGTTTGGCTGACATAAAAAGCCTTATGAATTGGAATATCTCAAAACGTAGAAGTAAATGCATGTATGGATTTGATTAGGAAAAATCGACATAAATGTTTTTAGTTTAACTGCTTATAGATCTAACATCTTCTAAAACACGAAGAGTAGACTTAATTACATGGTTCACTAGGTAAGTTCCGATACAACTATTTTTTATATATAAAATCCAAACTTGTGTCATTTGAATTTCTAAATTTAAAATTCAATAAACATGTTTTTTCCCTCAAATCTCCGAAATTTCAATTTTATTGAATAATTCCCGAAAAATAAAGTTAGGATATACAATTTCTATTTTCAACCAAAAGAGCGCTATTTTTTTCCCCTTAAACAACAAAAAGCAAAACACATAGTACGTATAACCAAACCAAGAAACATGATTCATTTTGATGATTAGGTCAGGTCATATCGAGTATTAAAGAACTTCATGGATCTACGTATTGGTAGCGAAAAGACATGCAAACATGTAATTAATGGCTGCAATTTTCTTATTGACATTTTGCAAGTATATCGATCGGCTTCAGCCCTTCACACTTACCAACTTGCAAAACAACAAAGAGGTAAGCATACACATCTACGTAATTGTATGCAACTTCATTACTTTTCCTTATAAAATCCTAGCTATTCAATTTAATTTACTGAGAAAAATAAAATAAAATAACGTAAATTTGACCATAATTTCGTGGTTTAGGCATGGCCATTGGCCAAAGTCACGAGGTATTGGAATTTTATGCAAATGCTAAGGTGGGGGGATAATCCCCTTATTGTTTTTATTTTGCAATGTCTCTTTCAACTTGGCTCACTATATGTCTCACTTTTTTTTCGAATTCTATCGTTTTTGTTTACATGTGTTCGATGAAATCTTACCCTTAGATTTGATTTTTTCTTCCTGTGCTATGCAGTTGCTTTTGGTGTGGGGTATTTATCTGTCTAAACTCCTACTATTTTCGTTTCTTATAAATATTGGACCACGTTATTTTTTTTGGTATTTGTATTGGTTAAATCCTAATTGTCTGAGTGTACACAAAATTTCAAAATTTGTGAATAAATGGTCCCGAAACTTTTGAATCCGATTATTATCGGGATTAAAATGACATGGTATAATCTCGCTATACCTTTACTACGTTTCAATTACGGAGAATGAACGCAAATCATGAAGAGATTATAATTATTCGAAAATCGGTAAACTGCTGCCATTAATTACCCATACCAAATAAGAATGTGCGCAAATCATGAAAGTGTTTGGACGTGTAAATAGTTTGTGTACCTGATCTTTTTTTTTTAATCCCTATTTGATCATTAGGTAATGGCGAAATAATTTATTTTGGGATTTGTTAATTGTCATTTTATAAAAAAAAAAAACAAAAAACAAAATCTCAATATTTAGAGAGAAAAGAAAAAGATGGAAGGATTCATGCTAAAATGTCATATTAATGCAACACAATTACCTCATCTTAACCCGGTATTAAAAACGTGTGAGAGCAAGAAGATAATTCAATGCTACAAATCAATGACATAATCTATTGATCAATATACAAAGAAGACAACTGAATCAGATATATCTACAACAAATGCTTGGATAAGAATTGGAATACCTACGGAGTATAGAAGGTTATGTTATATTTTATTATTAAATATTTTAAAAATAATATTTTGTTATTTAAATAATATTTTATTTAAATTTTAGTAAAGTAATTGATACACTTGATCCATTGGGTTGTCCGACCCGACCCGAAAACCCGCAATGACCCGACCCGATTGATTTGTGACTTTTTACCAACCCGAACCCGGCTGACCCGACCCGATTGACATGTCTAAGTACAATATTGATAGATTGTATAAATATATATTATTTAGATAGATTATAAATATATATATTATTTTGATACATCATTGATATAGATATTATTTTGATATATTAATATATAGTAATTAGATAAAGACATAAGAAATTTTTTTAGCTGTAAAATTAATAAGGATATAACAAATATGCATACAAAGCGGGCTGCTTTGTACATCTGACGGGGGCGCCTGAGCCCTCTGAAAAACAATAGGCACTCAATTTAGGGAAACAAGTAGATCAATAAACGCATACACCTTCGTCAGTGTTCGTCCAGGTCCCTTGGAACTGGGCCAAAATCGAAACTAGACCGGCAATTTTCGAGGACGGTTCCAGTAGTTCTTGTTCCCCGATTTCAAGGGAACCGGTGGTTCCTTCTAGTTATGAACCAACCCGATCTGCCGATTCTTCCTCTTTTCTTCAAAAAAATATACGAGTATATATTATACGTAAGTTTTAAAAAATACAAATCAATTTCTAAATGTTTATACATAACAATCGAAACCAATTTACATGTCAAAAAAGGTTAAATATACACGAACCTAATAAAATCTATTTTAAAAACTAAATAAATAACAGATTTATTTTAGTTATTTTAATTTTTTACCGGTTTCGGAATCGGGTGAAACCGGTCGAAACCAAAAATGGGACCGGAACCGAGAAACCGGCCAAAGAATGGCTCCGGCCCAGTTTTACAAAAAGTGAAACTGGAAATCGACGGTTTTAACTCGATCCACGTTTACAAATATATAATTCCATTAGGGATTAAAACCTAAAATTAATTAGGATGTATAATATGTAAATACCAAACATATGTGCTAACGTAGTACTCCGTATTAATTAATTAGTGTACTGTGCGACCAAAAAAAAAATTAGTGTACTGTGCGTGCAATTGAACTTGAATTCACTTGGAAAAATTTGAGTTACGTGTGAGTGTGTGACGGTGCCGGTGTTTATATGTGGAAGATTTTTTTCTCATTTTTTTAAATGGTTCCGACATGACTGGTCGGAAATGCAAGAACGGGGCGCCTTGAAGAGGAGACCGGAGAACCTCAGCTAGTCGATTTCGTTGATACCAGCTATAAAATCATTATAAGCTGACCTAGGTTTTGTTTTTTTTTTTTGTCTGTAGAGGCTTTCCTTTACCGGTCTGGTCATATTTGATGTTTCTTTGCTTGTTGGGCCCAAAAGCCCGCTTATGCACAGCCGGCCCTTTTAGTAAGGATCCATTGCTATGTGTACCTATTATTTTTATTAATGAAATTATAAAATTCACAAAAATGTTAGAATTGATAATAAAATTTTTTACTTATTGTAAATTACTTTGGAGTAGAAAATAATAAGTTAATAACTTGATTATATCTGACACCTAATACCCAAACTCATTTTCTTTTAATCCGACACCTTTAGTAACTCGTTTAAACTAGACTCGAAAATACTGTAGTTGACTTAATTATATCCGACATCTAAAATAACTCAACCCACTTATTTTAATCTCTTTTAAAAAATGTTTGATGGACAACTTTAATTTTAGAAAAATAAAATTTGTATCCATCATTAAATATGGGTCATACTATTACTAAACGTAACACACCAAAAACAATAAAAATGCACAAAATTTATACAGTTTATTAAGAGGTCCCTCACTTATATTTTTGTTCAAGGTTCTAGTTAATTTTGTGAATTTTCATTTCTCAATTTTCAAAAGTTTCATCTTTGGTTCTTCTTCTTCCTATCTTGGGTAAACCCTAACTTCTCATACAAAAAAAATATAGGACACAAAGACGTAGATGTTAATCTAAAATGGGTATAAAATTAATTTACTTATATCCCCACAACCGTCTTTTTGGCGATTACACAATTCGAACTATCTTAAATTGGCCTCAATTCAAAATCACATGCTCCACCGCTTGTGCGGGCCCCGTCGATTATTAGACGGAGAAGCTGAATCCATCAATCCGCTAAAAGAGTTCGTCAGTGGATCAACGGATACATTCAATTCACCTAGGCAGCTTCATTCCCGAAAAACATCCGTTTCAACATGTCGTGGTATCCTACAATCTTAAGAAAGGCTATTTCTTGAATAGTAACCTGTTCCGTTAGCTTGGACCCTTCCTCGGAGTCCTTCTGTTTTAGTAGTTGCAATTTTCAGGTCAATTTAGATTCCGGTTAAATTTGGCTATTTTCATAATCGGATCAAATCGGGTTGGACCATTTTGGATCAAATATTCAATTACTCGGGTAAAGTTTGATTTCCGGGTAAATCTCGGTCGAGTTATTCGGTTTTCGGTCCAACTAAATTTCGGGTTTGGCGGGTTTCAGATTGAGTCAGGTTTTGATTTTGCCATATATTGAATGATAATTTTTGTCCTAGTATCCTTCCCTCTAACACTAATTAATGCAGCACTTAATTTAAATAAAATTATACTCCCTCTGTCCCGGTTTGTTTGTCCAGTATTCCATTTCGGGCGTCCCCTTTTGTTTGTCCACTTTCCATTTATATCTACTCTTTTACCCCCATTATTTCACTCTCTCACCTACTTTATCTCTTTTCACCCCCATCAATCACACCTTTTACCCATACTATTCAACTCTCTCACCTACTTTATACCAACTTTCCCAATTACCCATACTATTTTATACCGTTCTTAAAACCCGCGCAAATTGTCCTTTTGGACAAACAAAAGGAGACGGAGGGAGTACATAACACACGTCTAAATTTATGATTTTTTTTGTATGAAGCTATTTACTACTCCACTCATCCATATTTGAGATCAAAGTGTAGTATACAGTTGTTACTACCAATATTGTATGGAGATTGTACAAAAGGCCTAAAATGCTGTATACTTAGTGGTTTCATCGGTTACCTAGTAAGACTAAAAAGTGATACTTCATTGTTCAATCTGAACGATGGGGCGCTAACAGAGCGGGGTCGCTTCGACCACCCTAAAAAAAAACACACAACACGCAATGGGTATTTAACAACACAAAATAGTGAAAACACACATCTGAAATTGCCGGTTGATTTTTTTTGAAAGGACTGATGTTTTACGGAGACTAACAGTCTAACACAAGGTACTAGAAATTCAAATGAAAAACAAGCGCAAATGTTTTACGGAGTATACCAAAAAAGAAAAAAAGACACGAATCCAAACCGGTAAGAACTAAGAAGCAGGAAGAAAACGTAACAAATCATCCCGAAGTGGTGGAATCCGGCGGACCGGAGACCGTAGTGTCCGACCGGTCGGCATGTCCCCTCACATATTCCGCGTCTCTCCTAGCCAACAGGGTCGCATCGTCCGTCACAGTTCGCCCGCTGTCGGCCGGCGACTGGTCGGAGACGACCTCAGCTCCCCTCGGGTCCGTGCTCTGACCGGAGCTGCTGCTGTCGCGTTTTGGGGGCGGCGCAGAGGTGCTGGCACCGTCCGCCTTCCTCTTCCGGCTGCTGCTGCTGACGGCTTCCGGCGATCGGAACCCCGGGACGTCGCCGGCGGTACTCTGGATGGAACCCGTCGGAGAAATGATGCCTGCCACAGCCCCCGTTTGACTTCCGGCGGAAGGAATAGGTGCCGGAGGGGGTGGAGGTGGCGGTGGCGGAGGGGGTGGCGGAGGGGGAGAGTGTGGGGGGCTGTGCTGCTCATCGGCCATCTTCTTTTCTGAAAACTTGCTTTGAAACGAGAAGCACAAAAACCCTAGAAATCATTCATGTTTGGGCTTGATTGCAAGGGTTTAAATATCTCAAGAGAAAATGGTTTAAATATCTCAAGAGAAAATGGTAAAGGACAACAAGTTTGCAGGCAATGGTGGAAGGGTGGAAGGGTGGAAAGGAGCCTCCGATTGCTCTCTCATTGGTTCATCAGATAATGACTTGTGATTGGTCCACCTTATACCCTTGTGGATTTTGTTTTAAATTTGATAGGGTATGAATTAAACATTTTTTCCCATGGGTTTTCTCCGATGAATTGAACGAATTTGATTTAAGATTATTGTGTAATATGGAGTATTAATTTCTCAAGTAATATTTATTTAAATAATTTATGTCCTATTTATATTTTATAATATGTTTATTTATATAGTATCTATACATAAATAAAATACAATCTTTTTAATTATAAAATCCATTATTCTACTTAATTAGATAGAATCTTTAAAATTTGGGTATCACGATGATTTATTGATTTGTAGTTAAAATGATCACATTTGTGTTTTCGTCAAACGTGTTCCCCTCTGTCCTCTGAGTATCATCATTCCACAACCTTTTCAATCAAATCACTTGTCTACTCTTCCGATTGCGACTTGTATTTTTTTTTCACTTCAAAAGCTTTCAAGCATGCTTTCAAAATAAAACCAAAAGATAGATTCGAGTATAAATTTGGTTCAAAACCCTGAATTTTTTTATTGAATTTCAAAATATCTCTTCTTCATTCACTTCCGTTCTTGAAGCAATTGTTTGTGTGAATGCTTACAATTGGTGTCATGCATTGTGAAGGACCTGAGAATGCAATTAGATGGCTAGCATTGGTAGTAGTCATACTACTAGGACAAGACCTCGTAATTACTAGTTTGACTCTAACACATATTTTTTTGGTTGAATTAGTACACTCTAAGACATTCAACATTGATGAAAGTTCATTATAGAGTAAAAAAGTACATTATAAAGTAGGAAAGGTAAGTTTCAATTAAATATTAAAAGTCCACTCATGAATTGTTGATGTGTGTCTCGAGTGTTCAAAGTTCATTTTGAACCTTATAAGAAACATTATAAAGTAGCATACTGCATTTTAAATAATACAAAAGTGCATTATACAGAGTGTAAAAACAAACTCTAAAATGCATTACAAACTAGCAAAAATGCATTCTAAATAATGAAAGTGCATCATGAAGTAACATAAGTGCATTCCATTTAGATAGAAAAAGTGGATTTTACTATCTTAGAGTAGTAAATTTCAACTCTAAAATGAATTAATAAGTAATAAAATTGCATTAATGAAAAATATTACTGCAAGTCTGCAACACAAATAAAGTACATTCCTAAATCTAACATTTAATCTAATCTAACATCTAACATCTAACATCTAACGTCTATTAACATATCATATGCCACATGTTATATTATTATTGACATCATTAGTATAACATATATGTTATATTACTATTTCTTTTTGTGATTATTAGCATATATTGTGCACAACAATGACATACAAATCATTACAAAAACAATTATTTTCATATATGAATATTAATCAAATATAAAAAGAGACAACTTTGAATACAAAACGACTAAATTATTGTTAACGTATCTACTCGGGCAATGTCGGATGTAACAATCTAGTTTATTAATAAGTAAAAGTGAATTCTAAATCACTAAATGTTCATTACTAATTAGGGCCCGTTTGGTATCCAACGGCGGAAACGGAAACGGAATGGAATGGAATGGAAACGAACATAGTCCACATTAGCATCATGATACATGATGAGTCACCTCAATTTTCATTCAAAAACTACCGCAAGGAGGTTTTGCGGTACCCTTGTGGCACCTCAATCATTCCCTAATCTAAGGGTGGGGTAACAAAACACCTCAATCATTCCCTTCATCTCTTCTCTAGACACACAAATTTCAAAGTTTGAAATTAAAATATTTTTTTCAATTAATGTATAGTGACCCATAATTGGACTAGGTTCATTTCCATTCCATTCCATTCCGTTTCCGTTTCCGGCGTTGGATACCAAACGGGCCCTTAGGTAGAGTGCATTATAATTAACGAAAAGTGTACGTATGTCATACGGAGAATACATGTTCATTTCAATATAACTGGAGTGCAATCCAAACCATGAATGTATAATAAAGTAGGAAAAGTATAAATTTATATGGTTCATAAAAATGTATTATTAAATCGGTATAATGAATTATAAATTAGGAAATGGCATGTTGTATATATATATGATTAAACTAACTCTCCTGTATCTTCACAATGTACATGGATCAATCTCATTGACTCTAAATTGACATTATTATCGAAAGAATTGAAGATCTTGAAGGTTTATTCAAATTGAAGATCGAAATAACTAATGAAAGTCGAATTGATAGAAGTTAATCGATCAATACTCCGTATAAAACAAAAGGTCAATGATAAGGTTTCGAATCAATACGAACTAAGCTACAATCTCCGTTAGATTGCTCGGAAGATTGCCAAGAAGAGATGCGTGATGTGCTTAAATCCTACATGGGTAATTAATGCTCCACTTTATATACTAATGACTGCACGTTATAAAAGCATGAAATCATCTTATAAACTGCCCACAAAAACATGGGTTAATATTTCATGAATTGAATCTGATCCCCTGATACATGATGTGTATTTGTATTTTACGTAAATAAAGTAATCCATCATATCACGCCACATTTTTAGACACAATTACGAGACATAAAATGACATTGATTGTGAGGGTAATAGTTGAGGCAGCCCTTCAAATGTTTCCGTCTGCTTTGTATCCAAATCAGTGAATGGACCCAGATGGCATGAACGTACATACAGGTCTTATTGTGCAGAAATTAGAAACTCAATGTAAGAATCCAAATTTTATCTGGAAAATAAAATAGCTGGACACATACTCCGTATTGATTTATCCTTTCCGACATTTTGCATTAGAAACTGAAAAAAGAATCCTGAATTGTACGTTGAATATGTGCCAGGAACATGTAAGATGATTCATAATGAATTGCTAATTATTTTTTGCCATTTTACACACATATACATATGCAACGTTCGACCTACATATATACATGCATATGTAAGAAAATCATGTGGCAGAATCATACATACGGAGTACTACATACATGGGTTGGGATTAAATCATGTGACGCACAAAAAAAAAGGATTAAATTTGATCAAGTACGGAGCTTGTTCCTATTGTTATTTTTTCTTACTAATTGAGCCATCACATATCACGCCTTTCGGATATTAGGAAATTTAAAAGTATGAGTTGATAGATAAAAGGTTGAATAAAGGTGGTTTTGTGATTTAATGGAAATAAAGTAGATAAAAATTGGATAAATATATGATTTAATAAGGGTAAAATTGGAAAGTGGACAAAGATTATTAGGCTGAGGGAGTACCGGAGTAGTATGTACTCCGTAATTAGCACCAAGATGATCACGCGCTGGGCATGAGCAGGCACGTGATTTATTTCTAACATGCTACGTGTATGTTGGAGCATGTGTATGTTGGATTCGTTGCCTATGAATCAGAACGAGACAAATTGAGAGGGGATAGGGCACTTTCCACTATTTGCAGGCGAAACCAGAAGGTCAGGCCCCACTGTTTTGTACTCCACTGAGAGGGGCTAGGGCACTTTCCACTACTTACAGGAGTACGTTTTTGTAATGTCATTTTTTTTTGTAATTGTAGCCGTTGATATAGTGCACAGACATTCTTACTAATATCTTAGTGGATTATATGTGATTAATACTCCACTGATTAGCTTCATTCGTTAATTTAAGAATTTATGTTAATTGAGTTAATTAAGTATGCATGAAATCTAAGGGTTTAAATTAGAAGTTCAACAAATACTTTAAGAAAAGGAAAAAACGCTCTCTTTATCTATGATATCGTCGACCGTTGCTTCTCCTCTGGTGGACCTCTCTTCATCGGCTGAGATGTTGGTTGATCAGGGCCAAGGCGGTCAACCGCCAGATAAACCTCCGGATAAGACGTCTTCATGACGGGACGTCGTAACGGAGGGAATCCAGTATACGAAGACGAAAATCAATGAAGATTTCATTAGGGGTAAGACGAGGCTAAGCTTTCCCAAAGGTGAATTGGGTGATCATGCTTACAACATTGACGAAGAAGTGATGGAAGCTTTGGTGTCGGTTTAGAAAAACTCTGTTGTGGTTAAGCTGTTAGGGCATCCGGAGGCCTTCCCGGTTATGGAGAGAAAAATCCGTGAAATGTGGAGGACGGAGAACCGATTGCAAATCATAGACCTAACGCTCGGATGGTTTTTGGTTCGGTTTGAAAGGGAGGAGGACTATCATAAAGCTCTTATCTATGGCCCCTAGACTGTCTTTGGAAGGTGTCTTTTAGTTCGATCATTGACGCCTAAGTTCAGGACTGTCGATCCCATCCTTACCATGCCTGCTTGGGTTTGGATTTCTGAGCTCCCGGTTACGCTGTATGAAGAGACGATCTTCATGGATATGGCTCGGGGAACAGGCAAACCGATAAGGGTTGATCCGAGGACCTTGTACATGTACAGAGGCAGATTTGCTAGAATTTGCGTGGAAATCGATCTTGAGAAACCGCTAACGGGAACTATTTGTGTGAATGATGAGACGTTACTGGTGGAGTATGAAGAAATCCCTAATATTTGCTTCGATTGTGGCCGCTTTGGGCACCTCAAGAGCCACGTACTGCCCATTTCGTCAGGATCAACCAAACTCTGGGGATGTTCAAGCCAAGAGATCTAGTGTCCAATTGCCAACGTCGTCAGGCATGGAGAAGGGCTCGAGTTCGTCGAACGGTGGAGTCAACGGTGCTGCTTCCGGCGAGGTAAGTGTCCCCAAGATTCCAAAAATGCTAACGGCGCACGAGGTGACAAGAACCGACAAAGGAATCTACGACGAGTAGATGATCTCGGAAAGGAAATTTCGGTTGAATAAAGGAAACAATAAGACTGGGAGAGTGAGTAAGGAAGGTAAGGCCAAAAATGGCAAAGATAATCAGAGCAATGATGTTGGGCGGAAGAATGGGAAAGGAAGAGATTTTGGTGGTGATAGAGTAGGTGGTTCAGAAGCTTCCACGTCAACTAGCTAGCCTCTAGTTGCTGCTGTAATTGTTTTCATATAAAAGCTGTAATTGCTGGTTTCCAGCTAATTCAATCAATGAAAAATCATTTTCCCTCTTTCTTCTTTTCTTTCCCTTCTCTCCAACTCAGTAACATGGTATCAGAGCACTTTTCACTCGATCAAATCTCGATCAATTGATCGTTCTTTTCCTCTTTTTCGATCGATTTTCTAGCTTCAAAGTGAAGATCGATGGCTGAAATGGAGAATTCAGGAGAGATTGTGGTGAACAGAGACAAGGAGAAAGAAGAGCGTCCAGGCAAGGATAGCACCGATCCGCTTTACATTCATCCCGGAGATGGACTTGGTCTTGTTCTCGTTTCTCAGCAATTCGACGGCCGAAATTTCAGTGGATGGAGGAGATCCATGCGAGTAGCTCTCTCAGCCAAGAACAAGTGGAGCATCGTTAATGGAAGTCTCAAGAAACCTAACTTTGGTACGCCGAGCTTTGCGGTTTGGGAACGAGCTAATGACATGGTGATTTCATGGATAGTGAACGGCCTGAGCAGCGAAATCAGGAATTCGGTCATCTATAACGAGACGGCGGAAGGAATCTGGCGAGAGCTTGAAGCAAGATTCGGACAAACAAGTGGAGCGCAATTGTACTCGATCCAGAAGGAACTTCTGTCTCTCACACAAGGTTCCATGTCAATTACTTCCTATTTCACTCAGATCAAGTCTCTTTGGAGTGAATTGGCCAGTCAACACAAATTTCCTGATTGTTCTTGTGGAGCGATCTCTGCAATTCAGAAGTATGAAGAAGATCAGAAGCTAATTCAGTTCCTGATGGGGCTAAATGAAAGCTACACCATCACTAGAGGTAATCTCCTCATGAGGAAGCCCTTGCCAACGCTGGATGAAGGATACTCCGCTCTCCTTCAAGAAGAAAAACAAAGGGAGATTCGGAACTCTTCTTCAGTGGCGAATGACTCAACTTCTTTCCATGTCGATTCTAAGAAAAATCAGTCCTCAGAGCAACACCAGGGCAAGAAAACAGGATTTTACTGCACAAATTGCAAAAAGACGAACCATAACGTCGACAAATGCTACTTCATCATAGGTTTTCCAAAGAACTATAAAGGCAAGAAAGCTGCAGCGAATTCCTCCGAGTCTCATGAAGGTTCGGGGTCTGGTTCTAGTGCAAAGACAAATGCTCCAGAACTGACTGCAGTAGAATACAACCAGCTGATGCAACTTCTTCAAAGCAAGGAAAACAAAGTTTCAGAACTCGGGAGAGACTTCGCAGGTTTTGCAGGTAATGCTCTTGACAGAATTGATTCTTCTCATGCTTGGATTTTGGACACAGGTGCTAGTAATCATATGTGTTATGATAAGTCATTGTTTATTTCAATGACAAAGCTAAAGAAGCCTTATCGTGTTAGTTTGCCGAATGGTGAATCTCTCCTGGTTTCTGAGTCTGGTACAGTGAGAATTTCCGATTGTTTGAGTCTTCAAGGAGTCTTGTTTGTTCCTGGATTTCGTTGCAATCTCATGTCCATTGGTAAATTGGTCAAGGATCAGGACTGTAATGTGGTCTTCACTCCTCAACTGTGCATTATGCAGGATGGGAAGATGAAGAAGCCTATGATCCTTGGTAGATGCATGAGAGATTTATATTTCTCCCGGACTGATGACAAGAAAGTTCCTGCTGCTGCTTGTGAGAAAAATTTAGGTTCATCTGACTCTAAGAATTTGTGTAATTCTGTTGTAGCCAAGGTTGATATTAGAACTTGGCATAAGAGGTTTGGGCATTTGCCTTTACCGAGAATAAGAGCATTGTCAATTTCAGGTTTAGTTGATACTGCTAAACAAGATACTTTAGCATGTGATGTGTGTGCGAAAGCCAAACAGCATAGATTGCCTTTTCCACATAGTTCTATTTCTACTAAAAGACCGTTTCAGATGCTTCATGTTGATACTTGGGGACCGTTTAGAGTTCCTACATATAATGGAAACAAGTTTTTCTTGACTATTGTTGATGATTACAGTCGTTCTACTTGGGTTCACTTGCTGGCCAATAAGGGTGATTCCTTCTCCATGCTGAAAGCTTTTGTAGCATTAGTTGAAACTCAATATCACTGTGGTGTAGAAGTTATTAGAAGTGATAATGCTTTAGAATTGGGGCTGAGTCATGAAGGCACTGATTTCTTCTCAAGCAAAGGCATTATACATCAAACGTCTTGTGTGGCTACTCCTCAGCAAAATGGAGTGGCTGAGAGGAAGCATCGCCATATCCTAGAAGTTGCTCGCTCTCTTCTATTTCAGTCAAAGTTGCCTTTGAAATACTGGGGTGATAGTGTCTTAACTGCAGTCTATATCATTAATCGGGTTCCGACTGATGTCTTGAAAGGGAAGAGTCCTTTTGAATTGGTTCATCAGGTTGTTCCAGCTTATGACCATTTAAGAGCCTTTGGTTGTCTCTGCTTTGTTTCCACATTACAGCATGGTAGACACAAGTTTGAAGCCAGAGCTTTTCCAGCCGTGTTCCTTGGTTATCCCTTTGGTAAGAAGGCTTATAAAGTCATGAACCTAGAGACACATGAGATTTCATATTCTCGTGATGTAGTATTTCATGAAACCGTCTTTCCATATCACCACACTTCTCCTTCTACCATTTTTAACCCCTCTCCACCATCATTTTGTGATGATAATTTTGTTTCTGATCAAACCATTACCATTACAGAACCTCTTGCAGAAAATCCTGATACTGTAAGTACTGGTTTTTCCACTCCAGAGAGCATGGACACACATTCAGCCCCTTCTCCAAATACTTTGATTGTTCCTCCTTTGAGGCAATCAACCAGAACACATCACAAACCCTCTTATCTACAAGATTATGTTTGCAATTGTACCCTTTCTTCAGAGGCCTTTTGCTGTCATACTCTTACTTCCACCATTACCTTTCCCAATGACATAATTCCTTCCACAATTAAACCTATTACAGAACCTCAGAATTTCATTGATGCTTGCAAGTTTGATGAATGGAAACAAGCTATGCAAGATGAGTTTGCTGCATTAGATACTAATCAGACATGGGAAGTTGTTTCTTTGCCAAAAGGGAAGAAGCCCATTAGTTGCAAATGGGTATACAAAGTTAAGCATCGAGCTGATGGATCCATCGAGAGATATAAGGCACGTCTTGTTGTGAGAGGTTTTACCCAAAAGGAGGGCATCGATTATACTGAAACGTTCTCTCCAGTGGTAAAGATGACGACAATTCGTGTGTTAGTGGCTGTTGCTATAAAGAATGGATGGAATTTAGCTCAGTTAGATGTGAATAACGCGTTTCTTCATGGTGATCTACATGAAGAAGTGTATATGACAGCTCCTCCTGGCTTAATTGTTGAAAATGGTAAAGTTTGTCGTCTTAGAAAGTAATTATACGGCCTCAAACAAGCCAGCCGTCAGTGGTACTCTAAGCTTTCTTGTGCTCTTCGAACGAGAGGGTACAAGCAATCTCTCAATGATTATTCCCTCTTCACTAAGAAACAAGGTACTTCTCTGACTTATGTGGTAGTTTATGTTGATGATGTTTTGGTCACTGGAAATGATATGGCTGAAGTTGTGGATCTTAAGTCTTTCTTGCATCATGAGTTTAAGATTAAAGATCTTGGGGAACTGCATTATTTTCTGGGAATTGAGTTTATTAGGACTTCCCAAGGTATTTTGATGAACCAGAAGAAGTTTATTGATGAGGTGGTTGTTGAATTTGGGTGTCAAGAACTCAATTCAGTGGTCAGTCCGCTCAATTTTATTTTTAATACCAAGGAGTTATTGAATGACAGTCCTCTGTTAGAAGTGCCTACAAAATACAGAAAACTTGTGGGCAAGCTTAACTTCCTTGTGCATACTAGACCTGATATTGCATTCTCTGTGCAATTTTTGAGTCAATTCATGCAGTCTCCCACAGAATTTCACATGACAGCAGCTTTACACACCTTGAGATATTTGAAAGGAACTTCTCAACGAGCTTTGCTTCTCAACAATTCAGATTCTGTTCTTCTTCAAGCTTTTTGTGATGCGGATTGGGCTTCATGTCCTTTGACTAGGAAGTCTGTTTGTGGCTTTGTTGTTTTTCTGGGTGGTAGTCCTATTTCCTGGAAATCCAAGAAGCAAACCACCGTTTCTTTGTCATCGGCCGAAGCTGAATACCGGTCTTTGCGCAGAGTTTGTACAGAGTTGGCATGGTTGAGTCGCCTTCTTGCTGAATTGGAAGTTTCCGGTATATCTCCCATACCAGTTCGATGTGATAACCAGGCAGCTATTCACATTGCTCGCAATCCGGTTTTTCACGAGCGAACAAAACACATTGACTTGGATTGTCATTATGTGAGGGAAAAGCTACTTGATGGTCTGATTTCGCTTCATCATGTTCCTACTCAACACCAGTTAGCTGATGTTCTTACTAAACCCCTTGCCGGTCATCGTTTGCCATTGATTTTTGACAAGCTGGGAATGATTGAGCATCCTTCCAGCTTGAGGGGGGATGATAGAGTAGGTGGTTCAGAAGCTGCCACGTCAACTAGCTAGCCTCTAGTTGCTGCTGTAATTGTTTTCATATAAAAGCTGTAATTGCTGGTTTCCAGCTAATTCAATCAATGAAAAATCATTTTCCCTCTTTCTTCTTTTCTTTCCCTTCTCTCAAACTCAGTAACAGGTGGACCGGCTACTTCGGTTGAGAATCGGTGAGGAGAGATCTTCGGAGTCTAGGGAAGGTAAGAACGGAAGGAAAGCGAAAGAAGTGGAGACAATAAGGGGCCAACCAAGGACAAAGGGAAAATTTCGACCAAAAAAAAAGGACAAAGGGAAAAGGAAAATTCAGAATGAAGATTCTCCTAAGATTTCCGACTCTATGACGGTGGATACTATTATGGATATTTCGGCGGCAACAGAGGACAGATTTCTCCGGTTTTCTCTTCAACCGGGCAGATGAAAAATAGTGTGGGCCCGATCTCTCAAGTTTAGAAGAAGAAGGAGAAGCCCGATCGTAGGCGGGGCCCCAACTCTTCTAATAACCCTGACTATAGTGTTGATGTGATTGTCCTTTTTGAGATCAGTATTTCGGGTACTCGGGCAGATAAGGTTTGTGCTAAGCTGGCTAGGATTGATTTTGCTGGTTGTGAGAGGGTGGAGGCCAAGGGTTTCGCCGGTGGTGTGTGGTTATGCTAGAACAAGAACAAAGTGAATCTGTGGTTGGTTTCTAAAAACGAGAACTTCATTTATGCATCTTTCTCGTCGGACGGTTTGATTGGACATCTTATTGTGGTGTATGGTCCGCCGTCCGCGTCCTTAAGGGTTGGTTTTTGGAGAGATCTCAAAGTTTTAATCAGTTCCTTGGTTGGTCCGATCATAGTACGTGGGTGGCGACTTTTAACTGCATTTTGTCTCTCCATGAGCGGCGGGGTGGCTCCGGCGGGCTTCATGCGGACTCTGCCGTTTTCCAGAAGTGGCAACATGATCTAAGTTTGGTGGACCTTGATTTTATTAGTCTATCTTTCTATGATATATACCTTCCTTTGTAGATATAGAAACTTTTACTATATATTATGTTTTCTTATTGTGGCAATGATCGTATGAAAATTATATCTTTCTATAGATATCTTCCTATATGTTCTTTAAAATTATCAAATCATATATATTTATCTTTTTATTATGATTATTATGGAAAGTTATATTTATTTGCATAATTTCCTTTTGTGTTCTCTTGTACAAAGCA
The DNA here is from genome assembly GCA_963924305.1 of Polygonum maritimum. NCBI lineage: Eukaryota > Viridiplantae > Streptophyta > Magnoliopsida > Caryophyllales > Polygonaceae > Polygonum > Polygonum maritimum. The sequence goes on along the minus strand of OZ002731.1, from coordinate 44,536,417 downwards.
ATACACGGTTGTATAAATAGAGCCATTCAGGCCATAATCAATACAGAAAATCTTCCCAAAATTCTATCTCTTCATGGTATCAGAGCAGTGTTCGTTCATGGGTCCCCTGGGTTTTACCGGGTTGGGCTAGGTTGCCCCTACCCGTTGTCGTCTTGTCTTGTCTTTCTAAGTGCTAACTAGATCAGACCAGTTACCACTTGAGGGGGCGTGTTGAAGGGCTTCCCACATCGGAAGTCTTGGGCAAATTCCACTAGTATATATAGGGGGTGAAGCCCCTACCCACTGGCTTAAGCTTTTGGGTAGAAAAGGTGGATCCCGACCTTATTTACGAAGTGGTTAAATTTACCCCGACACGTCACCCAGTTCTTTCCGGTATCGGGCCCCCGGATTCCGACATTCAGTGATTAGTGTGTTTTTATGTACGCAAGGGCCCGATTAATTATTTTATTAAAGATATGACACGTGACGTAATTTTCTGTCTCCCGCAATATACTATAGACAATATAGATATATTGATTAGAAAGATGTTTGTTAGTATTACCAATCTCTAGAGTAACGGAGTATGGCCCGTGTGGATATCAAACATGGCCAACATCATGACAATTGTCAAATCCATTTTGGCGCTCTTCCTCTCGGTTTGCATTTCGCCTTTCGAATTTCGCACCAAAATTTTAATGAACAAACCCTACTTTATTAAAGAATCAATTTCCATTTAAAAACAACAATATAATGGTTTAATTAAGAACAATAAAATTTCTGGATTGGTTTAATTAAGCAACAGTAAAATTTCTGAAGTCCCAATTTTTGTAAGCCCAAAGATAAAATAGATATTTTTTGTTTTCTTTTAAGTATAACCACCCTCTTTCAACCAAAAAAAAAAGTATAGCAGCCCTATTATATTTGGGTCCAGATCGTGTAATTGACTGTTTGTATTCCTTCTCTTGCCTACTACGGATGAAAGGTTTACTATTAGCTAGTTAGCGTACGAAGCTTAGCTTCTAATAATTACATGCATCGACTATATATTAGCCTGCAATGCATGCACGTACTACAAACATAAGAAGTGATTACGAGACCTGACAATGTATGGTGGTGTATATGGCAACAGAAAAACATACTCGCTTTCTAGAAAGAACCAAATGACATTATCCAAGACCTGACAAAATACATTCAATCCCAAATTAGACTTTGGAACAAAGCCAAGGAATGGGTAGAAGACGAGGAAAAATTTCGGAAAACGAACAAACGTGGGGGAAGAAGAAGAACTAGGCAAAAAACTTGGGAAAAGCCACAAAGTGGGTGGTATAAATTAAACTTTGATGGGTCAAAATTAGAAACTAGATCTGCCTCTACTGGTTTTGTAATAAGAGACCATTTAGGAAAAATTCTTAGCATGGGATCGACTCAAAACAAATCTGATTCCATAGTACAGATTGAAGTTCGTGCTCTCAAAGGATGTATGAAAGAAGCTAAGAGAAGGGGATTACGAAATCTGGAAATCGAGGGAGACAATCAGACAGTCATTAATGCAGTCTGTGGAACAGGGCCATGTCCATGGGAAATTGATATGCACATCGCGGAGATTTGGGTGCTATTCCGCGACTTCGATAACATTCGCATCCGTCATGTGACTAGAGATTGTAATACTGTGGCTGATAAAATTGCCAAAATGGGCCACGTATTATCTAACCCCCACATCTTGAATAGCCAAGAACTTCGCGTTCTCATCCAGCTGGATGCTCTAGATCGGCCTCCGTAAGGAAGCCCGTCTAATTCTTACCTTGTTCAAAAAAAATAAAAATAAGAAGTGATTACGAGTACCAGTGAAGGGCACCATTTAGCACTGTTTGAGGGGGATAGTTGTCCAGGAAGGTAATCTGGACTCGAAGATGAAGGACCCCGTCGATGAAATAAGGGCTGTCATCAGGCGATATCATGTTATTCCATGAGATTCCAAATAGATTCTCTGTCCCCACATGATCGCCCTCGGTTAGAGTGCAGTTGTCGATCCTGTGCTCGCTCTCAAAACCCTTGGACGGGTCCTTGATCACTTGAAACTCACAAGCAATGGTGCAGATCTTATTGTTATTCATAACTGAAGATGGATCATCATCCTCGAGTAGAAGAGGTGGTGTCTTATGCAGAAAAAGACCAAAGTAGTCCTCCCTATTGCATCGCACCAAGAGGCGAAACCATCGGAGACCATTGATGTAGAATGCCTGGGAAGAGAGTTGCCTTGAGTGGACCAGATTCGTGCATTCTTGCCGGGTCAGGTGAAGGTAGACATTAGTACAAGGGTGCGGAGAATAGAAGAAATGCTCCACCTTCACTAGGTGATACTCGTACACACGGCGTCTCCATTTGGTTGCTGTTGCAGTCGTCATCGTCGATGTATATGGGCCCGGGACGCGTGTGCATTGACCGTAGGGGAACCCTGCACTCCACCGGAGAGATTTCTTGTAGAGCTTGGGTATTGCTTTAGCGTCAAAGTCAGAGCAAATTGACTCGCAATTCCAACGCTTAGCAATATTCAAGTGTTGAAAATATATGAAGCGTGCCAAGCGGTTGGTCAAGATTTCTCGTCTCTCTTCAAGTAAGGGGTAGTGTGCTCTGCCCCACCTCACCATAAAATCCAGAAGATCCTCTTCTGATTTCAGTCGGAGACCATCACTGCCTAGAACAATCTCTAGAGCACAAAGAGGCAAGCCCATCGCCTCTTCTTCCGACCTATATATTCAAATTAATTAATTAATAAATCAAGCTCAGCCTTGTTTACGTACGTACCGGGTTATGGGCCGCATTTTTTGTATTAACGGGTCGACCCCTGACCCATAAACCGGGTTAAAGGTCGGGTCGGATCGACCCGTTGAACAGCTTTGATTCCCACCATATATGAATTGATCACCGGTGGGCTTACAATTAATTAGTTAATTAATTAATGTCATCGTACGTACATACCTATTGAAATCCATAAAACGTGTAACGATATAGTCCTTGGCTGCCTCTTTTAGTGGCTCAACTCCTCCATCCATCAAATTAAGGCTTGGAAGTTTAGGATAACAAGGTTCATATTCTAGCGCAACGGCTAACTTCTCCAACAAGCTACTACAATAACGCATGCAAGAAACAACCTCAAACTTGTCCGCAACCATCAACACGCCCAGCAGCTCGGGAGTCGTTGTTGCACTCAAGTTGTTGATGTACATGGCATTCAGGATGTCCATCAAAGGTGCCTCCTCTGAGAAATCAATCAAATAAATTAAATGGATGCATATATATACGTAGTACGTTTAACGTACTTTGAATAAAAACTTGATTGTGTAAAGTTAAAATATATTCACCAGATGCATCGATTCTCAGTGTCACTTCCTTCTGGTGCGATTCTTTCATGCCATTTTCGAATAACTGCATGCGTCCATAGAAGTACCAATACAACCCACCGGCTTTATCGACCAAGAAGGCACAAAAACTGCTTAAAATTATACGTACTATATACGAGTATATATTATACCTTGTAGAAAAAGGAGCTTTCTGAGGCTAAGATAAGAGAACTGATGTTTAGAGTTGTAACTTTGACAACACTGTCGTAAGTAGTAGAACACCCATCTGAATCATTACCAACACGATCAGAATCCTGTGATCTGATTTCGATACGTAGAACCCGATCGGAGGAATCCATTTCGTTGAACAAAAACCCGAAACCCCCCATCGTATATCGAATGGCTTGGAAATAAAAAACCAGGATGGAGAAAGTTAATTAAGATGGAATCAATACATAAACGTACCCAAAATTCTTCTATAGCTAAGATCCCTACACGTCCAACAACGAAGTCTTTATAACAACTTCCTCAACTTGATCCATATCTCAAGCTTGCATATATTCCTCTAACTGATCCAAAAAGATAAACCTTTTTTTTTTTAAATTGAAATTTCAAACAAAATCTTTTTTGCACTCATCTCTCTATTCGCTAGCATATTCCTCTATCTGATCTTCCTCCTACTATAAAAGTTAACGCTAATCCTTTTTTTTGGTCGAAAAAAGATGACGCTATATATATAAGTAGTTAACAAAATTTTTGGAACAGAATGCCTTGAAACTTTGACCATGGCTTTATCTATTCGCTAGCTCGATCATTTTCTGTAACAGATTCAGTCAATCAATACAATCAATCTTTCTCTCTAAATTCTAACAAATAGAATACAATCAATCTTTCTCTCTAAATTCTACTAACAAATACGCTACTCCGTATTCTTATTTTTTAATTTAAAGTGATAAATCCGAGATCTTTTTTTAATGCCGAATCAAGGTCTTAAGATCTTAACTTCTAACCAAACAAAACCTATACATAGAGTATAGAAATTTAATATCAAAGTGACTGAAAGCCCATAAACTCCTAAATAGTACATGGGGAAAAGAAAAATACGTTGGGTCAAGAGATTCCCAAATAACGTTCAAACCTATGTATATGTACGTTCTTACCTTATACTATATGTTCAATTAAGAATCATAAGTACGTGTCGTCTCTTCGGAGACATCTGATAAAATTAAGAATCATAAGTACCTACATACGTAACGTACAAGTCAGCTCGGCCTAGCTAGCTAGGAGAGACTCTGATAATGTTTGAGAGTAATGTCGACTAGAAGATGTAGGATATCGTCGATGAAATACTCGCTGTCATCAGCCACGAGGTCGGTCCACGAAACTCCAAACATGTTTTCCTTCCCCACATAGTCGCCATCGGTTAGAGTGCAGTCCTCGGCCTTGTGCTCGCTTTGAAACCCCTCGGACGGGTCCTTCATTACCTGAAACTCGTAATCTACGGTACAAGTTTCCTTACCACCCACAGGCTTGCATAGGTATAATCCGAAGCGGTCCGAAGAGGTGTGCTGGTCCTTTCTGCATCGCACAAAGAGATAAAAGCATAGATCCTTATGGGAAAGGAGGGAGCATTCCCGAGAATAGAGATCCGCTCCGGACCGGAACAAACCGTGGCATTCTTCTCTGGTCAGGTAAAAGTGAACCGCGCATCGTGCAGGGGGGAGCTCGAAGTAGTCCACCTTCACGGGGTGGAATTTGTACACGCGCTTGATGAGCCGAAGCGGGCTCGTTGCTTCGTGCGGGTAGTCTGCCACGAGCATGCGCTGGCCGTAGGGGAAGCCCGCGTTGAACTTGAGGCAAAGGCTCGCTTGTGAGCCGTCGAAGTCGAGACAATCCCACACTTGGTGGGCCAGCTTCAAGGAGCACATGTATGGGAAATATATAAGCCTCACAAGGCGCTTGCTCAAGACTTTTCGGCGCTCCTCCAATTTGGTGGGATAATGTTTACGTCCCCATTCCATGATGAAATCGTAAACCTCATCTTCCGATTCCACCACGAGACCGTCACTGCTCAGGACCACTTCTAGGGCGCAAAGTGGCAAGGCCATCGCGTCTTCCTTGGACCTTCAAGCACGTACACCGGAATTAATCCATGACACAAGCTAGCTAGCTAGGAGCCAATGATCAATGTACGTAAGTGACATAAGTATAAATAACTTTTAAGTTAATTACTTGGTGAGATCCTTGTAACGCTGAGCAAGATAATTCCGGGCAGCCTCTTTTAATGGCGGATCAAGTTTCAACAGGTTGCGCGGATTGGTCAACAGTTGACTACAGTAGCCAACACAAGAGAGAAACTCGTATTTCTCTGCGACGGTCTGCACAGCCAGCAGCTCAGGGTCTGTAGTTGCACTCAAGTTGCCGATGTACAAAAAGTTTAGGACGTCGAGCAACAATCGTTTCTCTGTACGTTTTAATTTATACGTCAAAATAAAGAACAAAAACCCTAAACAATTTCGACCAAAAAAAAACGTAAACAACTACACTTGTAATGATAGCACAGATATATAGGGTTGAGCGTCGCTTCAAAACCGACGCGAACCGAAAAAAATCGAAACCGAAATTGTGGATTTTGGTGAACCGCAAAACCGAACCGAAATAATTTGGTTCGGGTTCGGTTCGGTTTTCAATGAATATAAGGTTTTTCTTTTTAAAAAATCAAACCGAAGCGAAAAAAAAGCGAAAGCGAAAGCGAAATTATGAGATTTCATGAACCGAAAACGAACCGAACTTTGTCGGTTTCGGTTCGGTTCGGCTCGGTCAATTTTTTCGGTTTCAGTCGAAAGATATTCGGTATTGAGATAAAACAATTTATATGTTCAATCAGGTCGGCTCACCCATCGAAACAAACTCGTACCTGAAGAATTGATTTTCAAGGTCACTTCTTTGGAATTATTTTCTATCAACTACACCAAAAGAAAACCAGAGGCTTGAGATTGATATACTGATCGATGTCGCCAAAACGAGTACAAATCAGGAGTGAAAAAAAATTCAATGCTATTTAGCGTTACCTTGTGGAAAAAGGGACTTTGTGCAACCAAGACGCCACAACTTAGGTTCAACACTGTAACATTGAGAACGACGTTATTAGACGAGTCATCATCAGTCGTCGTGCTCTTCCTCTTGCAACCTACACAGTCCTCCTTTATCTCTTCGATACGGAGAGCAACGCCATCGGAGATTTGCATGTCGTTGAAAGCAAACCCAAGATCTCCCATCTTCTTCGATCGACTTCTCTATTCAAGTTGACGTCTTGCGTAGTTGTTGTGCCTAGCGGCCGGCGTTACCATTCATTCACCATGTATCCTGAATGGGTTAGATCGTGCTCTATATCATGGGGCGTTGTCCAAACGGGCTTTAAGGCCCAACAAATAAAGCCTAATCAATTAAATATCAATAGTTCAATACCTCTCTTTTTCTTATTTTTTGTATGTTTTTTTAATCATATATTGTACCGTAAGTTACGATGACAACCTCGTATAGTACATGAAATTTCCATATTAATTACATTCAATGTTAAATCTCCAAAGGACAAACATATATAAGCAGCTCATTTGCTCGTAAGTAATGTATGCCACTATTCGATGATCACGAGATACTACTCATGTCATTATACACTTATTAGATTGCATACATGTTCTCTTGGGAAAGAATGCAAATAAAATTGGACTACTACATAGGATCATAAACTTTTTCTATAGAATGGAGGTTATACTCTTTTCACATTTGTCAAGTAACGCTCGAATTTTGTTATCTCCAACTCCGGTAAGTTAGCGGAAATTACGGTGTTTCCAATTAAGGTAACACATAACTTATAATGACAAATTGACAATGCATTCAGAGTTGTTCAAATCTTATTGTCTCCAACTCTTTTTTTGTACCGTTGGAACTCTGCTGTCTCTAGCTCATTTCTGTACCGTTGGAATTCCGCTGTTTCCGATTCATTTCAGTATCACATAAATTTCTCTATGTCCAACTCATCTTTGTATCGTTGGACTTTCCTTGCCTACAGCTCATCTTTATACTGTTGAAATTCCACTGTTTCCGACTCATTTCAGTATCGTTGGAATTTTATCGTCTCTGACTATCTCTATGTCAATCAAGTAACTGGATTAATAAAGGTTAGATTTCATGCAACAATAATAACTTCAAATAGAGAAATTTATTAGTATGATCGTTCACCCTTGTATTCTAAATGGGTTAGAAAGTGCTCTATATGAGCCGTTGTCCGAACGGGCTTTAAGGCCCAACAAAAAAAGCCTAATCAATTAAATACCAATAACTATTTTATTTTTTATTTTTTTTTAATGTTTTTTTATCATATATTGTGCACATAAGTTACGATGACAACCTCGCGTACCGTAGGAAATTTCCATAGTAATTACATTCAATATTAAATCTCCAAAGGACAAAGATATATAAGCATCTCGTTCGCTCGTAAGTAATGTATGCAACTATTTGATGATCACGAGATACTACTCATGTCATATGTACTTATTGGATTGTATACATTTTCTTGTGAGAAAGAATGTAAAGAAAATTGAGGAGCATAACTTTTCTATAGAAAGGAGGTTATACTGTTTCCGGATTTGTCAAGTAACGCTCCAATTTTACTGTTTCCAACTCCGATAAGTTAGCGGAAATTACGATGTTTCCAACTAAGGTAAGTGACTGATACCTTACAATGACAACTCATTTAGAGTTGTTCAAATCCTATTATCTCCAGCTCCTTTTTTTGTACCGTTGGAACTCTGCAGTCTCCAGCTCTCTTTTTTTGTACCGTTGGAACTCTGCTGTTTTCAGCTCTCTTTTTTTGTACCGTTGGAGCTCTGTTGTCTCCAGCTCATTTCTGTACCGTTAGGATTCCGCTGTTTTCGGTTCATTCCAGCATTGCAGGAACTTCCCTGTCTCTAGCTCATCTTTGTACCGCTGGAAATCCACTATCTCCAACTCATCTTAGTACCACTGGAGTTCCGCTGTTTCCGGTTCATTTCAGTATCGCTGGAATTTCGCTGTCTCTGACTGTCTTTATGTCAATCAAATAACCGGATTAATAAAGTTTAGATTTCATGCAACAATGATAACTTCAAATAGAGAAAGTTATATAATTACATACCACACTCTATTAGACACATATCCTCTAAAAGTCACTGTCTATTTGATTAGGTAAAACCATTATAACCGCGATAAAAAGTATCAACATTTTCTAAGGGCATAACATTTTCCTTTTAAGTAGTAGTTACAATTACATTAGAAAATTTTTTGCTAGTACGATCAATCTCTACATAGGAGTAATGGAGTATGGCCCGTATGAAGATCCAACATGGCCAACATCATGACAATTGCCAAATCCATTTTGGCGCTCTTCCTCTCGATTTGCATTTCGCCATTCGAATTTCGCACCAAAATTTAAGCGACCAAACCCTACTTCTTTAAAGAATCAATTTCCATTAAAAAACAACAATATAATGGCTTCATTAAGAACAGTAAAATCTCTGGAATGGTTTAATTAAGAACAGTAAAATTTCTAGAGTCCCAGTTTTTATAAGCCCAAAAGATAAAAGATAAAATAAAAATATATATTTTTCTTTTAAGTATAACCGCCCTCTTATATTTGGGTCCAGATCGTGTAATTGACTGTTTGTATTCCCTCTCTTGCCTTTCCTTATACTGGGTTTCTGGTTCACGCCTTCTCTTCTCCCCTTCTGTTAATTCACCCCTCTTTCTCCACAAATTCGCCCCTCAAAATTCGATCTTTGTGGATTTCAATCGGACTTTCACCGAATCGATCGAAACCTAATCACAATTTCATCTTCAATTTCTCCTTCCGGAAGTCTCGGATTTCTCCGGGAGAGCTCGTGTTCTCCCCGAATTCGATTTCGACCGGTCTTCCTAGCCGAACGATTCGGATTAGGTTTTGTGAAATCTCGAATTTTTCCGCTTGTTGCTTGGTGCTATCCAATTGAATTGGGCGTGCTTTCGAGTTATCTCGATTTACACCACGTTGATTGTAATTGCATTGGGGCGCTTTACGGTTTCAAATTTCGATTTCTGTTTCGAAATCTAGGGTTTTGGTTCGAGGCGACATTGCAAGCCAGAATGCCACACCTCAAACGCTGCCAATTGGAGAGCTTGGATCCAGACGACGACGACGACGATAACCTCAAGAGGCGAAAGTCGGCCCCTCTCGTGGACCACGAGACTGAGAACGGCCCGTGGCTGAGCGCTAAATCTCAATCGAATTTGAGAAATCAGCGAGTTTCTCCCCCGCTCAAGACCTTCAGACGCCGAATTCCTGTTTTGCCTGCTCAGGACGATTGCACCGAGAAGCCGAAACTCAACGGGAAGCGAGCGGGTGGAGGTGATGTGTGTTATGAAAGACGAGCAGCTAGTAAGAAGATTAGGAAGAACGACCCCATCGAAGATAGCTCCATTACAACGGTAGAGAGGACAAGGCCGGATTCGTCTCCAGAGAGCGTTAAGAATGCGGAGAAGCCGAATGCAGGTGAAAAGAAGGGAGTGTATAAGCTGGCGGAGTTTGCCGAGGGTGATATAGTGTGGGCGAAAACCGGGAAGAAGAGTCCTGCTTGGCCTGGTGTTGTGATTGATCCGTTGACACAAGCACCTGATGCTGTTTTGAGAGAGAGTGTACCTAATACTCTCTGTGTCATGTATTATGGCTATTGCATCAGGGGAAAACTAGGCCGTATAAGGGTAATGGCTCTCTTTCTGTCATGTATTTGTGATGACTGATGACTATGGTTTTCTTGGTTTGTGAAGGCTGTCTGATATGTTTAGCCGTTGCTGTATGCAGGAATATTCATGGGTAAAAGGCGGGTTGATTTTTCCCTTCCGTGAATATTTTGACAGGTGAGTACTTTTTTTTCACATTTTCTGGTTATTATGTTAGTTAAGTACTTAAGTTTGCTTATGCTTCTGTTGGTGTTTCATGTGGTCAGTGCCCAGTGGAAAATTAGGCTTGCGATGGTGTTTTCTGGTAGTAGTAACTATTTTATTTTACTGTCCTTTAACTTTCCAGATTTACTAGCCAGTCCGGGCTATACAAAAGTAAGGCAGGTGCTTTCAAGGAGGCGGTTGAGGAGGCTCGCAAGGCAGATCAACCACCCGTTGAGGAGGCCCATAAGGCAGATCAGCGACCCGTTGAGGAAGTCCCTAAGGCAGATCAGGGCGTTGAGGAGGCCCCTAAGGCAGATCAGCGACCTGTTGAGGAGACCCCTAAGGCAGATCAGCGACCCAGTGAGGAGGCCCCTACAGCAGATGAGAGACTTGTTGAGGAGGCCCGTAAGGCAGATAAACGAGTTGTGGCACGTAAGGCAGATAAACGACATGTGGCCCGTAAGGCAGATAAACGAGTCGTGGCCCGTAAGGCAGATAAACGAGTCGTGACCCATAATGAGAACCACCTTGCCTGTAACGAAGGGGGTGTGCCCTATATTTCCCAAAATCAGGTATGATAAGTTGTTTTTCACTCTTTAGTATGGATGTGCTTCAAATTTACAAGTAATGGAATTATTTCTTATACGTTGTTTACCATCGTTTATTGTCTATGAAAGGTGCAGGAGAATTCTCCTGATTACTGCCTTGATAGCAAGGCCATCTTTGATTGTGAATCACCTTGCACAGATGAACACCCTAAACTCGAGTATGTTGGCTGTCTATATTCTTTCTGATCTTTCTTTCATGAAAAGCTTCAATCTTTTTTGCATTCTGTGGCTTAGTGAGCTGTCTTGGCGAACTTGATGCTACGTTTTTTATAGGCAAAAGACACCACCTGAGACGATTACTGTTGTCTGCAATGGAATGGAAGCCACATACTTTCGAGAATTTCATATGTTAGCCTTCTTTTTCCCTGTCCTTCCTACATGTTTTACCGGGAATAGCCGAATAGGTCATAACCATTTTCTGAGTTGTATTCTATGCTGTCTACTCTCAGGGTTGAATGTAATTGTGGTTCATGTGGTTCAAGAAAGCAGACACCGAGTGAGTGGGAACGTCATACAGGCTGCAGGGCCAAAAAATGGAAGTACAGTGTTAAAGTGAAGGGCACAAATACCCCATTATCTAAATGGGTGTGTTTCCTGAGTATTGGCTTCAATTTTGTTTTCAATTTTCTAAAATGTAACACCGTTTTTGCAATTGGCTTCCAATAACCCATGGACTTAAAATATGATATGTATAATAATGAAAGTATTATACTACAAAATCAGTTAATTGTAAACACCCTTTTGCAATATGACTCGATTTATTCAACAATATTTTAACAAATATGATCTGAAACCAGGCTAAATTTATAAGAAAATATTATATTATATTATATTTTATTATATACTCATGTACGACTTCTAATAAGACTTGAAAGTTTACAAATCTGAGGATATCAATCTGTCTATAAATAGATATTAATAATTCTCTGTAATGGGTCATCTACGGAACATGACACATAATCTCAAGGCGTATAAGACCGATGAAACCAACCTCAATTCCATTTTTTTGTGAATCTTTAGAACACGTGTTGTGAAAACAATTGCTTTATCGCTGACGTGGTTTCCTTCTATTTTCCAGCTCGAAGACTTTGATCTGAATCCTTCCGAACCTAAGGAGCTTAGCCTGCCACTGTTGCTTGGGTTTTTGCGAGGTATCTTCTTTCCGTGCTCCTTTACATTGTTGAATGTATCCAAAACGTGGGTCCTTGATCGTTTGATCGTTTGCTTGTTCGTGTAGAAAACTACGAGCCCGTGAATGCTAAATGGACATCAGAAAGATGCGCGGTCTGTAGATGGGTAGAAGATTGGGATTACAACAAGGTGATAATCTGCAACAGGTGAGTCATGAGTGTTCTTTCATGTTTTTCAACCTTCTGGGTCTAGCTTTCCATGGGAATCTGAGCGATGCATGCACATTCTTCTCAGGTGCCAAATGGCCGTTCACCAAGAATGTTATGGAACAACAAGCATTCAAGATTTTACTTCTTGGGTTTGTAAACGTTGTGAAGTTCCTGACTCCGAAAGACAGTGCTTGCTTTGTCCGATTAAAGGTATTCTTTTCTCAGCAATTGGTCTGTTAAGCTTCGCGAGGATCATGAAAGATCCATACTTTTGTGCCTTTTTTTTGCTCTTCACGCAAACCCAGTTTTTGTTTGGTATTTGGGCGTGATTCTTTTCTGCAAGCATGGTAATTTTTTCTCCCCTTGATTAGGTGGTGCTTTGAAGCCGACTGAGTTTGACAACTTGTGGGTTCATGTGACATGTGTTTGGTTTCGCCCCGAAATTGGTTTCTTAGATCATAAGACAATGGAGCCTGCTATTGGAATTTTGAAAATTCCTCCAAGTTCCTTTAGAAAGGTCTTGAATTTACTGTACTCTATGCCTGGTTACTCTGTAAAGGTGCTCTCAAAATCTGTTTGCTGAGCCTAGCTTCTTTTAACTGTTTGCAGAGATGTGTTATTTGCAACCAAGTTCATGGTTCATGTATCCAGTGTCACAAGTGCTCCACCTCTTTTCATTCCATGTGTGCTTCAAGAGCCGGTTATGGCATGGAAGTATGTTCTATCCCAGATTTATAATCGTTCTTGTTCTTACATCTTTCCACATGCCAATCTATTATCTATGCTGTTTACCAATTTTTCCTGTGTTTGGCCATTCTGTTATATTTTGTGCATTCTAGTTGCATTGTAAGGAGCAGAATGGGATACAGACATACCGGAAGGTGTCTTATTGTGCTACTCACAGGTGAGCACTGTATATATAACAAGAAAGGTGTATGATGGCTTAGAGCTTAAGCACCACTTTACCATCTCATTATTGTTCTGTTGATGCAGGCCTCCTGACCCGAATGCTGTATTAGTTATGAAGTCTCCTCTGGGAACTTTCTCTACAGGAGGAATGTTGCTTGAAGACCAAAAGAAAAGAAAGATTCAAGGCTCTAGGCTCATTTCCCATTTCAAAAGGCCAGAGCTTTGTGAGCCTGAGTCAGAAATTCCTGATGAACCTGAGTTACCATCTGCTGCTAGGTGTCGTGTATACGTAAGATCCAGAAATAAGGTTAGTTGAGGTGCTTGCAAGTTTCTCTTCAAATGCATCAACCTGTTTCCATTTTGCTTTGTGAAATTTTATGTCAGTGTTTTATGTTTTATATATCTATCCTATGAGATACTGCAGTCTAATACTCCTCTATGTTTATTTTTCTTTTGCAATTTCTAGAAAGCTAGAACAGAACCAACATTTCACCGAGTGATGGGGCCAATCCGTCATTCCCTGGACGTAATTGACAGCTTGAATTGCCACAAAGTAATTTTCTCTCCTATAGAGTTACAAAATCCTTTTCTTTAGTACCCATCCATATGGATTTTGCGGTTAATCATATTTGTTCGTTCTTCTATTGAAGGACTCTGAAGATTCACCAGTATTCTCTACTCTTAAGGAGCGGCTTAAACATTTACAGGTCAGGTTTCTCTGTCTCTCAGTCTTGGTCTTTGAGCAGAAGTCACCACCATTTTAGTCATCTTACTATTTTTTTCCTTCTAAATCTCAGATTACTGAAAATCAGCGCGTTTGTTTTGGTAAATCTGGAATACATGGATGGGGCCTTTTTGCACGTCGGAATATCCAAGAAGGAGAAATGGTACATTTTGATGTTCTGATTATTGTTTTGATAAAACTTTACCGTTCTCTTCTAAGGTTAATAATCTTTTTTTCCTGCTTCAGTTGCTTGAGTATCTAGGAGAGCAAGTCAGAGGCAGCGTTTCAGATTTACGAGAGGCACAATATAAACGGGAAGGCAAGGATTGCTATGTAAGACATTTTTTTTTCCAGTATGATAATTTCGCACAACCTTTATTCACTTCTATTTCATTTTTGAATGGTTCTCGTTGAGGCGCAGTGTGATAGTTTTTTGGTGTTGTCTGCAGTTTTTCAAGATTAGTGAGGACTTAGTGATTGATGCAACCAACAAAGGGAACATTGCTCGTCTTATCAACCACTCAGTAAGTTCCTTGCTTAAAATGACTTGTTTGTCCGAGTGTTGAGCTATAAGAACTAATGATCCTAAGCTGTTTTTTCTCCTGTTTACTTGGTATGATGATTGTAGTGCATGCCTAACTGCTATGCAAGAATTATGACAATTGGCAAGGATGAAAGTCGGATTGTACTAATTGCTAAGGCTGATGTATCTGCTGGCAAGGAACTCACGTAAGTATAACTAATTTTCAGTACTCAATGGTATGATGTTTTTGTTTACCATAAGCAAATTAAATTGAGGCCTGTATGAATGATTATTGTCAGGTTCAACTACTTGTTCGACCCAGATGATGGCAATGAGTCAAAGGTCCCTTGCTTATGTGGAGCTGATAGTTGTCGTAAATATTTGAATTAGGTTATACAGGAAATCTGTTTATACTCACCTTCAGAGTCCAAATCATAGCATTAAACAGGAAATGATAGGGCAGGGAAGAGTAGGGATTTTTATAGCTTGGGGAGATTCCTCAGTTCTGTTGAATCTTCATTTATATCACATTTTCCGGATACTGTATAATCCCTCATTAATTGCAATCATTTATATCATTCTTCATTCACTTCTGTTGTTATTGCACTGAATTGCTACATTGTTCACTAAAATGAAGCAATCTATTCTACAAGTGACTAAGGTGAGTCTTCTTCATAGCCGAAATCTGGCTCTGCAGGCTTCTGCAGGTTTAAGAGGGAGGGTAATCTCTGCACTCGTTTCGGTTGGCGATCAATGTTACGACGAGCATTTTTTAGAGCGTTTATCGCGAACCTTGATGCATAGATAGTAGCCCCGAGGCTCAGAGAACTCCCCCCCTCTTTTGCTAAAGCATCCTGCAACTTAGAGTTCTCGGTGTCTCTTAGCACGTTTTCTTGCTTTCTTCTAGAATACTGGCGCCATCCAGCTTGTATGAAACAAGCTGCCCAATTCCTCCATTGTTGTGAGTAGAACCTGAGCATAAGATTTTGACAGTAAGGTTTGCAGACTGTCATGAACAATCTTGTGCATATCAAATCAAGCAATGCTCAGAAATCTATAGATTGTCATGAGTAAGCTTGAGATTTACCTGAAAGCATGCCTGAGTTGCTTGCTATGAAGCCGACGGCGAAACTGCGAAGCAACAAACTTGAAGTCATCAGGCAACAGAGCAAAGGCTTCAACCTCAGTAATGGTCAAGACTGTCCTTGTAGAGGTAGGAAGATTGGAGGAGGAGCGCGGGTCTAGAGCCCATGTAAGCAACTCCTCGCCACAAAAGTCGCCTTCCTCTAGATGAACCGAGTTGAAGAACCCTGTTCTCCCACCGTTTGTGGTCATTGTTACTAGCCTTCCTCTCATTATAAAGAGCATCTCGTCAACTGGATCCCCTTCACGAACAACCGAGCTCTTATCCGTGTATAACACAGGCTTTAAACGGTGGCACATAGCGTCTATCAATTGTTCATCCATCTTCTTGAACAATGGCACCTATTCAAGTGTTAAAGAAGACATTAGAGAAGATTCAACATGCTAATATGGTGAATCAATTGTCTTAGAGACTTACTCTCATCAAAAGATTCAAGCAAAGGTGGCGTTTTATGTCCCTTATAAGATCCTTAGGGAGATTCCGAATAAGACCTTCTTCGTCGACTCCTCTGGTTTCTTGCCACTTGTACTGTTCGTAACTCCGAATCCTTCCTCTTAGGATCTCGGGTAGCAACCGGTGAGACATCCATTTCTCTGTATCCCTCCTTCTCACTCTCATTTCCTCCACTCTAACTGTTGTAGACTCCAAATATTTCTGTTCACAAAAACAACAAAAGTTTACATTCTAAGTTCACACAGAAGCTGAATTGTTTCAGCCTTAGGAGACCACTTACCTGCATATTGCCAATAAGCAATGCAAAAAGAACCAAGCCAAAGACACAAATGAAGGCAGAGAACAAGCTCTCCCCATAGAAAGGGCTTGTTTGGAGGTTCTGCCCAAAGGAACTCAGATTCCTCAGACCCCACCAGAAGCAATAGAGAATTTTCTCAGGAAAGTCCCTAGACTTCACAATGCTGGATACAGCAGGAGACAGTATCCCATAGTCGAAATGATAGAAATCTTGTACATCATCGGGCTTCGTGACGTTGCAAGCTTGGAATGTATTATTTTGGTGACTTGTACTAGCACCATGGTTACAATACAGCAACTGTAACTCACATCCAGCTTGTTTTAGCTTGCCACATTCCCTTCGCCAGCACGCGTCCTGTCGCTCTATCGCGAACAAGTACCAAAATGCTCCAACTATCTACACACATAGCACAAACCAATTTGTATCAAGTAGCATCTGGTGGGTCAAGATGGGACTTAAATCACTTACATGGCTAGCAATGATGTAGAGGAAGAGATTGAAAACTGCTCCAGCCCACGGAGTCTCGGTGATTATGCCGGAATTCCTCATAACTTCCTTGTATAGAAGAAAGATCCGAATGAGTCTTGGAACATACTGAGTGAAAATCACAATCTCCAGCAAATCCTTTGTGTTCAGAAGAACTGGTTTCTCCATTGTTGGAGCATGGAGTAAGAACACCAACTGAAAATGAAATGATCATTGCACACATCTCAATCATCTAAAGTTGGAAACTTTATCTAAAAATCATGATCCACAACAAAAAAAAAACAGTCACCTGAGGAAGAGGGAGCACAGCAAGAACATCAATCCAAAAGGAAGAACAAACGTATCTTTCAGCAATAGCATAAGGGTTTCTTATCAACTCGCCACGCCCCATGACTCTAGAAGAAGGTGCAATGAAGCCGGTTCGGAACTTTACTATTATATGCAGCAAATAGAACAAGTCAGTCAGCGTCCGAAGAACACAAGCAGCAACCTTCAACTTGTTGTCCAGATTCAAGCAGTTTCTCTCGTTATCGTACACCGGGATGTAGAAGAACAAAGGGTCCACAGCTGCTGCCACGACACACGAGAACAGGAATATCTTGTTCCATTTTTGCAAGAGTGTTCCTTGTGGGTCAAGAACGGAGTTTTGGAAGCACCTTTTCTGCGTCGGCTTCTTGGTGTTAGAGCCTAAAGAGCCTCTCAAATTTCCTAGAGTTTCCGAGGCTTTCTTGTGGAGAAACCGGAAAAACAAGGCGAAAGGCTTGTTGTGTTGGGGTGGTGGAATTGGATGTTGTGGAGTGGAAGAGAGTAGTCCTGAGTTGTGGTCATTGAACCTAATCAAGTGTGAAGAAATATACTTTGTTAGAAAGTATGATCAATGAAAACATTTGGTGGAAATGATGAAGATTTACCTCACAAATCTTTGGTTCCTGGAGCCCATCCCTTCTTGATCAGCAAGTTGGCCACTCATTTTGAGTATTGATTAGTTTCTGATTCAAAACATATTAATACAGTATGAATTAAGAATGGAAGGTTGGTACAAATGTGAAAGCTTAAGCAAGAAGCAGAAACAGAAAAGGTCTACTGGTTTCCTTCTCTTTTGGTTCAGTATGAAGTTTGCATTAGTAAACAAAACAGGAGAAAATTCAGAGGAAATTTCAACTGAGCTTAGAAGGGTTTCTTAAAACGTTGTATTTAATTAGTCACCATGGGTTACTAAAATATTGAACCATTCAAATAAATTGACCTGGTACGTCAAGCTCAGGGAACCCACCTTTGTAAAACTTGTGAGGTTTGCTAGGCATTTCATATTTTCTCACTTAAGTAGTTATAAGGACTAACGCTAGTTTCATAAAATGTCAAATGGAAAAAGATAAGACTTTTCTACCTAACCAAAGTCATTTTAAAGGACATTAATTACTATTTAAAAATAATGTTTAAACATAAATAATACTCCTTTTATGGAGACTATGACACTAGAGCTATATTGGAAATTCAACGCATATTGAATAAAATCTTTGGTATCCTGGTTTACACGCTAGTAGGAATATTTATTTCACCACAAAAAATATTTAATGACTTTTAGGGAGAATCTCCCCGACCAATAAGATTAATTATAGCTAAGAAAAGGTCTAAATCACATACCTATGACTTGTTCCTGTTTTTTTTTTAATTGGTTTGGATTGAAGAAGTTCAATTACATGGGTTTATAGTAGAAATTGCATAGAAGTTTCACCCATCACTATTGTTTTTTGCTATAGTCTTTGGGTATATGTTTTTGGACAATATGGTCTTGTTTATATGCATAACAAGCAAATTAAATGTTCTTAACAAAGTCAATTTTGAGACTAATGGTGTATTATTCTAATATTTTTTTTTGGTCGAGGTATTATTCTAATATTAGTATAATACTCAGTATTTTTTTCAATAACTTTTTTTAAAATAAATTTGGATTGTAACAATCGCATATTTTAGAGGTAAAAAATATTTTTTTTACACTTTTCAAGATATAATACTATCTTTAAAAAGACATTAAAAATGAATATGAGATTGAGAAAGAGTTTGGGATGAAAATGAGATCATTTTCCTAAAAATTGGTATTTTTTAGGGTATTAGTTCTCAATCTGATTACTTAAATTGGCCTAATGTCTTTAGTATGCAAGTCCTCCTTTTCAAGAACAAGTCAAATAGAGCCCTGACTAGGCATGACAGGTTCCTTCAATTAATTAGATCCAATCCAAGTCATGTATGCAAATGTTAATGTGTTTCATATTGGTGCAAGGGCATCGAAATTGATCTAAGTTTAAATATAAATAAAACGATTTCAATGGAAAACGTTGACTAAACATGAGAAAACAAATATTATTTCGTCATAACTAACCAACATATAATGTACTCCCTCTGTCCCTAAATATAAGTCTCATTTTTCGTTTTGGGCGTCCCAAAATATAAGTCCCATTTGCAAACTTTCCACTTTTGGAAAAATAAATTTACCACATTACCCTCATCAAACATTCAAATTACACCTTTTCTATCCCTCTCTCTTCTACTTTTACTATATTACCCTCACCACATCATTCAAATTACACCTTTTTTATTTCTCTCTCCTCTCCTTTTACCATTTTATCCTCACCCAATCATTCAAATTACACCTTTTTCATCTATCTCTCCTCTCCTTTTACTATTTTATCCCCACCTAATCATTCAAATTACCCACTTTTCAACTTTTTCTTAAAACTTGTGCCCAAACCCAAATGGGTCTTATATTTAGGGACGGAGGGAGTACTAAAATGACAAGTTGTCTAGTACATGCATGGCCAAATCATAATTCATTGTCTTGTTACATGGTTTGTACAACTTACATTCTTTCTTCCAACTCATAACAGTTTGTCTGAAAAATGTTAAACATACGATTAATAATCGTCCATCTTAATGTCAATTGATCTAAGCCAAAATAATAAAAACGTAATGATGAATAAGAATCAATTGACAATTGTTTTTTCATCGATACTTACTTCTAGTCTTCTACACATTCACTGGATGATTTAGCAAAAATAATCAAAATTATTCAAGCATTAATCCACAACCTAAGCATTATTACATGAAAACTACTCCGTATTAACTTTCCAAAAATAAATCTCAAACAATTCCTTTTTTTTTTAAAGAAAAATATTTCACACAAGCAACGCTTCCATCAGATGACGTGATCTTCCCGTCTCAGATCTGTCCACTTTCTGAATCGCTGTTCCTAGAGTTCCTCCCATGGCTTCTTTCCGCTCCACCTAACAACTCCCTCCTCTTTCTTCTTCTCCGTTTCTTCAGTTGCTCTCGCTCCGTCAAGCTCCAACTTCGTCCCTCCACTGAATCGGCCACTTGCGCTCTTCTTCGCTGTCAGTTTTCCAGATCTAAGGCTTTGGGGGCTGAAAATTGCTCTTCTGTTTGAATTCCGAATTCCTCACCTGGATTCCAAATCTCGCACAATTCCGACCTTGGAAGGCCAGAGTTTCAGTTACGCGAGATTTCTGGAAATAAAGGTACCGAATTCTCGTTTCTCCACGCTTGTGAATGTTGTTGTACGATTGTGCTGTTGACAGGTCAAAATCTGTGTTTCGATCTTAAATGCGATCACGGATCTCAGCAGAACTATATGCTAGATGAACTACGCTTTCGTTGCATTCTGAAAGTTTAAGATCTTGAAATAACCTGTATTCTAGTTGGAGCAAAGTCTTTGCTTCCTGAGTGGCTCCTCTATTGTGTACGGATTTCTGGTTCATGGTGATCAAATGGTAGCAGTAGTTTAGAGATATGGAGAAATCCTCTTTATGAAATGTTTGACTTGTGCAATCTTAATATATTGGAATCAGAAACGGTTACTTGAAGTTCTCAAGCTGATTATGTGGGAATTAAGAAGCAGAAGATCTGTGCTTACAAAATGAAACGAGCCTTACTTATTATCCAATATAATAATGTCCATAGTTTTCAGCATCGCCATTGTTGTTTTTCATGATCATAGGATATAATTAGATTTCGGTGGCACTTGCTGAGATGTATATATACAAATGAATATATGATTGATATTCGGTATTCCAGGGAAAAATTGGTTAATCAGGTGATGAATTTGTGTGAATAATCTGTGAAACTTGGACTGGGAAGATAGTTCGTGTGGAAGATTAAACAAGAATGGCTCCATCAAGTAAGGCAGAGAAGAAAGCAGCTGTGGATGCAGCAGCTTGGATGTTCAATGTTGTCACATCAGTTGGAATTATCATGGTGAATAAGGCATTAATGGGTACATATGGCTTCAGTTTTGGTGAGTTGCTTACTGACATTTTGTACACTGTAAAAGTATATGCAGTTATCATGCATCATATGGTTGTTGGCATATAAGATCTGATGTAGCTTGTTTCTTGCTGTCAAGAAATATGATTTTGGTTTGGTTTGAAATCGTTATATGGCGAGGCAGCTCATATGTTGTTCGAGTATATGCTTGCTAACTTGTCTTTTTATAGCATGAAGTTGCCTCTTTGATTAGAATTGATCGTATATGCCACATTAAGTCCTGTGCTCATATTTTTTGTTGAACTTGAACAAAATATGGTTTATTTGCTTTTTGCTGGGTTTTAAGCAAGTGAATATCTCTAGCCTTTTCCACTGACTTGCTATGACACTGTATACCTATTACTGTATACATTCTTGCTTTCCATTATTTTTTGTAGTTTTTAATAGTTTTTCCTAACAAAAATATGGCAATTTGTTGTCTCTTAACTATCTTACTTAATCTATAAAATGTGATACTGCTAGATACTGATATCTTGTAAGTGGAGCCCGTGGACATTAGTGACTTCCCGTTTGATTGAAAATTTTGGTAGATATATAGATGCATGTTTTCTTATTCAGTCACTTTCTTACATAAGAATTCTTTTTTCCAGATCAGCCTAAATTCATCTCTATCATATGAAGTTGCTCTTACATTTTCTTGTACTACTATTTTGCAGCTACAACATTGACTGGTTTGCATTTTGTTGCCACAACTTTGATGACCGGCATTCTTAGGTGGCTGGGATATATCCAGCCATCTCATTTACCTTTGTCTGATCTTCTGAAATTTGTGATCTTCGCAAACTTTTCCATAGTAGGGATGAATATCAGTTTAATGTGGAACTCAGTGGGGTTCTATCAGGTAAAAACTTCTCTCTTTTGCAATCTGAAAATCAGAATTTGATCGTCTCGAATTATAACATTACTCATTTACAGATTGCGAAACTCAGCATGATACCTGTATCCTGCCTTTTCGAGATTTTCTTTGATAAGGTTCGATACTCTAGAGACACAAAACTCAGCATAGTCCTTGTGCTCATTGGTGTTGGCGTCTGTACTGTCACTGATGTTAGTGTAAATGCCAAAGGCTTTGTTGCTGCTCTTATTGCTGTGTGGAGCACTGCTCTGCAACAATATGTAAGTTCCTCCTCACGCTGCATACAGTTAGGTCAGAAATAGGTATAGTCAAATAACTAAACTGAATTGTCTTTTTTCTCTTCATTTATGCTTAGCTCTGGCCCTGGTAAGCAAGCAATTAGGTTTCAACCTGTCATGGCTTGGTTAATGGGACTTGCATCTTAGATAAGAATTCCTGTTAAAAAACAACTGTCTTGAGTTGTGTGCTTGTTACTTTTCGGTTGGTTGTTGACAACAAGTGTCAAATGCATTGGCCAAATAGTTACTTATTTGTGGATATATGCTTGATATCCACACTCTCAAGGCTATTTTCCCCCTCTGCAGTATGTACATTATCTCCAAAGGAAGTACTCATTGAGCTCCTTTAACCTGCTGGGCCATACTGCACCAGCACAAGCTGGCTCCTTGCTCTTGGTAGGCCCTTTTCTGGATTACTGGTTGACACAAAAGAGAGTTGATGCTTTCAACTATAACGCAACATCTGTGGTAAGTTATAAACTTGTGATCATGGACATGTTCTTGATTGATATTGCAATCATCACCATTTTATTAATTTTCATATCCCCACATAACTGTTAATTTATCTATTTTTGTGTTGGTGATTATGGTTGTTTTTCTGTTGCTACGTATCACATGTATTCTATTGATATTTTGAAAGACTAAAAGTCCATCTAGTAAAGAGGCGATAAAAAGTTCTAATTCATTTGGGGACATAATGATTGTCATTTGGTCTTTGAATCTTTTTTTTGGTGGAAACCTTTTAATCTTGTTAGGAAATGTTTGACATTTTAGAGTTTTGATAATGATTTACATGGTTTGGCTATTGGAAAATTGCACATATTGACTCTTTTGATGCAAACTTTCTTTATTCTGCAGATCTTCATAATCCTTTCATGCACAATCGCCATCGGGACAAACCTTAGCCAATTCATTTGCATAGGCAGATTCACAGCTGTTTCTTTCCAAGTACTCGGCCATATGAAGACAATCCTCGTCTTGATTTTGGGCTTCTTCTTTTTCGGAAAGGAGGGTCTCAACCTTCACGTTGTCTTTGGCATGATCATAGCCGTTCTAGGTATGATCTGGTACGGTAATGCATCCTCCAAGCCAGGCGGAAAAGAGCGTAAGAAAGAGCCTCTTAGTAGACAACAAAAACACAGTTCAGATTCAGGTGAGCTTGATGACAAAGTCTAAGAAGATTTAAAGATTTCCCAAAGAGATTGCAAGATTTGTTTTCTCTAATTTTCTTCAATACAAAGCCAAGGACAATTTGACAAAAGTTACTAGACATTAGATTGAAGCTGTTTTCACCCCCTTCTAGATTGAGTGCTCTGTGATAGCCATTTTTTCCTCAGATAAGGTTAGATTTCTGAAACGGATTTCCACTCATTTTTATGGTAATTTTATTGTAACTATTTGCTTCCAAGCTTCACCTTGTCTTTTTGCCCTTTTTTTGGGCATGATATATATGTTGATGTTTGCAAGTATTTATAATTCGACTTAAAAAAGGATGTTGATCATAATTTTAGGGCTCATCAAAATCCTGCATTGCATTATCTGAATGAATCCTAAATTATTAACTTCTCAAAAAAAAAAAAAAATTATGGACAAACCTTAAAATAAAAATTAGTTGTTTGGATGCCAATCATGTCATACGTACAATTAACCTTTGGACGAATAAGTTACTTATAATTTAAACATTTCGGAGATAGTTAACCCACGTATTTTGCAACTACATACATAAGTTATAGTTATTCAAAATGGTTATCAACATATTTCCTTTGAGAATATATATATAGGGGCATCATGTAACTAAAAAAAATCGATAATAATGATTAAGGTCGCTTATAAGTTGAGGACGTGTTTCTAAGGGGGCAAAGTACCTTTCGTTGGTCTATCAAAAGTACCATAAAATTTTCATGAGTGCACTCGATGCATTGAACTTATATATTTTATAAATCGAGAACTTAAAAAATATTGTATTAAGTTAGTCTATCATGAGTCATGAATTGTCAACATGTTGTTAACAAATCAATTCATCAGTTGACAAATCACATAAATAGTTCAAGCTAATTAATCGTTGATGCAATGAGCCTAGTGAGCAGTGTTGAGAAATGAATCTGACCAAAACTAGTGTTTGCTAAATTAATATTTCTTGGAAAAACTTATGTTATGAGTATAAAACTTTTAAATCAATTCGATTCCTTAACACTAAAAGCCTGTTTGGTAATTGGGAATTGATGGAAAAGGAAAAGGTGGTGAAAGACGAGAAAGGAAGAGAAGAGAAAGTGTGGGAAAGTAAGATGTATGTCTTGTGTTTGGATAATTGTGGATTTTGATGGGAAATTGTAAATAAAATTTTCTTTTCCTTTTTTCTTTTGAGAGTGTAAATTTTATTTTCCCATCAAATCTCACCAAATTGGTGGGATTTATTTTCCCATCCTTTCCACTCTAATTTTCTAACGGAATCCCACTCAATCCTATCAAAGAATTAAAACAAACACTGGAAAATGATTCTCATCATTCCCCTCCTATTAAAATCCCATCAATCCCCACCAACCAAACATACTATAAAGAATTGCATTCGTGCCCTTATAAATTCAAGTACTATAATCAAACATTACTTCACATATTCACAGACTTTTATGATAGTGATTGGAATTTGGACATTTCGTAAACATCAAAGAATGCAAAGTTGAAGGTGCTAAGTTTAGTTGTAGTCTTGTCATAGTGGTGGAATTCCACCATAAATCACATGAACCTTTGGAGTTGAAAACGAAACCGTTCTAGCTAGGGCAAAAAGTATAATTTATATAATTGTATGCATGATTCTACATACAAAAAAACTATGGAAAATAATTGGTGGGTGGCTATAAGTTTAAGGGTTTTTGGGCTAGTGTTCTAATTTTTTTTTGTCTCTATGATTTCGAGGTTGTTTTTCTACCAAAAAAAAAAGACATTTTGAGGCTGTTTATACTGTAATTTTGTTAAGAAATGAGTGTTTACCATTTTCGAACACGGTTCACATTGGCTTGTTTATGTGCAAATCGGGTATAGCTCCACCCACAACATTTTAGAGAAGTAATGGATATATGGTCCAACGGTGAAAGACGGTGTGAAGACATCGAAAAAAAGCTCTAAAATGACTTAGGACATTCTTCCATCCCTTTAAGAAAAGGATTGCTTAGATTTCAAATCGAAATATATTTTCAAGTATAATCGTACAAATTTGGGTATTTCCATTAAGGTCCAATCCTACAAATATAAATGTGAGAACTCAATGATAAATTTGATTTGATTCAATTCGAATCGAATAAGAAAAACAAACAAGAAACTCAAAATCCCAAAAACCGGACTAGAATCGATCTTGGTTCACTGCTCAAAATGTCTTTAAACTTAAAAACACAAACCCAAGTTTCTCAAAATATAGTGTACCAAATAAATAGTTTGATGTGAATATGCTATACTAGTTTTGAAGCAAAAAAGGTTCGTACAATAAAATTGACCTTACATTTGTTTTTGATCAAATAAAATTGACCTTACATCTGCATTATTATTAACAGAAATTAATTATATATATATACACATACATACATCATTGTATTATACAATGATGTTGATTGTTCACCTCATTAAAAAACTATTTGTCTTTTTCTCTATTTATAAAAGATAAGTTTTCTCACGCCTGTATCAAGTTCATCGATAATGGTTTAAGTGGATATATAGATAGGTTTTATAATATTATCTTTAACTAATCAAAGTACAAGCACTAAAATTTTCATTGATAAAGCAATAATAGTATTATAATCCGCTCTCTGTATTATTAATATTTAGGTTAAACTATAACCCTCTGAAATGTGAAAAGATTGACAAGATTGTGTATTATATTAGCCAAATAACATCTCAAATGAAGTGCTTCTTTAAAGTTTAAAAATCTCATATAGGTTGATGAGATTGCTTTAACAAAACAATATTTAAAAGCTTAGTATACAAGGCAGCTAGTCACCAAATCAACTAATTTACTTCTAAATTTTGTAGCTGATCAAACTTACATATTGTACCTATCTAATTAAACGTAGCCCTAAACAAGGGACAGTTACCGAAATGAAGTGCTAGTACTAGATTAGACCTTACATGTTTTAGCATATAATAATGCTCTCCTAAAAGTTGTCAAATTTTCATGTAAAAGGAGGTCTAAGTATATAATTGAAGATGATTTGATGGCTAATATTCCAACAAACTATAGAATGGTCGGTTAGTGGATTTAATCAATAGCAAAAATCTATGTATTTTGCTATATTAGTAGTTAATAACAGCCACTACATCTAACAATTCTATAATATTAATTGAAGTAATTCATTAACCTAGCACCATTGTTAATATCATTCAATTATTGCCGTACTTGAGAACATGCGTTGGTTTAGCTACATAAAGTAAACAAAATCTTTCTAAGTAAACACTAAAGTTTTGGTATTCTGACAAAAAAAAGTATTAGTATTATATGTCTCATACAAGATTATACTTCGTATTCATTTTTATTTTCTTTATATAAAAAAATCACATATATATAATTGCTTGTCTAGTAGTGCCTCCTATAAACAAAATTATATTAATTTATAATTATAGATTTAATAAACAGTGATTAGTATAAACATATCAAATATCTAGAAAATAACCTAAATTGTGACAAAACATTATTTTAACCACATTCTCGTTGTGAAAAAAGAAGGAATTAAATTTAGTATTTGTTTTTTAGTGATAGAGCGAGAGAGATTTCAACATTAAATAATATATATAGTGTATTATAGGACCATAGAAAATGTACTAACTAAAGTTTAAACAAAGTGAGATTTAGCAATCAATGCCCCCACAAAACTAGTTTCTTTGGTGCGTGGTGGGGGTCAAATAAGTGATTGATCAATTTGAGTGGAAGGAAGGAGAAATCAACATCTCCAGCTCAAAGAGTACTCTCAAAGTCCAACACCTATTAGGCAAAACACAACATTATACTTGGACTTTAGACTTTAGAGGTGGATATCCACATTTTATAGTCACAAGCTAGCTAGGGAAAAGCATTTTATAGATCGAAGCTATACATAATAATAAAAAATATATATAAGTGCAAATCAAAAGACACCCAATTCCATGCAACTCTTCTTGTTCATTTCATATTAAGGCCAAAATTTATTTCTTAATTAATTTGCCGACTTATATACCTAACATGTCCAATTAAATACCTTTTCCAGGTGGCAGTGTTCAATTGGTTGTTTTTTCTTCAATTTTCAAAGACTTATTAGGGCTTGACTCACGTACTATTTTTCTTAACCTAGTTTGCGAAAGGTTGGAATTAATTAAAATTGTGTAATTTTATGGACCAAAGAAAAAAGCTTTTCAATCAACATTACAACATACACTTTTAAGCAATTTATTTGATAAGTAAAAATAAACGAAGACTCTTGTGAAATGTGTTAGGCAACAAGCTAGTGGGCAATGCATATATCAATATATGTTTCTTTAGCACTCAACACGTACATGCAATCTCTGTATTACTTCTTCTTTAATCTCTTGTTTTTTCCTTACTTTTACCCTTTCCCATAGCTAGGTTGGTTTTCTTTACTGTATTTTTCACTCCTTAGGGATTCATTAAAGAAAGCAAAAGAAAGATAAAGTCACTATTAAGAGCTAATTGCTCAAAAAGCCTCCAGGCTTTGTTGTTATTGAGGAATTCACACGTACCAGATTGGAATTCAACCTAAAAGACAAATCAAAGTAGGTTTTTTCCCAATTAAAAGCTAACACTTTAGCTATTAAAAGATGAAAAATCAACATGCATGTTAGGAAAAGAGAGTCTAGAGCTTGTTTACAAGTACTTAGGCTAGAAGTCATATATTACTTGTGCATGATATACATGTTTATATATGCTAGTTTAGAAAAAAGTAATAAAGCATGTGACTTTTTTACATACCAACTTTAACTTAAACATACGTTAGTGAATTGTCACTACTAGAAAAATAGGTATTTTTCGACACATCTCAAGCGACACTATTCACTTGTGTCGGAAAAACAATGTTGAGCGGATTAATGAGCAAGAATTTCGACACCCTAAATTGTCTAAAATTTTCGACACTCTAGGGTGTCTAGATTTACAAATTATAGACATGCAACTTGATGTCGTAAAATAACATTTTAATAAAAACTAAATATATACACTTATAGGTGTCGAAAACCAGCCCTAAAAATTAGAGAAATACAGAAATCTCAACCCTGAAAATATTTTCATCGAGGAAGAAGATCGATCGAATGAGGAATCCGCGGTCGTCTTCACTGCATTCTTCTCCGGCAGCACTGGAAAGCAGAGCCGGTGGAGCGAAATCGACTCCGTGTTGCAGCTAAGTAGAGTTGAGGAGGGGGCCATGTCGCCGAAGGAAGACGAGCTTCTGGCGAATTACATCTGTTGGAACGATATTAAGGACGCCAGTCATTAATATCTAAACCAATAATGATCGTTCCTTGTTTTGATAATGACAAACTCAAATGTATTTAACAAGCTGTCCAAGTGTTGATTTCAGGTAAGGTCCAGTGGACGCATATGAACGAAAAGGACAACAAGTGAACGGCAGTCCCTAAGCTGTAGGGACGCACGCCATCAGAACTTCCAAAGCTAAACGTAATTGGCCAAGTTCCTGCGCAGATAGGACGGCGTCCTCATCAAGAAGGGACGCGCGCCAAAATACGGATGAAGTTCAAATTCAAATCAAGGCCGCCCCAACATGATTACATCACGTCCGGCCGTAGTCCTCAGAAGGAAGCTTCCCTTGTCTGGGCACGTGTAGACAACTCCAAAGATGTCGCTTTCCCAGCGATGGTCCCCTACCCACGCGGAGGCTTCCCAAGCGTCAACAGAGTTGACTTCCTCAAGAGGCTCATCGCACCGTTCATCAAAGATCAAGGATCCTGCCAAGCCTCAGAGGACGCTAGAGGACAAGAACCACTTCCGCTATAAATACCCCCCAAGGGTATGCATAGCGGTGTGGACTTTGAAGACTTTCTCTCAAGCTCTCCCGAAGCATTCAAGAACACGAACGAAGATCAAGAAGATCAAGTGAGCTTGAGGCAAGAGAAAGAAAGTCCAACCACATCAAATCCAAAACAAATCACAAATCAGTTAGAGTTGTAGTTTGTCTCTCACAACGAACCGTGAGAGACGTGAGCGATAGCTTCCTTATAGCTAAGAGTGTTAGGTTACTTGTTAGGCTGAAAGGAGTGTTACTAGTGAGGCTAAGGACGGACGCTTAGCTCAGAGAAGTGTAACGACTCGCCTAAGTTGTAAGGACTCACTCTCAATAAGATAAGGAACGGCTATTGAAAATCCTCCAACGGAGGTAGAGGTTTACCCATAAAACTAGTTGGTCTTAGTGGGGTTCCTCTATAAATACTCGTGTCTATTCTCTTATCTTGTATCCTGTTAAGTCTACTTTCCGCTGCACTAAAGGACGCCCTTAACCCAGTTAAGGACGCCCTCATTAACTGACTTACGATCCAACAACATCAACAACAAAGGAGAAGGAAGGTGGAGGACTCTCCATCGCCTCCTCGGAATCAGGTCCGTCTCTCTCTCGATCTCGTCGAATCCGATCTCTAACCAATCGATCTCGCTTTCCAGTTCTACTCTCTTTGATTCAGCGTTCGATCCTCAATTTCCAGTACTTTCCTGTAACCTAGGGTTTCAAAAATTGCAAGTATTCTGTACTTCTCTCCGTTTTCGATTATTACTTTGTTCTTATTCCTCCAAGGTTTAGTCTATTCATCGATCTGTTTCGATAATACTGTATTTTTTTGCATTTTGCTGATTTGTCATCGATCTATTTCGATGAACAATCTTGCGCATGATTAGATCGATTTTGCAATCTCGACTGCTTTGAAGGAAAGCAGTCCGGCGGTGTACATTCTTCTCTAAATATTCCTGCTCCCTTACACTATGCTTAACTTGTTGAGCATGCGTTGTTGCTAATAATTATTAAAATTCATAACATGTTATGAATTTTGATGATTAAAGTTAGGTTTAGAATGGTGAGTAGAGCATGTGGAGTGCCAAGCATTGAGGAGGAATTGAGTTGGGCAAGAGATGTGGACATAGTGACTAACTTACTTCTAAATGACCCTTTATGACCATACACTTTTTCATCATCATAACTAAGTTGCCTAATTCATGTTGTGTGTACTTGAGTTATTGAGATATATGTGAGGTGGAGGAACATATACGTACACATTCATGCACATATTTATACTCGAAAAAACTAGTGATATTCAAAAATATTTGTGTATCGAGTGTGTTATGCATTCTTGGCCTCGATTAATTTAGGGCCCTTTTGATCGTAGACTATGAGAATCAAAGTTAGTTCACTTACACTATATGTGCTTTTTTTTTTACGAAATCCATCTCTATATTGAAGAAATGAATAAAGAACGTGGATCCATTTTTACATGAGAAATGAGATGTAGCAAGCCATACAAAAAAATACTATTCATTATTATACCACAGTGGATTAGTTAGATTCGTTTTTTTTTTAAAATTTCATTATCGTTTTGGTAGTTTAATATGTAATCAAATGGGCACTTAATTTGTGAATATGCTGAACTTGAGAACCAACTAGAGAACTCCAATGCCAATAATTCGAACTCTCCCATACGGCCATACCTATAATTTGAAATCACATGATTCATAATTAACACGAATTACGGATTTAAAGCTACCCACAAAACGAGTCCTAACTTGCTCAAAACCTAATTGACACATCTAAATACATTGTATCAATAGGGGGTCCCGGGGCCCCTACATTATGAGTATTTAATAGTTGATCTTTTTGCATTATATACTCAAAACTTGATCTTGGTACGTATGTATGCATATATTTTTATATACTATTTATGTACAATGCATTGTAAATGTTCATATTGCAATTAAACTACAACTAATGTTAAATTCCTACCAGCCTACAAATTTAACGACTTATTTCCAAGAAATCAAGAATTATATCATGAATATGTTTATTTGTTTATGAATGTTAGATGTATAAACTTATCTTATTTTTCTGCTTGAACTTAAATTATATAAGTTAAATGAAAAAAATTGACAACATATTGATGAAATTTTAAGGCTAAATCCTTTTAGTTCGCGCACAACCCTCTGCAAAACCACCATCTCAACCAACACAACAATAACCCAACGATAAACAACGTAATCGAGTTGCTCACTAAACGACACCCTTGTCAACCGGACAGTCGATCACAAGTTATAGTCGATCACTTCTAGCTAATGAGTTGCTTCCGAAATTTTCTGACTCCGCCACTGCCTCCATACCTACACATGTTACCTATAATTTGGTCCACTAATTTAGTGGCTTGAGACATGCATCCCAAAAAATGTTAAGGGCACCAACTGTACAAGAAAGCAGAAGCACTTGAGCCCTTCACCTCCCCCACTTGTCCTTTACTTGCATGGCTCAACTTGTCCCCATCGTGCTAACTTTATTCCACCATATGTATATATATAACTCATTTGGTGTTTGCAAACTTCATCTTTCAAACTTGCACCATTCTCTTCAATTATATACATCTCTCCCACTCTTCTTCTCCCTCTTCATACCTTCATATCATTAACTAGGTATACACAAGCGCACTAGATTCTTTGCTCCATTTTTTCCAACATTATTATACATTCTAACACTTTATTTATGAACTCTTAATCACATTTAAGTAACCATCAGTGCTAATTAATTTCCATTCGTCGTGTATTCTACTAGGGTTTTGAGGTCGATCTTGTCTAGCACTTCAATAGAGCTTGAGAAGTGCAAATTATTTTTGTACGTGGTTAAGGTGAGGGATCCAACTCTTTAATATTATTGTACTTAATTATTACTTAATTGCCATTTTAATCAAATAATCTTTCACACTTCATGATAAGTAATCCATTAAAGTTAGTAAAAGCTTCTGGTTTGGGTAATAATTAATGTAAATCACGTGTCTCTTACCCACTTGAAAATACATGGTGGTCAATCCACATTACTTAAATTGGCATGTTCCACGAGAGACTGATCACATGCTTCAGGCGACTAATCCGTCACATATTCAACCCTAGCTAGTTGCAACTTTTTTTCCCTAATCAAAAAGTTACTTCTTATATATTCTACTTCACAATTTGCAACTCAGTCATTTCCCATAATTTTTTAGAATTTTTACTTGAAGATGCCCTAGTTTGTAATTAGGTGAGTGAAAAGTGTTAATTACTAGTGGGTTTTAATTTCATTTTCTTGAAACAAACACCCTGTTCATGTAGAAAGATGGAATCAAGCCAACCAGGAAGGTAAAAGGGTCGGTTATATCTCCTGATTAAATAACGACATTATAAAGAAGACAGTTAGTTTGGCGCCACTCCTAGACGATGGCGACCCATATCTGTTAATTAATTGTTTTCTTCTTCAGAATCATATGAAAAAAAATACTTTTCTGGTGCCAAATGAAACGTCTGCCACTACTTTTTCATTCCATGATAACAAACTAACAATATAATACGAATTAGTACCATTTTTATTTCTTGTTTATATTGTCAATTTTCTTTATTTTTCAGATCTCCCTATGAAAACTTAGACGTCTGATGTTAAATAAACCTCTTTTTATACCAAAAATGTGCTAAGAAGGCACCCTTTTTCACCATTTTTGGCTTCATGTAACATAGCATGTGCTATCAGAGGCGGTTTTTGTAATTTTGCCCAAACAAAAGCATATTTGGATGCATCTGAAACATCTTTATCTTAAAAGCTTTTGATGATCTACGTACATTCAAACTTTTCCTTCTCAAAACATACACCAAAGATAAAGACAAGAGATTGTTTATGTGGCTCCTATAAGCCTAAAAAGCTTAACAATGTTTGTTTTTTAATTTGCACTTGCTCCTGTTTTTAGCCATACTTGCCACTAATAAATAAGGGGGAAAAAATCAAAAATAAAAAAGGGGAAAACTCAACTTGGTGTCTTGAAACAGAAAGTTAAAACTTTCTCACACAATTTATGTGAAACCTTTTTTTCCCTCCTTTAGGATCACTATAACTACCAACTGTCTCTATAACTACTGGTAAAAAAAACACCTTTCTTTTGTAGTATGTTTCATGACTATAAACATGGATTTGCAATAACAGCAAAGTTTTACACAAAAACACATTAATTCCAACACCAAAGTTCTTTTTGCAGATTGTGGAACAAGTAGGGAAGACAGAACCTCCATTTTTCAGTCTCTTATCATACCAGAAATGGGAATTCCGCGCCTAATCGAAAAGCTCATGACCACGAAAACTATCCCAGGCTCAAAAGTTACCGATGAAACGAATACTCATTTGCAGCTGTATTCGTCTTGGCAAGTAAGCTTTCTTTTTCTTCCTTTCTATGAACAAACCAAACTTTTTTCCCTTCCTTTTCCTGTATCATGTCATATTTACTATTTTGATCACTTACCCTTTGCAAAATATGCAGCAAAATCATCCTTCAGCTATTAAGGACTTTGAAACCATGATGCACATGGCTGAAGGGAAACAAATTGTTGTTTTCCTCGACTATGATGGGACGCTTTCTCCGATTGTTGATGACCCAGAAGCTGCTTTCATGACCAACAAGGTATATATGTTCAAAATCCATAATAAGCATGAAATGAATTAAAGATGAAATGAAAGGATATTAAGCTGACATATGTATATATGAATGTTATATGCAGATGCGTTTGGCAGTTCGTGAAGTCGGGCGGTGTTTTCCTACATCAATAATCACTGGGAGGAGCAGAGACAAGGTAAAAAACATGAGATCATGGTTGTGTGTATTTGTTTGTTATTGAAGGGAAAAAGTCCAAAATGATTTAATTTATTATTTATTCTTGCTTGTAGGTCTATGAGTTCGTGCAATTGGACAACATTTACTATGCAGGAAGCCATGGACTTGACATAATGGCTCCATTGCAGCCAACAAGGCTCAAAGATCGCAAGCATCAGACAAAAACAGTTGATGGAAAGGTCAGTTTTTGTTGCTACATTCACATGTTCTCTAGTTTTTGTTGTTACCTTCATATGTTCTCCTAGAATTTCAAATGATCTCAGTTTGCTAACATGGTGTGTTTATAATAGGGTGACAAACTAGTCATTTACAAGCCAGCTCAAGAGTTTCTGTCTGAACTTAAAGAGGTAAAAATTGCACATTCTGAGTTAGCTATGTTATGATCAAAGACCGAGATCTTAACTAATTTTATACGATGCAGATAAAGACTTTACTCGAAGAGAAAACTGGAGGAATTGGAGGAGTGAAGATTGAAGACAACAACTTCTGTATGTCTGTACACTACAGGAATGTGCAAGAAAAGGTACATGAATAACTATTTTTTGTAATGAGTTCAGTAGTTTTTTGATCAACTCTATTGATTGTAATTCCGAAGATTAATCAAATTTGAGTGGGATTGCAGGATCTGGAGTTTGTAGAAGAGAAAGTGAACTCTTTGTTAAGTGAGCATCCACTTTTTCACATAACAAGAGGTAAAAAAGTGTTGGAGATTCGGCCGCGTATTGATTGGGATAAAGGCCATGCTGTGGAGTACATAATCGAAAGCCTTGGCCTAGCTACATCCAGCAATGTCTTGCCCATATACATCGGTGATGATAGAACCGACGAAGATGCATTCAAGGTATCATTCACAAGCAAAGTTTAGGGCTTATGGTTTGGTTGTGGTCTTTCGCTATTGTTCATTTGCTCCTTGACTATGACCATGCTTACACGGGATACATTGGGTAGATTGTTGTTGTTAGATTGTTGTTGTTGTTGTATACGGTTAAGAAATTGTAAATTGTG
Organism: Polygonum maritimum; assembly: GCA_963924305.1. NCBI lineage: Eukaryota > Viridiplantae > Streptophyta > Magnoliopsida > Caryophyllales > Polygonaceae > Polygonum > Polygonum maritimum. The sequence continues at coordinate 44,501,319 of OZ002731.1, read as the reverse complement.
CTGCAGGTGATTAAGGAAATGCAGCAAGGTTATTCCATCATTGTGAGCTCCAAACCGAGGGAGACACGAGCGTCTTACTCGTTGTGCGACACGATAGAGGTGATGCAATTCTTGGAGCGTCTAGCGAGTTGGAAGAGAAACATTCTTCCCCATGCTTGTTGAAAAGCTAAAGGAAGAAAATTAAGTCAAGCTAGAAGAAACTAAATTGCTCAGATCTCATTATGGAAGAAGATGTTTTAAATTCATCAAGATCATCTGCTCTCTTCATGAGCTTAACTAATAGAGAGGAGTGTCCAGAGGAAAGAAGAGGAAATTCAGAAGGATTTTTTTTTAAAGTCTTCTGATTGATTTTTCACCTCTTATTAAATCCCTTGATTGAAAGTAGTCTTTTTTGTAATAGGGTGCTTTCTCTAATGCTGTGCATTGTGTTGTTTTAGGACTCCTTATTAAAAAAAAAAAAAAAAAAAAAAAAACTATGTAACTGATCCAAGTGTAATTTGTCTTCTTAATCTGAGCTGATCAATATAAGGCCTTTATGAGTTTTATACTGAGAGCGTTTGTCACAAATGTTGGGAATTTGAGAAACTGAGCGCTGTAGTTAGTCATTTGTATTTTTCTCCCATCATCATTATACAGAAAAAATATGTAAATATTCCATTTGAGTTACAGAGTAATGTCTGGAAAAAGAATTAACTCATCATGAATTTCGCCCCCTAACAAAACTACTTTTTCCATTTCATGAACCGCAAAAGTTGAGCATTATCCGGAATCAACACATCTAACAACTCTCTAACCCTACTTAGAGCGCAAGCCAGGGACATTCTTAAGACCCATCTTTCCCAACACGATTTTCGAGATGATCGGTGGGTTGTCGAGCCCCATGCACCGACTAAACTCATTGGCCAGCTCCACGAGCCTGAACTTGTCCCGACCCACAACTTTGGTCGAGTTGTAGTAGCCGAGCCAGGCTTGGTACGCTGACTCTTTGCTCTTCATCTCAACATGAGATAGTGCTTTCTCAACCTAATGCAAACATTTGAATAAATAAATAATCAACACATATCAAGCAACTGAATTTTTCAGGTGGACATTTTCAATTTTTAGGTAAGCTGGAAAATCAGAAAATACATCTTTTTGGATATGTAAAAATTTGCACTTTGTTCTTACCTTTCTTTTGATATCTGGGTCAACTGTGAGAGCTGGAGCCTTGGTTATGGGCAAGTCTTTAATGGAGGATAAGAAGGACTCCTCCCATGGCGCCAGTAGAAGAATGCCTTGACCTTCTTTACCTTTACGCCCTGTTCTACCAAGACGGTGTATGTATTGCTCTTTATCAGCAGGCAATCCCAACTGTTTCATAATTCAAAATGTCAGAAAAAACGCGATTCATCAGTCCTGAAATTTTAATTACAGTTACATCAGTACCTGTATAACAAGGGACACGTCTGGATAATCAACTCCTCGCGCTGAAACGTCAGAGGTAACGAGAATGATGCCCTTTGATTTGCGGAATTCATCAGAAACCCTAGTCCTATAGCTCTGTGGCTTCCTAGAGTGTATCTCGCGTACATTCAAGCTAAGCTCCCCAAGCATTTCAGCTACAAGTTTAGTGACCATGGCGGTAGTGCAAAATACAAGAACCTGTAGAATCAAGAAACACGAATAAAGATCCAGAAACCCGTTTCAGTGAACTAGTCCAGCTTGCAAGATAAATACCTTATAGTTTACATCCTCAGAGATGTGATCCTTCAGGATAGTGTAGAGCAAAGGAAAATGCTTTTCCAGTGGTGCAACCATATGCATCTGGTTGACCTGAAAAATTCGTTACATTTTTTCCGATTAGATAAGCATACCGAAAGGTAAAATTTAAGGATTATTGCAAAAGGTCCATCAGATAGCCCACCTGTGAGTGGGTAGCCTCACTGCCTTCTTCAACAGTGTTGATATATTCATGATCTCTCTTCAAGGCAATATTTGAGACTTGTCGAACCTTCAATTCAGAGCAAAAGTTTATTTAGAATTTCTGTTCCTTATACCCTTGTTAATATAGAGTGCAACAGTAAAAGAGTATTAACCTCATCAGGTATTGTGGCAGAAAACAAGAGAGTTTGTCTTTGCTTTGGGACGGCAGAGACGATCCTTTCAATGTCTTTACGGAACCCCATGTCTAAGAGATGATCGGCTTCATCTAGGACAAGAACTTTCACTCCCATAAGGCGAGTAGCAAAGCCTGCAGTATTCTCAATGTGATCTCTGAGCCTCCCAGGTGTAGCTACCAGAATCTGTGTTTAAGTCAAAATTTAATTTCCTATGCAACGTATGATGAATGATACATCCTCAGTTGAAGATATAAACCGTTCTCATAACAAAGGTAGTTCAAGCAGCAAATTGATATTTCTGATAACCATAGTAAATCTGAAAACTTGGCCATCACTTTTTCGGTCAGAAGTAGAACAAGTTACCCACCGAAAATTGAAGGCTTTTGAGGTGGTTTTATATATTTATTTAGCAAGTTTGAATGGTGTTGCTTGGACTATATTACCTGACAAGGGTTTGCTTGCATTCGTTTCTGCTCCACAGCAAGTCTTGTCCCTCCCATCACAACTTGAACACCAATAGCGGCATGATATTTGAGAAGTGTGTTTGCTTCAGCAGCAGCTTGGCTTGCAAGCTCCCGTGTTGGGCAGATAACAAGCACAAGAATTGGCTGTCTTCTCTGATCACGATCAGCTGGAGGCGAATTTACAACCACTTCAATTGATGGAAGCTGACAAGAAAAGCAATACACAAGTCCCCTCTGTTAAGCCTTAATAAAAGGTGTGAAAAGCTATTATAAAAACATGATGATTGTTCATGTTTTTTATAATTTTCAGAAGTTACAATAAAGAGATAGGTATACTGACCAAAAATGCAACCGTTTTTCCAGTCCCTGTTCTAGCCTTCGCCATTACATCCTTGCCTAAAAATCAGCAAACTAATTTTTCAGTCAAACATACTAAAGCACAATATGATACTATGCAATATGCATGTAAAATTTGTAGTTCCATGAATGAAGACAAAAATCAAAACAAGGTTAGGAATAAAATGATGCCACATCAAGAGCTAAACAACACGAAAATACAACAATGCATGATGATTACAGATATAGTCCAATGAAACCATACAAGTTCCTACTTCACTACCCTGATGGATAGATTCATCATCCACAAAAAACGCCAACAGTCCTTTTTTCCCATAATTTAACAATTAACAATGCAAGAGATAGCACAATTAACTTAGCTCAGCATTTTCTCATACCGACCTTTAAGTATAACAGGTAGGGTTGCTTCCTGAACAACCGTCATTTTCTCATATCCTGCATCCTTAATTGCTTTCAACGATAATGGCGACACAGAGCATTGCTCAAACCTACAAGCATGTGTGAGCTAACATCCCACTCTTTCCAAACAGACAATCCTATACACAAGAGTAACAACGCCATACCTTGTTTCGCTAAGATAAGACCCACTTGCACCGGTGGAAGTAGGCCTGAAACTTGCTTCTCCCTTTTCCTTACCAGAAAACAAAGAGCTTCTACTTCCCATCTCAATCTCATCATCATCAGACTCACTGGCTCCTTCACTCCCCTCCTCCTTGATCAAATCAACAAAACTCGACACCGGCTTCTTCTCCCTACCCGAAAACCTACCACCACCTTCATCATCAGACTCCAACAATGCCGGCCTTCCTACACTTCTCTCCCCTCTTCCCATAACTCTCCCTCCTCTTCCCCCTCCCCTATTCTCAAACCTCCCTCCTCTTCCTCCTCCTCTTCCCTCAATTCTTCCACCTCTTCCCCCTCCCATTCCGCCTCGACCCGAAACTGGTTTCTTCTTCCACCCATCTTCCTCATCAGAATCATCAGAGTCCTCATCTTCAGAGTCACTCCCAAATCTACTACTAGGCCTAGAAGCCCTAGCCCCCAAATTTTCAGACCCCCTTCTAAGACTCCCACCTCTTCCCCTACCCCTCATTCCATCCAAATTACTACCTCTGAGCCCTAATCTCGCCCCACCTCTATCTCTCCCCAAACCACCCGATTCCCTGAACCCACCTCTGCCACTACTCGAATCCCTAACCCTAATATTAGCCCTCTTCTCGGGTAAATCTTCATCGTCCGTAACAACCCCAGCCCTGTAAGAGCCCGTACGCAGCTCACTAACCCAATCGCTCAGCTCGGCCTCGTCCTCAACGAGGCTCCTCGGAGCCCGGTTAGAGCCCGAATCCGACCGAGCCCGGGCGGAGAAATCGCGACGGGCGAGGCTTACTGGTTGTGAAGGGGCGAACCCTAGACTGAGGTACCTGAGCCTAATGGGGAGCTTCCGGGCAAGGAAACGGGTCGACCCGGAACATTGGTGGGTCGGATTTAGAGTGACATGGTAGGAACGAGAAATGGGCAACAGCGAAGATCGGAGGAGGGAGAGCGGTGGGGGTTTAACCGGCATTAGAGCTTGGATTTAACGATTCGGGGGGGGGGAAAAGATTGAATCTTTGGGTGATAGGGTTTTAGATAGGGTTTAAGGGGTTGTTGGAATTCCAGGCTTTTTGGTTTCGTATTTGACAACGGGAAGACGAGTGAGTGTAGGGCTCGGTTGGACACTAAACGTCGTCGTTTCAAGTGCTAAACAATGTACACTAGAAAGAAACTTGCAACAATCAATGTCTTTCTTCTCTTGTACTAATGGTGTTAACAATTGTACATGGCTACGCCTATGCTTTTTGACACAATAATAGTTACACGAGTTAGAGATGCTATGCTAGTACAAAAATGTCTAAATGTGTAACTGATGATTTACATAAAAAAAAACACTTAACTCTATGAAAAGTTTCAAAGAAAGAAGATATAATAACATTAACTTCTTCACCAACTAAGAAAGTTTGTCATCAACCCTGTAGAGACATGATCTTCCATTCACTTCCAACTTATACACGCTTTGTTCTAGACGTATTTCGATAGTGTACAAATTAGTATTCACGAGCCTTGTCCTCCATTAAAGTAGACAACATTCACCTCCTCCATCGGTATGATTCCATGGAATCTAAATAGCTCAAGAGCACAGCTATACCTCAAACTTAGGTGTGGCATTGAAGGATGGGATTCATGTTGTAGGAAGTTTTTGACTTTCAATTGAACAATTCTTAATATCGTGCCACTGAACTAACATACATAATCAAGTCCTCCTGTTAAGATGGTTAAACAATCATATCAAAGCTACCCTCCCAAAGGAAATAACATTTTATAGTAAATGTGTGATAAAGATAAAGACTTTTTTTTTTTGCGCACAAGATAAAGACTTCTTTAAGATAACATTAAGAACGCAGTATACACAAATTAAAAGCACACACCTTTGAACATGATGAACTGATGATTGATTAGGAGATGATCTTTGAGAACTTGTATGAAAGCTATGGTCTTCAAATGTACCCCGAGCTCGAGCTCCTTCCATGACATGTTGTGCCACTTTATTCGATCTCATAAACCCCATTGGATGATCAACAGACTCGAATTCTAAAGCTTCACTAGGCGAAGCACCTTGACTAGAAGAGTTAGTATCATCATATTGATAAAACATAACCATAGGTGTTGTTGGGACTACATGCCCATTTGATGAAACACGGTTAGGGTTCGTTCCTACATTAGTCGAGCTAGTTTGTCTATAAAGCCTCGAACTTGACTTGTCGGTCTGATTTCGATTATGATGGTTACGGCTTGCAACTCTAGACTTTGTTGTATTCCAGTTTCCTTCTCTATCTCCTCGATGATCATTTCTATCATAATTGTAATTGTTTCTTCTTGTTCCCGAAGAATGCCGGTCTCTAGAAGCCTTCTGCAACTTGGAAAAAAAAATATAAGATCAAATAATTACTAATTGTATACAAACAAGACAAAAAAGGGGGGGGGAAGAATTCAAGAAATGGGTCTTACATGATTTGGCAAATATGTCCCTGTACCGGTGCGATACCGAGGCATTTCTTGGTAATCAGATGCTAGTGTATGATCAGACATGGGATGAAAAGTTGCAAGATGAGGTGAATAACTTGTAACTTGAGAGAACATGTTCATGTTGGTCCCAAGGGCTCCTCCTTGAATATACCCAAGAGGTAAAATAACCGGGGAAGGGTAAACTAGCCGTGGATTTTGACATGAACGACCATATTGTAGATTATGCCAATGGCTAAGAAAGTCACTATTGAGAATGTCCTTGGGTTCTTCAGGAATTGATCTTCCTGTTGAGCTAGATTCATTCAATGCCTTCAAATCATCGTCAACTTTGTCACAAGATTCATCTCTAGTACTAGTACCACTAACCAATTGGGCATCAGAAGAATTGACATCTAAGGGGAAATTATAAAATGGAAGCATTGTAACATAGGGAACATGTGGACCAGTTGGATAGAATGAAAAAGGATGTGACCCAGATCCATCTGGGATCCTGTGATGTGACCCAGGGCCTAAGGCCATTTGGGGGTCCATAGGTAGAAAAGAATTAGATCCATTAGTTTGAGCTGCTTCATAGCCACCAAATAACATGTGCCTTGGAAGGTACACAACAGAACTTCTCTCACCCATCTCAGTGTTTGATGTAGTGTCAACTTGATTACAATCTCCACCCTCATCTTCCACATTTGTTGAGGCAGGTTCAAAGACGTGTTTCCCTTTCCCATACATAGTGGACTTCATTCCTCTTTTATCCTTTGTGATCTTTGGTCCCTTAGATGATGAGCCGTCACATGACCCCTTTGAAAAGGATTTGCCACAATGCCGAGATGGTTGAACGAAACCAGAACTCTTAGAAGTTGATGGTTGTTTGTTATTATTAGTAACACATACCATATTTTCATCATCATGAACAAAATGACCACTAGAACTTCCATCTCTTTCATGCAAGAATTCACTATTAGTGTTTCCTAGTACATTTTCTGTAGGCTCACCACACTTTCCATTGACTTGCTCAGCCGGATCCTCAGCTTTTGAGCTTAATCCTCCTATTCCATAGAAATATGGTAGTAGAGGAGATTGAACCATACCTTGAGGAAATGACACATTTGTGGGATCAACAATTGAAATGTTTTCGGGCATCAATGTAACCATATTTCTTCGAGCATGTCCAATTGAAGCTAGCATGGATGGGGAGAATGGAAGAGGTAAGTTAGTAGAAGACATGTTCAATGGAATAGGAAACTGTCCTCCAAAGTTATTCACAGAAGATGATATCATGTTCACAAGATCTTGCTCTTCTTGAAGCATCCCTTGTGCTCCCGCCACAGACGCCCATTCCTCACTTGAGTTAACATGTCCATGATCATCTATTGATGAAATAGAGGCTTGAGTTGATGTAGACCCCGATACCCCATTAATCCTCCTCCTATTGTTCTGTGCCTTTGTTAAAGAAGCGTGGTTTTGTTCCACACTACCGGTGGCTTTGTTAGGCCTACCTTGAGATGATGTATCGCTATATGTCTCGGTAAGCTCTGGACTAGATCTAGTTCTAGCAAAGAGATACTTTCCTTGGATATACTCATTCACATTCTTCTCAAGCTTCAAACTTCTTTGAGCTTGATCATAAATCTTTGAGTTGTTCTCATTTTTAGTATTTGTATTTTCTGAAGAATGGATAGAACTCTTAGTAGAGCAGGCATATGGGTTTTTCATACCCTCAACTATAGATGCATGACCAAATGACCTTTCATTTCTCTTCTTCTTCATAGGCATGCTCACATGTTTGATCAATCCATGAGATTGATCTACATTCAAAGGCATCACATTCTGAAGACTAGGAGTTGGGGCATCAGGACGAACACCGCTACCATGCCTCTCCCATGTGTTGGCAAAGAATCTATTTAGCTCGAAAACAATGTCCTCTTGTGGGCAATAGAGAAGCTTCGCCAACCTCTTTGCGCCAAACGCGAAAGCACTACGGATTCTGAAGAAATTTCCTAAAATATACATAACATCACGTATAAAAGCTACATACTTCAAGATGATCTTTTGCTTTAAACATTCCTTATATACCTTTGCTAACGCTTCTACCAAGGTTGTTGTTCACCCGTAACGGATCAATGATGTTGAAGTGCTTAGACATAAAGGGTTGTCCATGGTTTTCTTGGCTTGTAGGGAAATCAGCATAGGCTGCATTACACTTCTCCAAGAACCCGCTCGTTAGTAGCAACTCGCCACAATCCTTCAGAGGAGGATATGCTGTTCAATTTGATCAATCAATATAACAATACATTAGCTACAAAATGGTAAACATATGGATCGCCAAACTTGTAGTTAAGGCAAAGATTAATGGAAGGATGTTGTACGAGTGAAATCAGGCAAAGAGCAAATGGGTATAGGACCCCATAGGCTAACACAAAACTGATCCCAATCAAAACTGTTGAAGAATTCCAAGAAACGATATAAAACCTGCATAATTAAGCAAATCATATTTAACTATATAATGAAGTTATGACCTTTTTAATGAGGGAAAAAAGTATAACACGTACCTCAAGTGGCCCAGCAAAAGAGTTGTTGAAAATATGAAAAATGTATAGAACCAAGGTCTCGAGGGCATAAGTTGAGATAAGCCCATGATGTGCACCCAAGATTCGACTTTCATAGTAGCACCACGCCTTAATCAGTATAATGCTACGCTTGAAAAGATGGTTTTGATTTATCAAATGGTCAACCTGCAAATTATAGGCAAACACATTATTAGACATAGGCATAAAACAAATGATATGTCTTGCACATCATAATTACCTCTTCAAGAAAGCAAAGAGTGCATAGCCCACCAAGTTGGTTGAATGATATGTCTACAACAATGGTCTCTACTAGACATTTTATTATCTTTACCTGTGATATACATACAAAAGTTTTGATTATATGTCTAATCAACATAGATTTTTAGATAACTAATCGTTATAACATTTGATCATATATATACTCAACAAACCTCGGCTTGAATATACTGAACTTCCTTTACACAAAATTCAGCACTCTCATTCTTTTCCTCACTTTCAAGGATGTCACGGACTAAAGTGGCCCATGTGTCCTTGAAATTGGGATTGTTACTGAACACAGATAGGTCAATATCTCCATCTGGCAAATATGTTTTCAGAGGAACTGATCCAAAGGTGAATACCTATAAATACATCAAAAAAACAATCACATTTCATAGTAAGCATTAATGCAGATAAGGGTCTATTTAGATCGCATAGATAATGACATTATCCTACATTATGATGTACAATTTAACGCTAGCCACGGTTTCGAAATGTAAAAACAAAACTAACTTTACCTGGCAAGGGAAGCATTTCATGATCAGGCGTTGCACATAGTGAGCAACATCATTCCGTCGTTCTTCTGAAGGTGCGTTAGGCTGAATGCAAGCAATGAGCTCGGTGGTTCTCTCCTCAGCTCTCGACCACCTCTCGGCGTTGAGAGGACAAAGCACTGACCGACTAGATTCACTAGACAAAACTCCATTTAGCACAAGCCTACTTGGCCCTTCATGCTCGCCCATGCTAGGCTAATAATACTTTTACTCAGTTCCCCAACAAATATGATCTAAGCTCAAATCAAATGTCCCACCCCATCTATATACAAGAGAATGTATGTAATAACAAAAAGATGAACCGCAAAATCTACACAAACTATATTCCACAACGTTGATCACCCCCAAAAGGTCTCAAATTATCTCTATGATTTATAATCCTACAAGAACATATGACATCAAACCATCCAACGGAAGAAAGAATGATCACCAATTTTTTTTGAGAGTTTGGTGATCATTCAACCTAGGAAAAACTTAATATCAAATCCAATAAAATTGTCTAATAAAGTCCAAGCAGAAACCCTAGAGAATAAAAGACCCCTTGGATTAATATCGCTTCCCAAAACTTGGATTGCACAAACTAATATATCTTCCTATAAGAAAACCCTAAATGTAACAATATTGCCATGAATATCAACAAATCTGTGTTGCGTAACATATATCCATGAATCCAAGAGGGCCAAAATCCACAAAAGGATTACGATAATTGGAGATAGATTGATTGAGAGATGATCGATTTGGTTAGTAATTATTATTTTTTCCCTAATGCTAGAGCATCACAATATCCCTACGTTCATGGATTGTAGAGACAAACACAAGGGATTTTTTTGATCTGTTGCAAAAACAGAAGAATTTTGTCAATTCAAAAATCTCTTTTCCTAAAACCACATCATTTACAAAACATTCTTATTTGGATGGTCACTAATTTATTTTTATTTTTGGTAAATAATGGACATTAATCCGTTAAATTGTACAGTAAAAAAATTATAAAGGGCGGTTGGGCGTTCTACCCCTATATAAAGCGTCCGTCCGATCAGTCTGCGCCCTTTCTCCTTCCCAATTTGCGAACCTCTTCTCACGCCATCGCTGAGCTCGCCCTCAATTCGTTGTCTCTCTTCTGTCTCTGAGCTTACCGGCCTGACCATCGCCTCGTCATCTCTCCTGTCGTTCGTTGCAGACTTCGACCTTTTGATTTGGTGAGCTTTCTCAAAGAAACTATCGATTTAGGGCTTTTGTCTTACGAGTGGAAAATTTCTATCCTGCGAATCCGATGATTGTTCTTTGGGGTAAAACAACATCAGTATGCTTAGTTGTAGATGAATGGCTAAGGAAGTTCGAGTCTTCTTGATTTTGCTGTCATTATTTGGGAATTAGGGTTTCGGTTTTGTTTCAAGATCGTGACTCGAAGTGTGAATTGGATTGTTTGGTAATATTTGAAGTTAGGTTATGGCTTTAGGTCCTTGAATGTGTGAAAGCCTGTTCTAGGTGTAGGATGCTAGGTTATGAACTCCATGAAATGTTATTCTGAAAGTAGGTAAAGGAATGTAGAAAAAAAAACTGTTTGTTCAATTTCAGCTTAGGCCATAGTTATGATCTGAATTTGATATGGTCCGGTTTCAGGAGTCAGGATTAAGAAACGTATTAATATCAGCATGTCATGTTTTCAGATAAGCAACACCACCCTACTTCATAAGACAAGAGCTTATAGAATGATAGTCAATTCCCCAGGAATTCTAGTGGCTCTGTTCAAGTATGAATAAAATACAGTGACTATCACACTGAACATCCTATTGTTAAAAGTGAACTGAAGAATGGGAAGGAGAATATAGTCATCTACCATGAAAAATGTATCCATCAATTGGGGTTTTTTGGTTTTCCTCCTTCTCATGCTTCCGTGCACTTTTAACAATAGGATGTTCAGTGTGATGGTCATTGTATTTTATTCATACGAGCCACTAGAATTCCTGGCGAATTGACTATAATTCTATAAGCTCTTGTCTTATGAGGTAGGGTAGTGTTGCTTATCTGAAAACATGACATGTTTTTTTTAAAAAAAAATTCTCTGCCTTTTGCCTGTTCAAGCCTTGTGGCTTCGATTTCCTTGTACAAAATGCAATTTGAGACTATGACTGTGCACATCTCTGATCGTTATGTTATTCATCTGAAAAGCCACAAGTTTGCTTCATAGCCTGAAAACTCACAAGTTTGCACCTTTTTCAATTTGGCACGAAAGGTGAGCTATGGAATCTCTTGACTGCACTAGTGTCTGTAGGTTTGATCCCAGGTGCTTTAACAGCTAATAAGATTTAGTATGGAAAATGTGAACTAGGTTAAGAGTAACCAGTGAAATTGAATATGGCAGAATTCCTGGTTATTTAACGTTTGTATTAATGTACCAGATAGATCCAAGAAGATATGGCTGAAGAGGAAGAGAATGCGGCTGAGCTGAAAATAGGAGACGAGTTTCTCAAGGCAAAGTGTCTGATGAACTGCGAGGTTTCACTGATTTTGGAGCGCAAGTACGAGCAACTCCAGCAAATGTCAGATGATCCAATGAACCAGGTCTCTCAGGTGTTTGAGAAGTCAATGCAGTACGTGAAGCGATTCAGCAGATACCAGAACCCAGACGCCGTTAGACAAGTGAGGGAGATCCTAAGCAGGCATCAGCTGGCCGAGTTCGAGCTCTGTGTTCTTGGCAACCTCTGCCCCGAAACTGTTGAGGAAGCCATAGCCATGGTCCCCTCTATAAAGACTCGAGGAAGGGCACTCGATGATAATGCCATCCAAAAGATGGTCGATGATCTCGCTTTGATCAAGAAGTTTGAGTAGTAGATAGGATTTCACTACTTTAATCTGAACTCTCAATGCTCTCTATTACATGACAACTATTGCTGTTTGAGTGGACTTTGTTTGGATTGCAATTGAATTTCCTTGTTGCCTTCTTGGTTAAATGAAATACATTCGGTCCACTACTTGAAGACGACAGCCCATTTTGCCAATAGTTTTCAATTTCGAATCTGATATTCAAGAAAGATTCAATCTTTTAGGAGGATAAGGCTACATACACTCTTCAAGCCATGAACGCCCATGTAACCTCACACCGGCCACCAACTTCCATACCCAATCCAAATATTCCTCAACGTTTCTTCCCTGAAATCGCACAATGCAAAACCACGAGAGACCTGAAGCAATTCCACGCCAAACTCATCAAGACGGGCGAAATTCACGACCCTCTCTTCTCAGCCGAGCTCCTCCGGTTTTCCGCACTTTCAACCCACCACCGAGACCTCGATTATGCTCGGATGGTGTTTCGGCAAATGGGTAGCCCCAATTGCTTCTCATACAACACCATGATCAGGGCTTTCTCTGAAAGTGATAATCTTGACGAGTCATTTGAGGCTCTGGGTACCTTCATCCTAATGTTGTCCGATGAGCTTGTTGATCCGAATAGGTTCACTTTCCCGTCCGTGTTGAAGGCCTGTGCTCGGATTGGGGAGGTTCGTGTGGGTAAGCAGGTTCATGGGATGGTGGTGAAGTTGGATTTGGAGGGGGATGAGTTTGTTTTAAGCAATCTCTTGAGGATGTATATCAATGGCGGCCTTGTCTCTGAGTCTAGTCTTTTATTCAATAGGGTGATAAGTGATGATGGTGAAGATTTGAGTGACAGAAGAAAGGAGGGTAATGTGGTGTTGTGGAATGTGATGATTGATGGGCATGTGAGAGTTGGTGAGCTGAGGAGTGCACGAAAGCTGTTCGATGAAATGCCACAGAGAAGTGTTGTTTCGTGGAATGGGATGATAGCTGGGTATGCTCAGCATGGCTGGTTCAAAGAGGCTGTTGAGCTTTTCAGGGAGATGATGGACAATGATGCAGAGGTGCACCCGAATTATGTGACTTTGGTGAGTGTTCTCCCCGCCGTTTCCGGTTTGGGGACTCTTGAGCTGGGCAAGTGGGTTCATTTGTATGCTGAGAGGAAAAAGATGGTCATTGATGACATACTGGGCTCTGCTTTGGTTGATATGTATGCAAAGTGTGGGAGTATTCGGAATGCAGTTCAAGTGTTCGAGAGTTTGCCTAAAAGAAACGTGATAACATGGAATGCTATCATTGGTGGGCTTGCTATCCATGGCTATGCCACTGAGGCAATTGAATATTTATCTAAGATGGAAAAATGTGGGGTAAAGCCTAGTGATGTAACATTTATCAATGTTATAACTGCGTGTAGCCATGCCAAAATGGTGTCTGAAGGTAAAAGGTTGTTTGATTACATGGTCAGAGTACTTGGTCTGAATCCTAGGATTGAACACTACGGATGCATGGTTGACCTCCTAGCTCGTAGTGGCCTCTTAAACGAAGCAGAGGAGCTTATCTTGAGTATGCCAATGGAGCCAGATGATGTGGTCTGGAAAGCCTTGCTTGGTGGTTGCAAAATGCATGGGAACATTGAAATGGGAAAGAGAGTAGCCAGTCATTTAATGAAGATGGTTCCTACTGACAGTGGATCTTATGTTGCTCTGTCCAACATGTACGCGTCTTTGAAGGATTGGGAAGGCGTTGCTCGGGTGAGGATGTTAATGAAGGACAAGGACATAAGAAAAAGCCCGGGATGTAGTTCGATAGAGGTTGATGGAATGGTTCATGAGTTTGTTGTGGAAGACAACTCTCATCCACGGGCTAATGAAATCCGCGCAAAATTGCAAGAAATTGCCAGTGAGCTGGATTGTGTAGGGTATAAGCCAGATACCAATCAAGTGTTGCTCAATATTGATGATGAAGAAGAAAAAGAGAGTGCTTTACTGTATCATAGTGAGAAGATGTGTGTAGCGTTTGGCTTAATCAGTACGAAACCTCAGACGACAATTCGTGTTGCTAAGAACCTTCGGATATGTGATGATTGCCATTCTTCTATGAAGCTGATTTCGAAAATTTATAAGCGTGCAGTAATCGTGAGAGATAGGAAACGCTTCCATCATTTTGAGGATGGATCGTGTTCTTGCGGCGACTTCTGGTGACCTCCTGGCAGTTGCTGTCAAATTCATAATGGTTAAACAGTTACATGGGTGATCATGGAAAACACTTCCATTGGCATGTTGCTTTCAGACATTTTCCAGACGACCCACCAAGACTAATTTATATGGATCTTGAATTAGTTTAGATATCTGGCTATCATGGTCAAAATGCTGTTCAGTAACCAACGTTGACAAGGAAGCTGAATGTAGCTGAATGTAGTTTTAGCTCTGCAACCGAGTTGGAGGTTTGTCTCTGCCCCTTCTGTAGATGTTGAACACCTTCTGTTCTGATTAATGCATATGTGAAATCTTCTTTTCTTGGTAAGAGTATCTGCAAATCTAAGCAAATAGTTTCTGCAAATCTGTAATGAATAGAATATCTTGTTTGCATTGTTTTAGAATAAGAGCTATTGGTTCTCATATGCTGTTGGTTGCTGTCTATTTTAGGTTCTTGGGTTACAGAAGCTGAAAACTGTACTAGCTTTGGATTCAGTAACTTTGGCCATCTCTAAGGAAAGGTAATAGTTACAGGAACCACTTGTATCATGTAGTGCTTTGTCTAGTGCATTTAGATTGATTGGACACTAGCTAAAACAACATAATGCTGATGCCCAAAATACATTGACTTCAAACTGAAAAAAGTTGTTAGATTCTAATCTACTTTTTTCCCCATGCAAGAGCTTAAGATATGCTCCATTTTTGTGTCACTACTGACCATGTTTTTAGACGTTTCCCTAATGTTTATGGAGCAGTGACCTACCTCTGCTCAATGCTTGAAATTTTTCACAAATATGGAGGGTAGATAGGTTGGTTTGGAATTGCTTGTATGGTCTTTATTGTTATATTTGGATAAGATCAAAATGTATGTTCTTAACTTTATTTCCCACTAGAACTATAGCAACTTGAGGAATCAATCAACTTAAGAAAAGAAGATAGACCTTCTCTTCAATTAAAGCTGGAACTAGCACATGCACTGATGCACATGCATGCATTTGGAAGAAAATTTTAGATTGGAATTATATTGCAAAAGTGATTCTTAGGTCCACTTTTTTTATTTTCCCTACAATTTTCAGTCCCTAAACCGGTCTGGTTTTTGGACCGGTGTCCTAATTAGTCTTCTTTTTTTTTTTTTGGTTGAACCTAATTTAGTCTTCTTATTATGTTGGATGGTCTTGTTATAAATTAGCTTTGCCTAGATAATGCATGTCTATTGACTAAATAAAGTGAAGATAAACCATAATTATGCGTAATGCATGGGCGGTGATACCGTAATTAGCTTCAACTTTTCTCACCAAACTAGGGCTTGCCAAGGTCAAAATGTCAAAATCAGAAACAAAGAAAGTAAGAAGAAGAATTATAGTAATCTTATCTTCTACTTATATTAAAGTTTGTGAATAATTGTGCGATAGCTTTGACCATGCAAACTCCTATGACTTATCAGTCGGTTACATTTTCCTCCAGTAGTAAGTTGCCTCTGTGGGGAAATCAAAATCGGAGAAAGCAAAGAGATAAGGTTGCTTTCAATTGCAAACTTATCTTCTAAGTATCTATTTACCCACTTCATCATCGTTTTTGTCTGTTTTTTCGTGTTCATTTTTATCGCATTCTGAAACATGCTAACTTAAAAAACTAACTAGTTTAACCCCTTGCTCAAAAAAAAAAAAAAAAATTAGTTTAACCCCCGTATCATGTACGGGTAATGTGATAATAAATTCAATTTAATGGAGTATAGATATGTAATGTCAATGATCACGTTAAAATTATAAGATCATATATATTTATCTTCGTATTGTGATTAGTGTTTTTTACCAATAATAAATCAATTCATAATATAAATAATGTGGATTTGTTCAAAAATTACTTTACGATAAATATCATGTTTTGTTAAATAATGTAATATTTATCAGAATATTATAACTAATTCTTGATAAGTGATAAGACATAATTTTCGGGATAATTCATAATTTTTTGTAAATTGTAAGCAATTTTTATGGGATAAGATTATATGAGATTCTAACTACCTAATTTGTACTCCCTCCGTTAAGAAATACATGTCGTTTTAGAGTTTGTCTTAAAAATTAAGAATTCAAATGAATTGACTTATGTACCCTCAATCTTAGGAAGATCTTTTATTTTCTAGTATTGATTTAAGTAATTGTTTTCAATTGGTGGGGATAATATTGGAAAAATGGTGTTAAAATATCTAAAATGACAAGTATTTTTTAACAACTCAATCAGCCAAAAACGACAAGTATTTATTAACGGAGGGAGTATAAAAGAGGGCCCGATTGATTATTTTATTATGGAAATGACACGTGGCGCAAATTTTTGTGAAGGCATTGTCTCCGCTTTATACTATAGGTAGTATAGATTTTTATGGGATAAGATTATATGAGATTCTAACTACCTAATTTGTATAAAAGAGAGCCCGACTGATTATTTTATTATGGAAATGACACATGGCGCAAATTTTTGTGAAGACATTGTCTTCCCTTTATACTATAGGTAGTATAGATGTAATCCACTCCCATAAAATAAAATAACCAATCAACCTCTTGTTTTATTTGAAATTCACTTTTCATATTATCATAAACTAAAATAATTTAAAATAAAACATAATACATGTCTATTGGATTACCGATAACATTTGGGTCGAATTTACGGATCGGATTGAAAAGTCTATAAACAAGTCAATTGATTAAACTTTGTTTGTTTGTTTCATTCAACAAAGTGCAACGAAAGTGGACTCACACGAAGAACTCCATCAAACAACAACTTGCATTGCAATACGCGCAAAAAACCTAACCCCGTCCCGATTCCCGTACTCTCATTGGTCTATGACAGGAAAATCTGACCGTTCTCCAATTCATTAAAAAAAAGACGGAAAATGACAAATTACATGTGAAGGCCAGCCAATCCGTTTTAATTTAAAAACTCCCCCACATATTTCTTTCTTCTTCATGCCCACTTCGATTTCAGTGGTGGATGTTGTAGTCAATCCAATCACTATTCGTAGTTCCTGTTCAGGTCGAGAGAGGCCAAACGAGAGCGAAAGACAAGTGCTTTTCAGCGAACCCAGAAAGGCCATAGCTTTTTTTCTGTGATCGTGTTTGTGGATTGTGATAGAGCTGAGAAATGGAGGCTCAGTTCATCTCGAAACACCATAGGCATGTGATTGGGGAGAATCAGTGCTCTTCTGCTCTCACTGTGCATATCAAGGCTCCTGTCGACATTGTAAGCTCTCTTGTTTTTTCTGAATTTTGAATCTGTGTGTGGTTTTTGCTGTGGTGTTGACTATTTTTCAATTTGACTTGTTGCAATGCCTGGCTAAAATTTTCCTCCCTTTTTTTGATAATCTCTGTGATCATGGTTGTTTGATATGTTGTTCATCAATTAATTGGGTTTTTTCTGTAATGAAGGAAAATGATTCTTTGTTGTGGAAGTGTTTTGCATGATTTTATTTTTGATCACATGGATAAAGGTAAAAGCTTTTACTTTAAATGAAGAAGATGCATGGTTGCACAAGTGAGTGAATTACTACCTAATTTATAGTGCATAGATTTTCAGTTTGCTTTCTTGGTGAAGATTGATTCTAATTTGTGCAAATAACACATGCCCTTCTCACGTTTGTCCCATCTAAATTAGGTAATTGAAACTGTGTTCATGATAGCTAGAGCTTCAGATCTCATCAAATCCAAATGGTTATTTGGGTCAACATCCAAATGCCTATATCTGATTATATTCTGAATTTCTGATCAGGTGTGGTCTCTGGTGAGAAGATTTGATCAACCACAGAAATACAAGCCCTTTGTGAGCAGGTGTACCATGAATGGAGAGCTTAAAATTGGGAGTTTGAGAGAAGTGAATGTGAAATCAGGCCTGCCAGCTACAACAAGCACAGAGAGACTAGAGCTTCTAGACGACGAGGAGCACATCTTTGGCATCAGAATCGTTGACGGCGATCACAGGCTAAGGGTAATGATCATGCCTTCAATGTTGGGCCTTTTGAAGGGAACTATTCTTTTAGGAAAGACCCTTTATTCCAAAATTGTATTCCTACACTCAAAGAACTCTTCATCCTGACCAAACTAAGATTTTCTGTGAATAAATTGCTTCAGCTTGATTGACTTTGTTGTGTCTTCTTACAGAATTACTCTTCAATTGTGACTTTACACCCTGAGATAATAGATGGGATGCCAGGGACCTTGGTCATAGAGTCATTTGTGGTTGATGTACCAAACAACAACACACACGAGGAGACACTCTACTTTGTGAAGGCTTTGATCAATTGCAACCTTAAGTCTTTGGCCGACGTCTCTGAAAGAATGGCTGCGCACAGCCAATCTACACAGCAGACAAACCCGGTTTCCTGCTGCAGAACTCTTATCTCATGAAGAACAACACTTTTCCGGGTCTTGAAGTATGTAAGACGTATTGCATACCGTCACTGTAGATAGTTGGAATGTGTGGTTGGAGAAACAAACAACAGCTGTTGGAATGTGTGTTAGTCTCTCTGTTAAATTTTGTTCCCACTGTGTAGAAGTGAAAGCTTAGTCTCTGTGTTTCTGTAAATGCAACTCCTGAAAACTGTTAGCCATTAATTTTTCCTAGTCTTTGTTATGTTACGGACATGCTTGTGTTTTGTGATATGCTTTATGAATCAAGCTCTCCTTTACTTTATTCTTGCGTAAGTGCACTTGTAACTTGTCAGGATCATGGACAAAGCCATAAGAATGCGGGGTTCATTGTGATTTTTCTAAACTCTCAGGATAGATTTGGTATTTTGTTTAGCCATCATGAGTGTCAGTTATTATCTTACCAGAAAGGCAAAAGTGTTCTTTTTTAGACCTCAGTTCCACTTGCAATGAAAAAATTTCATTCTGCAACTTGCTTTTTCTGGGTTCTTGACCAAACCAAAGTATGCATGTTCCTAAACATATTGTACAAGACTTGTTATTATCACTTGGAAAAGCTGCATCTGTTTTGTTGTAATCTAACAAGCTGCAAATCTAGCTGCAAATCTGATGATATAATTCAGGTTCATTTCTTCCTGAATTCTAATTCAGAGGCAAAACTTTGATAAATCACGCTTCAACTAAAACTGCAATTATGCATTTCCATACGAGAGAGAGACATCAAATAAGGAACAACAACATCAAAAACAACAATAAAAAAGCAACTAAAAGTACACTAGTTTAATAATGAAGTTGTTTTACATGTATTCCTATTTCATGGATGTATCAAAAACAGGGTTTACATGAATGCTTCTTTTCCAATTGAAGTTTCATATAAGAGACAAGAAAAGCCATTCACCAGCACAGAGCAGAGTTCCCTGTAAACAATTGTGGAAGCTTACTTTCCATTACAACATCATCAATGGATGCTCCAACAAGCCTATAACATATGATCCTTGCTGTAAAAATCTTCCAAACTAAACCATCCCTAATTTACCAGCGTTCTCTGGGCCGTCCATCAGGGAAAACAGGAGTCCGAACCTCTTCGTTCTTTATAACCGCTTCCGCTTTTCTAGCTGATCTCCTAGATCCCAATTTCACACTACTATCACCATCATCATCGTCATCAAAATCAGGTGGCACATCATCCTCGTCGCTCCAATCATCATCATCATACTCTACATCATCTTCATCATCACCATCCAATAAACTATCAATATCAGACCAATCCTCTTTTTCCTCTTCACTCCCTTCTTCTTCTTCTGTTTCCTCGTCATTCTTCCTTTCCAATCCATTCAAGTTACTTCTCCTGACCCCTCTCTTCGGGGAAATAGCAACCAGTGCACGCATTTTCTCCTTTATAAGCAACATCTTATCCTTATCAACCAACTGAGAATCACGATACGCTTCACGAAGAAAAACCGAGTCCCGATCTCCCTTCAAGGAGACATAAAACATATCCGGGTGCCTAATCAGCATCCCTCTCAGCTGCTGTGAGAACCGAAACTCCTCTCTGAAGTGAGTGAGGTGATCAACCAGCGTTCGCTTCTCGACAGTCAGACTAAGTATCTCATGAACAACTCCACAAGCATGTTTTTCCTTCTCAGAAGTCCCTTGTTTAAGCTCCGAAAAATCCGAATAAGGAGAAACGTAAGGAATATCCCTAAACTGACAAATCCTCCTCATCTCACCCTTGGAAAGCTTAAGACCCTTCGGCAGCTGTACCACATTGAACTTGGGCGGCCTATCAAAGATCAAATTCTTCTCTTCCAATTCCCGAGCACGAGTCTCATCCTCCGCCATCTCAGCCGCCGACACAGCAAGCTCGGGATCCCAATGAGTCAGCTCCAAAGCCGGGCCTCGTTCAGTTGGAACAACTCTAAAATACTGCGGATACCTATGACATATCGTGTTACGAAACTCAACCGGAAGCCCAAGATCATTCTTCAAATGGGCAATCTTTTCAAGCAGAATCCTCTTATCCAATGACATCATTAACAGTTTCCTCAGCTTTACAACAAGCACATCCTCCATCTCATTCCTAAGCCTCAACTCCTCCAAATACAGCCTATCAGCTTCTGGTGTCATCCTAAACTTGAGGGAATAAACCCCCTCTTCGATAATCTCGAAAACACCGGGAAACTTCTTCAAAAGGGCGATGAATCTACGCTTCTTCTGAAGCCCTAGAGCCTTCCTATACCTACCCAGCTCACGAAGGGGCATGAGCCTATCAGGCTGGCTCAACAGAATCTTCCTAATCTTCATCGCCAGTTTCAATTTCTTGTCCCTTTGGATCACATTATCAAAGGGGAGTTCTTTCCTCCTCTTCACAGCGGCCCTAATTGTGAAATCCCTAAAATGGGTTTTCCTGTCATTGCACAGACTAAAAAACCTATCTTTTTCGAAGCTCAATGTTTGGCCCAGAAATGAACAGCAATCGGAAGACTTTAGGGAGAAACAGTTCCGATTGACAGGGAAATTGGTGGATTTATGCGATAGAAAGAAGGGGAAATTGATAGTAGAAGGTGAGGGTTTCGGTAGAGGAGTGAAGAGGGTGGATTCCATGTCGAGTTGCTTGATTAACAACAAATCATGTGGAAGGAAGATAGCTTACCAGATGATTTAGCCTCTCGGAGCGAGAAAGAGAAGTCGAATTGGAGCCAATTTCAGTAGGGTTTTGCAAAACCTCTGATTATCCGTTGCACCGCGGCGTGGACGACAAAGGGATAACCTGAGTTTTATTTCAAGGAAGATATTTCAGGCAAAGATTATACTAGTATTTAAAATGGGTAATTCCTCTCAAAAATTAAAAATTGGGTAAGATTTTCTATTGTTCTAGCTTATAAAAGCCCATTTTAAGAGGTGCATTAAAAACCCTCCCATCAATAATAAGTGACGATTGAACTAAAAAAAATATATAACTAAATTTTAATAATATATTTCAGTAACAGTTTGTATAGTCTACTCTTAATTGCCTCAAAAATTAGCATAACATAAAGTTGATTAAAGTGTATTGAAACATAAATTATGCTATTCTTTTTTTAGAATTAAGTAAAATTCTACTTTTAACATTAATTTTTTTTGAATTTTTTAATAGATTTTGTGCAATCATTACATAAGTTCTATTTTTTAATCAATTTATATACCAGTATTAAAAATGTAAAATTTTAATCAATTTCTAAATTCTTTTAGTCAAAATCATGAATACTGATTTTATATTTTCTATTCTAATATGTTTGAAATTGTCTTTGTACGATAGTTATGTAACAAATAGTTTTATTTTATAACCGTAAGAAATTATATTTATATATGATAATTTTTCTTTTAATCATAATATAGACATATTACTAGATATTGAAATATTTACTTGACCAAAAAAAAAAGGATATTGAAATATTTAATCACCGACTTAAGCAATGTTTTCCTAAAAAAACATCATAAATAAAACATCACCAAAAAAAAAAAGACATTATAAATACTGTTACGCGGAATTCCCCTTCTCAAATACGCAGAGCCCTTGACGATCTGCCGTCTGCGACTCCACCCTCCCTTGCCCTCCCTCAGTCGTCCCGTCCGTTCTGTAGGTCAGCCCGCCGTTGCTCGACGGTGTTTCGAGGAGGTACGTCTAGTTTATTTGCTCTCGGAATTTCAATTAGCTTAATTAGGGCAGTTAAGATTCAATTATAGGGTTGTTTTCGGTTAGGGTTTTGATTGATACTTGCGGAATAGGACGAATTGGAAAGCAATAGAACAAGGAGATGTTGTGCTTGGGCCAAATCCACGATATCAGAGTATCGTAATAGTTCATGTTTCTTGAGTATTGTTTAAAAAATCTAAAAACCTAGATAGTCATATTCACATCACTGATTGAATGTTTCTGGGGTTTTGATTAGGCTCTTCAAAGCAAGAATAAACCAATCCAGAAGAAGGGAAAGGTTGCACAATGGCAGACTCCAATGATCAAAACCAGGCCCCTTCTGAAGACTCCAATGATCAAAACCAGGCCCCTTCTGAACAAGGTAT
This sequence comes from Polygonum maritimum, assembly GCA_963924305.1. Taxonomy (NCBI): domain Eukaryota; kingdom Viridiplantae; phylum Streptophyta; class Magnoliopsida; order Caryophyllales; family Polygonaceae; genus Polygonum; species Polygonum maritimum. The sequence continues at coordinate 44,478,474 of OZ002731.1, read as the reverse complement.
GTTGTTCTTACTTGAATCCTTGAGTTGTAGTCTTTAAGGTGAAGAGAAATATTTCGGATATCGAACAACTTTGTACTGATCTGTATTTCAATATTGCAGTGTGTAATTTCTTCCGAAAGCCGAATAAAAACAAGAACATAAGGAAGCGGGCTGTTGAAACAGAGGATGATGATCAAGATGCTAACGGCGAGAGCTCGGTATTGCAGAGCACCAGAAAAGTTGCCAAAGCAGACAACAAGTTGTTCTTTGCTACAGCCCCACCTAAACGGGTCTCAAGTGAATCTGGTGAGACGTCCAAGAACACGATGTTTCACTATGAATCAACCAAGGAAATTCAGGTCCAGAACGATAACAAAGCAACGGCCACATTGGAAACCGAGACGGATTTCTCACGGGATAATAGGGCTATTAGGGAGAGAGTTCTCAAGCAATCAGAGGATGCATTGAAGGGAAAGGGGAAGCCATCTGGTGATGACAAGCAGCTGTACAAGGGTATACATGGGTACAAAGATTATAAAGCCGGGTTTCGTAGGGAGCAAACTGTGGCTTCTGAGAAGGCTGGTGGTTCCCATGGGCCACTTAGAGCATCGGCTCATATTAGGGTTTCAGCTAGATTTGATTATCAGCCTGACATTTGTAAGGATTACAAGGAGACGGGTTATTGTGGGTATGGTGATTCGTGTAAGTTTATGCATGATAGAGGGGATTACAAATCGGGCTGGCAAATGGAGCAGGAGTGGGATGCGGCAGAGAAGGAAAGAAAGAGGAAATTGGCTATGGGAATTGAAGAAGAAGATGATGAGGCTGCTGGTGCAAATGATAGTGATGATGAAGATGCTCTGCCATTTGCGTGCTTGATTTGTAGGAAGCCTTTTGTGGATCCAGTTATTACCAAATGCAAGCATTACTTCTGTGAACATTGTGCTTTGAAGGTAATTTAATCCCTTTGTTTTGCTATTTCGTACTACCTCTGCTCAGAAAACATTGTCATTCTAGTCGTCTAGTGTTTGTTAGAAATTGCTTTTCATTTTAGAGCTGTAGGTATTACAATATCTTTTTGTTGGAATTTGCAAATATAGGATTTTTATATGCAAGTTATCTTTAATCATTGGCTAAAAATGAAGTGAATAGTTAAAGAAATTAAGGAAAATGAAATTTATAGGGTGATAGTTTCGTTTTTGCATTGTATAAAAGCCTAAAATGACAACCTTAAGTAAACAGAGGAGATACTCCACTATTAAATTGTGATATGTACTTTGGTTGTGGATTTTGAGTATCTTAAGGAATATTGTCAACTAACAACAGCTCTGTTCTTTTGTTATTTACAGCACCATTCCAAGAACAAAAAATGTTTTGTATGCAATGAGCCTACACTTGGGATCTTCAACACCGCTCATGAGATACGGAAAAAGATGGCATCAGAGAAAAAATGAGGGGAGCAATTGCCATGCTAGGTGAATCTCTCTTTTTCTTACCTCTTAGAAGAGTTACTACCTTTGTGTATCAAGACCCCATTTTTCGCCTTTAGTCATGATCTCTGATACTGAAATCTTATGGAGCTTAGCTGAACTGCTTAAGTGGTTAGGTAGCTTTGTAGTAGATGCGATGTAAGATGTTTGAACTCAAAGAGTCCCCACTGCAATTGAGACAATACTTTTCTTGTATCTTCTTGTTTGATCTCTTTTGCAGTGTTTGTTAATTCGAGCTTTCTAGTTACGTCGTCTCTGATAAAAAAAAAGTTCACTGACAGCTAAATATTCAGTTGTCTGATAAAACATGATTCTTTAGTCAATTCTGGTCCATTGATCATTGCTCTTTCCCTTGTTCTTATGCTTCTTGCAACAAGCTGTTTTCAGATAATATTTGGTGAAATTTGATTGTTAGTCTGTTCATATTTAGTTGAAGTTCGAATGTTATGAGGAAGAGTTATCTGATTTTGTGACCTGCAATGCAAGTTAAACGAAATTTGTTTTTGCTCACTGTGTTGCTATTATGCTATGGTTTCGTTACCATCTCATTTTATTGGCAGATTAGGAGAGAATATATCCTCACCATCTCATCTTTATCTTCTGTTTGGTATTTTTGTGTCATGACTTTCTCGTGCAAATACTAAGTTTTGTGTTGGTTTTTTCTTTGGACCAATTCGGATTGTCACTTTCTGGTTATTTTAGTATGCACAGGAATTAGTAGAAATGTACCCTTTGTTTTGTTTTGTTTGTTGGCTCACTTAAGTGAACTTATTCATGTCTCTTTTTTTTTGTAACTTTGATTGGTAGCCAATCTCTTGGTAGGCCTGTGGATGCACCTTGTAGGAATATTTTCTTTGGTGTACTACTGTACTACTACTAATTATAAAAACATTGACGGTGGATTTTGGATTCCTGTGGGATGCTTATCAAGAACTCGGTTGATTAGTAGATGGCTCATGGCACACTTGAAGATATCTTTTTAAAGCTTTTTTTTGAGACATTATTCTATTTTTGGAACCTTGTCTTCTTCTCTATTGAAAATAAAATATTTTCTAGTATTGTAATGTTTCTTTACCAACCTAGTTCACTTAGAGTCAAATTCAGCAGTACACTGATCACTTGTAAGCTATTACTCAAAAAGCTCATATGAATTGTATATATTGTATAAAGTACTAAAGTAGGCGGGCTACTAACACTAAAAGGCTCATAATGTAGCATGCCATGTTAGACAAAAGCCCTAAAATCAATATTCCACCAAGATTTACGTATTGTTTAACCTTGTAATGATTTCAACCACCTTATACTACTATAGCTTTATAATTAAGTTACCATGTCCCTATAGTTTGCATGGGGTATACATCATCGAATTCAGTCTTCTTTCTACATCTCTGCAGCCTTATAAAAAGTCTAAAAAGAAATTTACTCCGGTTGAACGGGGAAAAAGGTGAAAAGAAAGCCGGCCTAAACTTAAAGATGGTTTCTATTCACACGTACCTATTTTGTAACTCATTTATGTTTGGGTTAAAGACATCAATAGCCTATTTTCACTAATCAATTCCAATAATATACCCTTAGACAATAATTTGGACAATAATAACCTATTACATAAAATTGGACAAAATTGCCCTCTAAAACCAATTTACGTAGATTTGGAAACCTCCCTTTTACAGTTTTTACGTAGTTCTCCATACCTTCATCCTACAATCTTCCTCCCACCGGCCACCTTCCATCTGCCGGCCGCCGCCCTACCGTCGCCCTCCTGCCGGCCGCCGCCCTACCGTCGCCCTCCTGCCGGCCGCTGCCCTACTGCAGCCCGCCGCCCTACCGTCGCATCCCTACCACCGCCATAGCCTATCCCAAATCTACGCATCTACACCGGCTACCATCCTCCCGCCAGCCACCTTCCTCCCTCCGGCCACCATCCTCCTACCGGCCACCATCCTCCCGCTAACCACCTTACGCATCTACTTGGGTATGTTACATTAATTTTTTTAGGGTTTGTTACATTAAAAATTATGTAGATTAGATCTTATGTAAATTAAAGTTGTTAAGATTCTGCTGCATAATATTTGTTAGGCACTTGTTACACTAAATTTTATGTAGAATAATTTATGTATGTTAAATTGTTAAATTAATGTATGTAGATAAGATTTATGTAGATTTAGTCTAGTTTATTTAAGTATTACATTAATTTATGTAGAGTAATTTTGTGTATGTGTTACATTAATTTTATGTAGATTAGATTTTATGTAAATTAGAGTTGTTAAGATTCTGTTGCATAATATTTGTTAGGATTTTGTTACAGTAAATTTTATGTAGAATAATTTATGTATGTTAAATTGTTACATTAAATGTATGTAGATAAGATTTATGTAGATTTAGTCTAGTTTATTTAAGTATTACATTAATTTATGTAGAATAATTTTGTATGTGTTACATTAATTTTATGTAGATTAGATTTTATGTAAATTAGGTCATGTATCTTAATGTTTTACATTAATTTAAAAAAAAATGTGTTACATTAATTTTAATGTATTATAATAATTTTAATGTATATTAAGTCATGTATATTGTAGTTTGAATTAGTGTAATTTAATTTAATGTAGAGTAATTTATGTAGATTGATTTAGTGTACATTAATTTTACGGAAATTCTACGTGGTAACCCTAGGGTTTAACATTATTTATATGGTGTACCAATCTTTTACGTATTATACGCGGTAACCCTGAGATTAATAAGAAATTCTCTTAATATCTAAATTATTAAAATTAACCCTAACAATTAAAAATGATTTTATAAAAAAATTGGTAGATTTTTTTTTCATCAGCGATGTTGAAATTAACCCTTATTAAGGCACCGGCCGTAGACGCGCCCGGCATCGCGCTGATGATCTCCAACTCGATCGGCTCCTGGTTCTCGTTCTGCAGAAGAAGGCGGTGTGTCCTGTCCAGCCTAGGGTTGTTCCGGTTCGCGCTGGGGTTCGGGATTGGGGGCAATTACCCGCTCTCGGCCACCATCATGTCCGTGTTCTCGAACAAGGCCACGAGAGTCATGTTCATTGCTGCCACGTTCTCGATGCAAGGGCTCGGGATTTTACTCTCGGGACCCCACCAGAATGACGAGTCAACGCTAGCGGACGCCGATTTAGCCTGGAGGCTGATCCTCATGTTTGGCGCCCTTCCCGCTGCCTTGACTTTTTACTGGCGTATGATGATTCCCAAGACCGCGAGGTTAATTAGTTGACCACTTAATTAATCACCTTCTCTAATCACTTGTACTAATCTGCTAACTAAACAGATTCATGGCTCTGGTGGAGACTGTGTAGTTGAACGTGTTGCAACTTGCAAGCGACCAGGGACATGGAGAGAGTGTTAGACGTTTTCATCGGCGATGTTCCCTTTTAAGATTTTAATTTTTTCCCTTATAAAATCGATTTTAAAAGTAATTTTAATATTTTGGATATTGGGAGAATTTATCATTAATCTCAGGGTTACCGTGTGTAATATGTAAAAGATTGGTACACCTCGTAAATAATGTTAAACCCTAGGGTTACCACGTAGAATTTCCGTTAATTTTATGTAATCTTACGTAAATTTGATCTAAATCAAAATTTTCAATGTAAATCGAACCGTCGCCATTGTTGGTGGCCGACGCTGGTTGTCGGCGGTGTGACTAGGGCGGCTGGTCGAAATCCAACGGTCCGCAGGCAATGTCGCTGGAGGAGAAGAGTTTCTCATAATCTTACGTATCTTCTTGTTAGGATTTCTCTAATTAACAATATTTTAGGAATAGTTAATTATCTATTAATTTGTAAGGGTATTTTAGTATTTCTAAATTAAAGGTGTAGTTTTGGAAACAATAATGGATGAGGGTATATTTTTGGAATTGATATTTGAAAAGGGGATTATTGTGGGATTTTTGTCTTTATGTTTTTGAGTTAGGGGATATTATTAATTAATTACTTAGACAAAGTAATGTACAACTTTTTAAGGTAGTTATGTCCGATGATAAAAGAAAAAAGTTTAAAGTATAGTTTCTAGCTTTGGTGGATGATAGTAAACACTACGGAGTATAAACTTTTAGCACTACATCTCATTGCTAGTGATACCAATTTCTAATGAAGTACTAGCTTGAATTTTGTACGTTTACCTTTTCTAAAAGTTGGGTATTAATTATTCCGGATCCAATAAACATTTCATGTCATGGATTACAACTATTCAAAAAGTTCATGAGATAAAAGTAAATATAAAAGATACCAGGCTCTATAGTGCAATTTCCCATAAATATATAATGCTAGAACGAACAACTACTAGTCAAACCCAAAACCCTCCAAAAAGCCTAGTTTAAAATTTCTTCATAGTGCTCTATTTTGTATGTTTGGTAGGAACTGTCGTTCCATCTCTCTGTCAATTTCCTGTCTTCACAACTTCATCAAGGCCAATGCTTTTGCAACAAATACCATTAAATTCTTAGCACATACTTATTGAATCCATTAAATTTCTTTCTTTCTTGCTTGCTTATATAAAGAAGCTAGAAACCGAACCCTCCCTAAAGCCAAGACACATTTACATTTTCACCTTTTCCTTCTGTTTCGCCTGATGCATTAAATGAGGAACCCACTTTTTTGAAACATTTTTCCAAGTTTGGGTCTTCAGTCCAATTCTTTAAAAGCTCAAGCAATACCATTCCATTGGAGCTGATCTCAGTGAGTTTTGTCTCCACAAAATGGATAGGCGTAGAAGAAATAAACAACCTAAAACAGAAGAGAGCAGCTGTTCTGAAGGTATTATTGTCTGGACCATTTCTCTTCTCATGGGTATTGCTATTTCTGGTTCATCTCTCTAATGGGTCTCGATCTTTTTCATCATTTTTTTCCCCACTTTGGGCAGTTTTTGGATTTTCAACTTCTGGGTATTGGTTTTTGGGTGATAATCTGAAATGGGTCGGTCTCTAATCTCTATTTTGGTGATTATTCTTGGTGTTATGGGTGCAGAAGTGAGTAGCGTAGAATGGGATTGCATAAACATGACAGAGCAAGAGGAAGATCTAATTTACAGGATGTACACTCTGGTTGGTGACAGGTATCTTTCATTTCTTCTTGTTGTCAAATTGATAAATGGAGTTTTGCTGAGAGATTTTGGGTTGAAAGAGTCCAGTATTGTAGCTCTTTGATTTGTGCTACATTTGCATGTGGGTTTGCATGTTTTGGAATTTGGATTCATCGTAAATGCTTATGGGCCAATGACTATAGTTGCGTAAGAAAACACAATAATTTAAGATTGTTTTGGGCAGAGTTTGTACTTGGGTTGTTGGAAGTCGGGAGTAATATTTATTGCATTATTAAAGTAAGGATGATTTGGATTTATTTAACTATATGTTGGTTGTTTTCAATTATGGATTACTTTATGGGTTTACATCTTGGTCGGGTAAACAACGTACTCCTATGATTTAATTATTCCTGGGACGAGTTGTTTGATGAAGTCCTTTATGGATTAATTTTTGTGTTTGCATGGACATGGAGGCTAATCAGGCAGGCTAGTCTATACATATTTATATTTTGCTCTATAGTCCATTCAAATAAAATACTACATGGTTATTCTACCAAAATTTAAATAAAAAAATACATGGTTATATTTCATTAATTGAAGAATTTGAATTAGACTTAAAATTTAAACCATATATAGTAGATGGCACATTTGAACTAGCTAGCTAGTTCCTAGTTTATTTTTGATCTAAGCAATATAAAGTCAAAACAAGATTTTACTGAAAAAATAGGACATATACTGTATATGACACCACATATGTAAAAATAATGGTCCGTACAAACAATGATAATAAGTGAAACTAACATACAGGTGGGACTTGATAGCGGGTCGGGTACCCGGTCGGAAACCGGAAGAGATAGAGAGGTTCTGGATAATGAGACATGGCCAAGTTTTCGCCACCACCACCGCCCCCGCCAGAAGACACCGTCGGCATCCCAAGTAGCCGATTGCTTTCTACTTCTTTTTATTTATTTATTTTGGATCCCTGTGTTATTTTTGTTCAACCACATTATGTACTTCTGCTGGCTAGTAATTAAGTACTACTTAAGAATATTTTTTACTAGCTCCATATTGTTTCGGTTTTTGGGTGCATTTTGGTGTCTATTGAATTTGAAAGTAAGTAAGAGCAAAGGGATTTGTTGATTAGGGTTGTACGTACTTGAATTGATCATATAGTGCTAGTTATGTAACGTAACGTACATCCCACTTCTTTAAACTGTTTGGATGTTGATTTTGGCCGTACCTTTCTTATCTAACATTCTTCATTTTCCGTACGATCGATCTTATCCTCTACTATCAAGCCTGTGGACCAATTTCTTGCATTATTGTTGATGGCGAGACTGACTTAAGTGTCCGTTGGGCACTTATCAGTGTACCCTTTCGCTACCCCCAAAACGTCAGTGTAAACGCTGCGCCTGGGATAGGAGAGTACAAGATATTAAGGTCCGTTCGGGAGGAAGCTTAACGAAGCTTAATGAAGTTTGTTGAAGCTTGATTTTTTTTTAAATAAAGTATTTTTGTTGTTCCGTGGATCATTATAGCTGGAACTTCTCTAGCTGAATTCACCGGAATTAAGCTAGAAATAAAAAGTTGTCTCCCACAAGCTTAACAAAGCTGAATTGATCGAGCTGAATTCAACTCCTAATTTAGTTTCAGCTAGTTTTACCGAACAGATGGGTGAATAATAAAATTCAGCTTCTGCTCCCGCTACCTTGAAACGCTCGTGCCAAACGGGACCTTATCAGCTGGCGTCACGTACTTATAGTATAGTGCCAAACAAATGCATTATGTGGTTTATTGAAGGGTTCAAATCAAAGTCTTGATGGAAAAACTTTCTTTTTTCAAGAAAACGAAAAAACCTATATAGCCTAAATGACCATCTTTTCAGTTGAAACCTAAAGTTTTAATTTGGGCAATTCTTAATGAGGTTAGGGATATTGAATAATACACGAAAAACGAATTATCATAAAGATTTTTATAACTTACAATGGCCAAACGATTCCAGAAGTATAAATAGATGAATATAACTTTTGTTCCATGCACAAATTTCATTTATATTTTAGAGGTTGATTTTGGTGAAAACTTTTCTTATCCTATAAACTAAAAACGTGAACAAAATACATAAATATATGAACAATAGAAAGAATTATGTGAACAAAATCATGTTTTTGTTATAGATCGTATTAATATATGTAATAACAAAATTTCTCAAGATCATGTATCATGGATCAAATCACTACATATAATACAACAAAATCACAAACATTTTTGGATTTCACGTATTTCCTGTTTTAGTGTTTTATATTCATATATATCTATTTCAGGTTTACCTATTTGTGTTTCATATTCGTGGTTTTTAATTTATAGTTTAAGAAAAGTTATAAGATAAAATCTACGGTATAAGACATTGTATTCGCGGACCGGGTTTGACCACGGAATTTCTTGACCCTCCAAAAAAAGAATCCGCACCGACAGGAAAAAAAAATAAAAATAAAAATAAAAATGCGAAGGAAAATATGAGGACCATCCCGAAACTGCAAATTTGCAAAATCTCATCGCTGGAAGAAGAAACCCTATATTTAGTCCGAAAAAGCCTCTGCCTCCATCTCTCCGTTGTCTCCTCCAAATTCGCTCTCCATTTTCTTGTCTTCAGGAGGTCGGCGTTCGAGATCTTCTTCTTCATTTCTCCTTCTAGGTTAGCCTCGTTTTCTCCCTCTGTTTCTGCGTGTTTGTTGCTTGATTGGTTTCGAATTCTGGTATTGCAACGATTTTATGAGCCTTTAACGTCTTCTTCTGGTTTGATTTCGAGTTCTATGAGCAAATACATGGTTTCCTCTATGATCCGTATCAGCTGAATTCTGTTGCGCTGTGTGAAATTCGTTTGAGCAGTTGTTTTCCTCGAATTTGATGAAGATCGTTGAATCCGTGCTTCGGTTTAAGCATTATTTGGAATATGATGTCGTATAGTGATTTTACCGTTTGTTGTGAATCGTATTTTCATCTTAGAGACTTTTGCTTGATTGTTTCTGAATTCTGGTATTGCGACGATTTTATGAGCCTTTAACGGCTTCGTCTGGTTTGATTTCGAGTTCTATGAGCAAATACGTGTTTTCCTCTATGATCCGTATCAGCTGAATTCTGTTGCGCTTTGTGAAGTTCGTTTAAGGATTTGTTCTCCTCGAATTTGATGAAGATCGTTGAATCTGTGCTTCGGTGAAAGCATTATTTGGAATCTGATATTGTATAGTGGTTTTACCGTTTGTTGTGAATCCTATTTTCATCTTAGAGATACGTTGATCTGGTTTACATAGAATGTATTGCAAATTTGATTAAGACACTGAAAGGTACTATTGAGCTACCGTTCCTGTCATATTGGGAGCCTAGTTCTTCTCATGTTCATCAATTTGTGATGTCCTTTTCATTCATCAAGCTATGCTTTTCTCTTTTTAGCCTTTCCTGGTATGTATATGAATTGAAATAGTATTGTTTCATGATTTCATCAGATATGGGGCGTGGAGTCAGCAGTGGAGGAGGCCAGAGCTCGTTGGGTTATCTCTTTGGAGGAGGTTTTGAAGCTCCAAAACCTGCTGCTAGTGCTAGTAATGATAATGCACCAGCTGCTCCAACCGAAGTGCCCGTGAAAGAGGCCGAGGTTGCCAAGCCTGTTCCAGATCCCCAACCTGTGGATGTAGCCAAACAAAGTCCAGCTGGGTCCAATCGCAGCGCTACCAACAACTATTTCCGTGCTGATGGCCAGAACTGTGGCAACTTCATCACAGTATGATAATATCAGCTATCATTTTATTTTAGCTGTGTTCTTTGGAATTATAAGTTCGAGATGATGCATTTTATATTGCTTCTCTAAAAACTGAGCTCAAGAAAGAATGCTTCCAAGAGAATCAGCTAAGTTCATCTCAAGCCTGGATTTTTAGTACTGAAATCATGGATTTAACGTCTAGCTTGAAACAGAAAACATAGCTGTTTAATATGATTGCCACATGATGAGACCCATATGAACTCATTGATCCTTCTGTTATTATGGGATGCTAATCTTTTTGCAGTGCATGAATGCCATGAATCTGCCCTTGATTTTTTATGTGAAAATGTGGCAAAGAACCTGTGATATACTGTTTGGAAGGAAAGTAACAATTTCCATTCCCCTGTTGCAGGATCGACCCACAGTTAAAGTTCATGCTGCCCCAGGTGGTGATTCCTCCCTGGATTATCTGTTCGGAGGCACCCGCAAATGAAACATTTTCGTTGTTTTTATCATGTAAGGCGTTCTTGTTACCTTCCAAAACGCAGTTTGCATCTGTCTTAAGACCTGACAAATGCAACTCTCTTCTGTGATTAATTAATGTACTTCAAATGTCTCAACTGTGTAAACAAGTGTTACATTTTGAATCTATATTGTTGTCCTCTATATGATAGCATGATCAACTGTTTGTCCTCGAATGGCAGAAACCCAATTTGGATTGGGCCGAATAGACCATATGGATAGAGCACATTGCATGTCATTGAAACCCATCTGCTTGATCTTGAACACTTCATAAATCCTAACTAATTACACTGTAATTTGTCTACCACAATGATAACTAGTGAATAGAAATGCCAATAATCCTACTTCACTAGTAAGCTGTGCTGAAGTAGCTGTCGACAACATTATCCGTAAAGATCTTCAACACTGCCTCATTCTTAACACACCTTGGCATCTTAAACTGAACCACATTGGAAGCCTCCATGGAGCTCATATAAAACTCCAGAACCTTCTTGAAGGTTCCACTCCTGACAACCCTTAGCTCTAGCGGACCAATAGCTTTCGATGCTCGACTTGTCACGTATCCCAAGTCAGCGAACGCCTTGTCCAAACAATTGCAGCATTTCTGCAGCATCGGTTCCGTCCCCACATCTTCCTTGCTAGTAGCATTACTCAGCTCCCAGAAGAGGACATAGTGCTCGTTTCCTGAGGAAGTTTCTGCTTGGCTGGTGTAGTCAATGAGCTCAATCCCTTCCTTGGTTAAGTGCATAGTTGCTTTATCAATTGCACCTTGTAAATCTTTCTCTGTGGTCTTGTCAATGTGGATTGAGAGCATCACATCTCCCCTGCAAAGGAACTTGATCACAGGGGCTGAGTTGTGGAAGCTTGTTACCTTCACCCAGTCTCCTAATCTATACCTGTACATGCCTAGTTGCATAAAAAACATCTTTGGTAAGAAGGTCTTTGGCAAGAAGCTCAAGCTTTGACAAATTTATGCTAGAAAAAAGGATCATCATAGTACCTTGGAAGTTGGTGTAAACGAGCTCGTAAGTTTGACCAACCTTGACATCGGTCAAGCCAACCGGATGGAGCTCAGCTCTTTGCCCATCTTTCTCGGCTCTGATCTCATCCAAAGGTATGAACTCAAAGTAGGCAATATTTGGAACCACTGTGAAGTTGATATTTTCGGGGGCGACTTTTGGGTGGATATTAGTAGCCACCCATCCCTCAGTAGCTCCATAATCCATTCCCATCAATGGCAAACCTCCAGCATAAAACTTCATCTTACCCAAGTAATGTTCAGAAGTTCCTGTCATGACAGCCAACACATACTTAGCATTGGGGAAAAGCCTGGGCACTAAGCTCCCCCAACACTTTGTCGCCAACTCACAGCAGATTTCGTTAATCTCGCTAGCTGTTTCCGGGTCAGGTCGGCCCAAGTGAGCTGACACGGTGGCCCGGAGGGACTCTGATGTGACCCGGTTGATGCCCGGGGTCCCATGGTGGATGTCATGGCAGAGCTCTTCCCATACTTGAGCCAGTGTTTGGAATGCAGACACCATGTTGTGTGCAAAGACTGAGAAGATGTATTGGATTTGGTGGCGGTTTTTGAGTCCCAATAGGAGGTGGCAGTATAGGGCCTGGGCCGGGTCTGGGGCCCATAAAACTTCCTCTGGGCTGGACCTTTTGGGCTTGAAGGCAAATCTGAATTTTGGATGGCTGATAATGTGAGAGCTTAGGAGTCCAGTTACAAGGCCAGCTTGGTTTTGGGATTTCTTGCTGATGTAGAGGAATTGAAGGGACATTTTGGTCTCGTCAACAGGGTATGTCCTACATAATCACCCAAAAAGATTTGAGTGAGAAAGCAACAATCTTTATCTATTACTAGTCTATTACCCAAAAAAAAAAACATGGATTTGATAGGTAAGATGAACATAAGTTGCATTCTTGCCTAGTTGCCACTTGCCACTTTCTCTTTAGTTTGTCTTATTGCCAATTCGCATTTTCTGATAGACTTAAAACAGTGGAAAGGTGAGATCTAGGTAATTATATATTGGTAACAATATGACATGTACAATGTACTATATGTTATTATATGCTTTCTTACATGCAAGTTCCCTAATAATTATCCAATAGAATATTCCAGCTTTATGGCAATTAGGATGGGCATTAAGCAATCTTGTAAAGGAAGATGGATTCAGAGTTTGCACAAATGCCCAATGCCCATGATTGGAGATTTGGAGTTATAATAATGGGAGAAAGAAGACGTGGAGGAATAAAGACAGGTTTATATGGAAAACCCGGTCATTTACATGGTTGTTAAGTGGATATAAAGTCAAAGAAAACTACACTCATCACCAACTATGAAAATGATCTTGATTATAAAATTTAATATATTTTTCAGATGAAATTTTCAAAATTGATAATGTGACCCACTATGTTTTTCAGTGGGTGACAACGTGTATGATGAATCACATCATTGTTATCAGCAAAAACTAAATAAAAACTAAGCTCATTCAAAGGTGACTCTAATGAAGAGAAAGTGGCAGAAAGCAAACCCTACTTCTTCTAGAAAGCTGTTTAGTGGTGCTAAATGGGAATGGAATAAGTGTCTCTCAAGGCCGTATTCAAACAGATCATAGAAACACAGTGACATTAGAGTTTTCAGGAACATAGCTTAAAAGTGAGTTCAACTTTACTAGTGGACCAAAACCTTGACAAATTCACCTAAAAAAAACAATCTTTTTTACCTGTTTCTGTAGGCATAGGAGGTGATCATTGATTGAACATAAGCATCAATTGAGTCCTCAGTAAAAGGGCAAATCTTGGGCTTCCCTTGGCTTGTTCCAGAGCTAATCAATCAAACAACACCCACAAACTCCCCATTACCTAATTGATCAAATCAAGCCAAACCCACTTTCTTAATCATAAATCTAAGCCATATGGGAACTGGGTTTTACCTCAGGGATATGGTAGTGGCTGGCTTTCCCGTGAGGACTCCGGCCACTTCTCCGGCAACAACCCTATCAAGATAAGGCCTGAGATCAGAGTAGGTGGCCAATGGAACACAGGCTTTGAAGGTCTCAGGATCAGTCTTCCCATTCAACCCAAATCTCTTCAAGTATTCAGCTTCCTTGTTTTGTTCTAGAATCTTCTCAAGAACCTCTCTTTGTACTCTTTCAGCATCCTTGGTTATGGCCTCAAATTGCTCAATCACCTTTTCTGAGCTCAGCTCTCCTCCTCCAATTTGTTCTTCCTCTGAGCTTTTAATCATGCCCATGTCCAAATCCATGGATTTGGAGAGTTTCATCCTTTTGCGGGCATTGCCATTTGCTGTCAACATACAAAACTCACTTCCCATTTGAACCCAAAGCTATGAATGAGGGGAGAAAGAAGGGGTGGGAAAGGGAGAGCAAGAAAGAAAGGGTTGGATTTGTTTGTGAGGTTCTTGAGAGGGTTTTCTTTTGGAGGATTTTCCAGTTGCAAAATTGTTGTGGAATAGGCTTTATAGTAAATGTTGCATCTGTAGTCTGTTGGGTTTTGATAAGGGGCTTTTTTGTGATTGATGCCCAAAGGGTATTTGCACTATTAGGAAGATGGGCCCATAGGCGGCTACTGAATAATAGATTAGTAATCATGGGACCCAAAAATGCTAACTTTGTAAACTCGTGCAATTCCTTATTCTTGTTCGTCCAAATTACAATTGGGGTAAATTAAAGTCTTTAAAGTAAATAGTTTAGGCTTTATCTTTTTAGTATTATACTGTAGTTGATATGGCTCGAGGTAAGGACTTTGAAGAGAAAAAGGCTCTAGGATTTAGAGTTTAAGGTTTGGAGGAATGCCTTGTGTTATACAGTACCTATTATTTCACCTCTTGCTAATTTTAGTATAGTAGTAATAGGTATGTGTGTTGTGTGTGTTTTAATCTTTCTCTTTCGTTATTAAACTTTGTTTTTAAATTTAGTGAAAACATTCCCCTTAACTTGTTTAGAATAAGAATTATATATGACCCGATTCATAGGACGTAGCTCAGTTGGTACCTAGATAGCAGGTCCTGGACAAATATTGTTGGGAATTTATTTCATGAGTGCCTCTTATATTTTGGTGTCCTACTAAGATTTGCCCATTTGACATTTTGTGGAAAAAGGGAATGAAAGGCATAACTTTGCTTTCAAGGGTGTCACCTTTGTTAGTGTATTTGTCCCTAGCTAATGACAAGTAGAATCTGACCCATATTATTATTTAACCTGTTTGTGGGCTTTTGCACTTATCTTTATTCTGTGAATCTAGTTAGGAAGATGGAATTTGTAAGCAATTGGTGATTAGTGACTAGAGATTTGGAGTGGGATACACTCAATATATCAAACTGCCAACCAGCTCAGCAATTTCATTTCAGTGGATTTAAGTTTTATGAAATCTTACTGTTTTAGTAATGAGGTTTTAAAATCATTCAAAACAAGACAACTTGTGTTTCTAATTACCAAAACACAACCTATATGAGTTAATATATATAGCATAACTTGCAACATAAACTATTTAATGGGTAAATTATCCACATTACGGTTAAAGTTATGCTTTTGGAGTTTTGGTAAAATTTGAGCACGAGTGCTATACAGAACAATACTCCGTACTACAATACTAAAGTCAACAATTGTGGCAAATGACAAAATAGAGCAATTTTGTACAGTTCTTAAAAAGATCAAAAGGCCAAAGCGCCAAATTAGTGTATATGCCAAGCTGTCAGAAGATTCACTGATGCAAAATGATCATTTTAATTTGAAGGAGTGCTAATTTTATTGGTCATTCATAATTGACATCATCACTACATTCCCAGATATAAAGGGGTAAACTTTACCCAGAAAAGAAATGCCACTACATTTGGCTCTAGAGACCACAATGCCACAGATTTCCCTATTGTGAATCAGATAAATGCCTAGAAAATTTTAGACAACAATACAGAGAACCATGTCCCAGAATTCGTTAGATCAATAAGCGCAAATAATATTGCACAAGGTTCTGAAATTTATCACACACAGAACTACAGAAGGCCAGAACCTAGAAAAAACAGCAACACTTGTTTTAACTGTAAGCAGTGCTAAAGTAGCTCTTGACAGCATTATTGTACAAGATCTGCAACACATTCTTGTTGTTAGGATTCACACACCTTGGAGTCTTGAACTGGCTCATGTTGGTCCCTAATGTAAGATAATGTTCCTGAATCTGCGTAAATGTTCCCTTCTTGAGGATCCGAAGCTCCAACGCCCCGATTCCGCCAACTTTCCTAGAGCTCATGTATCCCGCATCAACGAAGGCTTTGTCCAAGCAATTGGCACACTTCATCAAGATGCTTTCGTTGGCATCACCGGTCAACTCCCAGAAGATTACATAGTGACCAGGCTCGATTGCCCGGTCAACAAAGCTTGAGAAATCTACAAGCTCAACTTTCTCGGTGGCCAGGATCTTGCTAGCCTCTTCAACCGATTGCTGCAGGTCTTTCTCGGTGTTCTTGTCTATGTTTATGGTGAGGAGGAGGTTGCTCCTGCACATGAACTTCAGCTCCGGTGTTGAGTTGTAGAATCCCGTTACCTTCACCGTGTCTCCTAGCTTGTATCGGTATAAACCTGAGTTCAAGATGTAGTCAGTGCTCTGGATGGCTTAAAACTCAGAAAGTATAGCACAGCAAGTAGTCTTACTTATATTAGGATCAAAAGATAGAATCTATCTGTAATATGTTTTTGAGATGTGGCTTGTTTTAGAGTTGAATTTACTAGCCTCAACATTAGTAAAGATTTGTCCTACAAAGGGCTTGTCTATATTGTTTTTCTTCTGTCTGTTCATTTGCCAAAATTAGCAAAAACCAAGATAGTTATGTCCAATTAGCAACAGAATTGTACCTGCAAAGTTTGTGACAACAACTTCGTATTCTTCACCGACCTCAACCTCAGTCAAGCCCACAGGCTTAGGCTCAAGACCATGGTGCAGGGCAGTTTCCTTCAGAGGTAGAAATTCAAAGAAACCGATTTGAGGAAGCACAACAAAAGTGGCAGATTCAGGTGGTAGTTTAGGATGAACATTGGCTGCAATCCATCCTTCTGAGGAGCCATAATCAGCAGACACCAAAGGCAGAGACCCAGCAAAGTGCCTTAGCTTCTTACAATAAGGCTCCATTGACCCAGTCAAGATTCCATATACATACTTACAGTTTGGGAAAAGCTCAGGAACCATTCCATACCAATTCTTCAAGCCTGTGCATTTTCTGTTTATAAGGTCTGCGAGTTCCGGGTCAGGCTTGAGGATCTGTGCAATGGCTGCTCTGACAGATGGGTCGGTTACCCTTTTGGATAAGACTCCGTTTCTGATGTCAGTGCAGAGTTCTTGCCAATGTTGTTGGAAGGTTTCAAAGGCGTGGACAATGCTGTGTGCAAAAGTGGAGAACACGAATTGGATTTCTTCGCGGTGTAGGAGGCCACAGAGGAGGTGACAGTAGAGGGATTGGTGGAAATCAGGGCCGAAGATCACTTCATTCGGGCTGCAGCTTTGAGAGCGAATGCTTTTCATCCTTTGAAGATATTGCGGATGCCGGAAGACGTTTGTGGTTGCTGTTCCTGCTGTTAGGCCTCCTGTAGTGTTGAACTGCTTACTGCTGTAAATGAATTGTAGGGCCTTTCCCTTTTGGATTGGGAATTCCCTGCCAAGAACAAATGAAATGTGACTACAGTTATAGAAGACTTCCTTGTAATTTAATCTGTACTGTTCTATTTAGAACCAATCTATTTAATGCACAAAATGTTATTGTCAAACTACATAGACTAATGTTTCACCTGTTTCTAAATGCATAGGAAGTCTGGTAAATCTGCATAGTTGTATCAAACAGTTCATCATTGAAAGGCACATACTTAGGCCGGCCTTCCGTCGTTCCAGAGCTACAAAACAAGAAACCAACAACTCATAAGAAACTCATTGAACCAAACTCAACACACTTGACATATAGTGATCATGATCAAAATCTCACCTCAATGACATGACAGTAACAGGCTTTCCTGTAAGAAGAGGGACAGAATCACCATCAATGATCCTCTGAATGTAGGGCTCCAAGTCCGAATGCGAAACGACAGGTACGCATTTCTTGAAGCTATTCAGATCAGATCTTCCATTCAACCCAACCTTCCTGAGATACTCTGCCTGCCCATTATCTTGGAGGATCCTCTTCAAAGTCTCCTCTTGTACTCTCTTTGCATTCTTTGTCAGTTCCTCAAACTCCTCCATGACTTTGTTTGCATCAAACTCTTCCATCTTCTCCAACATCTTCACACGCCCTAATTCACCAATTGCAAATTTCTCATTCATATAATCAAGGTAAGGGACAAATGACGATCCCTAGTTGGCTAATTCCCTATTGATATCTATTACTCTAAACATGACATGTGAACTCAGACTGATTAATGACAGTACAGAGAAAAAAAAACAAGATTAAATGCAATTTCACGTTCAAGATCAATCCAAGAAACCACAAGATTTTCGGATGGTGGGCCTCCAAAGCAGATATCAGCTGGAAAAATTCAATTTACATCTTCACTACTGATGAACAGTTCAAGCAGACATTAAAAATACACACACAGTGAGTACTACAGAGTCAAAGCTAGAAAGAAAACTAATATTGTAAAACCCTTCATGGGAGCCACCACTCCAAGATGATAAGAATCCCCATCCCCTTCTAATCCAGGAAATCCCATAAACAAACCATATCACGACGTGTTAATCAATGAGAGCATTAATTAGGATCTGGCAGTAACATCTTATTTTAGTAAAAAAAAAAACAACAACAAATACGGAGAAATCGGCCAATTTGAAGGCCTACAAACGAGAGACTTTCCACTGAAAAGCCTCTTTTTAGCAACAGCCTTAAATTAGCATATTTACAAGAAAAGCTACCAGTATTACTGAAAAGCTCAAATCTAGCCTTTCATTTCATTTTTCTTTGTTCTATTCTCTGATTCCGAACAAATTGCCAGGAATAAAGGCGATAGCGTCGTCAATTACACGAATCGGAGCACTATGAGCGCGGATTCGGAGAATCAATCCGATCGGGACCAACAATTTCACCGCCGGAAACGGAACAAAACATAAATCAACGACGGATTCAAGAATCGATTTGAATTTCATACCGGCGTTGACCGGAAATAGCTCGCCGGAGTCAAACGACGGCGTTTTAGCACACGAAAGAGAAGAAAGTCGCTTGACGACTTTCGAGTTAAGATCTCACGACACGTGCAGAAAAGGAAAGGGGGCGAAAAAAGAAGATTTAATTGTAACCGACTCTCGAGTGAGTTTCGTTCGGAAACTGAAAGCAGAGAGAAATGGAGACGAAGAAGAAGAAGATTATTACCTTGTGAGATTTGTGAAGTTGAGAGCTAGAGAGGAGGAATCTTGCACTGTTTTAGCTTCGAGTTGTTAATGGCGATGACATGGAGGAAGCGCCCAATTTATAGGCGTTTTTTTGTAAGCTTGTAAAAAGGGAGTATTGCATTTCTGGGTCCCACATTATGTAACGTGATTTTCAGGAGTTTTAAAATGGTGGTCAACACTATATAAAACCGAGTTGTAATTTTTTTTTATTATTATTATAAATTATTTGTTCATAAACAAAGAAGTTGTTCATGTTGAATGTGTGCGATCGATGTTACGTGTGAGCCAAATATTGAGAAACAATTATGGATGTGTGATTGATAACAAGTGATCTTTTTATATGGATTCAAATCCCAACTATTACTAGCCATTAGTACTTTTTACGGAAATTTCACGTGGTACCCTCAAGTTTAAGGTAATTTCACATGGTACCCAACTAGTTTAAAATTTTCACATGACGCCCCTTATATTTGAACAAATTTTGCCCCATGCCCTCTTGAAAGTTAAAACATGTTTTTCATTTGTTTTTGTTTTTTTGGATAAAAACATAAAATTTGATTTTAAAATAATGTTAAGTCTTCACTCTTTCTTACGGAGTATCAATTATTTTCTAATGATAATTCTGTTTTTTTGTTATCATTATGCTAATTGAAAATTTATTATTTTTTTGTTTATGTTTTTGGATAAAAACATAAATTTTGCTTTTAAAATAAAGATTACTTTTCACTCTTTCTTATCAACTCTTCTCTTCAAAATTTTGCTTTTAAAATAATTATAAAAACATAATGATAACTTTTCACTCTTTTTTTGTTATAAAATAATGATAATTTATTTTTATTGTTTTTGTTTTTGGATAAATACATAAATTTTGGTTTTAAAATAATGATAACTTTTCACTTTTTTTGTTATAAAATAATGATTATTTTATTTTATTTTTTATTTGTTTTTGGATAAAAACATAAATTTTGGTTTTAAAATAATGATAAAAACATAATGATAACTTTTACCTCTTTTTTGTTTTAAAATAATGATAGTTTTATTTTTTTTGTTTTTGGATGAAAACATAATTTTTTATATGTTTTTATCCAAAAACAAAAACAAAAAAAAACAAAATTTAACTTATTTTAACAAGATGGGCATGAGGCAAAATTTGTTTAAATATGAGGGGCACCACACAAAAATTTAAAACTGGTTGGGTACCATGCGAAATTGTCTTAAACTGGAGGGTACCACGTGAAATTTCCGTACTTTTTAATACAATTTTTGTCGTGGTTGTCTTGCAATTCCGGTTTTGTTGTCATTTTGTGTATTTTTTTTTGTTTGTTAGTCATGTCGATTCGTCTACATTAATTACTGGATTTTTTAACCTCTCGATATACCATATTTGTATAATATATCGAAAATCTTTCTAATAAATGCGTGAACCTAGCCCTATACCAAATATGTTCGGAAAAGAAGAACAATGCAAGTGACCCATGTCTAAAAGTAAAACAGCCTCAAACTATGAAATGCACCAAATCATGTGATGTCAATTATGTATTATACGTTTTTTAAGAACAATCTCAGAATCAAACTATATTAATTCCAATTAATCATGGTGGGTAATGTATCACATCAAATTAAATATTATCCAAAGTTCAATAGTAGATCTCAATCCTCAAACTATTCCAAAATTTGAATAAAAACAATCTCTTGTGATTAACCATTCAAAAATAGATATGGTACTGACATGTCCAGCAAAATAGGACCTATATATGGAACACCTAAGTAAAACATTATAATTATGATTGATATATAGATGAGAATACGATATTATCATTTTTTTATACTACGTTCATTAATCACTCGTGTATTATATGGGCACTTGTACTGTGGAAAACAAGTAAACAAAGTAAGAAAATACGGTAACAAACTAACGAAACCCTTCATGTGGGATTTATGAGCATAGTTTGCACGCGGTTTACGCTGTTTTGTAGAGTATTTAATCGTGTAAATGACAGTCATTAACAGCTAATTCCATGGGGCTTAACCAAAAACAAAACAAATCCATTTCATGTGAATAGGATCTCCGAACATCGTGGGCAAAAACCTCGACGATCGGTATGAAAAGTCAACAATAACTTGTCGTTTTTTTTTTGGTCGAAAACACTCTTGTTCCTAAGGAACCATGTACTCCACCAAAGGTTAAAGACGGTCTCAAATTGGGGCTTAGAGATTTTATCTCTGACTTTGTCCATGTACTTAATAGGGTGACGGTCATCATAAACAATACTTCTAAGTTTTCGTTTAAGGTCCTGGTCAAGGAGATCATACGCTTGGTTTATGTGGCTACATTCCAGAAAAAGGTGAAAGGCGTCTTCATTTGTGTTGTTACAGAACGTGCAACCTTGAGGGACCGCAATGTGATTTAACGCGAGCCTTGACTTAGTGGGCAGCCCGTTTCGGCACATTTTCCATAGGAAATTCTTTTGTTTAGGGGGAATGTTAAGTTTCCATATCCAATCAAGATCGATTGTGGGACTACTTTTCTTATCCTGAATCCATTTCATGGTAGCATTCGTGGAGAACCAACCATTCCTACTTGGTCGCCAGTATAGCCTATCGGTGATATTGTTAAGAGGTAATACAACTTTACAGACTTCGTCTACCTCTTCGGGTTTGAGGACACGTCTCAGCTTCTCAATGTCCCAGGTTTTATCGTCCTGTATATAGTTGCTAACAGTTTCGTCCTCGTCCCATATGGGCAGATTATAAAATGTAGGTTTAAGCACCCCCTCGGTTATCCAGTTGTCTTTCCAGAAACGTATTGTTTTTCCATCGCCTACTTGCCAAGAAAGTCCGGTCAAAAAACCTTCCCGCAGGCTCATTAGTTTAGACCATTGCCATGATGTGTTACACTGTTTTTTATAGTTCCAAAGGTTAGAGGATTTTAGGTATTTTTCGTTAACGATTTTGACCCATAGATTTTCCGGATCTGCAATGAGTTTCCACAACAACTTCATCTGTAGTGCTTGGTTCATATCTTCAATTTTAGCAATCCCAAGTCCACCATGGTTTGTAGGTCTACAGATAGAGTTCCAACTAATGAGTGGTTTATATCCACTTTGTTTATTCCAGAAGAAGTTGCGGTTGATTTTATCTAGCTCATCATGGGTAGCTTTTGGGAGGTAGAATGATTGCATTAGATAGTTTGGTCGAGCTGAAAGGTTAGCCTTGATTAGAGTTTTCCTTCCTTCTTGTGATAGGGTATTCGCTTTCCATTTGGCGAGGTGGTCTCTTATCGTTGTTACATTATGCTCCACTTTTTATCGTTTTTTTCTATTATGTTTTACAAAATGTCATTTACTATTTGTGCTAAGCTTCTTCTTCTTTTTTTTTTTTGGCTGAGTCAACCATGACTTGTCGTTGTTACATTATGCTCCACTTTTTATCGTTTTTTTCTATTATGTTTAACAAAATGTCATTCGCTATTTGTGCTAAGCTTCTTCTTCTAATTAAACTTTAACATGTATATTAGCATGAAATGATTGAACTATACGCATGACGAGCTTGTTTAAGGAATTGTATATGATCCATAATAAACGGGACATTATGAGCACCTGTGCCTTTTATGAGCAAATCACGTTGTATAAAATCTACTCCGTATATAATTCCAATAAATTTTGATTTGATCTAAGCAACGAATAAACTAGATCAATACTATGGGATTTTGACGGAATAACTATTACAATTATAAGTTGCATTTTTAATTACAAAGGGATACAAAATAATGTTTCAATGTTGCAAAATGACATGATATGGAAAATTATATATTAACCGGAAGTGAAGGCCACCTAACTCAAAACCAGCTTGGAACGACAGATTAGCTTTGCCTGGTTAAATATTACTATAACTATTTAATTGTAGGCGGTTTTTGTTTAATTATTATATTAGGTTATACGCGGTTACGCCTTCTATCTTACGGAGTATATTGTTACTAACTATATATAGTCACATTGATCATATGATAATACCCATATATACAAAAATTGTAGTATTAAATATAAGAACGTACGTAACAGACCACATAAGTTGACCAAAGTGGCTAATCATTTTTTTTTTGGTCGAAACCAAAGCGGCTAATCATTAAATAACACTAAAAATTAATACTGACATATATATAAACGCGTACTTACTTACATGTCTTAGAACGCGCAACTTTAGGCTTGTTGTTTTATTACATGGTGGTAGAGTTAACACTGAATACATAATCATTGTAACGTCTAAATTTAATATCACTATCGATTCAATCGAAATTTTGTGTGTGTCAGTGGAAGTCTCGTTCACAAATCACAAATCACAAATGGATGTGGACTCATCTTCTTTTGTTGTAGGTAACTTCAAATTAAAAGTGATGAATCAAATTTTGAAAATTAGAAAAAAAATGTCTATAATCATAAGCTAATTTTAGAAGGAAAAAAATCTAAAGAATTCACAAAAAAAAAAATTAACAAACAAATCTCATATATTATTGTGTAGCACACATTAGAAAAGACATGTTAGATAATACTCAGTATTTGCTAGATCCACATGATTTTATTTTTTTTGATGAAACTATGTCCACATGATTTTGAGTCACAATAAATGTAATTTTTCTTCATCGATCATTTAACAAAAATGGAACCGGACAAACTCTTTATTATTGTGTGCGTAATCGATCTCTAGCTAATGTGTATGCAATAATACTACTCCGTAGAAGATAATTTTAGGTACTTACTTTTTTTTGGTCGAATTTTAGGTACTTACTAAACTTGATTGTTCATATGTTGGACGTGTACTTCCATATATAGCTCCATTACTTCATGTCAATGCCACGTTTTTTCAACGGGTTTGCTAGTCTATATCCTTTAAGTATAAGATATACATTTTGTTATAAAATGACTTATTGTTTTTATCATTCTAGGGCTTTAAATCTTTTTTTTTCTCGACGGGTTTATTTATTTTCCTTTAAGATTTTAATTTTCAAAACTAAAAAACCTTATCGATCTTATTCTCTTTTAGAGTGTTTTTTTTCTTTTAAGGTTGTGTTTTCAAAATTAAAAAGCTCATCTTATTCACTTAGGATATAGTATATGCATGGTTAGAAAGACAGGCTTCACTAAACCACAACCTAAACATATTAAAGGTTACACGTATATTTCACATAGCGTATATATTCTATATATATATATATATAGCACAAATATTACAAAGTCCAAAATTTTCAAAATAAGATAAATATCAAAAAAAAAAAAACGCCACTTGAAGAAATATTCAAAATGTCCCCACTTGAATTGTGATTAGGAGGCATCGACATCGTCGATTTCAGTAACTTAATTTGGTCCACTTCAAAATGTTCTCAATAAGAGCATGGGTGGTAAGAATCAAAATCTTCTTCTCCATCTATAAATATCCCATATCAAAATGAGAATACAGTTGACCAAAAAAATAAAGATGGAGATCGAATATTACAAAAAGACTCCTCATATATACTTGAACTAAAATGAGTTGAATTTTAAAGTTTTATTAACTTAACTATTACTCTAGAGTTGACATGCATATCCAATGTATAATCTTTAACTTAATTAATTAGCATATAATATAATATAATCTTCAACTTAATTAAGAATTTAAGAGGAGTTGGCGCAGGACAGAAAGAGTTGCAGGGAGAAGATCAGCGTGGTGGACATCTAGTCAACTTGCTGGGGGAGCCAAGTGGAGCCGTGTTTTCTTTTGTTAGCCGTCAGTTTCTCGCTTAGTGGGCTTACTTATGTATAACATTTATATAGTTTAGTCTTTTTAGTCTTTTTCTTTCTTCTTTCTTTTAGTCTTAGCTGTAGTTTTGGTTTGATGTTGGTTTTTAGATTTTTCGGGTTAGTTTGTTGAGTTGTCCGGTCTGTGTCCTTTGGGTTATATTGGGCGAATATCATCTAGGTCTGGAATGCCCCCGTCCTGACCCTTTAGATCCTACTTTTGTGGGATTCCCTGGGCTTGTTGTTGTTGTATAATATTCTACGTTCATAAGAACAGGCTTACGTGACAAACAAAAATGTATTGACTTTCTTAGGAGATTAATGGGCAATAGTTCTTCTCTCCAGGATTTTATGTTGCTCTAATGTTCACCAAAAAAAAAAAAATGCTCTCCCACATTATTGCAACTTCCATCCACTCATGGGCCAACACCAACATAAGTACATAATACAAATTGCACTCTCTTTCTTTTCTTTAATTATTGATGCAAACTGATAAAGACTACTTTGAGTTTTAGTGCAATTTCCGACTTTTTATAGCTTTCATAAAAGGAAGAAAGAAAGGGTACTTTGTGTTACACCACATATATATCTTTGGCTTATTACGTACTCCCTCCGTCCCTTTATGTTTGTCCATATTCCCGTTGTTCCGGAATGTTCGTCACAATTCTATTCTTTTTATTTATATCACTATTTTTTTACACTTTTTACTTACTTTTCTTCCTCATTTCTCTCTCCATCCAATCATCTTCATCAAATACATTACAAATAAACGTTCATAAACCCAAAAATAAATAATATTTCAATAATTTTTTTTAATGTTCATATTTATTGGATTTTTTCCATTAAGAAAACACCCATTTAAGGTATATTTAGATTAACTTTTTTGAGCTAAATTTCTCAACCTCTATTTTGGTATATTTTTTAATCTTAACCTATCTTCACCTTTTTCATTTCAACCACTTATATTACTCCAACAAATACCTCTTACATATTTTCTTAAGTTAAGTGAAATTAAGCTTTATGGACAAACATAAAGACACGGAGGGAGCATCTGCTATCGATATAAGAAAAATGGGTACGTACCTCTCTTAGGCTAGACCCTTTCTTTTTGTCAACTCTTAAGATGGTCCTGTTCATAACTTACATGACTTTTTTATCACACGTTTAACTTGGGTTTAGAGTTGACCTACAGCTCCGGACAAACAAGTTGACCTAAAGCTTTGTCCAACCTTTTTATTTTATAAAATTTATTACTACTCTGGCTTAGAAAATTAAATATTGTTGCTTCAGCTCTAAATTTTATTATTAAATATTTATAATTTAATTTTTTTGTAATGATTTATAAATGTTATATTATTCATTTAATAGAGATAACACATGCTACCTAATAATCTATGAAAAAATATTAAAATAAAAAATGGCAATCTTTAGTCAGGATAAGATATCTATGGCTTATCTGAGTCCAGTCAATTAAACTTGTAATATTTTGTATAATATATCTTCAAAATTAAGGATTTAAATGAAATGAAAACTCTTCTTAACCTATAAACTAAAAACCATGAACATGAAATAGATCGAAATACGTGAACATGAACTAGATATACGTGAGGACAAAACAGGAAATACATGAACTCCAAAATTGTTTGTGATTTTGTGTTATTATGTGTAGTAATATGATCCATAACGCATGATTTTGAGAAATTTTGTTATTTTATATATATATATATATTAATACGATCCAAAATAAAAACATGATTTTATTTACATATTTTTTTTCTATTATTCACGTATTTATGCATTTTGTTCACACTTTTAGTTTATACGATAAGAAAAAATTTCACCAGAAGCAACCTCCAAAATTTAAGAAAAATAAAGCTAATCAAATTTTGTGAAAGTATATCTACTTAGCTAGGTTGCTATGAGAAATCCACAAGATGTTCGAAAACAACAATCAATCATTATTATTTGTAAGAGCATGAATATCAAGGGAGCAAACAAGGTATCATGAGGTATCAAACAAAAAAAGAAAAAAAAATGGAAATTGAATGATACGTATCGTTGTGCGATACGGGAGCACAAATGAAATAGGGGAAAAGGGGATACGTGCAGCTGCACTACTGCCGTCCACAATTCCACATGGCAAGATTAAGTTTTTTTTTTTTTGGCCAAGGTTTACACTTTTAGCTAAAATAAAAATATTTTAAATATACCAAAATTAATAAATTTATTATTTATCTATAGACACTAATTTTATATATACAGTCAAGTAGTAATTTATTAAAATTAATATAACATGGTTAATTAGTCAAAGTAACTATTTAGAATTTATTATTGATATTTAATTAGTTAAAAATAATTATAATTATTAATGATATTTAATTACATAGATAAACAGTATACATTAATTGATCAATTAGATAATTGTAATTGTGTATAGGTAATTAAATATATGTTGGAAAGTGGAAATTGAAAAAGTGGATTACAGGAGTTCATTGATATTTAAGTGGGTATCACAAAATCAAATGAAAAGAGTATGAGATGATGTAAAGGAGAGAGAAATAATAAAACTAGTAGATTTTTAGGTATTAGGATATCATGAATATTCATTTCCTATGTCAATACAAAAGAAAGGTAGAGCAGCAAAGCAGCAACTGGCTAGCCGGAAAATGGAGTGTCAGAAATGTCACGTGTTGATGTACTACAACTAGTACAATATTCCATGTTGGACACGTGGGATTTCCTTCTATTTTTATCGCCTTATTATTAATCGCACGTGATTTAATGTTGACATGAGGCACTATAAATTTTGCTAAAGGTTTAGCGGTATGATTAATGAAATCATTATGTAGTAGATGGAATAATGTTGATAATGGTTACGTACAATTATCAGTTACGTTCAACAAAAAAGGCTTGACATGAGTATTTTTATATACTCCGTTTCAATAAACATGTCGTTTTAGCCATTTGCACATATATTAAGGAAGCTACTAAATGGACTATTATACCCCTAATTATTACCTCACTTTTTTACTTTATTGAAAACCACTACTAATAAACTGCTAATGATTATAAGGGTAAATCTGTAAAGTAAATGCCCAAAAATATAAAACGACATGTATTTTGAAACAAAACTTTAGAGCTAAAACGACATATATTTTTTGATCCAAAGACATGATGATTAGTAGGCGCTTTATTTTATTTATTTGTGAGATAAATGTGTTCAACTTGCACATTTGCCCTAATTTGTTTGTAGTAGTATCCTAATTTAGGCTAACATTCTATTTTCGTTGGGTTTGGGCCTCATGCATAAAACAAATACCAAAAAACAAAAGGACCATATTCTATTTCATTAATTTACGCTCATTACAGCAGTTGATTAACGTCAAAAAAAAGTAACCAGCAAATAGAAGATGGACTTATACATGCAAGAAGCTGGTTAGCTAATGTACATCGACGCTTCATATATGTTAGCTAGGCTGTCGAAATTTGTCACGTATGCAAGATATTTTACATGCATTGTATGCAATGATCTATGTAGCACATAGTTGAAAAATGAAATGCACGTGATATTGTGAAGGATACAAGTTCACGTGAATCTCATGCGTAAAGGGAATCTCGTGTTAATTTGGCCACTTTTGTCCCATGCAAATGATCCATCGATAGCATATATATAAAGCCTAGCTGTCGTTGCAATTTGTCTTACTTGGCAGTTTTGGCTTTGATCGCCATTCGTACATGTACCCTTAACTCTAAAATGGATCACTTTTTATGTACTCGATCGATCTATAAGATATTTTTCTGCATACAGTTTCGTAGGTTCAATGCTCCATAGTTAATTCAGAATATGATAATATGCCCTATTGTAGTTTCTTGTGAGTTGTTGGCCTACATTCTGACAAGCCTACTCACATGAAATTAATTATAAGATCGTTGTATCTAAGAGTTACGTTTCAAACTATAAGCAAAGTAACATGTTCTTCTTCTATGAATGGGAGGTCTGTAAATTAAACTGGACTCATTCGGCTGTAAACTTTTGTAATGCAGAAATTTGAGCGGGCCGTTATGGGCTAGAATGTTTGGGCCTTAGCAGAACTGAAATTTGGGTCATTTAGCCCAATAGAATCATCGTCAGTTTTACCTAGGTCTCACTTTAAGCAGAGTGACCGTTAAGCTTGTGCAACTGAGCAATTGGTACTTCAAATTGAGACTAGGATAGTCATTGTTCATTGTTCAATATGCACGAAGTGCACATTGAGAGAGAAAGGGCAAAACATTATGCAATGGCAACTAGAGCTGAGCACGGGTCGGTTAGAACTTAGAACAGAAAAATTTGACGTGAACCAAACCAATACTCTTCAATTCGGTTTAAATGATCTCCAAGTCCCGGTTTCCGTTTCAGTTCGGTTCAAAATTTCCTAAAACGTAGTCTCCCATCCATTCCCGTTCGT
The DNA here is from genome assembly GCA_963924305.1 of Polygonum maritimum. NCBI lineage: Eukaryota > Viridiplantae > Streptophyta > Magnoliopsida > Caryophyllales > Polygonaceae > Polygonum > Polygonum maritimum. The sequence continues at coordinate 44,449,077 of OZ002731.1, read as the reverse complement.
GCTAAATCAAAATTCGGTTTTTCGGTTTGGTTTCATCGGATTTGCCCCTAATCGCGCCAATTCACCCTCGAACGATAACGCATACATGGCACAAAGCAAACTGGCCAGCAAGTCTACACACAGACGGCTACCATCAAACAACATTCAAACCTCACACTGATCATTTCATATACATAATTACACTACATATCAGCTGTTAATTGTCAAAAATAGTACACACACTAATCAGTAATCCTACTGTATTATTACTATTATTCATGTGCACCACTCTCGATCGCTACCGACAACAATAAACCCCTGGCCAGACCGATCGATCATTCATCCAAACTCCTCACATCTTTCTCCCATGCCTGAACATCAATTCGAACAACAACAAGCGAGCAAATTCAGATCAAACGCTGACGAAACGAGTCTTTTGAAAGTATTTTCCACACTGTTACCTGGAATCGAGAATCTTCGTCTGCGATCGGGAAACCGCCTGCCGATCGGAGGCCTTGAACTCCTCCGGCAGCCGGTGTCGCCGCCTTTTCACCTTGGAAACCGCCTCCCTGATACGGCGATCTTCGATCTTCTCCGGATCCTCCTCCGATCGGAGAAACTCGTCGTCCGAGAGAGTCAGGAACGCCACCATCATCACCAGGTTCAACTCCACCAGAAAAGCCGACGAGATCGCAGATCTGTTCTCCTCTTCGACGCCGTTTGATTCCTCTATCTCTTCTTCGTCTTCTCTTCCTCCGGAGGCTAATTCGCTAGATAATTCCGCCATTAACGCCCCCTGGCTTGTCAATTTCCTGCAGATCGATCGATTTCGATTTCAATTTCAATTTCCGAGTTCTTGCTCTTCAAAGGAAAATTCAACACCGAGAGCAGAGAATTGGAGATTAAACCTGCGGAATCGATAGGAAGGTTTGAAGAAGGCCGGAAAATGACTAATCACTTCTCTAGATAGTGGAGCCCCAAATTCACGCCCTAGAAAAAGGAGAAAGCGAACGAACACAACTTCAACAAGTTCCTCTTTCTTCTGACTCCTTTTTTATCTTATCAGCAAAATCACTTCTCTAATGGTCATATTATTGTGATTAAAATGTGGTAAAGAGTAACGACGTTCATTTTAAGCAAGGGCTAAATTCAAATGATAACAAATGAGTAACAGAATGACATGTGACAACGTCACATCACCAAACTTAAATCTACAAGATAGTGTATTTTGTAAATTAGATGTTGTATCAAATCAAATCATGTTTATAAAGGTTATAATTTTATTTTGAAAAATAGGTTATAATTTTATTGAAAAATGAAATAGGGACCTTATTTTCGTGGTCAAAAACGACCGCATAGGGGAATCCGGTGAGACTAAATAGACCAAGCAAATTAGATATTTCGATATTGCACATTCTTTTTTACGCCAAATTTGTGTCCCTGGTTTGTACACGTAGCTTCATCCTTTATTTTACAAGAGCTAAGCCCTTACCATTACTAGTCTTTTTTTTTTCCTCCTTTGTTCTCTGATTTCCGAGTTGATTTCTGCCATTTTCTCTACTCCGGTAAGATTCTGTGCTCTTCCGTGTTTCCCTTCCATCTGGGTTTTGGAGTAATTCTGAAATTTGAACAAGTTTTGGCTCTGTTTAGTCTATAGAGATTTTATTTGTAGAATTTGGAATGGAATGGACTCAATGGAGCATGAATTAAGGGCTTCTTGGGATTTGATACTTGGGATCTGGTTGTTTGTTCGCATATTTGAATTTGCAGCCATGGATCATCAAGTTGGTTGTTGTTGCATTATCTGTGGACTGTTTATTTTCAATTAAATACTACTCCGTATTAGTTTAGTGTTTTCTGTTACAAATTTTGCCAATTCTCCGCTCATCGCCTGCATAAGTTTCTTCATCTGGCTTCTGGGTTCTTGAAGCTCACAAGTATCCATGAGAAAAGAGATAGAACAAGGAGAATTTTGCCAGTTTTGGAATGTAATTCCGTTTTTATCTGTGCATGTGCATCAATTAAGCTCCGTATTGTTGGTTTGAGTTTGGTATTATAGCCCACTTCTGTGTTGTTGTAGATTTATACTGAAGAGGCAATGGCGTCAAGTGATATGCCAGAAATGGAGAGTAGGGATCCTGAGTTACAGCTCAAAGAGGAGGTCTGTGGTGTTTTCAATTCTTCAACAATTTATGAGTCTATGCAAGGCGATTGGCGTCGGGTAAGTCATGCCGATAATTGTGAAGTTGGAATGCCCTTAGTGAAACCGGAGCCACCTTTGCTTATCACGGATTCTAAGGATTTCGATAGAGATGTGGTTGAGGAACTAACTGTGAAGAGTTATAAGAAACCCGTTTTCGACAAGAAGAACAAGACTCCATTTATCGGTGACGTGGCGAAATCCAGAAATGGGCAATGGTCTCATCTGTATCAGCTTACAAGGGCAAGGGATCAACTGGTGATGGATGCTAGAGGTAATTCGGGGCGGAGTAATCTGGATATTGCAGAACATAGGCGTTCCGTTGATAAGCTTGTTCACCCAAAAGAGGAGAATTGTTGTGAGACGACGACAAGTAACAAGAAAATCACTTCTGGCAGTGCACCGGTTGCTTCAAATGCTGGGATGAGGGTACAGTCCACGTCAAGCTTCTCATCTTTGTTCAGGGGGCGAGATGTTAAAGGTAAGGAAGTTGTTTGCAGAGACAAAAATAAACAGTCTACTGTCAAGCGAGTTCCACAAGATTGTAAAGACAGGCTTTCGCTTGATTTAAATCAGGGAATTAGCCTGAGAGAGTGGCTGAAAATCGGGAATTCTGCCATGAATAAAGTTGAAAGAAGCACTTTGTTCAGGAAAATCGTTGAGTTAGTGGAGAATGCACATTCTCAGGGAGTTGTCCTGCTGAATTTGTGTCCATCTTCCTTCAACATTATGCCATCCAACAGGGTTCAGTACATAGGTCCGTATGCCATGAGCAGAAAACGCCGGATAGAACATGACATCGGTGCTTTTTCTGAGCCTGGGACAAAGAAGCAAAAGGTAGTAAAGGAGAACTCTCAGTATCAACAGACTTCGTTTACTTCAAGATATCAATCTGGGATTGAAACAGCTGTAGAAAGAGCTAATGACATGGCTCGTGCAAGTAGGTTAATGGGTGGCCGGGAACAGAATTCTCTAGAGGCTGACTTTCCATCAGAACAGAAATGGTATACTTGTCCCGAGCAATTAGCACAGAAGAGTTGTACTACAAGCTCATCTAATGTCTATTGTCTTGGGCTAATAGCATTCGAGGTAAGGGATTTAATGTCCTAATACTACTATAATATCGTCAATTGCAAATGCTCTTTGTGTAACCCATTATGTCATCTACTCAAAGAATGTATGGTGGTTAACACATGATATGAGCCTGTAGATAGTATAATAATGCAAAGTAGTTGAGCAAGTCTAGATGGCACAATTTTTCATTAGAGCTGGCAAATTCTTTTGGATAATTGAGTCACTATTTTCCATTATGGCAATCTGTGTTCATAGGAAAATATCAATTAAAAAGCTCTTCCACTAGAAGGCACATACCTATGATTGGAAAGTGGTTGCACTGTCAATTTTATTTTTTCTAAGATAACTACTTGTGTGGTTCATTTATTTATTAACATCTTTGGAAAAGCTAAGTGCTTTTACAATATTTTAATTAGTAAAGCTTAAACTACACGTGCTGTCTGAATTTATTTATAAAGGAAGTACAGTTGGTTTTTCCAGAAATCTTGCCATAAGCTTATTTGTTAGGATAATATCGAGATTCATAGAGGGAGTGCAATACGATTAATTTTGCTTCTGATTTGCAAGATATCTCTAACATGTTTCTCTCTGAACAGTTGTTTTGCTCATTTGACTCGCTGGATGCACTTTCTGTGGCAATGTTGGAAGTACACCAACGCATTTTCCCACCATTCTTTCTTGCTGAAAATCCAAAAGAAGCTTCCTTCATTATGTGGCTTCTTCACCCTGAACCCTCTCTGCGTCCTACGACTCGGTACTTCAAAAACATCTGGAATTCAATATGCAATCTTTTTCAGTTCCATAGCTATCTGTTGCCGCATTTTGCATATTAAAAATTAACGTTTGCTGATATTTATATTCCAAAAAGCTGTTCTCGATCTCTGAAGCTACTGCATGCTTATTTTATTGCATATGTTCCTTTTATTAGAAATCTCACGCTGATGATGTGTGCATGCAAGCTTGACAATCAGCAGAGTTCTTAAAAGAACTATAGCACGAAGAGTAATCCAATTGAAATAATGTTGGAGGATCATGCATGATAAAATAGGATACTTAGCTTCACTTAGAGTGGCAGATTTTTAGGACATCATGGCGTATAAAACATTTTACTTATTATCTCATTGATGACATTCATGTAGTAACTAATGGTTTTTGTGTATGGCAGGGAAATCTTATTGTCTGACTTAATTGGTCAGTCTGAGGCGTTATCTTCTAAAAGTAAACCACTATCAATTGGAGATCGTGATGATGACATAGATAAAGAGGTCCTGATGGATTTTTTATCGTCTTTGAAAGGGAAGAAGGAGGAAACAGCCTCCAAATTGGTTGAAGATATTAGATTCCTAGAAGCTGACATAAAGGAAGCGGAGAAAAGGCACTTGGAAAGAACATCCTCTGGTTTGTGTCCTGCATATGAAGGCTCAACTGCATCTGGTAATAAAATATTTTCAACCAGTAAAAAGGAAGCTGGGTTGGTTAGAGATCTTGCTCAGGTTGAAAAGGCTTACTTCACCATGCGATCCCAAACTACCATACCCGAAGTAGTGAGATCAGATACAAGCCTGCTGAAACATACTGAAAATGTTAATCATAAGTCCAATGACCGGCTTGAAGCTTTCTTTGAAGGTTTGTGCAAGTTTACTCGATACAGTAGATTTGAGGTTCGTGGAACTGTAAGGAATGGGGAGCTTCTCAATTCAACTAGTGCTATATGTTCTCTGAGCTTTGATCGGGATGAAGATTACATTGCTGCTGCTGGGGTATCGAAAAAAATTAAGGTATTTGACATGGGCTCGCTTTTGCGTGATGGTGCTGAGCATAATTATCCAGCAATTGAGATGGTAAATAATTCCAAGTTGAGCTGTGTTTCATGGAACAACTACATCAGAAACTATTTGGCTTCAACTGATTATGACGGTGCAGTCAAGGTGCGTGTTTCTGTAAGAGCCCTTAAATCTGAATTTTGTATAGCATGATCCTCCTTCCACTCAAAACTAATTATATTTTATGCGGTACATGATACTTAGGGTGCATTTGTGTTTCCTTAATGCATTACATGTGGTAATATAAACACGCCATTGTTAGACTTTTGGTCTTACACTGTGAAGTTCACTTCGTCTTGACGAAAGAACTCTGACAACCACATAGGCCTTATGTATATGCATAGATGAGTTAATAGATAATTCTGTTGTTCAGACTTCTCAGTCGGCCACCTTTTTTGATTCAGAAAAAAGCCTTCGGGGTTCATTTCACTGATCATCTCCCTTTCTATGGTATATGATGGTTTCAGATTTGGGATGCAAGCCGTGGAACGATGTTTTCCCAGTACAAAGAACATCAGAGGAGGGCTTGGTCAGTTGACTTCTCACAAATGGACCCAACAAAATTTGCTACTGGAAGTGATGACTGTTCTGTGAAGTTATGGAGTGCTAATGATGTACTACTCTCTACTCACATCTTTCCTGAAGCGTATTGTTTTTGAAATATGAGACTATAAAGATCATTTTTGTATATTTCTTCTTAACCATGCAGAAAAAGTCCATCTGTACCCTGTGGAATCCGGCCAATATATGCTGTGTGCAGTTTTCTCCATACTCTTCTCATCTTGTGGCATTTGGCTCTGCTGATTACAAGATCTATGGCTATGACCTGCGCCATACAAGAATCCCTTGGTGCACTTTATCTGATCATGATAAGACTGTTAGTTATGTCAAATTTATGGATTCAGATACTCTTGTATCTGCTTCTACTGATAGCACTTTAAAGCTCTGGGACCTCAACAAAACAAGCTTTTCTGGGTTGTCATCTGAAGCGTGTATTTCAACTTTTACGGGTCATACAAACGAAAAGGTATATATGTCTGCTCACATACAAGTTTAGTTATCTCTTTTATTTCATAAAATAATTTCTTACGGCTTGGTTGTTCTCTTTGTCCAGCATTTTGTGGGCCTATCTGTTCGGGATGGATACATTGCCTGTGGCTCAGAAACTAATGAGGTATTGTCATCTTGTCTTTTGTGAATATGGCTATATTCAGACTGAAATATAAAAGGACACAATATGCACAACTTTAAGAAAAACAGTTGAATATCTTAAAACTTTTGTCAGCTTAGTTAGATAGTAAGTACTTTCTTGAAAGATTCAAGTCACAAATGCATCTTAGTGCTCATGATTTGATGCTCACTGGAACTAGACCCAGTTTCATTTCCACGCATTTAAAGCATTTGTTGTCCTTTTTCAGGTTTTTGCATATCATAAGTTTCTACCTACACCAATCACCTCTCAAAAATTCGGCTCCGTGGATCCAATCTCTGGTCATGAGACTAAAGAAGATAACAACGGGCTGTTTGTTTCGAGCGTTTGCTGGAGAAAGAAATCAAATATGGTTGTTGCTTCCAATTCAAGTGGAAGCATAAAGATTATGGAGTTGGTATGACTGATCTTGTACAGGCAAAGTAACAGGTTGCCGGAACAAAGAAATTGTGTTAATATGCGAGTTTTGGAGTCTGATGATCCATACTAACATGATAGTGCACCTCTGGATTGTCATCATTCTTGATCTTGCCAAGAACTTTATCCTGATTCTCAGTCCAGTGACAAAATCATTAATCACTTGGAAAGGAGATTCTGATTCTTCCTGAACATGACTTGAAATCTTGCAAGAATGATCTGTCTCAAGACTCACCACACAATGTTGAAATCTGGTGCATATCTAGCTAAGGTATGACATTGAAAGTTTTTGCTATTGAAAATTGCATGTATTGGACGGTCTATATAAACTTAAAATTGCATGTATTGGAAAGCATTTTGTAACCCTATTTTCTTCTCAAACTTTGCAGATTTCACAGGGGAAAAATGGACTGAAGTTGAGACAAGGAACCTAGAATGGCTGATCATCAACAAATTTGTAAATCCTGACAGTATATAAGCTGACAAGGGTCTTTTTTTTCCTCTGTTGTTGCAAACATGTTTTGCTCAACAGTGGCTTACAAACTTGACGCCCTTGAAGATTTTTTTTCTTGACTTTTTCTCTCTAAGTTTAGGTATTTTTTTTTTTTGTATATATGTTCCTCTCTTGGATTCAGAGGGAAAAAGGTTAATGTAGGTTATAATGATTAAACAGTAATATTAATTTGTTTGCTCAAGGGCATGATTGGTTTGCACACTGAGATATATATTACCACATGCAAATTTTATACGTCTCTCAAGCACCTAAATACAATCACCAAACTATTACCTTAGGCTAAGGTCCTTAGCAATTGTTCGTGCTTGTGGGAGTTTTCATTTAGGAATTGCATTGGAGACTTGGAGGTTGTGAATTAGATATTTTGTCTTGATTTGATTTATTCTTCCTGTTTGTTTGTAATGGTGTGTTTGGACGTGATGTACATCAAATTGGATAATCAGACATTGTTTAATCCTGACAATTAAACCTGTCAATTCTGAACCCAAAAATCTACCAACCCAATAGGAATCTTTATTCAACTTGTCAATTTTGAATCTTGAAATTGTCAAAATTGACTCCTTGTAGACTACAATCGCAAAAGAGGGAACAACTAATACTGTACGTTAAAATAAGGAATGAGATCCCAAAAAGGGATGCCTTTCGTCCCTCACATTTGCAGCAAGGAATCCAAATTATGCAAAGGCTATGCAAATATAAACTAAAATTGAAGTTGAGCATCTTGTTAGAAAGGCAGCATTTCGATCAAAGTTTGAAAGCAATGCGATGAAACTGTTGGAAGAAAAGAGCGACCAGAATCAACTATAGATGAAATGAAACTTTATTTTACAGTTCCAGAACAGAGATTTTAATCCGACATTAAAGAACATCCTTGGTGAATTGATTGAATGTCCACGGACAACTGCAAACACACATCAGTGTCCAGATAGACGATTCTAGAGTACCGATTCGGACAAATATCAAAATAGCTATGGTAGTTATACAATGCAATGACAGCCAACACGTAAATTAAGCCTCTCAGTTGAGCACAAACTGAGCAAGCCAACTTAAGGCTATCCCATAGCGTACTTCTGAGTCCAGCTTCTCGCGGTGGACTCGTACTTGGCCCTGTCCGTCTTGTACATGTGGGCAATCTCCGGAACCAAAGGATCGTCCGGGTTCGGGTCTGTTAGCAGAGAGCATATGGACAGCAGAACCTGAAAATGGGGACCAGATTCATTAGTCACCAATCAAGGCTAAGTTTCAACACAATTATGGTCAATTTTGTTACAACCCATTCGAACCAAAAGAAACGAATAGATTCCACTTTGGTTTCACAACACATTAACAGATATTCTTAGCAAATATTCGTATTCATGTTGTTTCAACACGTCCCGCTGTATCCAAGAGATACATATTCACAATTGGATGTCAAGGTCAGGAATTAGTAGTCCCTACAGCATTCAATTATTGCAAACTAGACATACAAATTACTCCCTACATGACAAAAGTAAGCCAGCTCATAGCATTCACTATCACAAGTTGCAAAGAGAAACAGATATGTGGTCAAGATTTCAAAGCCAAGTAGATGACAAGTTGACAACTACACAAGGCGGCCATGGCAATTGATGATTTCTTTACAGATTTGGTAAAAATGCATCAGAAGTTCAAACACCATTAAAGGCAGCACAGACCTTAGATATGGTCAAAGCTGGACTCCATTGCTCCTTGAGAATGTCCAGGCAAATACTTCCATTGCTGTTGATGTTAGGATGGAAAACTTTTGTTCTGAATGCAACCTAAAGAGACAATCAACACACAGATCAGATTCAACAAAGCTCCAAGTACAACCATGGCTACAATACAATTTCAGCAGCCTAAATACATCCATGTTTTGAACAAGCAGACACTTGCTTATTACCTTAGGAGGTTTGAAAGGATAATCCGGAGGGAAATGGATAGTCACGAGGAAAACTCCTCCGGCATAAGGACTATCAGAAGGCCCCATTATCGTTGCCTGCCAATGAAACATATCTTCGGCAACAGGTCCTACAATTCAACAGCACACGAAATCAATCGCCAGATTCAAACAAATCAAAAGAGCGTCCGTTCAGATCTAGCATTCAAATCAACACCACAGATTCCGACAAAGACAGTCATATCCACAAAATTCCGCCAGAACAACACAAATTCAGAGTCAAACACGTCTTTTCCACCGATCTAGCTCGTCAGAAACCGAGGACAAGAAGAAGATAAATTCTTACCTGCGCTACAAGACGTGGGAGGATCTTTCTGCAGATCCTTGAGCTCCTTAAGGATCCGCTTGGAAGCCATGAGCGAGGCAACGACGAGATCGAGAGAAGGCTGCTACAAATCCGATCGAAATGGAGAGAGATTTTTGGCGAAGAGAGAGGGATCTCGAAGGCGGAAGAGAGAGGGAAAGAGGGGTGAAAGAAATTCGAGAGACGAAAGAGGATTTTATGGGGTGCGGGCTGCTTCTTCTTCACGCGGAGGGGGGCCATGGGCCCCGCTTTCGGAATCTAAAAGCCAACCCTAATTTACTCTTTTTTTTTTCTTTTTTTTCTTTTTTCATGGAAGTGGAGAATTTTATCTTTGTGATTATTTTACTGCGAAATAATTGGGCGGTGGAAGTTTCTGGAATAAAGTTTGAAGGTGTATCTCGCTGTATCTTCTTGGTTCTCGGAATCTTTTGTAATGGCTCGACGCTTCTACTTGTATATTGATGTTGGGCTGGGCCGAAATTTGAGTTGTTTTGGGCCGGCCCATTGGACTTGCCAAAGCGTCTCTTTTTCATTGCAGATCCAACCAAACAAACAAACATAGCAAAGAAAAAGCCACCAATGTGAGCATGTTTTTTATAAGGTAAGGATTAGGCGGGCCGATTACGGGGGGCGACCTTACGGATGAGAACAATTAGTTCTTGATGATTCGCAATGTGATCTATAGGGAGGTCGTCCCAGTTTCGCGATTTTATCGGCTATGGAATTAAGAACCCTGTTCACATGCTTGATCTTAATTGTCTCAAACTCATGGAGGAAAAACTGGAAAGTCCAAATATCCAAGATCACCGGATTCGCAATGTCGGAACATAAAATACTGACCGGTACATTAGCAATGAAATCCAAAAGTTGGCAGCTCTAAGCATTCATGTGAGCACCAAAATCACTCTTACAATCGGTGCTTAAAAGGTACTAGTACAAATGTCTAAGGATTAGAGTTGTTGATGAGGGTAATCTCAGCTCGAAGACGTAAGATGCCGTTCGTCGCACATGATGAATATGATTAAACGATGCAACCCCACAATATTGGATAATACAAGATGCAATAGTCTAGAGAAAGGAATTAACCATGCATGATAAATAATGAGGATTTGCTTCCAAAAGGGTTTGTTTATAATAAAAAAACGACCCATGTGATGGATTCAAACTCAACCAGTACTCCAGTAGCAAATGGAAGTCCACTAGACAAAAACGTGCGAACATAATATACATTATCATGCATAAGCTTCTAAGAGGAACCTGATGAAGTAGCGAGCTGTCCCCTTTGAGAATCCAAAGCCTAGCTCCTCCCAAAATTTACATGTTACCGCGGTCCAACGACTCCGGTTTATATTATAAGATATAAACCGGTTCGATCGATGCAAATAAGTTGGTTCAGAACTGTATTTTCCAATCCTATTCGAACTCCGAGCTTGTTAGACCGTTTATGTACATTTGTGTACATTTTTTGGAATATTCCATCAACATCCATATAGAAACTTGACCTAAATGTACATTGTATTTTATATTGAAAAATGACTACTAGTTTTAGACAAAGACATGAATCTATTCATTGTCATAAGCTGTGATCAATTCCCTCTTATACATACCTATATTACTATAAATAAAAATATCTCCATTTGCTCATTCATGCACACACATACATGTCTACGTACATTCTTCTCCAACTCTTCAAAATGACATTTTTTCCCTTACAATTTCTCCAATCTCATCTCATGCACATAATAATAATTTATTCAAATTTTTACTAACGTCCAACAAAGTCACAAATTTTGCGATCTCACCTAAACACTACATTAAATAGAAGAAAAAAAGAACATTGTTAAATAAAATTAAATGTTCCTACAATTTGACTACCACCCGAACCACTTAATCCAACACGTAAGCGGCCCACCAATCCTAAGCCTCTTCAAGCCAACTCCGTTACACACCACATCAGCCGGCACCATCCCAGTCTTGAAAAAATTACCCACTCCGAACCCGACCCTCGTTTTCACCACCACATTCACCCTCACCGCCCCGCTTTTCACCGCGGCTTTTAACCGCTTCCCGGTCTCCGCATCCACCTCCTGGCCCCCACCCATCCGAGTCACGAACTCCAAAACGGTAAAATTCCCACTCGGCTGAGTGAACCCGGCGCGACTCGCCGAACCCAACTCGACATCCTCATTATAAACCGAAACCCCAAGCCGGGCCCCACCGAAGCGAAAAACGAGCCGGGAGTTGGGGTTTTTCACCTCCAGCAAAACACTCGCCCCGGTCCGGAGGAGGCTCGTGCTGTCCGGTCCGGGGGAGACCGCGAACCGGTTTAAATGAACCGCTACGAGTTTGAAAACCGGGAGTTTGGGGGCGAACCAGAGGTAGAACAGTCCGCCGGCGACGGCGAGAGAGACGAGGAGGATCAGGAGAGTGACGAAGAGGAATGAGCAGATTAAACGACACGGATTTCCGCGTTTTGGATGCTTCTTCTTCTTTTGAGGTTGGACGGAGACCGGTAAGACCAATCTCAGATTCGCCGGCGACGGAGATTTGATCGGATTCGCCGGAATCGGAATCGGAATCGGAATCGGATCGTCGCTCCAGGAGACTCTCGCCGAGGATTTCTTCAGGATCGGCTTCGGAAGTGGCTCTGGCATGTCGTTGATTGTAGAACGGAGATTTGGATTGAGCGGAATTGGAATGTTGTGGAGAGAGACTGGAGGTTGAAGGGAGGGAGAATGGGGAATTTGGACAGAGTGTGGGAAGTAGAGAGGGATGAGTAGTGATGAGCTGGTGATTTGAGGAGCTTTTCCCTTTAGGGATTATGAAAATGGAATTTAATTAAGGGAAGTAAATCATTGATTTTGAAATTCTTACTCTGTAATTTGCAATCAGCGATTCCCTCAATTTTCAACCACATGCCCGAATTTATCTTCTTTTTAGTTGTGGTTGTGCAATGCTGATCCGATAGTCTTATAATCAAGTGAGTATTATAATGCAACATTGTTTTGGTTAGGCTAATTCCGTGTGATTAAGGGCAAGAATCAAGAGCTTTGATTTTATGGACTTTTTTTGAGTATGCAATGACTTTGGTTCATTGAATACATGTCACTATTGAGCTTTTTTTTTTCCCTAATGTCGTACGGTTACTTATTACCATTTACGTAATAGGGGTCGATTCAGTATCTAACGGCGAAAAAATAAACGAAATGGAAACGAATTTAGCCCACTTATGCGTCATCATACATTAATTGAAAAAATATTTTAATTTCCGCCTGTTAGTATCTAATGGCGAAAACGTAAACAGAATTGACTAGGTTCTCCATTCTGTTTCTCTTCCGCCGTTAGATACCAAACGAGCCATGAAAAGAGATTAGTCTCTAGCACATTAGCAGTCGTCTGTCTTCGACACCATGAAAGTGACATGAGTTAAGCTTGATTTAGTAATTGAACCTAATTATAGTGGCTAAAATCAATAGTTAGTGATTATAGTATATGGATAAAATTCATACAACACAAGTGGAGGTGAATCAAAATCAGTAACAAAACTCTCATTATTTTATAATTAATGCATGAAATTTAAAGCACATTCCAAAATAAACACCATTGCACTGTTAATCTGCTCTCATGAGTTCCCCCTCTTCTAAATGACTACTCTTCAACGTACATTACTCTCAAACTTCAAGAGACAAAACACAGCCTTTTTTGCCATAACATCAATACACAACAAGTTGGAGTTAAAACACAGCAGTTTTTTAGTTTTTACATACTAAATTCCTACCTTGATATACCATATTCCACCCCCCACCCCTATTTTTTCTCATCAGCATTGTTTCTGGGTATTTCAAAGTACTACACCAGAAACTTGATCAGTAGTTTCAATCCTATACCTCATATGCATATTACCTTTACCCACAAAAGCTTCATTTATGTCACCTAGCTGCAACGGCATCCGCCCGATGACTCGCATCCAACAGTTGATGAAGCTTGGCTCCAGAGTTTGAGCCCTTCTCATACACGCCACCGCCACCTTCTTCAGATTTTCCACTCCCAGAATTGTTAACCCTTGATAGCAAGTTTTCTGTGCTTACAGGGTTCATCTTCTTGATTCCAGCCTTGCTCGCAATGGTCTCTTCTGACAGTAGTTCTTTCAGCTTCCCCTGATCACATGAAGTAGCAGTTGAGAGTCCAAACTTCCAGCATTTTATTAGGACAAGTAAATTTCTGAATTTTTTTTCCTACTGACATTTTAGTCATGGTTAAATATATCATGGCAAGATGGCCTAAGGTTTAAAAGTAGAGTCTGTGCAACAAAGGAATGGAAATTGTATGTTACCATTAGCCTAGAGTTTTCCTGCTTCAGCTTGCCGGAGTTTTCCACAAGCTGATTTATTTCGGTTCTTAGGGCAGTATTCTCAGCAGTCAGCGATTCAACTCGCTTTGCAAGTTCTTCAGTTTCAGCCTGATTTAGGTATTAACAGAAAAAGACATCAGTGGACTTCTCTCAAAAGATTTAAGAGCGTGGTTAGTAAAAAAACTTGATTGTGTTTCTCACCTGTTTCCTCAATCTTGATCTTCTTGCAGATTCTCGGTTAGATTGTTTTCTCCTCTCTCTCTTCAGTTCCCGATCATTCTGAGACAGATACAATCACATTTCACTCAATAAATTCTTAGCATTACCAGTCTGAATGGTTCATGAAGAAGGTAGCATACCTGTATCCAATTTTCAGATGACACGATTGCGTTAGGAGTAACCGTGGTTAAATTTGTTTTTACATCCACTCCTGCATGCCTGAGTTCCAAGGTGGTTACCACATTACTTGGAGCAAGCACAGTCCCCACCATTTCTCCTCCTCCATTTGCAGTAGTAACAGGGAAACCCAACACCTTTTCAGAAGCCGAATTTACACCGACTGATAACGGATTTGGTTTGCTTTCTGCTATATCATTACCAGCTATCATACAAGAAGTTCACAAAAATTGAATCAGTCTCCATGTATTCAGCCCTTGGAAAAACAAAATTATTTAATTGGAACATTATTCTACCAGAAGGTGGCGACATGTCACGACTTCGTTTCTTTTTGTGATCAAATGCCTGGCAAAATTATAAGCATTCCAAATTGGAGAAAGTTAGCATGTGCTGCCTTAGGGAGAATTTCACCATTTCAATTTAAGTGAAAATATTGTAGTATATGGAGAGGCACCATACCCCTTCTGTATTCTGATCACTTCCATAACTAGAGCCTTCACTCTCCGAGCTGTAATATTGCCATTAAATATGCATTTTAGTCCAAACAATTGACAGAGGATTTCAGGCAATTTTTATATGTGATATGAGAAGCAGTCTAAACCTTTTTGGCAACTTATTTTCAGCTTCACCCTCAACCTTCTCAGAGTTTCCATTGCCGATGGACATTGCAAGGCCATCAAAGCTCTTCAGTTTTTTCATGGATTCTTGGTCTGTATTTCCAGATGACTTTGCAGGTGTATCCATGCTCAGTGAGGTACCAGCCTGAAAAACATCCAAATTTTTGGGTTATTATAATATCAGAAAAACACTAGAGTGTTATCCAAAAAAAAAAAAAAGAAAAACACTAGAGGGAATTCCTCATTAATATGGACGACCAGAAAAATTGCTTGTAAGGGATTGAGACCATACCAAGGTTACATTAGCAGCAGAAGTGGGAACTCCTTGTCCATTTGGTTGTGAACCCTGTAGAAAAGATAACATTTGAGAAGTTACAGACCCTTTAAAATCAATCAATATTTGCACTGCACATTAGCTAACTAAAACAAAAAGAGCTTGGGACAACGGCTTACATATGGAACTCCGGGATGAGCATAAACGCCTCCAGCTGAGTAGATAGCAGCATATGGTGCTCCATAAGGCGGCATCATCATCTACACAATCACAATGCCAACTTTCTGACTAAGCATATCAATGACAAAAAAAGGAGGAAGAACAAAAATCATCCAGCAATTGATATGTGCACTTAGGTCTCATGCCTTGTTTTACTCGGTCAACAAGATTACTCATACGGTTGTAACAGTCATACCACAGTTTGATATTAACGCAAATATGATTCTTATTTACACACTGTCAACAGGAAACATGTGAATTTGTCTTGGCTTAAACGCTTAGTTTATATTAATGCAAATTTTATGGAATGAGAGAGAGAGAGAGAGAGAGAGAGAGAGAGAGAGAGAGAGAGAGAGAGAGAGAGAGCAATACTTGTGGTGGTCCCCACATGTATGGAGGAGGATGACCATTAGCAACAGCAGAGTTAAAATATGGTGGCAAGGCTACTCTGGGTCCATAGTATGCCTGAAGAGCAAAATATAAGAGGCCACATTAAACAAACCATATTATCAATCAGGAGATCTGGATAGTTGATCAATGCTGATATATCCCAACTCATAAGGTAAATGACTAACCTGCATTGCTGCCCAATCAGGATAAACAGGAGCATTATTTGGTTGTTCCTACAGTTTTTGAAAGATGAACTACTAGTCAGAATCAAGTTCAATGAGTTGACTGTGCAGGAACAATTCAAAATGTATACAAACCCTTGTAGGCGAAGACGATGATTTGTCGGACTTGGAAGACTTCGCCTCCTCACTGCTCCCCATGTCACTGGAAAGTTAAAACCCTGGATCAAGTGCTCGGATTAGCATCAGCCATCAAATAATCACTGAGCTAAACCAGCTTCACACAATTCAAGCTGGAAGACAGACTTTATAGTTAATACTACCAGTCAGATAAACTTTGCTGATACAGCAACCTATTTTTTTAATAAAAACAGTACAATTCAATTATTCCACTCACAACCCTCTTGATAAAGAACTCTGAGAGACCAATTGAACCCACTTTAGATCTACCCAGATAGATCCACTCAGCAAAAACAATCTTCTGTATGTTTTATGGGTGAATTGTACAAATACTTGGTGACATCCAATATTAAACTGGTAAGACAAACAAGAAATTCCATCAAGCAGAAACCTGATTAAGACTCCAACTCCCTCAATTTTCAAACCTACAGATCTTAGCACCCAGAATCTCAAGGATTGAAGATGATGCACATATCTTTTACTTGCTCAAAATAAGTGCACCCCATTTCAAAATTTTCCCTTTCTTTTTAACACAACAGTACAATTTAATCAACTATATCAACCACCTTCCAAAAACCCAACTGCTTGAACCTGCTAAAATCTGGCTCACCTACTTTACCTTAACCCACATAACTAACCCGGATGAATTTTGACTTTTATCCTGATCTGTAGATACAGGAGACAAACAAACTCAAACCAGAGCCAAATTTCTCTTATTTTTCACACTTGGAACTTGCAGAGCTACAAGTGGTAGGGTAAGGAAAATAAGCGAGAGTTCTGGGGGTATTTCCGTCTTGAAAGAAGGCAAATAAAAAGCTAACGAACATGAAAAGCTTGGTTGGTTGAATTACACGGCAGTTACCACTTACCACGCCTTGATTAAATGACAGAAACACCCTTCAAACCCAACATCAAATCAATGACTCCTTTCTCCAAATTCCAAAAAGGCAAAAAAATTTCAAACTCCTCAAACAAACACAATTCGATCCTCTATTTTGTCCTAATCCATCAAAATCGCAAAAAGCACGAAAATCAATTCAGCCAAACGAACCAGAGATCAACGACACAAACGAAATCAACTACAAGCAGAAACAATAATAAAATAAAAATTCATTCCGGACATACCTTCAATTTCGCAAAAGGCGGAAAATTCTTCGAGGAAAGGAAATCGGAATCGTGAAACGAGTACAAAAGCGGTTTACGAACTTGACATTGTCTTAATCAACAACAGATTGGAACAGAGGAGGCGTAATTGATGATTGTAAGGATGAGGAGGAATAAGAGAGGAGAGAGAGGCGAGATGAAGAAGGTATGGAGAACGCAGAGAGAAAGATGGAAGAAGAGGGAGCGCCAAGGGATACATCCACCTCAGAGACACGTGTTTGTAGGCGGACGATTGTACGTAGAAGGATACGGTGTGGGCGAGTCCACCGTATAGAATATACACCCGCAACAAAACCACGTTTGATGAGGTGGCGCCCTCTTTTCCCCTCCACCACCTCGATATTCGCGCTGTCCCTCCTTTAGTTTTGTTCTGAGTTTTTTTATTTAATGGCTACGGAACACGTGGCGGATCGGGACTCGGCCTACGTGTTCTGCTGTGTGTTGATGGCTGGCATTTGTTTTTTTTTTTTTTTCGTTTTCCTTGGGGAATGGGGTATTTTCCAAGCTAATCATGTCCACGTTGCCACGTTCATTAAAACAATATGCGTGATCAAAATAGGTTATAAGTTCGAATTATTGAAATATATTATGGTATTCCCAAGATAAGATTTCTTATTTTGAAGAGAAAATATTAAAAACCTTACACATTGATAGTTTTAGAATAGAAAAATGTTAAATTTCCTACAATATTTAGGCCATGATTTATCGATATGTCTCATATTATAGCATATAACAGAAAAATTACATTCGAATTATATTTGTTTGGATCATGACTGAAATGAAGTTAAAACTCGGTTCATTTAAGTGTTTATTTAAGCTCGAGCTTGGTCCGCAAACAACTAATCTAGTTTGTTCGCGAGCAAACTAATCGATCTAACATTTTCACATATGATTTAAATACAAAAGAATTGGGTTATCTTTTACGTTTTTATGTAAAAAAGAAAGTAAAAAACAAATAAATATGTGTACATGATATATAAGGTTATGAAAAAAAAATTGCTAAAAATAATATAAAAACATTATGTATATTTAGATTATTTGTGAATATTTGGACCAACTTGTTCACGAACATATAGTCGAGTTTGTTCATGAGCAAATGAATCGAGTTTTCATGTGTTCGTGTTCAGCTCGTTTATCTTTTCGAGCTGCTTGAGCTCGGTTCGTATACACAAATCGAGCCGAAAACGAACTAATTTTTACCGACCCGAATACCGAGTATCTCGTGTACAGCTTGGTTCATTTACGGCCCTAAATGAAGTCTTGATTAGGTCGATCTGAACTAGCAAAACACTCATTGAAACGCATCGTTTTAACGGTCATGGGAGCCTTCTGCGGTGAGCGTCGTCCAACTTTGACTACATCTTACGTGAGCGTCGTCCAATTCTGACCGATTTGAGCGGCCTCCACGTCACCCATCTGACACAGCCAACACCTTGAGTCGTGGCAAACTTATCCCTGTTGGCCCAATCGTCCAGTCACACCTGGCCAGGCCCAGCCCACCTCGCATGCATCTTCATCCAACGGCTGACGAAGCGTCCCACAATCAACGGCGGGGAATCAGCCACGCTGGTCATGACGCGTTTTTGGTGCTCGGCCATGACTTTCCACGTATAACGGCGGTGGGCCCCGTTGTCCACCGCACATGTTTCATGACGGTGGTCCCCGCTCCTTGACGTGTAACTTTGTCCTAGTTAAACTATCAAGACACGAAAACAAGGAGCTAGTAGTGGTAACCGAAATAGAAAAATCCAATTCTATACTCCTTTCATTAAATAAATGTATCGATTTCAACCTTACTCGATACTCCCTCCGTCCCAAATTGTTTGTCCATAAAGTACAATCGGCACGGTAATTAACGCAAAGTTGAAAAGTTGAATAATTAGGGTATAAAAAGTTAAAAAAGTGATAAAGTTGATGGGAAAGGTGGATAATTGGGGGTAATATATAAGATTGGACGAGGGCAATTTTGTAATTTTATAGGAAAAAGTGATAAAGGTGATGGAAAAGTTAGGTAATGGGGGTAATATATGAGGTTGGATAGGGGTAATATGGTAAGAAAAGTGTGATATAAATGGAAAGTTGGAGAAGATGAACAAACTTTTTGGGACAACCAAAATGGAAAGTGGGACAAACGTTATGGGACGGAGGGAGTATGTTATTGTTGAATATGAGTTTCCTCAATCTACGTTTTGTTATGGTTTGTAACGTTGTGGTTAATAGTACTAATGGGCCAGTGTTTTCAACTTTGTATGGTAAGCACATTTTAAGCGTATAAAAAATAACATCTTAAACTTATATATACCTACGTAAATATGTTTGGTGTGGTTTAACATTTTGATAATGCTTAGTGAGCATGCGAGTATGCCACCTGAAGACCAAAGAGAGTTGGTTCAGGTGATAATCGGTCTGTTCTTAGACCTAGGTCCGGTTTCGGAACCGGGTTAAACCCGGACGAAATCAGGATCGGCGGTTCCGTTTCGAGGACGGTTATGGTTTCGATTCCCCTTCCATCAAAACCGGGAAACCGGTGGTTTTATCTGGTTCAAACCGTCGATTTCTCCTATTTTTAACAAAAAAAATACATAAATTATACCAAACATATAAAAAAAATACAAAATCAAGCAATAAATGTTTATATAACTAATTTTATAGATAAAAAAGATTAAATATACCCAAATTTAACAACATTTATTTTTAAAAATAAGAAATAAAAATAAAATCTTAATTTTTTATTTTTTAGCGGGTTTTGGAACCGGAACCGGGTGGAACCGGCCTCAGAACCGCCTGAAACCGGAACCGGAAAATCGGCCAAGGATCGGTTCCAATACCGGACCCATGACTACCTGCTCGGCTGCTCTACATCCATAAGGTCTGGTGTTCGACTCTAATAGATGTCAAAAAATTCTCTTTAGAAGACTCACCCACCAAAACCAGATACACGACTTGTATCGAGCTGGACGTATAGCCAAAACGAAGATCTGATAGACCAGTGGCAACCGAAAAGGCTTAATGCATATACAGGCCCTCGAACTTGCACGTTTTTGTCACTAAAGCCCCTGTACTATGAAATGTTCAATTAGGCCCCCGTACTTAGCATTTTTTGTTCTATCAAGCTCTCCTCACGCGCCATGTGCCACGTGGATGCCACATCAACGCCATGTGGATGCCACGTCAGCGCCACAAGCCACACCAATGCCACGTCAGCTCCACATAAATGCCACGTCAGCGTTGATGTGGCATGGTTAAAAAAATCTTATTTTTTTAAATAAAATATTTTACAATTTCCTAAAAGTTTTTTAACAAAATCATAAAATATTTTTTAAATAAATTGTACAATACTTTTTAAAAAAATTCATAAAATACTTTTTTTTAATTTTTTGTTTAACAAAATCATAAATTTTTTTTTTAATTTTTTTTTTAACAAATTCATAAAATATTTTATGATTTTGTTAAAAAAATATTTTATGATTTTTTTTAATAAATATTGTATGATTTTGTTAAAAAAATATTTTATGAATTTGTTAAAAAACTATTTTATGATTTTGTTAAAAAAAAATATTTTATATTTTTTTTTAACATAAAATATTTTATGAATTTTGTTAAAAAAACTATTTTATATTTTTATGATTTTTAACAAAATCATAAAATATTTTATATTTTTTTATGAATTTTAACAAAAAAAATTCATAAAATATTTTATGAATTTTTTTAAAAAGTATTGTACAATTTATTTAAAAAATATTTTATGATTTTGTTAAAAAAACTTTTAGAAAATTGTAAATTATTTTTTTAAAAAAATTCATAAAATATTTTATTTAAAAAAATCTTATTTTTTAAAATTAAAATATTTTTTTAACCAACCACATCAACGCTGACGTGGCATTTATGTGGAGCTGACGTGGCATTGGTGTGGCTTGTGGCGCTGACGTGGCATCCACATGGCGTTGATGTGGCATCCACGTGGCACATGGCGCGTGAGGAGGGTTTGATAGAACAAAAAATGCTAAGTACGGGTACCTAATTGAACATTTCATAGTACAGGGGCCTGAGTGACAAAAACGTGCAAGTTCGAGGGCCTGTATATACATTAAGCGCAACCGAAAATGGTATGCACCATGGAGTAGCTAAGAGGGGGACCCAGCGAACGAGCCCGTCACATGACGAGACGCTCCGGACCATGTCTCTTCTCTGCACGGAAAAATTAATTAACGAGATAATGATAATGGCCCACGTGTAAATGCAAACTACGTACGCTCCACGTGGGATAGGCCAACGTGGTAGACGCTGATTGGGCGGCTCTTGCAATATTTTTATTCTCCTTCAAAAGCGTTTTTTGTTAAGATTATAGTGTACGGTTTGTAATTCTTAACATGGAATGAAATATCCTACGGATGTAACGTGAGTACGTGACTATAAACGTCGAGCTTAATTTGGTAAGCAAAGTTTAGTCATTGATATGAAAATGCATGATCAGTACATTACTAGTCCGTTCGTGATTACATGACGTCAAATCAAACAATATAAAGACAGGATTAAAACATATATAGACACTTAAACTTGATTATTTTAATCATTTGGACATTTGACCTATTAAATGTACCTATTGAGAACACCAACTTGTTAAAGTCTATCTATTAAACACATCTTGCATGATTATGAAGTGTCGTAATACGCACGCGCTATTATGTGAACATGATTAAGTGAAAAAAAGTCATGTAATGTCAGATAAGGCCTCATCGTTTAATTAATGGTCACTTAAACCCGTCAAGTACATGGAGGACAAATTTCTTTATACGCGTAAGCTTAAAAATAACTGGCTTTTGATGAAAACACTTCCAAATCAAGTGTACATCACATGCGCAATTCCACGTTAGTGTCGATGTGTTTAATAGGTAGGTTTTGACTAATTGAGATGTTGAGTAGGTCCGTTTAAAAGGTCGGATATCTAAATTACCAAAATTAATAAATTTAATTGTCTATATATGTTTTAAGCATATGAAGACGAGTTAAGAGGTCAAGCTATAATGGTATATAGATGCCAAATTTTGTTACTGTGATGTTCTCCGTGGCGTCATTGGGGGTCAATACATACGTCATCCTAATACCATGTGAGCCGTTAGATCGGGTGGGTGGATGGACGATGATGCGGGCACCACAGGGTTGCTAAAAAAGAGAGAGAAAGAGGGCGGCATGTGAACCCAAGAAGGGATGACATGGAGAGCTGGGGGGACAAAGTGACGTGGCAAGCAGCACATGGTTTTCCCTTCGAACGAACTTTCTAGATGGTGGGCCCCCTTGTCGACGTGGTGAGGACGCAATGAGGACTATCGTTGCTTTGCTGGAGTGCGATCTGATGCACCCCGCTTCTTCTCATCTGGACCGTTCGTTTTGTCTTGGTGGCCTGCCGTTTGTTGGCCCGTTTCCAATGTCATTTACCGGAATTGCCCCTTGCCATTTCCCGGAATTACTTTTTTATTCTGTTATGGTTGGAGGAGATGGGCCGGTTAGGAGTCCATTGGGCCCAATGTTGATACTGGGCCCAGTAACTTGGTTACACTTTGAACGAGAAGGCTTTGCATATTCATTCTTGTGCTTGCATGTCATGTAGAATTACTACTAGGGCCTTTGATGGGGCAAACTATAATCTTTTGGAGAGAAATGTATACATGTTAGACACTACACTGACCATATTTGCATTGGTAGTTTAATAGATTAATGCACACATTCAAATCTTTCAATTAGCAAAATTACAACCATATTTGCATATACATATGGATCTCGATCAAGATGACAACTTCTCATCATTTACATGATTATATTGCTTTAGAAAGAGCAATGAATCACCATACAAAAAAAAGAGCATGTATCTACAAGTCAAAGTGCAAACAAAAGAAGCAAGAGTGTAACAAAATGACCAATTGAATGATCACACTAGTCAATCTCAAGAACAGGTTGAGTTCTTGTCATGGAGGCAGAGGGCATTTTGCTATCTCTAATCCATCTATTCTCCAAAACCTCATGCCCCTCAGATTCCTCCTCCATCCACTTAGCCCTTCTCAACATCAATCCTCTACAAACAACCTTAGGAATCAAACCAACCAAGATCACACTAAATATACCGGCCCCGAACGCGATCACCCACCAATGCCAATCCTTGGCTTTCCTCCTCCGCCTATGTGGCGGTGGAGGTCCTCCGGGAGAAGCAATCGTGTAATGCCCTTCGACTCTCGACGTGCATATGCTAGGAACCACCATCTCACTTAGCTCAACTATACCATTAAGGTCAAATCTCACACATTTTGTTACATGGGTCATCTTGAAACTTGGAGGAACAATAGTGGTGAAGTTTATGGTGATGGGTTTGTCAAGAACACTCAGATTGAGCTTCTGATTGACGTTGTTTGGTCTTAACTCAGCGTCGTAGAATGAGAATCCGATCACCGGTGTAAGGAGTGAGTATCCGGGTAAGTTGTAATAGTAAGAAGATAAGTTTCCTAGGTTTTCATACATGATTTCAAGTGTTGTTGCAGATGGAAAAGGTAGGATTCTTGATGGGATGTTGAAAAGAGGATTGAATCTTGCGCCTTTTTTCCAAATTGCGATGCTCTTCATTCGGATTATCGATACTTCCATCCCGGAGAAATTTGAAGGGAGAGGGACTTTGTGGAGGACTCTTAATGTGTTATGTGGGATGGCTGAGAATGTGTGGTTGTGAAGATATGAATCTAAAGCAATAGGGTTTCTAAGATGATCAGTATTAGAGCTTAGTGTAGAGGATGAGGATAGTATGATCATTACCCAGATGGCGAATCGGCTTCCATTGATCCCCATGTATTGATCCTTATCAGCATTTTACATCTTTTGACACAAAGATGAGGATTTGAGCAGCTTCAATGGAGGAGGTCACTGATTGATCAAGGTGTTCGACGAAATGCCTAAGCGAAGGAAAGACGGTGTGGTTTTGTCACTAAGAATTTATCTTTATTTGGACTAGATACTAAATGTGGATTGACATAGGAGAAAATCAATGGAGTTGTTGTGGGGAGATGAAAGATGTGATGAAAGAGAGCTAAAGGAAGGAAAAGGGTGTTTGCCTTTTGAGTTGTTCCTTGTGGAGGAGTTTTTGCTTTGCATTTGTTTGAGGGTTTTCTCCCAAAAGAAACAAGATGGAGTTAGTTAGAAGCAATGGAAGAGAGGCAAAAAAGGAGGAACTTTGCTTGCATGGCGAAGAGTAAGAACGTTATTTATCATTCAACCTAACTATTAGTTTGGTATAAACACACGTGTGATATGATCCACACTTTGCATAAGGTACCCATTCATGAATCATGATTTTTGGCCAACTCATTGGACAAGTTCAATGGCTTCAATCAAGGCTTTAGATTATTAGACAGCATAAGTCTGCTTTATCATCATGCGTTGTATGTTTGGTGGGTCTTTTAAAATTGATCTAGCTAGGGTCTTATAGTTATACCACCAACCACAATAGTATAATATCGACCTACACTTATAAAATTTGTTCATTTCGTATCATTATAATGACATTTTTTTCTACTCACATTAACATTTTCCTATCTTAATAGAATTTATAAAAAAAAAAGTGAAATTTTTTATGACCCATTTCTCAAAATTTGTGTAAATAATTATAATTATAAAAAACTAGAGAATATGGAGTTATCAGACGTG
The DNA here is from genome assembly GCA_963924305.1 of Polygonum maritimum. Classification (NCBI taxonomy): domain Eukaryota; kingdom Viridiplantae; phylum Streptophyta; class Magnoliopsida; order Caryophyllales; family Polygonaceae; genus Polygonum; species Polygonum maritimum. Next base: position 44,424,143 of record OZ002731.1, on the reverse strand, counting down.
GATTACAAGATAAAGAGCAAACCAATCAAAACGCTTGTATTAGTCAACGTGGCGCTCAGCGTAATCACCCCTTTATTTCAATCGCCAGCAGAGCACTCAGCAATTTCCCCCATGGATATGTCACGAATGGACCAAAACTAATCCGAATCCACTATTTTCTCCACCAGCCTCAGAGAACTTCAGGCCAACCCTTTCCGAGTTCACGAGCTCAAGGTCTGTCCATAGGCAATGGCTACAACAGCTTCTTCCATGGCGGTTGCAACTTCTGGGCTTCTGCCACGTGTCCCCCTTACCCACAAGCCCCTCGGATGCGTTGCATTGCCTTGCCTCCCCGCTCGCTTGGCCACCCAATCCTTGTGCGCTTCTTCTTCCAGGAGCTTTTCTGGTATGATTTTCTCTCTGGGGCATTTCGTCGAACAGGTTGTGGGCATGTTTGTTTATGGCCTTTTGATGTTGAGTTTTGGTGAAATTTTGTGTTGACTGATGTCTTGATCTGTAATTGAAGCAGCTTACCTGTTGAATTGGTCAACAAGATGTGTGTTTGGGATGAAACTGCTCATAAAGTCACAAGATTTAGTGACCATGTTCATGTAGTTTTGCAAGTGATACTCAATTTTGGTAGCTGAGTCTTTATTAAGATTAGGGCAGATTCCATTTTGGCCTTTCACATTTTCCCTATTGTAAAAGTTTTTTTTATATTGGAGCTAATGGATTTGCATGGTGGAAAATGCTATTAAGCACTTGCTAATCTGCTGAAATTCCTGATGTTCTGGCAATTGAAGAAGCCTGTGTGATAAAATTACTCTTCATCTGTTTCTAAATTGCTATTACTGATATGATTAGAGTCAAGGAGGTTTTCTTCAATCCAAGTGAAAGCCTCTTCAGATGAAACTTCTGTAGATACCAGTGAGCTTATTTCAGACCTCAAGGAGAAGGTAAACTAATTATCCAAATTTCCCAATTTTTTGTTTGATGTCACAGTTATCTGAATGATGAATTAGTTTGTGATTTCCTTCTTGTTATAGTGGGATGCTGTGGAGAACAAATCAACTGTTCTTCTCTACGGTGGCGGAGCACTTGTAGCCGTCTGGCTTTCCTCCATTCTCGTCGGTGCTGTCAACTCTGTACCTCTGGTAAGTGGCCTCCTCTTCTTGTTTCTTTTGTGACAGACAGCATTGTGGAATTCAATTAGTTAATGAACTGATTTGATGAATTCCGTTTTGTGCTGTGCTGTGTTGTGTCTTCAGCTTCCAAAGCTCATGGAGTTAGTCGGGCTCGGATACACCGGATGGTTCGTATACCGATACCTTCTCTTCAAGGTTAGAAACCCAAAAGTGGCTCCACAAATTCAGTTCATCTACTTCTTTGTTGTTCTCATAAACTAGATAATTGATTCTTGATGGCATTGTATCATCAGTCAAGCAGAAAGGAGCTGGCTGAAGATATCGATTCGCTGAAGAAGAAGATTGCCGGAACTGAATGAACTACCGTGGCTTCTTCTAGTGATCTTGGCCAAGCTTACTCTTCAATGGAAGAGGAATCTAGGCAAAATGTACTTATACATACCATGTAGAGGAATAGAGTTTATGAGCTGGGCTCTCTATTCTCCATTGCTTTTGGCTTTTGTAATTCATGTGTAATGGCATTTTAATAAAGTTTGGATTTTCTGATCATGTCTTTCATCGTTGCTTTTGGATTTTCTGACTAGTTTTGTTTGAGTTTGTGTTTTGTTCAACTGACATAGCTTCAATAGTGAATTCAATCTAATACCATACAAACACCAATCAACAAACACATTGCATATAAACAACCACAAAGCTTTATGTCTTCTTATTTAACCATCAAATATGATGAATACACAAACCTCAAATTCTGCTACAAGCCATATAATTTATATGTCAAATAGCCATGCTACATGGCTTCTAATCTCCTCCTGAGAGTCAGGCAACAATTAAGTATCAAACTAGAACAATATATTGTGCCACAAACCATTCCAACAGAGTTTTTCAGATCTTATCAATGTCTTCATCTTCAAACTCAAGATAGTCATCTGCAGCTCCTTCATCATCTTCTTCAAGCGACACGATTCCTTCGTTGAGCCTAATGTTCTCTGGCAACTCTCCATAAGCCTTCAGAAGCCTAGCTTCATCTGGCATGTACTTCAGAATCACATCAGCCTTATCATCCTGTTAAAAAACAAAATCACAATCCAAATTCAACACCTAATTCACATAATCCTTCAATTCAGCAGATTCAACCTATCATCTCAATTGACCTAACACAAATCAACTGTTAAAACACGATTTCTCACAATCAGATTGTTTCGGCCGTACAATCGATTTTCACAATCAAAATCAGTGAAATCAAAAAACGAATTGACCTAAAATAAATTGCCCTGATTCACAAAATCCTTCAATTCAGCAGATTCAGCCTATTATCTCAATTGACCTAACACAAATCAACTGTTAAAAACACGATTGCTCACAATCAGATTGTTCCGACCGTAGAATCGATTTTCACAATCAAAATCAGCGACAAACGAAAACGGATCAATCGATACAACAACAGACCTGATAATCGCGGAGGCCGACGAGGATGATATCTCCGGCGGCGATCCAGACCTTCTTGTGCATCTTGCCACGGATATGACAGAGGCGCTTGGTGTTGTCTATACACATGGCTTCGCAACGGCCATTGCCGAGCATGCGAAGGACCTGAGCGTACTCTTGGCCGTCTTCCTTGAAGACGAGCTCTCGTTTCTCGTCGTCGGCCTCGTTCTTCCCTCTCTTCCTGTTCTTCCCTCCCTTTCCCTTGTTCTTCGGCATCTTCTCTCAATCAATCGATCAACAATCCCTCTCTGGTGAAAGCGGCCGGTGTTCGTGGAGGCGGAGAACGCGAAACCCTAATCCGTGTGATTCGAATTAATTTGGGGATTTTTTTTTTGAGTGCTTTGGCTCTGTTTATCGCTTTTTGTATTCTCCTTCCACCGCCTTTAATTTGTTCGCGGGTGGATTCGGGTCGGACTACGAACCCGTTTACCACGAGAGCCTTTTCATTTGTTTTGGGCCGGGTCCTCATATCCGGTTCGGTCCGGTCCGATTATGCTATTGCCTATTACAGTATACTGCTACTTTTAATTGTCCTTTTAGCTATTTATATAAATATTAGGACAATCTTATCTTTAGAAAAATACCCTTATTAAATCATTTCTATCATAATTAATTCTCCTCACATTCTATGCGATTTTACAATTTTCAAGACTTCAACTAACAAGGTAACTTTGGAATTTAATGGAAAAAAAGGTAAAAGGAAGTAGATAAACATTTGAATTTAAAAAGCCAAATAAAAATAGACAAGTATTAGAGTCTAAAAGGCCAAATAAAAATAGAAGTAGACCGAGAGAGAATAAGTGTTTTCTAATTCTCTAAGAAAACATAGAAGAGTGAGCACTAGAACAAAAAGCTAAGCAGCTCCAAACATTCATGCAAGACCTATTACAACCATTCTACTCCTAGTGTTAGTGCATATACGGCCGCATTATAGACTAATGTTAAGGCTGAGAGTTGTTGACATTCCTACGACCTGTTATGGCTAATAAGACTCGTTGGCGAGGGTAATCTCAACTCGAACATGTAACACGCCGTCGACGAAATAATCACAGTCGTCGCTCATGAAGTCTTCCCACGAGATTCCCAACAGGTCCTTCGAGCCCCATCCCATGTCGCCGACGCCAACAGTACGATTCTTGCGCGTTAAAACGATTTCAAACTCCTTGGACGACTTCCTCAAGGCTGCAAACTCATAGTCCAAAGTGCAAGATTCTGAGCCTCTCACCGTATGCAAAAACAGACCTAAGTGTTGTTGTTGTTGTTGTTCATTCTTGCAGCATTTTGCTAAGAGGAAAAGCCGCTTACCACCTAAGCCAAACTCCGAAGAGTTGAACGCTCTCGTTGGAAATAGACTCACAAGCTTTTCTTTCATCAGGTTGTAGTAGATGACACAACGTGGTCTGTACACTCGTCTTGAAAAACTGATGTCGGTTTTCAAAGGGTCCTTTGATGGATGGACGTGTCGGCCACAAGGGAGTTCGAGCTTGGAGAAGAGGGCCTCCATCACAAGCTTTGAGACTTGCTCGTGGTCAAACTCAGTGGAGGCTAACACTTCCTTCAGCTTGAAGCTACTCATGTTTGGGAAGCATACCAGCTTCACCAAATGCTTGGTGAGGATTTCTCGGCGCTCTTCTAGCTCTGGATAGCGCGCAAGGGCCCAATCCAAGACGAAGTCAAAAACGTCGTCTTCTGAACCCACTCGGAGACCCTCACTCCCGAGAACAACCTCTACCGCAGAAAGAGGCAAGTCCTTCGCCTCTTCTTTGAACCTTCAATCAGCGAGTGAAAAAATCAATACGAATCGGAATCAATTTCAGACGAAAAAATAACCGGGCTACACACAGATATGTTACCCGGAAACTCCAACCGGGTGGCGTTTCCTGTTTCTGATGGAATTACGGAAACTTAGAAACTCAAACCCCGAAACTCGTAAAATTCATGTGTTTCTCCGTTTCTATTCGTTTCAGAAACCCGTTCCCGTTTCCGTTTCCGTGTAACGTAGTCACATAGTAGAGCACTTACCTTGTAAAATCCTTGAAATGGGCAACAACATACTTCCTTGCTTGTTCAATCAGTGGATGAACTATTTCGCTCACTAAAACACTTGAAGGAAGCTCGAGAAGCGAAAGTGCGTATTCCAACGACATGGGAAGGTTAAGCAACATCTCGACACAATATCTCATACAAGAAGTCACCTCAAACTTGTCCGCGGCCACCAGCAAACCGATCAGATCAAGGGCCAAAGTTGCGCTGAGTTCTTTCCCATACATGAAGTGAAAAAGATCCATCATAGTTGCTTCCTCTGTTCAAAGATAAACACAGAGTTTCCTAAGGCCTAATTAAACTATTAAAACATTACATTTCAACCAAGATGGCACATACCAGATTCAGATATTGTCAAGGAGACATCACTCTTTTGTTGTGACTCCTTCATACCATTCTTGAACAACTGAATCAGAAAATAATCATAAACAATTCAAGAACAAAAAAAAAAAGAAAAAGAGAAGAAAAGTTACCAAATATACACTTACCCGGGTGAAAAAGTTAGACTTGGCAGCTAAAATAGGAGAGCTTATGTGCAAAGTTACAACTTTGTCACCATCACAAGACCCTGAAGCTTTTCTTTTCCTGTTATCGATCGTCTCCGTGGAATTAATAGTTTCGTTCGGAACGATCTCAAGACGAAGAACCCTATCGGAGTAATCAGGGTCGTTGAATGCAAATCCGAAATCATACTCATTAGGCCTTCCAACTACAATCTCGTTACTCGAATCATCCATCTTAAGTCTCTTCATGCTTGATTATCAACTATAATTAGAGTCCACATTATAGCACACTTGAACTAAAAAGCAAAGCTTTATAAATAAACATTTTTTCCTATAACCTAATAGCTTATTAGTGAAAGTTCACGTGAAAGTTTCAATTACGGAGGTTGATTAGTACTACAAACGAGCATGCAAATCATAGTTTATACGGCAAAACTCAAATTAGGGATTGAGCAGGGGAAAAATAAAAATTAGGGTTCTTTAACTTCTTTACCGCCCATAGATTAACTCGAACAACGAAATTACTGATCACGAAGCATACCAGTTCGAGAATTGCCTTCCATGGAAGATGAAAGAGACATACCGATCTTTAAGCAAAGACGAAGAAGAAGTGGAGGCTAGACGAAGGTTGAAGACAAGTTGCAGGGGACGTACTCAAACGTGAAGTAAATTTGTCAAGAGGAAGATTTGACCTTTTAACCGCACGAACAAAAGAGGAGTAAATTCTACATAAGCACCTGTAAAAAGGGAAATTGCAAGAACATCCCGCGTATATGTTTTATTTACAGACTTAGTCAGATGCATTAGCAGGTAAATTAATATTCCAGAAAGGTCTGTTCCAATTCACCTAAGATTCAATCAAGTGGTAATTGAAATACTACAAAGAAATTAGCTTAAAGAATCTATCTTGATTAGATATAAAATCCATAAAGTCATAAAGATTAAAGTCATTATGAGCTTCTTGGATGACTAATTTGGTATCATTAGGATTTTTTATACACAAACGACCTTAAAACAGTTTTGTTTCCTAAAGACCTTACAATAGTTAACTCTTACGTATAAAATTACTATTGCAATCCAGTTATGAATCTAATAAGGAGTGCTCTGGCTTAGTGTGTTCCAGAGCTAGCAATTGAGAGCTACCATTAATCTCAAACCTAACAAAGACCATTAACTACAAACTTTCCAGACACAGCAATTTCCTAGTTGGTGCATATTATCCATAACCCAAAACAGAGCACATCATAGATCCGAGCCGATCCGAGAAAACTGAAAATCCTACGGGGTACGGAGGGTGATCTCAGCTCGAATATGTAGAATGTCGTCTACATAAAGCTCGTCGCTACTCATGAGGTCCGTCCAAGAGATTGCTAGTGAGTTGGAGGACGTCCCTTGGAAACCCTGCCGCCATCCATACACCTCTAAAGTAATGCCGTTGGCCTTATGCATGCTTATGAAATTCTTGGATGACTTCTTCCTCACTGCGTATTCGCAGTCAATAGTGCAAGTTCCAGAACCCGCCTCCGTGCAGACATATACACACAAGCATTTTTCATCTCGCTGCTCCCATGCAGCCCAGAGGCAGAAATTCTTTCTACCCAGATAGAATGACTGGGATTCATGAAGCGATTTGGATGACTTCAACTCGTCTTTTGTGAGGTCAAAGTAGACGACGCAGCAAGGTTTGTAGATGCGTCCAGAAGAGCCACACTCAGTGGTGGTCGCTAGGTCCTTTTTAGCCTTGAGTTGTTGCCCGCAAGAGATTTCAACCTTGGAGAAGAGGGCGTCAACCACAAGCTTTGAGACTTGTTCATGGTCAAAGTCGGGGCAAACTAACGCTTCCTTCAACTTGGAGCTACTCATGTTTGGGAAACATATCAACCCTGCCACCCGCTTGGTGAGGATATCTCGGCGCTCCTCTAGAACGGGATAGTGTGTGCAGCCCCACTTCAATACAAAATCAAAAACGTCATCTTCTGAATCCACTTGGAGGCCCTTGCTCCCGAGAACAACCTCTAAGGCAGAAAGAGACAATCCCATTGCTTCTTCTTGTGACCTTCAATCAACGAGTAAAGATAAATCCAGTAATCCACAACATCAATTTTGGATGAAAAGACAATGAGGCCATACACATCAAACTGCAGTATAACTCACTTGGTTAAATCCTTGCAATGGGCAAAAACATACTGTTTTGCTTTATCAATCAGTGGCTGAACTATCGTACTCATCACGACACTTGAAGGAAGCTCGAGATAAAGAATTGCATACTCCAATGAAATAGGAAGTTTCAGCAACATCTGAACTGAATATCTCATACAAGAAGTAACCTCAAACTTGTCCGCTGCTATCAGTAAATCAACCCAATCTGTGACTGAAGTTGCGCTAGGATTACTCCCGTACATAAAGTGAAGAAGATCCATCAAGGCCGCTTCCTCTGTTTGGCAGATCAATACAGAATTAAAGCTAAAATAACACTGAATTTCGTTCGAAGGAGTGCAAGATAACACATACCAGATGCATTGATTACCAAGGACACTTCACTTTTGCTTTGTGATTCTTTCATGCCATTTTTGAATAACTGCATTACGAAACAAAAATAGCATATTCCAATGGTCAGAAGAAGATGAATAACAACACATGAAGAAAAAGGGGAAGAAAACACATACTTTGTAGAAAAATGGACTCTTTGCAGCTAACATGACGGAAATTATGTGCAAGGTTACAACTTTGGCACCATCATCATATTCGTAGTCATGGGACTCTGAATCCGTTTTCTTTCGTTTTTTGGTATGATCTGCATTTATGGAAGAAAACCATCCGCGATATTTCTCTCCCCTGAGATTCTTGCTGGAATCAAAAGATTCATTGTCCGGCATGATCTCGAGACGGAGGATCCGATCTGCGAAATCAGAATCGTTGAACGCAAATCCAAAATTCTCCTCATTTGCCCTTGGCAATAGCATCTCAGCACTTGATTCTACCATCCCTGCCTGATTACAAAAATCAAATTATGAAACTCAAATAGAGTCCAAATAATCTCACCATTAAAGACCTGAAAGCAGTCTCTATAGTTGAATAACAGACATTTGCCATCAAATTTGAACTCCACTAAAACAATTAAGAAAAACAACAACAGTAATCCTTAAAGAGAAGGAAGCTTTTTTTAACTGAATTTTAGTAAATTAACTACTTAATTTGGCTATAATAGGATCAAAGTCACTAAATACCATCATTCAGCTAGAAACGGAGAGGTTTTCCTTACACATTCATGTACTTTACACAAGCTATACGTGAATTCAGCCGTTTCATGAACAAAATCAAAGAAATTAGACATAAAAGTAGCGAAATCATCCAAAACCTAACGAAAGGATCAAGAGTGAAAAGCATGGGAAGTACAATTTGAAGAACAAGCACAAAGCAAGTAACTTGCGACCAAATTCTCTCACCTAGGGTTTCTTTTTCCGACAATTGAAGGCGACAGGGGGAACGGAAAGTAGACTTGAAGGCCAAAGCTCCGGTTGCTGTCTCACCGGAGAGTCGTCGCCGACGACTCCGGAGGCGGAGGAGTAGAACTCTTCAAGTAGATCTGGCACAGTAAAAAAGAACGGGGTTGAAATGGAGAAGAAGGCACGGGATAGAAAATACTGGATTTTGAGTCAACAGGGTAAAAAAGGAAATTCCTTACGTATTTACCCGAACCTTTGATTTTAATGAATTACTCCGTATGATATAAGGTATTATACAAAAAAAAAAAAACGATCGTATAGTTTGCTGGTTTTTTTTTAATGATATTTGTTAATATTATTATATTTATATGATAGTATATGATTATGATTTTCTACGTCTATCTTTATCTAAAATAATTTAAATAACTCACTATATACTATATGAATCATGATAATTTTTTTGGTCGAAAGAATCATGATATTTCTTCATATAAAAAACTATAACTTATATTCGATATGAGAATTCAAGTATTGTGACACAAATTTTTCAAAAAAAAAAAGAAAGTATTGTGACACATAAACTATAAACTATATCCTAATTAAGTGATATTTTTTAGGTGCTAGACCGACTTTCCTGTGAGATATATTGTAATTGGTCTTGGTGCTAATTTCCCATTGTTATTAACTTATTATGGTACTACAGAAGGAGCAAATGAAGACATGGACAGAAGCAAACCAAGAGCTAACAACTCCAAACTCTCCAAACATACAATCACTCTTTTGCTAGAACTGCTTAGACAACCGTAACAAGTATACTGAACAAATGCCAAGGCTCAAGAGTTGTTGTTGATGAGGGTAATGCTAGCTCGAATACGTAAGATCCCGTCGACGAAATAGTCACTATTGTAACTCATGAACTCGGTCCACGGTATCCCCAACAGGTCCAGCACGCCCCTACCATGGTCCTCCAAAGTAACGTTCTTGGCCGCAAACTTTCTTTCGAACACCTTCGACGAATTCTTCATCACTTGAAATTCGAAATCTATTGTGCTTTTCCCCGGACCTGCTCTTCCCACAAATAGACCAAGGTGGTGTTGTTCCAGCCCACATTCCTGTGCAACGAGGTAAAGCCATTGTCCACCTAGGCAGAATATCGGAGAATACAAACGTTTCATTGCGAATAGAGCCGCGCACTCGTCCCTTCTTAGGTCAAAGTAGACGACACAATGAGGGCTGTAAACGCGTCCTAACGAGCCGGATTTGTTGGTTGCAAGGTCGTTTGATGTCTGAATATGTTGCCCGTGTTGGTCAACCTTGGCGAAGAGGGCTTCCGCCACGAGCATTGAGACATGCTCATGATCAAAGTCAGGGCAAGCAAGCGCTTCCTTGAGCTTGGAGATACTCATACTTCTGAAACATACGAGCCGTGTCAAGCGGTTCGCGAGGACTTCACGTCGCTCTTTGGGCTTAGGATAGGACACACGAGCCCACTCCAAGATAAAGTCATAAACATCATCTTCTGAATGCACATGGAGACCCTCGCTCCCGAGAACAACCTCTATTGCAGAAAGAGGCAATGAAATTGCCTTTTCCTTGGACCTTCAATCAACAAGTGAAAGTCCATCAAATCTCCTCATGAATTTAGATGAAAAGAGAAGCCCACACACACACATGCATCAAAATTTGCAATATCACTTACTTGGTAAAGTCCTTGTAATGGGTAAGGATGCACTCCTTTGCTTCATCAATCAATGGTTTAACTATTTTACTCACCAAAACACTCGAAGGAAGCTCGAGATAAACAAGTGCATTCTCCAACGACATAGGAAGCTCGAGCAACATCCGAATCACGTGTTTCATACAAGAAGTTACCTCAAACTTGTCCGCGATGACTAACACATTGATCAAATCGGCCGCAGAAGTTGCACTAAGTGTACTTCCATACATAAAGTTAATAAGTTCCATGAAAGCAGCTTCCTCTGTTTATATATCAATGTAGAAAGTTGTTACTTGTTAGTTAAGGTAAGAACTAAACTTAGAAAACACAACAATTTATTTACAAGAGTGCAAGATGAGCCATACCACATGCATTGATTGTCAAGGATGCATGATTCCGTTGTTGCGATTCTCTCATGCCATTTGTGAACAACTACATATATTGCAGATTATTAACACACTTTAACGGTTTAACCAACAAAACAGCATAAACAACTACTCATGAACAAAGGGAAGGAAGAAAACATATGCTTACTTTGTAGAAAAAAGGGCTTTTTGCAGCTAGAATAGCAGAAGTTATGTGCAAAGTTACAACTTTGGCACCATCACAAGACCCGGAATCTGTTTTTTTCCCTTTTCCGGTATAGTGAGTCTTCGAATCTTTACCATGATGATGCTTCTTTCCCCTGGAATCAGAAGATTCATCGGGTATGATCAAGATACGAAGAGCCCGATCCGAGAAAGCAAGATCATTGAAGGCGAATCCGAAATTGTCGTCGCTAGTCTCTGGAACTACCATCCTCTTATGCCTCTTCTTCATGCCTAGATTATTAGTGCAAAAGAGAGCATACACCATTGGTTTGGCGAACAAAAAATAAATAATTAAGCTCCAAATAATAGCACAATTAAGACCTCAAATTAACCTGCTCGATCACATGAAGCAGAGGCAAGCAAGATTGTTACCTCGAAACTTTAGGGTATGAGAGATTTTATAAGTATGTGTATCGATATGATTAAGAGGGTTACAATATGATTTGCAACGATAGAAAATATTAGCTAATTAGGCTGAGGTGTACAAGATATACTGTAGTTTTTTTTTTTTTGTCGAATTTTACAAGATATAGTTTTTCCTTTCTTTTTTTGGTGGAAGATATAGTTTTCCTTTTTTTTTTGGTGGAAATATAGTTTTTCCTTTTTTTGGTTGAATATAGTTTTTTCTTTTTTGAAACCAGGGTTTTCACAAGATTATATTATATAAACCGATTCAAGAATAGATAATATCGTGACATGTAAACTGATGAAAGGACGTAATTAGTATATAATGCACCCTAGAAATTATGATAAAATCCTTACAAAAAAGGGTTTCCAGATTGACTTAATTGAAAGACCTCGACATGAAATAAGCCCTAGGCTTTCCTATGAAATTCGAACTGTTCTTTGTCAAAGTGATAAGGGCAAAGGCGCAAAGCATTGAAATTAGCTAGCAACTCCATACTTTCCACTTGGTCTCCAAAAGTTACAAAAAGTGGGATACACAAGTCATTTTAAAAAACGAAAAAGCTCTAAACACTCCCAACGGCCACCACGCTTCATTTGCAGGAGTTTTACTCATATGATTAGTGCTTAAACAGCCCTGACAAAAGCATTATATATAAGTGTCAAGGCTGAGCGTTGTTGATGAGGGTAATCTTAGCTCGAAGATGTAAGATCCCTTCGATGAAACAGTCGCTGGTGTCACTCATGAACTCGGTCCACGGGATCCCTAACAGGTCCCGATAGCCCCGTCCATTGTCCCCCAAAGTATGGTTGTTGGCCTTTCCCTTGCCGTGGAACTCCTTCGATGATTTCTTCTTCCATTCAAATTCAAAATCTATTGTACAAGTTCCTGAACTTCTTTCCCTGTGCACAAATAGACCAAAGCGGTCTTCTTTCTCTCCACAATACGCTGAGAGGTAAAGCCGTTTTCCGCCTAGGCAGAAATGCTGAGAATCAAGTCCTTTCTTTGGGAAGAGATCCGCACACTCATCCTTTTTTAGGTTGAAGTAGACGACACAATAAGGCTTGTAGATGCGTCCTAAGAAGCCGCATTTGTTGGTTGCAAGGTCCTCTGAGGCCTGAATCTGTTGCCCATTTTCAACCTTGGTGATGAGAGCTTCCACCACAATCTTCGAGACATGTTCGTGATCAAAGTCGGGGCAAGCTAGCACCTCCTTAAGCTTGGAGCAGCTCATGTTTGGGAAACACACGAACTGCGCCAAGCGCTTTGTAAGGATCTCTCGGCGCTCTTCTAATTTGGAATAGGATACACGAGTCCACTTCAAGATGAAGTCATATAAATAATCTTCTGAATCCACCAAGAGACCCTCGCTCCCGAGAACAACCTCTAAGGCCGAAAGAGGCAATTTCGTCGCCTCATCATGGGACCTTCAATCAACAAGTGAGGAAAATCAATGCAAAATCCACATCATTTTTACATGAATACACATCCAGGCCACACAAGATCAAATTTTAGTAGAACTCACTTACTTGGACAAATCCTTATAACGAGCAAAAATGTATGCCTTTGCTTCATCAATGAGTGGCCGAACTATATCACTCACCAAAACACTTGAAGGAAGCTCCAAATAAGAAATGGCATCTTCTAGTGACATGGGAAGCTTCAACAACATCTGAATTGAGTGTCTCATGCAGGAAGTAACCTCAAACTTGTCGGCCGCGATCAACAAATCCACCAAGTCAATTACTGAGGTTGCTATAAGTTTATTCCCATACATGAAGTTGAGAAGATCCATCAAAGTCCCTTCCTCTGTCCACACATCAAAACAGAACTTATCAAGGTCTAACAAAACCAAGAAACCTCCTCGTTCAAGTTAATAAGAGCATGGTATACCAAATGCACCGATTCTCAAGGAAACATCATTCCTCTGTTGCGATTCTCTCATGCCATTTTTGAACAACTACATTCCAAAACAGGAACATATTATAAGTGCACAAGAAGAAGATAAACAACTCGGTGAAAAAGGAGAGAAGAAACCATATACCTTGTAGAAAAAGGGACTTTTAGCCGCTAAAATTGCAGAATTTATGTTCAAAGTTACCACCTTGATGCCATTGTAAGATTCTGAATCTTTGTTTTTTCTTTTTCTCGTCTTCTTGCAAGAATCAATAGATTCGTCGTTGGGTATGATCTCAAGACGAAGGACTCGATCCGAGAAATCAAAATCATTGAATGCAAACCCGAAATTCTCTTCATTAGCCCTTGAAACTATACTAGAATCTCCCATCTTACGACTCTTCATGCCTGATTATCAAAAGACAGCTTACATACGAGCTCAATTAGAGTCCAAATAATACTAGCACAATTCAGACTGAAAGCAACCTCGTTGCATAGTTGAATATGAAGGGACAAAGTTAAAAAGTAAAAATCAGAGAAACTTACAAAGCATGTAAGTAGAACTAAGCAGGAAACAGAGAGGTTTTTCCTAACATCCGTGAATTCAGCCATTTCACGAACAAAATCAAGAAATTAGAGATACATACAAGTACTGAAACCATCGAAAACCTAACGAAATGATCAAGAGTAAAAAAAGCATGGCAAGTTAAATTTGAAGAACAAGCACGTACAAAGCAAATAACTTGTTACCAAATTCTCTCACCTAGGGTTTCTTTTTCCGAAAACTGAAGGCGACAGGGGGAAGGGAAACCAGACTTGAAGTCCAATGCTCCGGTTGTTGTCTCACCGGAGAGTCGTCGCCGATGACTCCGGAGGCGGTAAAGTAGAGCTCTTCAAGTAGATCTGGCACAGTAAAAAAAAGAATGGGGTTGAAATGGAGAAGAAAGCACGGGATAGAAAAGACTGGATTTTGAGTGAACAGGGTAATTCCTCACGTATTTACCCGAACCAGGGTATCTACCGGGTCGACCCAACCCGACCCATTGACCCGTAAATAGAAAAAATGTGACCAGGCACCCGATCCGTAACCCTGTTTACGGGTGTTAAGGGTCGGGTCACGGGTCGACCCGAGTTTTATGGGTCAAACGGGTCAACTTACGGGTTGACCGGTAAAACTGTTTAACCCGACTATGTAATTGTGTTTAATAATGTCGTTTTTCACGTTTTAAAAAATGTTTTTTGGTTGTAGAATACTCCCTGTTTTACTAACAAATAAAATTATAGAAATGAATCTCATAAAGGAAAATTAAAAAATTATACTAATCCGAACAAAGACAATAAAATTAAATATAAATTTTTGTTAATTTTACAGGTTTTACGGGTCGACCCGTAACCTGTAAATAAAAATTATTTGACCCGTGATTCGACCCGTAAATTACGGGTTAGGTCGGTCCGGGTTATGAGAGAGCCGGACCGTTGGACTACCCTTATTTTAATGGAATTATAATATAAGGTGGTATTATACAAAATATAAAGCGATTGCGCTTCGGCCTGATTATCCAAATGCAGAAACGAAACCTAGTGCATGAGAGTAATTAAACACAATCATGTGTCCAAAAACTAGCATGATTCCCTAGTTAAGGTCTTAGAACTCTCCAAAAAATACAATCACTCTCAATTACGTACTCTTGCTAGAAGTGCTTAGACAACCGTAATAAGTACTAATGAATAAATGTCAAGGCTGAGAGTTATTGATGAGGGTAATCTTAGCTCGAAGATGTAAGATCCCGTCGATGAAATAGTCGCAGTTGTCACTCATGAACTCGGTCCATGGTATCACAAACAGGTCCGGAGACCCCCAACCACCGTCCCCCAAGGTATGGTTCTTGAACTTTATCCTGCTTTGGAACTCCTTGGATGATTTCTTCATCACTTCAAAATCAAAATCTACTGTGCAAGTTCCTGAACCTACTTCCTTATCCACAAATAGACCAAATCGGTCTTCTTTCTGCCCACGCTGAGCTGTGAGGTAAAGCCGTTTTCCACCTAGGCAGAAATGCGGTGAATCTAGCCGTTTCGTTGGCCAGAGATCCGCGCATTCATCCTTTTTTAGGTTGAAGTAGACGACACAATGAGGCTTGTAAATGCGTCCCAAGAAACCACAATTGTTGGTTGCAAGTTCCTTTGAAGCCTGAATCTGTTGCCCATGTTCAACCTTGGAGAAGAGGGCTTGCACCACAAGCTTGGAGACATGTTCATGATCAAAGTCAAGGCAAACTAGCACCTCCTTCAACTTGGAGCAACTCATGTTTGGGAAACAGATGAACCGCGTCAAGTTTGTAAGGATCTCTCGACGCTCTTCTAGTTTGGAATAGGATACACGAGCCCACTTCAAGATGAAGTCATATACATCATCTTCCGAATCCACCAAGAGACCCCCAGTCCCGAGAACAACCTCTAATGCCGAAAGAGGCAACTTCGTCGCCTCATCTTGGGACCTTCAATCAACAAGTGAAGAAAATCAATGCAAAATCCACATCACTTTTACATGAATAGTAATAATTATAGTAGCACTCACTTACTTGGACAGATCCTTAGAACGGGCAAAAATGTACTTCTTTGCTTCATCAATCAGTGGTTGAACTATATCACTCGCCAAAACACTTGAAGGAAGCTCCAGATAAAAAACGGCATCTTCTAGCGACATGGGAAGCTTCAACAACATCTGAATTGAGTGTCTCATACAAGAAGTTACCTCAAACTTGTCGGCCGCGATCAACAAATCCACCAAGTCAGTGACTGAAGTTGCTCTAAGTTTATTCCCATACATGAAGTTGAGAAGATCCATCAATGTCCCTTCCTCTGTCCACACATCAATACAGAACTTATTAAGGTCTGACAAAACTAAGAAACCTCCTCATTCAAATTAAGAAGAGCATGGTATACCAGATGCACTCAAGGACACATCATTCCTTTGTTGCGATTCTCTCATGCCATTTTTGAACAACTACATTCCAAAACAGGAACACGTTATAGTGTGCACAAGAAGAAGATAAAAACAACAACTCACGAAAAAAGAAGAAGCCTATATACCTTGTAAAAAAAGGGACTTTTAGCCGCTAAAATTGCAGAATCATCAATATATATATACTATAAAAGCCGACCGTTTTCGAGTCACCACGTTGATTCTGGCCCCACCGCATATTCGATAAAAAAATTAGTTATTATTCATACTATTTTGCCATTTCTTGATAAATTTCTCTTTATCTATCTATGTTAAAAATATCTTTATAAATCAAGTTTATAGAAAATTTTATTTTATCTAATTATCTATTTTCTTCCTATCTATCTTTTCGTATTTCCTTATATATATATATATCATATAAATACCTTTATCTTCATTTAAACTTAAAATATATGTAACAATTGAGAACTTTTATATAAAAATAAATTGATTTTATAAGAAAAAAGAATCTATTCACTATTTTGCATATATGTGTACAAATTTTTGCATAGTATGATTTGGTACGGCAAATCTCAAAATTTCCAAAGTAGATATGATATTACGACTAACTAAATAGATATGATTGGTATCCACCTACATCTTTCCCATAATTAGTTAAAGATATAATTAGGTCGATTGAATCAAATTTCATATTTCATAAAAATAATTTCATTTTATCGACAATATCATTTTCTTATGGTAAATACTCACTATCCAAATCTCTATAATTGTTATGTTTTCATATGAAAAATACAATATTTTAGGTAAGTTTATAAGGCAAATATCTATACTATATATTAAAGTCGAGATCTTTCGAGCCTCCACGTTAATTTGACCTCATATTTAAACAATTAATTTTAATTCATGTTAATTTAATTAATCTAATCAAATCAAATTCACTATAATATATTTGTGTAAAAGTCATATTTAAACAATTAATTTTAATTCATGTTAATTTAATTAATCTAATCAAATCAAATTCACTATAATATATTTGTGTAAAAGGTATGCTAAAGTTTTTTTTATTTTGGTAAGATAACCTATCCTTTTTGATAGATCACTTATCTTTTTAATTGCCTTTTTAATTTATTTATATAAAAAGTAATTTTACAAAATCGAATTTAAAAAATAATTTTAAATGAAAACCCTTTTTAATAACATAAATTACTATTATATATTTTTCTAATTAAATTATTATTTTTATCTTTGATATTAAATTTACTTTTTTTTCACTTAACTTATATATTATCATGTTTATAATAACTTAGCTTTTATCTTTCGTAAGAAATCTATTGTTAGTTAATATTTTATATTTATTTCAATATATAAAAGCCATTAGAATCATATTAGACCCATTTTATATTTCTAAATCTTTACATTATATCTTTATATATTTTATTTAAATAGCAATTCATTGTAATTATATCTCATATTTTTGGATTATACTATTAAAATAAAAGTATAATATCAAACCAAAGATATCAATTAAAACATCTTTTTTATATTATATTAACTTATAAGATAATGCCTCAAAATTGTGATAATATATATATACATATTAATCATCAAAGACAAATGTTAGAGGATGAAAAAGTAGTGAATTTTATTTACTAAATTATTCTATAGTTAATATATGATTTTATATTATTATAACCGAATACGTGTGGTCGTATAAATCTGTAAAAAATCTCTTTTTTGTCTAGAAAAAATCATATGTTAAGATTTTCATTATATGTCCACTCATTAATATCCTATTTATAATGAAAATAATTTCAAAACGTGAAACGTGATTACATAAATAATAGTCGTGCATGGCACGACGGGTACCGCTAGTTTATGTTCAAAGTTGCCACTTTGATGTCATTGCAAGATTCTGAATCTTTGTCTTTTCTTTTTCTCGTAGTCTTGTTGCAAGAATCAATAGATTCGTCGTCGGGTATGATCTCAAGACGAAGGACTCGATCCGAGAAATCAAAATCATTGAATGCAAATCCGAAATTCTCTTGATCGCTTGGAACTATACTAGAATCTCCCATCTTACGACTCTTCATAAAGACAGCTTACAGTGTCCAAATAATAACAGCACAATATATTCAGACTGAAAGCAACCTTGTTGTATAGTTCAACATGAACGTGACAAATTAATTAAGATAAGTAAAAATCAGAGAAACTTACAAAGAATGTAAGCAGAACCAAGCAAGAAAGCAAGCTTGTTGTTCAACATGAAAGCAAGCTTGTTGTTTTTTTTTTGGTCGAACAAGCAAGATTATTGTTGTTGTTTATGGAGAGTTGGCAACCGATTGAGTTGAAAATTGGAATACGGACGGGAAATTAATCTTGGGAAAGAGGAACAGTACGTAGTTAATTGGATAATAGGATGAGGTTTTCTCGGTCCATGGAATTAGGTTTTTTTTCTCTCTCTTAATAATATATATCCCTACATTTTTTCGACCAAAAATAATACAGTATATACATTTTTGTAGGAGTATATAATTATGCATGTACGTTAATGTAATAGAGCAAAGATAATTTAAGCTAATAATATTTCTATCAATTTAGATAAGTGTACTTTTTTAAAAAGGTAAATTTATCTGGACGGTTACTATTTTTTATCCATCAAGTTCAAAACTTCATATATAGTATTTATATATAAAAAAAATCCCAGATTAATTTAATTGACGGAGATACAAGTTTAAAATTTGGACACTCAAATAAACAGGGCCGTCTCAATCATTTCAGGGGCCTTAGGGCGAGACAAATTTTTGGGGTCCTTAATGTAGTGTGCGAATTGGCGTGGGCGTCGCGATCCAATTGAAAGGGTCGAGAGTCGCCGCCAGTGAGTCGTCACCTCGTTGGTCTGCAGAGCCGCCGAAGCTTTCGCCGGCGGGCGACGGCTGAGTGGTGGCCTGGTGCCGGTGAGCAGTGGGCTTTGGGCTTCCTGCTCCTACAACTTGTGATTTGTGAAATCAGTATATAGATGTTGAAGAAAAATAATGAGTTTTTTTTGGTGGGATGAAGAAAAAGAATGAGTAAAACTGAAATTACAAGTACATGTATATGTGAGAAAAGAAACCTTGAAACTAACCAATCATCAAAATAGCAGCTGGGAAGCTTGAAGTTCCAACGCTTGAAGTTCCAACGCTTCCCAATAATTATTAGTACTAGTAGAATTGAAATTAAGTACATGTATAAAGGAAGCCTTTTTTTTACTAGTACTAATTTTTATAGATGGGCCTCTATAATCTGTGGTTTCTTTTATTAGTACTAATTATTTCAAGGTTTCTTTTCTCATGGGCCTCTTTACATTCCAAGGTTTCTTTTCTCATGGGCTGCGATTTTACTAGTATATGTATTCATGGGCCTTTTTTTTTAATTTGAATGGGCCTAATATTACATGTACTAATTTTATACATGGGGCCTCTATAATCTGGGGGCCCTAGGCGGCCGCCCTCCATGGCCCCCCAATTGAGCCGGGCCTGCAAATAAACCCACTTTTTTTTTTTTTTTTGATAAGGAAGGGATTAGGGTCACCAAGACCTCATGGAGTCTCGAACCCGAGACTTCATGGTAGTATCATGAGTGCTCAACCAGTGAGCTGATGCGACAAGCGCCCTTCGAATAAACCCTTGTTTCATTCTACTAGTACATGGGTTCTCATAATGCCGTAGGAATAAAATTTGATACATTATATTACTTAAGCCATGACGTACAAAACCCTTGCATTATGTGTCAGGCCTTGGAGTTGCTAAGGGTGACCTTGGCTCGAATATATATATGAAGAATGTCGTTGATGAAATATATACTCGTAGTCGTCGCTCATGAGGTCGGTCCATGATAGTCCTAGGATGATAGGACTACCCCAATAGCTAGCGGTTAATAAAAGTAACATTGTTGGCCTTATGCTGGCTTGTGAACTTCTTTGATGACTTGCTCATCACTGCAAATTCTAAGTCTAAAGTACAACTTTCTGTGCCTTTTTTCCTAGCCAAGTATAGAGCCAAATGCTTTTCATATTCCATCACGCGACGTTGCGCGTAGAGGTAAAGCCATTTTCCGCGCGCCTAGTCAAAATGGCTGAGACTTGAGTTTTTCCGGATAGAGTATAGGTTGTCCAACTCGTCCTTTTCAAGGTCAAAGTAGACCACACTACGAGGCCTATAGACACGTCCTAAAGAACCACATATACTAGATCATATAAACCGGTTCAAGGATAGATAATATCGTGACATATAAACTGATGAGAGGACGTAGTTAGTATATAATGCACCCTGGAAATCAATATCAATATATATATATTATAAAAGCCGACCGTTTTCGAGCCACCACGTTGATTCTGGCCCAACTAGATATTTAACCAAAATAATTTTTAAATCATCAATATATATATATATATATTATAAAAGCCGACCGTTTTCGAGCCACCATGTTGATTCTGGCCCCACTTGATTTTAATTTTTTTTTCCAACTCAAATAGATAATAACACTTCTATATCTTTTATTTTCCCTAATTATATAATTTTATCTTTAAAGTCATACCATCTATCTTTAGTTTTATATTCCTTAAATAATTCTATCTTTAATTTTCTATACCCCACCTTATAACATAACTTTATATTCCATACTATTTTAACAAATAATAGCGTAGCCCTTTAAAAAATAATTGTATTATAAAGATATTATCTATGGAAATCCACTCCTTATAAATAGAATGACGGGGAAAACATAATAATTAGATGATTTTACCCTTTAATATTATTTAACAAGTGTGAATATCTTTACAAATAGATACTACGATGCAATAATTTCATTTATTGCATTGTAGCCCTTTTAAACTCAAATTAGTGTATATATTATTTGTGATACTATCTTAATTATCTTCGAAGTCATACTATCTATCTTTAATTTTATTTTCCTTAAATAGGCCACCACAATAATTTTTAATTTTGGAATATTAATAATATGTAATCTATTATTTATTCCTATAGAATCAATAGGCCATGGTATTCTATTTTTCGTATTTGAATAAAACAATTGGAAGTCATATAACTAACATTTATTTAATTAATTTTGGAATTCATAAATTTTAAAATTTGTATAAAAAACTTTTATTCTCACCCCACCTTATATTTTTTATAAGTTGTTTTTAACCTTTATATTAATTTCCTAATATTTTCTATACCGATTATTTTCTTGATTCAACATATTATGATCTTTGAAATATATTATATTTGAATAAGATTTTTTTGGCCTATTCATACATATAGAGATAAAATATTATTCATTAAATAGTACGATTAAAATAACTGCATGTTTAATTTGCGTATATGAATTTGATGCTTTGCATACTAATATATAAGTAAATATAAATTGGATAATACTGTATTTTATTGAATATAAAGTATAAGTCCGTGGTTTGCATAATAATATATTCTCAATCAATCATTTAGCAATTGAAAATTTCTAATATTCGATGAAACCAAATTATGTTAAAACTTTTATTATACATTTCACTTTAATATTCTATTTATTATATATTGAATAATAAATTTTTAAATACAAGTCGTGCATGGCACGATAGTTATTGATAAAAAAAAATATTAATAAATATATTTATTAGGCAAATGAATTAATTAGTTATTGAAAAGGAATTTGTAGTTTAAGTTTGATGATGTTATTGTTGGTTTTATGTAATTGACCATGATTGCAGTTTGTCTTCGACGTGTTTTTGAACAATTAATGCATTAGAATTTAAAATGTAGGTTTATAAATTGTAAATTTGTAGAAACGGATTTTAGAATTTTAGCGGGTCGGGCGGGTTTGGACAACATTTTAAGCACATATGTGCGGGCCGGGCCAGAGCAAAATTAGCCCGGCCCAGGCCTGCATTTGGACAGGTCTAATTATAACCCACTTTTTTCATTCGTGTGATATATATTTGAGTGACCCGTCGGCGTCGCACACAAAATTTATATGTTTGATTTCATTGTTTTAATAAGGGTATAAGTATTCTATCCCCGCTTGGTTTTTTTTCCAACTCAAATAGATAATAACAACTCAATATCTTTTATTTTTCTTAATTATCTAATCCTCAATTTTATCTTTAGAGTTATACTATCTATCTTTAGTTTTATCTTCCTTAAATAATTTTATCTTTAATTTTCTTCTTTTAATTAACAGTTTCTACTAAATTCCTAATATTTTCTATACCAATTGTTTTTAGATTCAAAATATCATGAATTTTAAAATATCTTATATTTCAAAAAGATATTTTTTTTGTATATTCACGCATATAGAGGCAAAAAATTATTCATTATATATAATGATTAAAGCAACTACAAGTTTAATTTGGTTATATCAAATTGGCGATAAGCATACTGAAATATAAGTAAATTATTTGCAAAATAATTTAAGTTATTTACTATAAAATATAAGTACATCATTTACATAACAATATATTCTTAATCGATTATAAAATAATTAAAGACTTCTAATATTCGATGAAATTAAATTATGTCAAATTTTTTATTATACTTTTTGACACTAATATTCTATTAATAATATATTCGAAAAATTACAAAACACGAGTCGTGCATGGCACGACGGGTACCATGTATAATAAGAAAATTTGGTACTTTATGATAACTAGATTATTGTCCGTACCATGTACGGGACACGATCGATACCATTTTTTTTGACGTACTATTCAATTGACAAAAGAAGGCGTAATAATATTATCAGGAATTCGATATTGATGTCCTCTTTTTTATCCGAAATCGTTACAATATTTTATAATTAATAAGATTTTTATACGATGATTAAAATAAAAAAATTAAGTTAATTATGACTTTTTTACATAAATCTTTTAGAAAAATATAATTGTATCAGCAATAATATTTTTTGAAATAAAATAAATATTTTAATAGATCATATAAAGTTATAACTAATTTAATAATAGTAGAGTTCTAGATCAATACAATTTATAAATGAATATTATAACACTAATTTAGTTTATATCTATATTAAATATTTTACAAATATATTTTTAGATATTTTTTACTTAAATTATAAGATTATGGGACAAAAAAAGATTGACTAAAAAATATGCCAAATATATATTATTATAAAAATACAAATAAAACAAATTTTAGAGTGACAAATAAGTTTAACAAATTAATTATACTTTTGATTTACGAAAATGAAAATCTAAGTAAATAGTTGAAAAAGATAGATATTATGTGAAAATGATAGAAATTAGAAAAAAGAGAGGATAGATGATAGACAATTAATAAGAATAAGAAAGACTTTAAAAATAGTTTTTCTAAATAAATTCTTTATCATTGGGTGGGGTCAGAAATAACGTGGAGGCTCAAAAGGTCTCGACTTCAATATATAGTATAGATAAGTATAAGGATACATAATGATTATTATAGAATGTTTTTAATGGATAAAAATGTAAGTGCATTTTATTTACCTAGCCTAACTATAAAATGAAATCATTATAAAAAAACAATTGATACAGTGATGTAAAAGACATTTTTTGATAAAACTAAAATGTAAAAGATATTAAGAATATAAAACTTAACTAGAAAATCCCTTTATCTTTTAGGATGGTAATTTTTTTTGATGATTTTGCCTTTGATTTACAATATATATAGAATGATTCTAGACCCAATTTTAAAGTTTTTTAATAGTTATATTATCTTATTTTGAGATTGAAAAAAAAGATATAGAATTTATTGTATATTAAAGTGTTTTATTAAAAAAAGGTTTGAATCATAGTCGTGCATGGCACGACGGGTTAAGCTAGATATTTATTATAAATATCTATAAGACTTTGGAGTAAAAAATTGGAAGTCACATAACTGATATTTATTTAATTAATTTTGGAAATCATAAAATTTATGTAAAAAATTTTATTCTCACCCCACCTTATATTTTTTATAAACTGTTTTTAACGGTTTCTATTAATTTCCTAATATTTTCTATAACAAATTTTTTTAGATTCAGAATATCATGATTTTTGAAATATATTATATTTTAATAAGATATTTTTTTGGTCTATTCATAGATATAGAGGCAAAATATTATTTATTAACTATTATGATTAAAATAACTAACATGTTTAATTTGGGTATATCAAGTTGGTGCTTTGCATACTAAAAGATAAGTAGATATAAATTGCATAATAATGTATTTTATTGACTATAAATATATGTACGCGATTTACATAATAACATATTCTCAATCAATCATTTAACTATTAAAAACTTCTAATATTCGATGAAACCAAATTATGTTACAAAATTGATTATATATTTCACATTAATATTCTATTTATTATATATCCAAAAATAGATTTAAAAATACAAGTCGTGCATGGCACGACGGGTACAACTAGTTCTTTTAATTAACCACCGCAATTTTGCTATGTAAATTTTCCATCTTTTAATTAACTACCTTATCAACAATATCTATTCATACAATATCTATCCATAAAATATTGTACGTAAAATTTCAATATCTTTGACTAAAAATTGCTTATCTATCCACCATATATTGTACGTAGAAAGTGTACAATATCTTAATTAACTTAATTGCTTATCTATCCATATACATATTGTACGTAATTAACTTAATTTTCAATATCTTTTACTTTTTCTACGTAAATAATTTTCAAAATTGCTTTAAAATTATATATCTTTTACTTTTCAATATTATACGTAAATTTGTGATAGATTCAACCAAATTTGCATATTATCTATCCATATTATCCTAATACTTGTGAGTCACCACGTTGATTCTGGTCTCACTGCATATTTGATAAAAATATCTTTTATTTATATTATTTCAATTAATCTAATTATATTTCTTATTATCTATTTATGTAAAAGATATGACCAAATTTTCAAATTTTGGTAAAATATTCTATTTTTTTAATATATCACTTATCTTTTCTAAAGTTGATTTTGGACCCACCTTAATTTTGATTAAAAAAAATAGTTTTTACTTGTGGTATTTCAATTAATTTGATAAAATTATATTATCTATTTATGTAAAAGTTATATTCAAATTTTCAAATTTTGGTAAGATAATCTATCTTTTTTAATATATCACTTAATTGAAAAACATGATTCTAATATATATCTTGAATTTTCGAAATATAATTACTATGAACTAATTATATTTGATTTACTTAGTTAAATTAGATTTTTTAAGATAAAATTTTAAATTATTTTTTAATAGAAAGACTAATTTTGTTACTTTATTATTTGATTAACTTGAATAAATTTAGCATTTTTAAGGTTAAGTTAATTATTTTCTATATTTACATGATCTACTATATTGTTTTACCCATTATGTTTGATTTTTTCTTTCTATCTTGATAACAAAATTTTTTTTTTCAATCCAAATAATAATTTCGATTTCTATCTTGATAACGTACATCTTTTTCATAATTTTTATTTATTTATAAAATAATCCCATAATTTTCTCAAATTATACAAACACCCCTTATTTTCTTAATACAAACATACAAGGGGTCATTTTGAACCACCACATTAATTTTGACCCTGCCTCATATATAAAAACAAACTAATTTTTATTATTCTCACTATATAGGGTTTTCCTATTGAATTTCTTCTTATCTACTTATAAGAAAAAAGTTTTGTCAATTATTAATTCTTAAAGCATTAAAGGGAAAAATCTTTCACAAACAAATTAAGAAAATTCTATGAATATTGGATTCAAATTATTTCTTTAATACAAGTAAATTTGTGGTTCCCGACAATTTCTATTAAATTTTTATAAACGTTATCAATTTATCAATTGCTAAAATTTCTTAAATTATATTTACATTTATGATAGTCGTTATTAATATGTGATAAAAATCGTAAGTAAAATATCAATTTATATTCTTATAATCAGATTTTATAAAAATATACAAATGAGTAAAAAATTATGTCTTATATATATTTTTTGGGTTATATGAACTTCAAAAACAATATCACTCTTTTGAAAAAGATAAAAAACATGTTCATATAATAAAACTTATATAATATTTTCCATATGAATATATAACTTTATTTTAATATTTTTATGTGAAATAGTCGTGCATGGCACGACAGGTTAATCTAGTTATGATAAAAATCCTTACAAAAATAGTTTCCAGATTGAACAAATTGAAAGACCTAGACATGAAATAAGCCTTAGATTTTCCTATGAAATTCTAACGGTTCTTTTAATTGTCAAAGTGACGAGGCAAAGCATTGTTATTAGCGAAGAGCATGAAGATGAAGACATGGACAGAAAAACAAACCAACATCTAGCAACTCCAAACTTTCCAGTTGGTCTCCAAAAGTTACAATAAACGGGATACAAAAGTCATTTTACTAAAACAAAAAGATCTATAACACTCCCAACGACCACCAATAAGCTTCATTTGCAGGAGTTTTCCTCATATGATTAATTAGTGCTTAAACAGCCATAAAAGACCATTATATATATGTGTCAAGGCTGAGTGTTGTTGACGAGGGTGATCTTAGCTCGAAGATGTAAGATCCCGTCGATGAAATAGTCGCTGTTGTCACTCATGAACTTGGTCCATGGTATCCCCAACATGTCCGGAAACCCCCAACCATGGTCGTCCTCCAACATACGGTTGTGAACCTTTCCCTTGCTTTCAAACTCGTTTGATGATTTGTTCTTCACTTCAAATTCAAAATCTAGTGTGCAGGCTCCTGAACCTTCTTCCCTTTTCAGAAATAGTCCAAAGCGGTCTTCTTTCTGTCCACAATACGCTGAGAGGTAAAGCCGTTTTCCACCTAGGCAGAAATGCGGTGAATCAAGTCGTTTCGTTGGGAAGAGATCCGCGCACTCATCCTTTTTTAGGTTGAAGTAGACGACACAATAAGGCTTGTAGATGCGTCCTAAGAAACCACATCTGTTAGTTGCAAGGTCCTTTGAGGCCTGAATCTGTTGCCCATGTTCAACCTTGGAGAAGAGGGCTTCCACCGCAATCTTCGAGACATGTTCATGATCAAAGTCGGGGCAAACTAGCGCCTCCTTCAACTTGGAGCAACTCATGTTTGAGAAACAGATGAACCGCGTCAAGTTTGTAAGGATTTCTCGGCGCTCTTCTAGTTTGGAATAGGATGCACGAGCCCACTTCAAGATGAAGTCATATACATCATCTTCTGAATCCACTAAGAGACCCTCGCTACCGAGAACAACCTCTAAGGCCGAAAGAGGCAATTTCGTCGCCTCTTCTTGGGACCTTCAATCAACAAGTGAAGAAAATCAATGCAAATTAATCCACATCACTTTTAGATGAATAGAAATAATTAGAGTAGCACTCACTCACTTGGACAAATCCTTATAACGGGCAAAAATGTATGCCTTGGCTACATCAATCAGTGGCTTAACTATTTCGCTCACCAAAACACTTGAAGGAAGCTCCAGATAAAAAACTGCATCTTCTAATGACATAGGAAGCTCGAGCAACATCCGAATCGCATATCTCATACAAGAAGTTACCTCAAACTTGTCCGCGGCGATCAGCACGTCCACCAAGTCAGTCACTGAAGTTGCTTTAAGGTTATTCCCATACATGAAGTTAAGAAGATCCATCAATGCCCCTTCCTCTGTTATATACATATAGAGTTTATTAATGTCTAACTAATTTAAGAAAATATTTACATTTATTAATATATGGGTAAGAAGACGATACATACCAGATGCACTAATTCTCAAGGACACATCATTTTTGTTCTGTGACTCTTTCATGCCATTTTTAAACAACTACGGAGTACATGGCAAAGTTGAAACACATTTTAATGGACAGAATAAAGTACATACATAACAACAAGTCAACAATCCTTGAGAAAATAGGAGGCCGGCCGGAAAGAAACCATGTATATACCTTGTAGAAAAATGGACTCTTTACAGCAAGGACAACAGAATTTATGTGCAATGTTACAACTTTGACCCCATCATAAGACTTTGAATCTTTACACTGATCAACGTTTATGGAGGAAAACCATTCATGATACTTGCCTACCCTGAGATTCTTGCTGGAATCTACGGATTCGTCGTCATCAGGTATGATCTCAAGACGAAGAACCCGGTCCGAGAAATCGAAGTCATTGAATGCAAATCCGAAGTTCTCCTCGTTAGCCCTTGGAAGTATCATCTCACTACTCAAATCTCCCATCCTTAATAGCTAAAAACTCAATTACAAACTTGCATATATAAGACAACTTGTAATTACAAAATCAAATAGTCGAACTCAATTAGGGTCCAAATATCTCGGCCAGAAAAAATTAGGGTACAAATATGAAGTGAAATTAAGCAACCTCGAACAGCTGAAGATAAGACTTTTGTCGGCAAATATGAACAGTCAACTGTAAGTCAAGAAATCAGAGAAAGAACGTGCTAACCTTTCACAAGATTGTTAATGGAGACTTGGCCAAGATAGACTTCAAAATTGTGAGAGAAGTTGGAGGGACGAGGAAATTGGAGACCAAGAAATATTTCGTAGGAGTATATATTGTACTTATAAAGTAATTAAATATTATTTTTGTAATTTTGTCTGGACGTTCATATTTTTTCATATCTATATTCCATCAACGAAAAAAAATAAAATAAAATTCAGTTTAACCTAATTGAACGATAATGCAAGTTTATCCAGAAGAAAGCCCTAGACTTTTCTATTACGTCTTTTTTTGAGAAAGGAGCGAAAGCCATAGGCAGAAGAGGCTTGGGTTGTTAAGTGCCAAAACGAATCGTTTCAATTCATGTTCACCAGAGTCGATCACAAGACGATCTAAAATCAATTAAAATACTTTTTCTTCATTTTTTTTCCTTTCTCATCCACCAAACAAAACAAGGCTTACTATTAGTACCTAGATAGCCATAAAGATTACATCATAAATACATGTCAAGGCTTAGGATTGTTGACGACGCAGGGTAATCTCAGCTCAAAGATGTAAGATGTCGTCGATGAAATAATCACAGTCGTCACACATGAAGTCGGTCCAAGATATGCTTAACAAGTTCCGTGGCCCTTGACCAGGTGTACTACTCTTCAAAGTACAGTTGTTGATCATGAACTTGCTTTCAAACTCCTTTGATGATTTCTTCTTTACTGCATACTCAAAATCTAGAGTGCAAGTTTGTGCGTCGTTCGCCTTGCACAAGAATAGGCCAAAGTGGTCATGTTCTTTCCTACGTCCGGCCAAGAGGACAAGATGATTTCCACCTAGACAGAATTAATGTCTGGGAAGTAAGATATCTCAATGGGTCTTGACGCTCCAACTTGTCTTTTTTGAGGTCAACGTAGACAACACAACGAGGTCGGTCAATGGGACAAATTAAAAATGAAGTCGAAAACGTCATCTTCTGAGCGGACAAATTAAGTTCAATATGAGCGGACAAATTAAGTGAAGTAAAAATGAGAGAAACTTACAAAGCACGTAAGTAGAACCAAGCAAGATTGTTGTTGTTTTTTTGGTCGAACAAGCAAGATTGTTGTTGTTTATGGAGAGTTGGCAACCGATAGAGTTCAAAATTGGAATACGAACGGGAAATTAATCTTAAGAAAGAGGACCAGTAATTGGAGAATAGGATGAGGTTTTCGGTCCATGGAATTAGGACATTTTTCTCTCCCTTAATAATATATACATTTTTGTAGGAGTATATAATATATATTGAGCATGTACGTTAATGTAATAGACCAAAGCCAAATTAAGCTAATAATATTTCTATCATTTTAGAATAAGTGTAAGTTTTTTTAAAAGGTAGGTGTATCTCAACTACCAAAAAAAAAAGGTTAAATTTATCTGGTCGTTCACTATTTTTTATCCATCAAGTTCAAAACTTCATATTTATCGAAAAAAAAATCCCAGATTAACTTAATTGGCGGATAATACAAACTTTAAATAAACACAATACATTAAAAATTGTTTTGTTATTCTATCTTTACTCCATGAATTTATCTTGTAAGCTATCCAAAATTCCAAGTGGTGCTAATTACGGCCAAATTTATAACACTATCATTCACGGGTATGTACTGAGATTCGATGTCGGCATGGAATTTCAATGGATATATTCAACACTTGATAAACACACCTGATAATTATTTGGCTGTAAATAATGGCTTTGAAAACGAATATATATGATTATGACACTCAAAGACATAATTACTACGTAATTGCATGAATCCAGTAAAGAATACGATGACCATATTTGATCCAAACATTCCTATGACCTACAAACAGTGTATTCAACATTCCTATGACCTCCAAAAATGATTACTATAATTTAACTAGTTTGATGACTTCTTCATCAAGGAAAGTTCAAAATTCATAGTGCAAGCTTCTGTACTTCGATCCCCTCCACACATATAGACCAAACCAATGGTTTTCATACCCACAATCTGAAGAGAGGTAAGGCCAAACTGCAGAGAATCGAGTCGTTTCGAAGGGATCAATAGTCAAGATTGAGAGTTAACGACGTACGAGGGTAATCATAGCTCGAATATGTAAGACCCCGCCAATGAAATAGTCGTTGTTGTCGCTCATGAACTTGGTCCAAGGGATCCTCAACAGGTCCGGAATTCCACAGCCACTTGCATATAACATAAGGTTATTGCCGTTTCCATTGCTTTCGAACTCGTTTGATGATTTCTTCATCACTTCAAGTTCAAAATCTACGTCGCAAGTTTCTGAACTTTTTTCACTCCGCAAGAATAGACAAAAGCTATCTTCTTTCTCCCTGTACTGAGCCGAAAGGTAAAGCCGCTTTCCACCTAGGCAGAAATGCGGAGAATCGAATTGTCGACGCGATGTGAATAGATCCGCGCACTCTTCCTTTTTTAGGTCCAAGTAGACATAACAATGGTCCGTGTGGACAAAAAAACGACGGTTGTAGACGCGTCGTCTTGACAATTCGAGGTTGGTGGGTGTAAGGTCCTCGGAGCCTTGGAAGATGTATTGGCCACAAGTGAGTTCAGCCTTGGAAAAAAGGGCGTCCATCACAAGCTTTGAGACTTGTTCATGATCAAAATCAGGGCAAACTAGTACTTCCTTCAACTTTGTGTAGCTCATGTTTGGTAAACTTACGAACCGCGCCACGCGTTTGGTGAGGATTTCCCGACGCTCCTCTAGTACGGGATAGAGCACACGAGCCCACTTCAAGACAAAGTCGAAAACGACATCTTCTGAAACCACTTGGAGACCCGCGCCTTCTAGAACTACCTCTACTATAGAGAGAGGCAATTCCATCGCAACCTCTTGGAACCTAGCTTAAACCAACGAGTAAAAACAAATGAATAAAATACCAACGAAATACCAACGAGCTAGGCGAGGCGACACGAATAAAATTCATTGTAGGGGTACTTACTCGGCGAAATTTTTGTAATAGCCAACAACATGCTTCTTTGCAGCATCAAAGAGTGGTTGGACTAGTTCACTCACCAAAACACTTGACGGAAGCTCGAGAATAGAAACCGCGTCTTCCAATGACATGGGAATTAGCTTAAGCAACTTCTTAACGGAACATTTCATACAAGAACTAACCCCAAACTTGTCCGCGACCATCAACACATTGATCAAGTCAGGGGCTGAACTTGCACCAAGTGTTTCCCCATATATGAAGTTGAGTAGGTTAATGAAAGCTGCTTTCTCTGTCCACATATTACCATAGAACTTCTTGATTATGGTCTAATTAATTAAACTAAGACACTAAAAAAGAAGCACAAAATATAGTGCATACTGCTAGAATGTGATCAATTTCCATTAGGGTTTGCCTTCCATTCATTGACAATCAATATATAAGAGACTTGCATAGCAAAAACTTAGGTCACATAGTATAATATATGAAAAATATAAATGCTATTACATACCATATGCATTGATTGTCAAATAGACACCGTTTTCTTGTTGTGATTCTCTCATTCCATTTTTGAACAGCTGCATTACAAACCATAACACACAGATTAAGATAAACAACAACGTACACATAAAAACTAAAGGAGGGAAGCTAGAGAGCATAACATACTTTGTGAAAAAAGGGACTATTTGAAGCTAGAATAGGAGAGCTTATGCGCAAAGTTATAATTCTGGCACCATCAATAGAGTCTTCTTCATCCGGTATGATCTTAAGACTGAGGGTCCGATCTGCGAAATCGAAGTCATTGAACGCGAACCCAAAAGTCTTCTTAGCACCGGAATCCTTCATCTTATATCTCCCTTCCGGACTTATTAATCCCACATGACGTTTGCGCAACCATGATAAACCACTTGCTAGCATGGTTGTGATCGATGTTGATAAACTGATCATTGAGTTTGAAATTAGTCGTTTGTAATTATTTTTTCGTAGAAATAAACTACACTTACTTGGTGAAATTCTTGTAGCGGACAGCATGAATGTACTTCTTTGCTTCATCAACAAGCGGTTGAGCTATCTCACTCTCCAAAACACTCCAAGGAAGCCGGAGATAAGCAATTGCATCTTCAAGTGACATAGGAAGCTCGAGCAACATCCGAATCGCTTGTCTCATGCATGAAGTAACCTCAAACTTGTCCGCGACTATCAACACACTGATCAAGTCGCGGCTTGAAGTTGCATCGAGTGTATTCCCGTACATAAAGTTGAGGAGTTCCATGAAAGCTGCTACCTCTGAGGGCATATTCAATAGATCAACTTTTATAGCTTTAACTTAAACTAAGATGTATAGCTCTTCATTAGAAAGAGTGCAAGATAGATAGCACATACCGGATGCATTGATGGCCAAGGAGACGGCGTCGTTTTTTTGTTGTGATTCTCTCATGCGGTTTTTGAATAACTACGTTACAAAAGACATGCAATAAGATATATAACAAACATAACCGATATGGGAAGAGAACATATATATACGTACCCTGTGGAATAAGGGACTTCGTGAAGCTAGGATAGGCGAGCTTATGCGCAAAGTTACAACTTTCGGATGACAACCGTTGTCTTGTATGATCCCAAGACGAAGGATCCGATCCGAGAAATCAAAGTCATTGAACGCAAACCCTAAATTCTCCACCTTCGTCCTTTCGACGGCCATCTCGGCTTTCGAATGTTGAATCTCCCACCTTATATATATCTCAGTTCTGGAATCAATCGAGAACTCTTGTTACTCTCTGTACTACACTAGAAGTCAATCTTAGGTTTGTTCCATAGCGAGAAATTTTTTTAAAAAAAAGAGCAAGATAAACAATTGATCAATTAATCAAACTAGACGATTGCCAAAAACAAGATAAACAACATGCTAGCATATATGGTAAAGATGTAGCGTAAGGTTACTTCAGTTTTGCAACTTAATCCTCCACCGAAATTAAGTTTTACAGTCTAATCTTCAAAAGTTGATCACCTTTTTTTTCTGGTTGACGAAAAGTTGATCACCTTTTTTTTTGGTTGACGAAAAGTTGATCACCTTTCACCAAGAGATTTCAGATTGTGGTATGGTTTTTCAATAAGGCAAGATAATTAGCCTGGAAAAAATATATCTAGCTAATATACTCCGTATTTATTATTTTCAGAACCAATTTACGTTTTAAATTGTATTGTCGTTTATTTGTACGTAGAAGTTTACTCTTTTCTTTTATCAAGTTCAAATTTTTTTGAAATTATCCAAAGACTGACATAAGCCCTAGATTTGGCTAATACAACTCGTATAAGCCCTAGAATTGGCTAAGGTTTTATGATTTTATGGTCAACGTGAGAAGACAGGGCATTGACAGAACATAAGTGTGGCAACTCGATCAAAATCGATCTTATGTTACAATTTGATGTTACACTTACGGCGGTCCATTTAAATTTTAATAATTGAATTTATATTATAAAAAAATTTAAAGATTATATTTATATTATACATCTCTAAATACATATGTATACAAATTTTTGGATTAAAAATCATATTATAATTTTTTTTAAAAATTAAAATGGTGATTTGAGTGTAAATTACCTTTTTATTATTAAAAAAGTATATAATAGAAATTTCAACCTAAAAAATTGTACAAATATGTATATAAGTGCTTACAATACAAATATAATATATACTCAAATTTTAAACTTATGCGGAACACTGAAGTGTAACACCGAAACGTAAAAGATAGAGGATTTGCGTCGATATAAGGCTATAACCACTAGATTTCGCTAATATAAGTCTCAACTTAATGTTCCAAACATATATATTGGCATGGACAGTTAGATTTGAGCTGATAATATATTTTATCTAGATTTTCTTTGATATTTTTTTTGGATATATGATAAATACAATCTCGATTTAAGATTTGTCAATATCTTTACTGAATTTTAGTGTGGTGTCAGTATGCTCATGAAATAAGACATGAGTGACTGACCAAATCACTTCAAGTCTCAACTTAATGTTCCAAACATAGATATTGGAAAGTTAGCTAAGAAATCGATCAAAACAGAGAGTCAGTGGTACAAAAACATTCCTACGTACATTAATGCTTAGACAGCTATAAAAGGCATTATATATAAAGAAAAAGAATTATAAATAAATGTGTCAAGGGTAAGAGGTGTCGACAAGGGTAATATCAGCTCGAAGATGTAAGATGTCGTCGATGAAATAATCACTGTCGTCGCTCATGAGCTCGGTCCAAGGCATTCCAAACAAGTCCTCAACCCCCCAAGTAACGCCCTGAAAAGTGATGTTCTTGGACTTACTCTTGCTTTGGAACTGCCTGGATGATTTATTCATCACTGCAAAGTCATAACGTAAACTCCAAGTTTGTGCACTTGATGACTTATACAAATATAGGCCAAAGTGCTGCTCTTGTTCCCGGCTACGTTGTACCATGAGGTAAAGTTGTTCTCCACCAAGAAACAATGGCTGAGAGTAGAGTGGTTTGGATATCGATAGACTCTTCACCTCGTCTTTCTTCAGGCCAAAGTAGGCGACACAACTAGGGGAGTAGACGCGCCCTGATCTACCAAAGAAGTCGGTGGTGATTGCGCATGCTATGTTGTTTGAGGAGTAGGCGCATCTTGAATCAAGGCCGGCGTGTCCTGAATGACCAAAGTCGGTGGAGGGAAGTTCGGCCTTGGAGAAGAGGGCATTCATCACAAGCTTAGAGGCTTGTTCATGGTCAAAGTCCGCGCAAACGAGCACTTCCTTCAACTTTGAGCTACTCAAGTTGGGGAAGCATATCAACTTCACCAATCGATTGGTGAGGACTCGTCGACGATCTTCTGGTTCTGGATAGTTTGCATGGACCCACTCCAAGACGAAGTCATAGACGTCGTCTTCTGAAGTCACTTGTAGACCTTCGCTCGCCAGAACAACCTCGATTATAGAAAGAGGCCATGTCATGGCCTCCTCTTGGTGCCTAATTAAATCACAAGCTAGCTAGTAAGTGACAAACAGTAACGAGGCCACATATTTAGGTCAAATTGTAGGGGTACTTACTTGGTGAAGTTCTTGTAACAAGCACCAATGTACTTTTTTGCTTCATCAATAAGGGGTTGCACTATTTCACTCACCAAAACACTTGACGGAAGCTCGAGATAATCAAGTGCATTTTCCAATGACATAGGAAGGCTAAGCAACAGTTGAACCGAATATCTCATACACGAAGTAACCTCAAACTTGTCCGCGACCATCAACACATTGATCAAGTCGGGGCTCGAAGTTGCATTAAGTGTATTCCCATACATAAAGTTGAGGAGCTCCATGAAAGCTGCTACCTCTGTGGGCATATTCAATAAAACTTTTAAACTCTAACTTAAACTAAGATAGCTCTTCATTAGAAAGAGTACAAGCTAGATAGGGCATACCGGATGCATTGATTCTCAAGGCGACGTCGCTTTCTTGGTGTGATTCTCTCATGCCATTTTTGAATAACTACATTACAAAAGCAATGACAACACGTTGTAACGGGCACACTAAGATATATAACAAACATAACAGATATGAAAAAAGAGAGCATATACCTTGTGGAAAAAGGGGCTCCTTGAAGCTAAGATAGGCGAGCTTATGCGCAAAGTTACAACTTTCGGACCCGAATCTAGACCATGATCCGCGTGTATAGACGAAAACTGTTCAGGAGATTTCTCTACTCTGGGCTTTTTGGCGGGAACATTAATACAGTCATTGTCTTGTATGATCTCAAGACGAAGGATCCGATCCGTGAAATCAAAGTCATTGAACGCAAACCCTAAATTCTCCTTTTCGACTACCATCTCAGCACTCGAATATCGAATCTCCCGCCTTATATCTCTCAGTTCTGGAATCAATAGACAACTCTTCTTACTCTGTAATTTGGATTTCTCATTAGTTAAAAGCTTCTTAGAAGAGAAGTTACCAATGTTGAACGTCAAAGCTCAAAGGTATACAACACTAGAAGTCAATCTTAAGTTAGTTCCATTGCAAGAAATAATAAATAAGCAAGATAAACGATTGAACAGTTAATCCAACTAGACGATTGCCCAAACAAGATAAACAACATGCTAGCATGGTAGCGATGGATGTGAGTGTAGGGCATATGGTGATTGCCCAAATAAAGTAAACAATTAATTACGGCGGTGTATAAGAATGTAACTTCAGTTTTGCAACTTAATCCTCCACCGAAATCAAGTTTTACAATCTAATCTTCAGAGAAAGACAACTTACCTTTCACCCAGAGATTTCAGAGTTTGACGAGGGGTCTTGAGAAAGAGACAATTGGAGAATAGGATGAGGGTTTTTGGTTTTCTAGTTGCTTTGTCATTACTTTATGGAAATACAATATTTTTAGTTTTTCTCTAAGGCAAGATAATTAGCCCCGGAATTTTATTTATCCAGCTATATTTTAAAATATTTTTAGAACAAATTTATTTGTAGAAGTTTACTCTCTTCTTTATCACGTTCAAAACATTAAAATTATCCAAAAGCTGACGTACATAAGCCCTAGATTTGGCTAATACAACTCGTATAAGCCCTAGAATTGGCTATGGTTTCATGATTTTAGACAGGGCATTGACATAAATCTCTTCAGCATAAAAATATTGCCATGACCTAAAAAAGTTACAAACATTTCGCTCCCCTACTATTATTAGTGCTTAGACAGTCACAACACTATTAAGCTAACGTCAAGGCTAAGAGTTGCTGACGAGGGTAATCTCAGCTCGAAGATGTAAGACGCCGTCGATGAAATATTCAGTCATCGCTCATGAACTCGGTCCACGAGATTCCCAACAGGTTTGTCTGGCCCCATCCCAGCTCCACAAAAGTACTCTTCTTCTTGAACTTGCTCTCAAACTCCTTGGCCAACTTGTTCAACACGGCAAGTTCATAACGTATAGTGCAAGTTTCTGTGCCTTCTTCCTTACACAGATATAGGCCAAAATGCTCTGGCTCCTTGCTACGCCGTGCCATGAGGTAAAGCTGTTTCCCACCTAGACAAAACGGCTGAGAGTTGATGCGCTTCAAAGGGAGTAGACCCTTCAACTTGTCTCTTGTGAGGTCAAAGTAGACGACACAATGAGGTGAGTAGGCTCGTCCTAAGAACCCACAATAGGTGGTTGCTAGGTCCTTTGGGTGACCACCCGTGGTTGCAGCCTTCATTGAGACGTAGATGTGGTGCCCACAAGAGAGCTCGACCTTAGAGAAGAGTGCTTTCGTCACAAGCTTTGAGACTTGTCCATGGTCAAAGTCGAGGCAAGCTAGCGCCTCCTTCAACTTGGAGCTACTCATGTTTGGGAAACACATGAACTGCGCTAAGCAATGTGCAAGGATTTCTCGACGCTCTTCTAGCTCGGGATAGTTTGCCCGCGCCCACTTCAAGATAAAATCAAAAACATCATCTTCTGAGTCCACTCTGAGACCATTGCTCCCGAGAACAACCTCTAAGGCAGAAAGAGGCAATTTCGTCGCTTTCTCTCGACGCCATAAACTAAAAGGTAATAATGGATGATGAAGTATCTTGTAAATGACCACGTACATAAATCAAATTGTAGAAGTACTTACTTGTTGAAATCCTTGTAACGGGCAATAACACGCCTCTTTGCTCTATCAATTAGCGGCTGAACCATTTGGCTCGCTAAAACACTTGAAGGAAGCTCGAGACTAAAAACCGCATGTTCGAGTGACATGTGTAGCTTACGCAACAACCGAATCGAAGACATCACACATGAAGTTACCTCAAACTTGTCCGCGATTATCAACACATTGATCAAATCCGTGAACGACGTCGCCTTAAGTGTGTTCCCATACATGAAGTTAAGAACATCCATGAAAGATGCTTCCTCTATTTGGGCATATCAAAATACAACGTACATTTTAAACTCCAATCAAACCAAGAAAAACTCCTCATTCAAAAGAGAGCAAGGCAATAGCATACCAGATGCATTGATCCTCAACGAGATATCGTTTTGTTGTTGTGATTCTCTCATTCCATTTTTGAATAGCTTCATTGCAAATTTAAACACATTGTAACATGAATACTTAAGATTAACAACAACTCCTCATGAAAAAACAAAGGATGGAAGGAAACAAATACAGTACCTTATAGAAGAAGGGGCTTTTCAAAGCTAGTATAGGTGAGCTTATGCAAAAAGTTACAACTTTGGCACCATCATAAGACCCTGAATCCGAATCTAGACTACAATTCGCATGTGTAGGCGAAAACTTCTCATCGGGTTCGCCTACCCTACGCTTTTTGCTTGGAACAATCGAGTCTTCGTCTTCGCCCGGATCTTCACTAGTATGATCAGGATGATGGCATGGTACAATCTCAAGACGGAGGATCCGATCCGAGAAACCGAAGTCATTGAAGGCGAACCCGAGATTCTCCTCATTCGTCGTCTTAACTACCGCCTCCGTACTCGAATCTTCCATCTTATATCTCTCTTCCTGCGTTATTATCAAAAGGAATTTGTTGCTCTGGTATGTAAAGTGGTTCTACAACAAATTGTTTGATATTTCTAACACAAGAAGTCAGGTTTAAGTTTGTTCCATTGCAAGAAATAACAAATAAGCGAAGACAAACAACTAATCGCCCCAACAACATAAACAACATGCTATTATATAGCAAGATAAGTTCACTTTTTCATCTAGTCTTCAGAGAAAGACAATTTA
This sequence comes from Polygonum maritimum, assembly GCA_963924305.1. Lineage (NCBI taxonomy): Eukaryota > Viridiplantae > Streptophyta > Magnoliopsida > Caryophyllales > Polygonaceae > Polygonum > Polygonum maritimum. The sequence continues at coordinate 44,384,822 of OZ002731.1, read as the reverse complement.
TACAAATAAATGTTAACTTTTTCACCCAGAGATTTCGGCGTTGTTATTCAACAAAAAAAAAAGAGATTTCGGAGTTGTTACCGGAGATTTGGCAACAGAATTGTGAGTTCAAAATTGAGAGAAGTTGTAGAGACGAGAGAGAATGGGGAAGAAGATTCACAAGAAATTCTCCGTGGCCGGTGGGGTTAATTATTATGAATACTAGAATTCATGTCCCGTGCGTAGACCAAATTATGTCCCGTACTAGAATTCACAAGATTTACAAAAAATTATTTTACGTTAATTATAATCAAATAATTAACTTAAAAATTATTTTTAAGTTTTATTAATCAATTTTAATCAAAAAATATTTTACGTTAATTATAATTAATTCACTTAATTGACCAAATTGGAGATATAGTCCTTTAATTTTCTTTTAATTTTTGAATAGCTAATATACCACTCTCATAACCTTTCAACTGAATGGCTATTTAACAAAAACTACTGTTCAGTATAGAAATAAAGTTACTCTTAACCAATATTATCTATACATGTTTTTGTGTAATATAATAAATTAATAAGTGTGATAATTATTTAGTAAGGAAAATACGAAGAAAAAGCCCAAATGTTTATCAAAGATGTAAATTAATTTAAAAAAAGGTGCAAATAAAACTCCTAATGTGTACAAACAAATTTAAAAAATAATGTTAAAACTCTAATAAAGATTAGGTATTTATTTCCATTATTATGCACGTCTTGAAAATTTACATATGCATATACAACTACATACCGATATCAATTTTTTTAAGTTCTCAAAATGCAATTCTTTATTTTAGTCCATAACTTATACTTTAATGAAGAACTTGGTATCACACTCCGTGAGAATATGACCGTTAACATTTTATATGGTGATTCTTATATATAACAAATCGTAATAGATAATAATGATAAAGTAGTATTTATAGACTTAATCTATTCGAGTAAACAATTTAAGATATTAATGGAATTGAAAATAAAATTATTAAGATACCACTGGATTCAAAATGAATTTTTTCAAACGTTATGTTCAAAAAAATGTATAAAAAATTATTGTTTCATTGAGGCAAACATTCATGTTTAAAAAGCCGTATAAAAAAATGCTACTTGGGAGATTTGAACCTTGAACCTATGGTTTATAAGGGAAGGCTATTACCACTAGGCTAATGAGGTTACTTGAATTTAGTAGGCATATTGTTAATTATTATATAGGTAAGATGGCAACCAACACTAAATGGAGCATTTAATGGGGACACCACTTAACTTTTATATATATAGATTTTATACATCTAATATTTTTATTATTTTTTGATCAAATTTATGTTTTAAATATTAATTTCTTTTATGCTAGTAATTTTTTGAATGATTTGGCTATATGGCATTTTCCAAATGCCATATAGTAAGAAAATACCACAATATGTCATGTTTGCACACATGGCATAACCCCTCTCTCCACCAGTTGACCGACCGTTGACCGGCGTTGACCAGCCGTTGACTGAACGTTGACCGATGTTGACTGACCGTTGACCGGCGTTGACTGTCATTAATTGTCACCGCAAAAGTGACAATATTCACACATAATTGTCACCACAAAGTGACAATATTCATATTAATTGGCAACACAAGTGACAATATTCACACCTAATTGTCAACACAAGTGACAATATTCATATTAATTGTCACTACAAGTGACAATATGCACACCTAATTGTCACCACAAGTGACAAAATTTACACCTAATTGTCAACACAAGTGACAAAATTCAACAATTATTCCACACCTAATTGTCATCACAAGTGACAATATTCTACAATCAACTAGAAAATTATAGGTAATCACACCGAATAAGTATAGCTACAACAAGACTTATGCACACAACTCCAAATTATCATCACAAGTGACAATATATATCATCACCAATTTTATCAAAGGATTTTCTTGATAATACTTAATTGTCATCGCAATTGACAATATTCGGCAAATAACTAGAAGATTATAGTAATTACTCCTAATAAGTATAACAAAAACAAGACTTGTGCACATAACTCCAAATTATCAACACAAGTGACAATATATATCATTATCAATGTTATCAAATGATCTTTTTGATAACACTTAATTGTCATCACAAGTGACAATATTCAACAAATAACTACAAAATTATAATAATTACACCAAATAACTAGAGGACAATGTTAGCTTCTAAGATATATATATATATATATATCAAATATATAAACAAGAAAAACCGTTTAATTCTAACTCAAACGACCTTACTATTCAATTTATACAATCATTCATATTTGAGAGCATGTACACTATTGATTTGCTTCTGAGGTCCATACCAAATCCACCAATCCTGTTTCATTAAGCCAAAATTAGGCCTTCCAAATGAGGATGAAACAAATTTACACTTCCACAGCATTTCACCGAACACGCATCACATGTCAATCTCAATCTCTGTCGTTCACTCTCTTCTCCAGAAGATTCATCAAATGTCCAGAGAAATCCAAATCGAAATGAAAATCAACTTAAGCATTTATAACTACGAATTCAACACGCATTACAAATCCTTGAAGAAACCAAAACCTCAATAGCGAAAATCCATAGGAAAATTACCGAATTCCAGCGGAAGAGCAAAAATTCGGAAATGAACAGATCCACGAAGTCTTCTGGCTTCTCTCTCGGATTCGAGGAGCGTGAGAATGTCGCCTTCTCGAATAGGCCTTTTGATGTTCCTCATGATGAACCGACGGAGTGGATCGGAGGAGGAGGAAGCATTTCAGAGCGACGGCGGTGGAGCGAGTGCGGTGGAGGCGGCGACAGAAGGGAGGGAGAGACAGAGTTGGAAAGGAGAGTTGCAGAAATTAAAAGAAAAATCTAAAATTTTGTTTGTGCTAAAAACCAAAATAAACTCATTTTGGTATTTCTATCAAAATAGGTAGCCTATCCCTGCCCTTCCATCCAATTATCTCTAATTTTTTTGGGTAGAAGTATATTCTTTCCTTTTATCAAGTTCAAAACGTTAAACCTATCCATAAACTAACATAAGCCCTAGATTTGGCTATGGTTTCATAAATTTTCTTTGTCAACGTGGGAAGACAGAGCATTGTGGACAGAGTATTGCGATCTATCCTAGTCTAGACCGATCAAAGAACTGATATAGAGAACACAAATGCAACGTTTTCTAAATCACAAGAATCCAACACATAGCAAGTTTGTCAGGGAAAGAGTCAGCACAAAAACAAAAAGCTAGCTAGCAACTCCAAACATTCATATGGCCTCCAAAATTCCAACTACTAGCACTATATAGACAAAGTGTCAACTGTCAAGCCTTTGGGATTTTGAGGGTAAGCTCAGCTCGAATATGTAGGACGCCATTGATGAAATAGTCGCTGTCATCACTTATGAACTCAGTCCATGGGATTCCGAGTAGGTCCCGGCTCCCCAAGCCACTGTCTCCTATAGTAAGGTTGTTGGCCTTGTGCTTGGTTGTGAACTCCTTGGATGATTTGGTCATCAGTGCAAATTCAAAGTCTAAAGTACAGGTCTCTGTACCTATTGCCTTGCACACAAACAGACCAAATTGGCCTTGTACGTGTGTGCAGCATTGCGCCAGAAGGGTAAATTGCTTTCCTCGGACGCAAAATAGGTGAGATTGGAACGTTTTAGACGGAAACAGATTTTTCAGCTCGTCTTTTGTTGATCTTGTAACCTTCAAGATCAACAACCAAAGATAAGCACAACTTCACATCAATTCAACACAAAATACAAAACTGTGCATCCTTAATGTGCTTACTTGGTGGTGAAATCCTTGTAACAGGAAGCAACATATTGCTTAGCAGAATCAATCAGAGGCTTAACAATTTCACTGACCAAAACACTAGAAGGCAGCTCCAGATAAAACAGTGCAGAGTCTAGTGCCATGGGAAACTTGAGCAACATCTCAACACAATACCTCATACAAGACACAACCTCAAACTTATCAGCTGCTATCAACACATCTACCAGATCAGGAATTGTTTTTGCACTCATGCTGTTCCCATACATAAAGTTCAGCAGATCCATCAAAGTCGCCTCCTCTGTTATAACATCAAAAGTCTCATTAAAATCCCTAAGATAACAAACACTACCATTCCAAACAAATGAGCACACTTACTAGAGCTGGCTCCGGCTCGGTTTGAGCCGGCAAACCGGACCAGAACCGGAACCTAAACCGTCAAACCGGCTCGGATAGGTTTAGGTTAAGATTCGGTGTAACCCAAACCGGTGAACCGGCGGTTCAAACTGGAACCGTAACCGGATAAAAATCGGCGGTTTACGGATTTTTTTTTTAAATAAATTATTTTTTTTAGTTTTAGTGACTATGAACCGGCCAAACCACATCGAAACCAGAACCGGCGGTTCGGTTAACCGGAGCCAGGTCCAACACTTACCAGATGCATTGATTTTGAAGGACACATCGCTCTTCTGTTGGGACTCCTTCATGCCATTCTTGAACAGCTACATTACAACACCAAATCCAACTTCTCAATCAACACAAGAACATAAACAACGAACACCAAAAACGTACAAAAGGAAGAAACTTTTTTTACTTTGTAGAAAAAGGGGCTTTTGGCAGCTAGAATAGCAGAGGTTATGTGCAAAGCCCTAACTTTGGTACCACCATTGTCAGGCTCCGAATCCTTACTACAAGGTGCTTGTATGGACGAAAACCACTCGTTGTATTTCTCTCCCCGGAGATTCCTGCCGGAATCAGCAGATTCTTCGTCCGGTGAGATCTCAAGGCGGAGGACACGGTCGGAGAAATCGAAATCGTTGAAGGCGAACACGAAATTCTCCTCATTCGCCTTCGAAACTAGCGTCTCTGAACTCGAATCCCCCATTTTTGAACGAGAATTTGCAGGATTTCTTCACTACACACTAGAAGGACTTCTAGGGTTTATCTTTGAACTCCCAAATCGAGCGCTAGCGTAAATTTGGGCCCAAAAACACGGAGGAATGTTTGCACTTGATCGTCGTTATCAAAACGGATATGGTTAAAAAAATTTAAAAATACGGTTAATTTTTGGGAAAGAAATGTAAGAGTTTGGTTAAATATATCGTCTATAATATGTAGATCAAATTTACGTTGTTTAAATAATAACATTCTTTTTCATGCTAGCATTATTTATTTGTAAAAATCAAAACTTTCTTTAAATAATATTACATGTATAAACGATTATCTTTTCATAATCTTGTAAATTATACTCATTTTTTTGGTGGAAAGTAAATTATTATACTCATTAATATAGAAACCCTTTCTTCTTGATAAAAAAACATAGAAACCCTTTCTCAAATCATATACAATATTGTATACATATCAGTTGAGGTTTATTGTTCGTATACACATAAATATAGTAAAAGCTACCACTTAATTAATAGGTTTTGATAATCCAGTTTTGAATCTAATTGATCACATCCTTTTGGATCAGGTCTCAGTTGAGCATAGGCACATGGCAAATGCACCATCCAAACATACTTAAGGTCTCATTTGTAGCTATTGGGATATAGATATATTATTTTAGGATAATATCTTTGTGTATATATCTTTATCTTTCCTTAGGAATCAAGTTGTAATCTCTATATGTATTGTACGTATGAGATCAATGAAAGTCAGAGGATTTTCTGAAATCTACATGGCATCAGAGCCAATTCCAAATACTCCATAATTCTCAACTTTCAATCTCAATTTTTCGTTCTCCAGTTCTTCCGTTCTAAGTTATTTGAACGGCGATTTTTTTTCTTCCCTTTATCGTTCTAAGTTACTTGAACGACGATGACTGATGCGGCTGCTCTTGCTGCCGCCGTAAAGGCTTTAACCGATGCTGCTGCCGCTGCGGCTCAAGCCAGCCAATCGACCCCGAAACGAGGAGCCCTAGACGTGACTTCTCCTTACTATTTACATCCATCCGATCATACCGGCATGAAAATCAGTCATGTTACTCTTAAAGGCGATAACTTTCAGGAGTGGGAGAAGGCTCTCAAGAATGCTTTTAGTGCTCGTCGAAAGCTTTCTTTTCTCGACGGCAAGATCAAGAAACCAGACGCTGGCACCGACGAGTTTGAGGATTGGTGTAGCGTCAACTCTATGATGGTGGGTTGGATTCTCCAATCAATTGATCCGGCTTTACGATCATCCCTGACCTATTCAGATTCTGTTCAAACATTATGGAACGACATTCAACAACGTTTCTCTATTGGCAATGCTCCTCGCATTCATCAGTTGAAGACTGAGATTGCAAATTGCAAACAGAATGGCCAGCCTGTTGTGACCTATTATGGACGCCTACATGTGCTTCAATCTGAGTTGTCCACATATGCAAAAGCTCAAGGTTGCTCGTGTGGTAAGTGCACATGTGATTGGACCACCAAAATTCAGAACGAACGTGATGAAGATATGGTTCACCAGTTTCTCATGGGTCTCGACGACGACATCTTCGGAACCATGCGATCGAATGTGCTTGCTCAAGATCCCCTGCCCTCTCTTAACAGAGCCTACTCTCTGGCCATTCAAGAAGAACGGCATCGTTCCGTCACCACTGAACGATCTGCCCGTTCTGATGCAGTGGCTTTGGCGGCCAGGACACGCCCTCCTACTCAGTCCCGTCCGCCCGCTTCTCGTTCTGCATCACAACCTGCATCCCAGCCAGCACCACGATCTGAAATTCAGCCTAGGGTTGATAAAAGTGGCTTGCTTTGCACTCACTGTAGACGCCCAGGCCATGAAATCTCCTCTTGTTTCAAGATCATTGGCTACCCGGATTGGTGGGAAGAAGTTCGTCAACGACGCGCAGCTGAGGCCTCGTCTGGCTCTGGAGATCTTTTGCGTGGCTCGTCTCAAGCTAATTCTGTTGCGTCAAACCGCACCACATCCTCCAGTGTTGGTTTGGCCAATGCTGCCTCTATTAGTTCTTCACTTTCGCTGCAGCCCACCTTTCCTACACTCACTGATCAGGACAGAACATCACTAGCACCAACAGTATCTGATTCCGAATGGCAGAACATAACTCAGATGTATGCTAAACTTCGAGGTTCCAATTCTTACACATCTATGGGTAAGCTATCCGACGAGTGGATACTCGATTCGGGTGCCTCATATCACATGACAGGACAACGACAATTTCTTTCTGATTTACATGAGATTTCTCCTTCTTTGATTATCTTACCAGATAATTCTGAATCTATTGCTACTCAAGCTGGCACTATTGATCTTGGAACCTTGACTATTAAGAATGTTCTTTATGTTCCTAAATTCCATTGCAATCTGATTTCTCTTGGCACTTTGATATCTGATTTGGGACTCTTGGCAACTTTTTCTGACAAATTATGTGTGCTTCAGGACCGGATATCGAGGACGGTGATTGGACTAGGTGAAGCAAGGAAAGCGGTCTACTGGCTTTGCACGGGTCGTGGAATCTCACTCTCTGCTGCTGTTGTTTCATCCGATCTTCTGCATCGACGTCTTGGTCATCCGGCTCTGTCATCTATTTTGCATTTACCTTGTGTTGATTCAGTTAAAAACAATTCAGTTACACCTTGTTCTATATGTCTTCAGTCCAAGCAAACACGTGAATGTTTCCCTTTGAGTTCTAATAAAGCTGATGTTGCTTTTGAATTAATACATGCTGATGTTTGGGGTCCTTACAAAGTTCCATCTACATGTGGTGCTGTCTATTTCCTTACATTAGTTGATGATTATTCCCGTTGTGTGTGGATATATCTTATGGCGCAAAAATCTGAGGTGTCTCGTTTGGTTGAAAATTTTTTCTCTTATGCGCACACTCAATTTCAGAAACCGATCAAGAAGTTCCGATCAGATAACGGGACTGAATTCTTACCTTTGAAGTCGTTTTTCTTGAGCCAAGGCACCATCTTTGAGACATCATGTGTGGCGACTCCTCAACAAAACGGTCGGGTTGAACGAAAGCATCGACATCTCTTGAACGTTGCTCGTGCCCTTCGTTTTCAAGCTTCCTTACCTATCACTTTTTGGGGTGAATGTGTCTTGACAGCAGCTTACTTGATAAATCGAACTCCCTCCAAGGTACTTTCTTCCAAGACACCTTTTGAAATGCTTTTCGGGAAGCCTCCTTCATATGATCACCTTCGTATCTTCGGATGTCTTTGCTATGCATCCAAACAACCTCGCCCAACCGACAAGTTTGAATCTCGAAGTCGCCGCTGCATATTTCTTGGCTACCCAGCTGGAAAGAAGGCTTGGAAAGTCTTTGACCTTGATACAAGTACATTCTTTGACTCCCGGGATGTCGTCTTTGATGAGAAAAATTTCCCATATGCATCGATGCCACCTGTCACTAATGATGCAGATCCAAAGACTTCCTTGGATGTAAATCCTGCTATATTTGATGATGTGGACACTCTCTTGGACAGGGGGAGTTCTCCGCCCCTTATTGATGCCGCCCCTGCTGCAAACGAGCCCATGACACCTCCGCCTCCTCGTCGCAGCTCTCGGCCCCGAGTTCCTAACACTCAGCTTCGTGACTTCATTTGTAATACGACCCAGTGCAAAGACCCCTCCTTGGCTACATCACCGCCTACTCCGACACCTTCCTCAGGTACGCCTTATCCCATTGCTAATTATGTTACGTCTGCTAAGTTTTCTCCATCCCATGCACAGTTTTTGGCTCGAGCCACGGCCTCCGTTGAGCCCCGATCTTATTCTGAAGCTGTCCGCTTCCCTGAATGGCGTACTGCCATGATTGAGGAGCTTTCGGCATTGGAGAAAAATGGAACTTGGAGTCTTGCCTCGTTACCAGATGGGAAGAAACCTATAGGTTGCAAATGGGTTTTCCGCATCAAATACAACTCTGATGGATCTATTGAGCGGTATAAAGCTCGTCTTGTCGTACTTGGAAATAAGCAGATTGAGGGCATTGATTTTAATGAGACCTTTGCTCCCGTAGCAAAGATGACATCTGTAAGGGTCTTTCTTTCTGTTGCCGCTATCCGAGGTTGGTCTCTCCATCAAATGGATGTTCATAATGCTTTCCTACATGGTGATCTTGATGAGGAAGTGTATATGTTACCTCCTCCCGGTTTCTCTGCTCCTGCCGGCAAACTCTGTAAGTTACGAAAGTCTCTCTATGGCCTTCGTCAGGCTCCCAGAAATTGGTTTGTTAAACTCGCTTCCGCTCTCTTACAGTTTGGCTTCAAGCAATCTTATGCTGATTATTCCTTATTCTCATACTGTCGAAATAACACCAGCCTGCATGTTCTAGTATACGTAGATGATTTGATCATTGCAGGAAATAATTTGCCTGAAATCGACAGGTTTAAGCAGTATTTAAGCTCTTGCTTTCATATGAAAGACCTCGGCCTTCTTAAATACTTTCTTGGTCTCGAAGTTGCCCATGGAAAGGACGGTATTTACTTATCACAGCGCAAGTATGCGCTCGAGATCCTAGCTAAAGCCGGCCTCCTCGGAGCCAAACCGGCTGATTTTCCCATGTCTCAAAATCATGACTTGAGCAAGTCTACTAGTGAGGACTTTCCTGAACCTGATCGATTTCGGCGTCTCATTGGCAGGCTTATTTATTTGACCATAACTCGTCCTGAGTTGAGCTATTCTGTGCACATTTTATCTCAGTTCATGCAATCTCCAAAAACAGACCATTGGCAAGCTGCACTTCGTGTGTTGCATTACATTAAAGGTCATCCGGGGCAAGGTTTGGTCTTATCTCGTACTAGTACACTACAGCTCACCGCCTATTGTGACTCTGATTGGGCGGCGTGTCCTCTTACTCGGCGCTCGCTCACTGGTTACTTTGTCTCTTTGGGTCACTCGCCGGTCTCTTGGAAGACCAAGAAACAGCCTACCGTCTCCCGCTCCTCGGCTGAAGCGGAGTATCGATCCATGGCTTCTGCAGCTGCCGAGCTTTTATGGCTCAAAGCCTTTCTGCGTGATCTTGGTTATTTACATTCGGCTCCTATGAAACTCATTTGTGATAGCCAGGCTGCCCTCCATATTGCAGCCAACCCGGTGTTCCACGAACGTACTAAGCATATTGAAATCGATTGTCACTTTGTGCGTGATCTTATTCAATCCGGCTGTCTACAAACTTCATATGTGAAGTCGTCTGATCAATTGGCGGATATCTTTACTAAGGCTCTTGGAAAACATCAGTTTCTGTATCTTTCGTCCAAGTTGGGCATTCATGACTTACATGCTCCAACTTGAGGGGGAGTATTGGGATATAGATATATTATTTTAGGATAATATCTTTGTGTATATATCTTTATCTTTCCTTAGGAATCAAGTTGTAATCTCTATATATATTGTACGTATGAGATCAATGAAAGTCAGAGGATTTTCTGAAATCTACAGTAGCACAGCAAAGCCACCAATTTGATGTTAGGTTCCGAGCAAGAAAGATAAGTACCAACGATCAGACCTCGAGACTGACGAGGGTAAGCTCGGCTCGAATATGTAGAACATCGTTGATGAAATAATCGGAGTCGTCCCTCATAAATTCGTTCCACTCGGTTCTCAGGAGGTTTCGCGTGCCCAAACCAAGGCTGGGTCTAGTAGCCTTAGCCCCATTGAACTTGTACATGCTTTTGAACTCCTTGGAAGACTTGTGCAACACGGCAAATTCATAGTCTAGGGTACAGCCTTCTGAGCCTTGTACACGATACACATATAGGCCCAATTGGCGTTGGTCATGCACTTCTGCACCAAGATACAGGCGTCTTCCACCTAGACAGAATGGCTGAGACCGGATCACATCCCATGGCCATAGAGTCTTGATCTCTTGCTTTTCGATGTCAAAGTAGACGACACAACGGGGTGTGTAGACGCGCCCTGAAAACCCACAGTCGGTGGTCGCGAGGTCCTTTGAGGGATGGACGTGTTGGCCACAAGATATTTCGACCTTGGAGACGAAGGCCTTGAGCACGAGCTTCGACACTTGCTCATGATCAAAGTCCACTACAAGAAAACTCATTTATTGCAACGTCAATTGTCGTTGTAAAAGATCGCATGTCGTTGCCAAAGATATTTTTTGCAACGACATTTATCGTTGCAGGGTCGTTGCGGGAACGCCCGTAGCGAAAGTTTTTAGCAACGACTTTACAACTGTTGTTGCAAAAACTTTGTCGTTGCAAAATATCTGTGATTACACTTTTGGTTTAACAGTATTTAGCAACAACATATGTCGTTGCAAAAGATGCTATTTGGTGCAACGGCAGCTAGGTCCTTGCAAAACATATGAACTGCCCTAAACGCGTCGTGAGGATTTCTCGACGCTCTTCTAGCTCAGGATAGGACGCACGAGCCCACTTCAAGATGAAACTGAAAACATGATCTTCAGAAACAGCTTGGAGACCCTCGCTACCGAGAACAACCTCTAGGGCAGAAAAAGGCAATTCCATTAGCTCTTCTTTGGACCTTCAAGACCCACAAGTAAAAACCAATGCAAAAAATCACATCATCAACATTTTATGCTATGAAAACTATAATTGTACGTCTAATGTAGTAACTTACTTGGTGAAATCTCTATATAGGGCAGCAATGTACTTCTTCGCCTCATCGATTAGCGGCTTAACTATCTCACTCCCCGAAACACTTTCCGGAAGCTCGAGACAACATACCGCCGATTCTAGTGACATCGGAAGCCCAAGCAACACTTCGACACAATGTCTTATACAAGATACGACCTCGAACTTGTCCGCCGCTATCAACACACAGATCAGATCAGAGGCTGAAATTCCCCTCAAGGAACTCCCGTATATAAAGTTGAGAAGATCCATAAAAGCTCTTTCCTCTGTCGACAACAACATAAGTAGCTTACATAATGGTCTAATGTAACAAGTTAAGAAAACGTTGCTAAATATATGGTTCTTAATTACCTGATGCATTGATTTTAAAAGACACATCGTTCTTGTGTTGCGATTCTCTCATGCCATTTTTGAATAACTGCATTACAACATCTACTATAATACAGTATAAAGTGGAACCTATGTCGTTGTTAAAAATTGTGTCACATCATCAATGTTGAATAAAATAATATTTTATTATAACAATTATTAACAAAGTAAAATTATTAACCAAAAATTAATAGAATTGTGTACTATAATTGGATCATATATCAAAATGGAAAATTATGTTAGCTAGAATCTATGCATATTTTTCCTTATCAAGAGATCAATATTCTCATATAATTTAGATCTTTTAGATCTTATCCAATAAAGATCGCATAAAATTATTAACCAATTAAGATCTTATCCAATAAAGATCTCCCGGAAAATTATCTTTTACACAAATCTCATATAATTTATATCTTTTATGTACACTTTAGAAATATGAAAATAATCTTTTACACACATCTCATATAAGTTATATCTCTTAGTTATTAAATAATCTTCATATAATTTATATGAGCATGGAAAAAAATGGTCATTACCCGTACATGCTACGGGTCTTCAACTAGTTATATATAACAATTAACAAACTCTTTTAATGGGCACAAGATGATGAACTAACGACAACTCGTGACAATAACAAGAAGAAGAAAACATATATGTACGTACTTTGAAGAAAAAAGGGCTTTTTGAAGCTAAAATAGGAGAGCTTATGTGCAAAGTTACAACTTTGGCATCAAGGCAAGTCTCTGAATCTTTACTATGAGTTGCATATATTGATGAAAACCCTTTGAGGGATTCGTCGTCCGGTATGATCTTGTCGGAATCCGGTGGGCCCGATACCGGAGAGATGATGACGGAGGGGGCGACCGTCGTGCGCATATGCGCGAATGGGCCTAACCACATAAGCCCATGGGGTTCCATCCTAAAACCAATTGGCAATAGGAGGAGTAACCCATGTATTTATATGGTAGGCGGTTTAGGTTATGAATTCCGATGTGGGATAGAGTTCCCAACACGCCCCCTCAAGTGGCAACTGGCCTGGCCCAGTTTGCACTTGACACGACAAGACAAGACAACAACGGGTGGAGACAAACTGGCCCAGACCCGATCAAACCCAGGAGACCTATGAACGAACAAGGCTCTGATACCATGTCGGAATCCGGTGGGCCCAATACCGGAGAGATGATGACGGAGGGGGCGACCGTCGTGCGCACATGCGCGAATGGGCCTAACCACATAAGCCCATGGGGTTCCATCCTAAAACCAATTGGCAATAGGAGGAGTAACCCATATACTTATATGGTAGGCGGTTTAGGTTATGAATTCCGATGTGGGATAGAGTTCCCAACAGATCTCGAGACGGAGAAGACGATCAGAGAAAGCAAAATCATTGAAAGCAAACACGAAATTCTCCCCATTCGCCACCTTTTTAAGAGAAGTTGTGGCAAAGGGAACAATTGAGCGAGAGAAGGATGAGTAGTGAATGAGTATGAATGAGGGAAATAGGGCATGTAAGTTCTAGGGTTTATCTGTTTCGAATTTAATTGACCGAGAGGTAGAAGCTAACTCTACATATATTGAGTGGATTAATATCTAACTATATATCTATATCCATCTATACTATATATTAAATTCGTCTGACTCACTTCATACTATATTAGTTATATTTAAAAAATATATAACTTTATTAATTTTACAATTAAAAAAAATCATATGTCGTTATCTAAATACCATATATTAATATATCAAAATTATATTTATATCTTTAACCTATCAAAATAATATCCTATCTACATTATTATAACATAAGTTCAATGCATCTTTATTAAAATAATATAGTTTTGATTAAAAAAATTCTTTTGAATCAACAAGATATTAGAAAAAGATACTCCCTTCGTTAAGAAATACATGTCGTTTTAGAGTTTGTCTTAAAAATTAAGAATTTAAATGATTTGACTTTAATACCCTCAATCTTAGGAAGATCTTTTATTTGCTAGTATAGATTTAAGTAATTGTTTTAAATTAGTAAGGATAGTATTGAAAAAATGATGTTAAAACTTCTAAAACAACAAGTATTTCTTAACCACTCAGTCAACGTAAAAATACAAGTATTTCTTCACAGAAGGAGTATTATATTTGGTTTAAACTAATTGAATTGTTATTCGGTAATCAACGTTCTCATGTGGGCTCCAAATTACACCCATTACACCCATTCTCCTGCTAGGGCATACCCTAATGCCTTAGATTTTACGCATTTACATGTTGAGGGTAAGGTCTACTCGAAGATGTAGAATGCCATCGATGAAATACTCGCTATCGTCACTCATGAAGTCGGTCCACGAGATTCCGAATAAATTAGGCAAACCCCAGCCTTTGTCTCCCAAAGTACGGTTGCAGCCCTTTAACTTTCTTTGGAAATCCTTGGATGACTTCGATGCAAATTCAAAGTCTATATTGCAATCTTTTTGGCCAAAGACAAATAGACCAAAATGGTGGGGTGCACTGCAAACTGCCTTGAGGTAAAAAGAGTGCCCACCTAGTAAGAATGCCTGAGAATAGAGCGCTTTCGATAGGAATAGATTCGCACACTCATCTTTTGTTAGATTGAAGTAGACGACGCATCGAGGCCAAGGAAAGTCGAGGTGCACCACCTTAACCATCCGATGCATGTAGACACGTTGGCTTTTAGGGGCGCGCAAATGTTGCCCATAGGGGACTTCATCTTTTGAGCATAGGGCTTCTAGCACGAGCTTCGAGAGTTGCTCGTGGTCAAAGTCGTTGCAATCTAGGATCTTCTTCAACTTCGAGGTATTCATGTGAGGGAAGCTTATGAAACGGGTCAAGCGCTCTTTGAGGATTTCTCGACGCTCTTCTAGCTTGGGATAGTTTGCACGAGCCCACTTCAAGATAAAATTGAAAACAACATCTTCTGTGTGCACTTGAAGACCATCACTTCCGAGAATAACCTCTATTGCAGAAAGAGGGAGTTTCATCGCCTCTTCTTGGAACCTTCAATTAGACAACAAGTGCAAATAGTTCAAATCGATAGTAACTTTGCATAGAAAAAAAAAGCTCTTATATATATCATGGTAAATTGCAAAAACATACTTGTTGAAATCCATGGCACACGTAGCAAGAACCTTCTTTG
The DNA here is from genome assembly GCA_963924305.1 of Polygonum maritimum. NCBI lineage: Eukaryota > Viridiplantae > Streptophyta > Magnoliopsida > Caryophyllales > Polygonaceae > Polygonum > Polygonum maritimum. The sequence goes on along the minus strand of OZ002731.1, from coordinate 44,369,734 downwards.
ATGCATCAACTAATGGTTGAACTACTTCACTCGCTAAAAGACTTGAAGGAAGATCGAGATATAATATTGCGCATTCTAGTGCCATTTGACCCTCCAACATCACCTTGATACAATACTTCATGCAACAAGATACTTCAAACTTGTCCGCACACATCAACACACCCAACAATTCCGACGATGTAGTTGCATTCAAGGTCTTCTTGTACATGAAGTTTAAGACATCCATCAAAGGTAACTCCTCTACTCACCAATATAAAGAAAGAAAAAAGAATGTTAATACAAGCTAAACTTAGAAAACTATGTGTACGTGTGTTTTGAGACATTCATCAAAGGCACAAGAGATGGAACCTGATGGGTTAATTCTCATTGTCACATCCCTTTGTTGTGATTCTTTCATGCCGTTTTTGAACAACTGGTTCATAAAGTCAACAACTTGTTAGGGTAATTAAAGAGCAAAATAATTAATTAAACAATATATAAGCAAAATCATAACATATTGGGCAAAGTTAAATCGAGAAACTATGAATAGCAACATAGTAATTCACCATGTAAGACAACAATGTCCGAGCAAGATTAAGCAAAATTAATTGGCTTGTTAGATCATGGTATGTCATAGAAATTCATGCATGACGGATGAATGAATTGTTCATTTAAACTAAACGTAAACATAGTAGGAAAAGTAACACTAAAGAAAGGAAAGTTTAATTGACTTACCTTGTAAAAATAGGGACTTTTTGCAGCTAAGATGGGTGAACTTATATGCAAAGTTATGACTTTGAGTGCATGAGAAGCTGAATCGTTACATCTCTTACTCCTAAAGAACCATAGTTTCTTCTTGTTGCGATGAGGCAAAGAGTCTTCAGGTATGATCTCAATGTGAAGAACACGGTCAGAAAAGCCTTTGTCGTTGAATGCAAAACCGAAATCTAATGTGTTTTCGCTCGAACCTCCCATCTTAATCTTTTGGCTTACTTACCAAAGAGAACACGTACTATAAACTACAAAACGTTATTTCGACACCAAAAAGAACTACGTAACGTTACAATATAAACAAGTAAATAGAAATCCTTTTATCTAGCGTATGATATAGAGTTTACACGAGCTAGATATATTATTTACAAGATAGAAGTTCGTTAACACATTGGATAAAGTATATATAAAATTTTATCTAAGTGTTCTATGGGGTTAAAAAGAAAGTGGGGTACCACCTTTTCATTCTGCTAAAACTTATAACGAATTATAATATAGCATCTTAGTTGGCTAACGTACAATTAGCAACTTTTAACGAATTATAACATAGCATCTTTAGTTGGCTAACGTACAATTAGCGAAGCACACCAAGTCATCATCACAAGCAAGAAGGCAAAAAGCCAGCAACTCCAAAGTTACTATCTCCTATGCATGTGTCAAACGTAGGGGTTGATGACGGTTAGGTCGACTCGAAGATGTAGGATGCCGTCGATGAAGTAGTTGTTGCCATCGCTCATGAAGTCGGTCCACGGAGCTCCAAACAGATCAGGCAACTCCCAGCCGTTGTCCCCCAAAGTATGGCAGTTAACCTTTAGCCTTCTTTCGAAATCCTTGGATGACTTGTTTATCACGGCAAGTTAAAAGTCTATAGCCTTCTTCTTGATTCCGTTGAATGCAAAACCAAAATCTAATTGTCACTCAAATCTCCCATTTTAATTAATCGCTTGTGTTTCTATAGTTAATGAATTGAATGCTTCGTTAATGAACGGCTCAAGACTATTAAACCCTAGGAGGACTTATCGATTTGTTTGTTGTTCATCTTTTGAGTGTTTCTTTTTTATCACATGTGGCTGATGTACAAATATATCATTTTATTTCTTATAAATATATATTGCCGTATTAAGTTTATAGAAAGATAATAGAAGTACAGAATTTGGGCTCGATCTCTTTCCCTCCAAATAAAACCTAGAATAGAATTTCTCACAAAATATTAACCCTGTTCGTTATTGAAAGAACCCTCTTCAATTACGCTAAACAATTATTCAAGAATCAGTTTTTAAGGGTAATTCTTTATAAACAAAAGACCACTACTATCTAAATCACTTTAAATAGCATTAGATCCGGAAAAACACCATAATCTCATGACATTAAGGTAATTCCATTACATCATCATATTGAATCCCATGAAACTATATTTTGCTAAGAGTACATATCTATATCTATCTACATCCAATCAGTTGCAAGTTAGTTCTTGATGGTGAGCTGAACTTGAAGATGTAGAACCCCTTTGATCAAATACACACTCGGTCGAGCACCAAAAATGAGACCCTGCGGAACTCGGAGCAGATTATTAACCGCCACGAACTCACCGCCCTTTAAAGTCGTCGATTCGGACCTGAAAAGTCTATGGAACCCTTTGTTTAGATCCATCAGAGCCGAAAACTCGAAACCGAACGTGCAAGTTTCGCTCCCTGCGTCCAGCTCCACTGATAGGCCTACCTCGCAGGTGTTGTCCTTCCTGTTAGACTCTAAGCAGAGGAAAAACCATCGCCCTCCTAGACGGAATCGTTGGGAATATTGAAGCTTTTCCGATTGGGAGAGATCGCGCATAGTTGCATTCGGTATGTTGAAGTAGACGACACAACTAGGGCCGAGGGGAGACTCAAGGTGCATTGTCTTGATAGGGAGAAACTGATAGACGCGGTTTGTGAAGTGGCGGTTTGTGCTAGTTGTCGCGGTTGGTAGATGGATGCTTTGTCCGTAGGGGAGTCCCGAGTTCAAGTAGAGCGACTCCATGACGATCTTTGTGATTTCGCTGCTATCGAATTCGTCGCAAGCTTGGATTTCCTCCAACGTCGACATGTTTAGGTATGGGAAGTATAGGAACCGAGCTAGGCGCTTTGTGAGGATTTCTCGACGCTCTTCTAGCTTGGGATAGTGTTGACGGCTCCATTGTATGATGAACCTAAATACGTCGTCTTCAGATCTTACTTCGAGACCATCACTTCCGAGAACAGCCTCTAGCGCCGAAAGAGGCAAGATCATCGCCTCTTCTTCACACCTTCAAAAGGAAACCAATATGAATCAAAACACGTCTTCGAGGTAACTTACTTTGTAAAATCAAAGTTGGAGTATAGCCAACTTATATAATTGGTTGCTGATTATATCGCGGACTGGTTTCGTCGTGTTTAATTTCTACCTTCATGCTCGAGTCTGATTCAGTCCTCATGGACCTCATCCGCAAGGATGTTCTAAGATAGTTTTCATATATATATTTGAGGCTAGCCTAATTCTTTCCTTATCAAAAAAAAAATCAAAGAACTTACTTTGTAAAATCCTTGAAGTGCTGCCCAACATGGTGTTGCAACTCATCTCTTATTTTGTTAAGAGCTTCACAACCTTTGCCCAGTAAAACACTTGGAGGAAGCTCGAGATATGAAGTCGCAAACTCTAGCGACGGGGGAATCGCACTCAATAACTCGCCGCAATGTCTTTTACAAGAAGTAACCTCAAATTTGTCCGCAATCTTCAACACTTTCACCAAACTATGCGTTGTGCTTGCACTCAAGATGTTGGTGTACATATAGCTCAGAAGGTCCCGTAAAGGCACTTCCTCTGATCATCATATTCATAATTAATGGTAACCATGAGTTGTTAGTTGTTGCATACACACACATATATAAGAAAAATAAGATCAATCTTAGAGTTATAACTTTTTGAGCTAGTTTAACTATAACACATACGTACCCGATTCCTCGATTCGCAAGGTTGGATGTCTATCCGTTGATTCTCTCATGCCACTCTTGAACAACTACGTACATCATAAGATCGGTTACTTGGTATTAATGGTAACTAGATAGTAATTAATAGACAGAGATTTGATCGACCATAAAATAGGGATTACTTACCTTGAAGAAAAACGGACTACATGAAGCTAGGACAGCAGAATTTACGTGCAAAATCTCACAATTTGAATGCTCGCAAAAACGTTCGGGTGCAACTTCTCCTACACACACAATCAAATTTTCAACCATGAATATCTACACATAATTAACTACTCTATGAAGGTAATTAAGTAATTAACTAATTAACTAACCTTGTTCCTTCAAATGCTCTCCCTTTTGCCTCTTTTTTTTTTTTTGGTCGAATCCCTTTTGCCTCTTATTTAGACTCTTCTCTAAGGGCTCTCTCTTTTGCCTCTTGTTCACACTCTTTTCCATGGGCTCCGAACCGCCATCAAGATCAGACGTCCCAGAGTCGGACCACGAGTCCGGTAAGATCTCAACGTGGAGAATCCGATCGGAGAAATCCTTGCTGTTGAAGGCAAACGTGAAATCTCTCTTCATTCTTTGCCTTGTCACCGAAGAAAACTTCCAATCCCTTACAAAAACTGAAAGTTTTGCTTGTAACTAATGAGTAATCCTAACAATTAGCTAGATTAACCGATTATGTAGAAGCCTAATTGTGAATTTTGGAGAAGGTAGATAATTAGGAATACTGTGTTGTGTTATTCCACGGAAAGAATTGCAATTTATAGAGATTACACTGGCTTAGGGCCCAAGGAATATTATATCTACCAGAATAATTATTATCTATAAATACAAAAAACTCTTTAATTACTTGTTGGTATAAAAAATTATATCTTTACTTGTTGATATAAAAAAAAAATCTTTACTTGTTTGGGAAGTAATCGAATTTGTTCAGATAGCTAGTAATATTCTATCTTAAATTCTATCCTTAATCCTTATATCTTGAGTTTTTTTTTCAACATGTGGGGTTTGTGTGAATTTATAGGCCTGCACGCTTCACTAACAAGTTCAAACAAGGACAAAGTCATGCAATTAATGTAACACACATGAGTTCAACTGCTAAGTACGTACTACTTGAACAAAGTGCTAGTAAATAACCTATGCTCATGGGCTAGTGCATGGCTGGTTTCAAACTGATCTATGGCCTTCAAAAGCTAATTCAATCCCATTTGTTGATTAGGGCACAAGTGTTGTTAAGCCTGGAGGTCGTTGATGGTAAGCTCGGCTCGAAGATGCAACACATCGTGGACGAAATACTCGCTCTGATCGCTTGTGAAGTCGGTCCACGAGATTCCAAACAGGTTCCTACATCCAAGGCCTACGGTCTCTAGCTTTTGGTTCCTGACCTTAAACTTGCTTTGGTACTCCCTCAAATTCTTCTTGGTCAGCACTGCAAAACCATAATCTACCGTGCAAGATTCGCAGCCGGAAGCCATACACACATATAGACCAAACTGGTGGTGTTCATTATTGCATTGTACAGAGAGGTAAAACCATCTTTTACCTAAGGTGAATGCTTGAGAGTAGAGCGATTTAGAGGGGTATAGACTCTTCACGTCGTCTTTTCGTAGGTTAAAGTGTACTAAGCACCGCGGGCTGGGCGATTCGACAACGTGCACCACTTTAACAGGGGGACGCTCGTAGACTCGGTTTCTAATAACGCCTTGATTGGTGATTTCGCGACCGCGGGGGATCCCAGCGTTCAAGTGGAGGGCTTTGAAGACGAGCTTTGAGAGTTGTGTTTGGACAAAGTCACTGCTAGCGAGTGCTTCCTCAAGCTTATGAGAGCTCATGGATGGGAAGTGTAGGAAGGGTGCCAAGCGCTTGGTAAGGATCTTTCGACGCTCTTGCACTTTGTGGTAGTGTGCGCGGCCCCAACGCACTATGAAGTCGAAAAGTTTGCCTTCTGTGCACACTTTGAGATCGTCTATGCCGAGCACCACCTCTAATGCAAAGAGCGGCAACTCCATCGCCTTCTCTTGGGACCTTCAAGATCAACAAGTATCAATCAAATGACGTAGAATGAGAGTACTTATACAAGGAGTAAGATATGCACCTAACCCTAGTACAGCTGACTAACTATTAATAAGGAAAGGATCTTAACCAATACATATTGCGTACAACTGAATGCTAGGAATAGAGAGATTTACATAATTAACTTAATCTAAATTATGTAAACAATATATTCACTAATACTCAGAAGTCATCCGTTCGACTTTCATGCATGGGCAGTACCCTCAATCAAAAAAAACATATTCATACTAAAGACAATGCGAAATCGAGAACTCACTTGGTGAAATCCTTGAAAGTCTCAACAAGGTACTTCTTGGCTGCATCTTTTAGTGGTTGAACCGCTTCGCAACTCGGAAGCTCGAGATACGACAATGTCGATTCCAACGAGAGGGGCATCTCCTTCAACAAATTAGTACAATACGCCATGCAAGAAGTAACCTCATACTTGTCGGCAGCCATTAACACATTCAACAGATCGGAGGCTGTAGTTGCACTAAGAGTGTTTTTGTAAATAAATTTCAAGAGGTCCATCAAAGGTGCTTCCTCTACACAACAAAAGTAATCAAAATAATTAAGTTTATTAATCATGAATTTCAAACCAACATTGCATAAGTTGTTATTGAGGATGATAGTACACACCGGATGCATGGATTGTCATAGTAACTTCCTTCTCTTGTGATTCTTTCATGCCATTCTTGAATAACTATGCATTCCATATACAGAGCTAGTTAGCATTGTTAATTTGTTATGTGATACAAATTAATAAAGTCAACATCTTTTTAATAGATTCAAGGTTTAATTACCTTTAAGAAGAAGGGGCTATTTGCCGCTAGGATAGTTGAACATACATTCAAAGTTATAACTTTGACAACTACAAATAGGAAACCATACCAAGTTTCAGAAGAACAACTATATATACAAGTACAAAACTTGACAAAGAAATTAATGAAGAATCAAACTCCACCATTATTACCCGTGTTCAAACACTTTCTTTTACGATTGCTATCGGAAAGCCGGTCCTCCGATATGAGCTCAATCCGAAGGATCCGATCAGAAAAATCCTTGTCGTCGAAAGCAAACCCGAAATCCATTACGGAGTTGAGATTCTGCCCGAAAAGCGATAGGCATAGATTAGAAAATCCGTATTGCTTATATTGGGATCAACATACACACCCAAAAAAAGTTCAAACTTGGATGAGATTGTATAAGTAGCTAATTAGGATCTATGTTTCCAGTACTAGGTTTTTTAGGGTTAGTGGAACGATCACTTAATTACCAAATAAATGCAAGAAAAACGGAACCCTAATTATGCAGATTGTCATACAAATCATACCGACTTGGGATTAATCAAGTAGCAGGTTCTAGCACATACATTAATCCTCAAAACAACATATATATAGTTGCACGTAAGTTAACCTAAACTAAACATAAACTCAAGATTCATTATTCGAAAAATCAAACATAAATCATACCTAAAACAGAAGCATATCAGTTAGTAAGAAGAACAGCAGGAGAAAGTTGGAGAGATGAACCGAAGGCACCCACTGAACTAAACAGGATTGTTTATAGATTCATAATACAAAAGGAAAGAATATATGGAGAATAAGATGAGAAAACCCTAACGGAAGACAAGGGGAGATCGATGTACATTAAATTTTCAATATTTATTTATTTTTGGAAAATAACGGACAAGACGAGAAAAGACTTTTCATGGATTTGGAAGTTTTATGATTGGAAAAAAGATGGATAAAATTTTCAAAAACAAGTACTGAAATAAAAAAGTTGAGAAATTCAACCGAAAAAAAAGTGGAGAAATCTGTTATCAGAACAATTTAAACTCTTGTTTATTTCCATTGAGAAAAAAAATCGACTAATACTCAAAAGTTATTAAAGTAATATCAACATATTGAAGCCAAAAAAAAACTTTGAAACTGGCATGAACAATGGCCACTACTCATTTTTTTTAGAATTTCATAGATATATTGTTTATCTTTTATCCAAGTTTTCTCCCGATTTGTAAATTATTTTTGGCTAAACTACCCATCTTCAGGTTGTTAGTGAGGTTGCTCATTGGCCATCCCATCAATGGATCATACGAAACATTACAAATACAGCACAAATTGAACAAACATTTACCCACAAGTCAAAACTGGGTAATTCATCCAAAATAGCCACTACTTACTCACTAGTACTAGAAGAAAAGAAACAATGTTAAAACTTTTGTTATACATTTCACATTAATATTCTATTTATTGTATATCGAATACTAAATTTAAAAATACAAATCGTGCATGGCACGACGGGTACAACTAGTTGAGGAATCTGTTTTCAAAACAATTTAAACTCTTGTTTACTTCTCTTGAGAAAAAAAAGCCAGAATAATACTCAAAATATGTAATACGGAGTAATAATATATATATTTATTTATTAATGAAGCCAAAAAAAAAACTTTGAAACGGCATGAAATATAACCACCTCACATTTTTTTAGAATTTCATAAATATATTGTTATCTGTTATGTAAGTTTTTCTGCAGATTTGTAAAAACAAATTGGCTAAACTACCCATCTTCAGGTTATTAGTGAAGTTGGTCAATGGCCATCCCATCAATGGATCATACGAAACCTTACAAATACAGCAAAATTGAACAAACATTTACCCACAAGTCAAAACTGGGTAATTCATCCAAAACAGCCACTACTTACTCACTAGTACTAGTACAAAAGAAGGGGACATTAGCCTTGTAACTTTGGTAGAACAATTGTCAAGGCTTAAAACTGTTCTTGATGCTGAACTGAGCTCGAAGATGTAAGACATCACAAACAAAATAAGCTTCCCAAAACTCTTTCCAGGGGACACCAAACAGATTCTCCAACCCAAGACGATCCCCTGCGCTCAATCCACAATCCTTCACACTGTGAACGCTTTCATACTCTTCCGACGACTCGTCCTTCATAACCGCAAACTCGTAGTCGAACACGCAACTTCCATCTCCACGGTCACCATCCCGCCTTTCCACAAACAGGCCTAAGTAGGCCTCGTTGTCTGTTGGGCATTTGATTTCGACATATAATACGAATGATAGTCCACCTAGAATGAATACCTGAGAATCCCGATAAAATTGCTTTCTTGGGTCACAGTCTCTCATGAGAAACTATCTGGAACCATCACGAGCTTATTGCTCTCATCCGAAAGCCATAGGAATCCCGCCCTAGCTAAGGCGAGATCCTAATCTTCACCGATTCATAAAAAAAAAGAATACCTGAGAATGTTGGCCCGTCTCACGGAGTAGATACTCACAATCTTGCCTTGCCAGGTTCAAGTAGACGACGAGATGTGATGATGAACCGAACTCCGCCACCTTAATAGGGAGGTCGAAGTAAAACCGTCTCAAAGGTTTGTGGCCGACGGGTGCTGGAAAACGGGAGGTTTCTCCGTACGGAAATCCGGAATTGAAGTAGAGAGATTCCGTTATAAGCTTCGATACTTCCTTGCTGTCAAACTCGGGGGAGTCTTGAATTTCCTTCAGAGTCGAGAGACGCAAGTACGGGAAATACAAGACCCGCCCCACCAGCTTGGTTAGGATTTCTCGGCGCTCTTTTAATTTGGGATAGCGTGCGCGTCCCCATTTCAAGATGAACTCGTAAACGTCTTCTTCTGATCCCACAACGACTATACGGAGCATTAACTCGACAGCAGAAAGAGGAAAGGCCAACGACTCTTCTTGAGATGTCAACCTGAGGTAATTGTAAACCATTAGATAATTTAACAAGAAGAGCTAAGATCCCATGATGTAGTCTATTAAATTGCAAAAGACTAACTGCTTACTTGGTGATATGATCATAATCATCAACAAGATACCCTTTTGCATCATCTATTAGTGATTGGACTACTTCGCCAACTGAAACACTTGAAGAAAGGTCGACGTATAGAAGTGCAGATTCTAGTGTCATGGGCATCTTGTTCAACAGATGACAGCAATAGCTCACACATGAACTGACCTCAAACTTATCTGCGATAATAAGCACACCCACCAACTCCGGGACTGAAGTTGCTCTAAGAGTGTTAGTATACATATATTTTAGCAGATCCATCAAAGCCACTTCCTCTGTCCACCAAAGATGATACATCATTTGCCATTAAATGCACAGTCATACATATACAATGACAAACTTAGCAAATTCAGCATTCAAAGGAGTGTAGAGGCAAAGTGGTGCATACCGGATGCATTGATTCTCAAGGACAGATCCTTCGTTTGCGATTCTCTCATGCCATTTTTGAATAACTACACCACAAAGTTAGCATCTTTTAATGAGTACAAACTAAACAAGATGGAGATGAAGAAAGACAGAAGCTCACTAAGAACACTAAACCTGTTTACCTTGTAAAAAAAGGGACTACTTGCAGCTAGAATGGCAGAACATACATGCAAAGTTTTAACTTCAACCTCAGTAGAACGCTTGGAATGACAACTGTAAGTAACATCTCCTACCCACAAGAAACTCCTCTTTAGCAATTATGTCTCCCAAAGCATGAAAAATCAAACAATTAAACAAGGGCTTTCCGCATAACTTGACGAAGAAAGAGTGAAAGATTCAATCTTTCAATACACAAACCTTTCTCCTCCGAAAGGTCTGTCTTCTGCTTCTTCTTCTTCTTCAAATTCTCTGTAATGAGCTCTGTATCAGAACCCTCGGAATCGGAATCGGAATCTAAGGAGTCCCCTACCATCTCAAGGTGTAGGATTCGATCTGAGAAATCCTTATCATTGAAGGCAAACCCTAAATCCCTCATCTTTCCTGCCCAAAATCAAAACATACAAAACATTGAAATACTCCAGGGTGCGAAATCGGCCGTTTGTACATGGAGCTAAAGATTCAAGTCTAGGGTTGGAAATTTGGAATGTACTCAATTTAGGGATTCAGGAACCAATTTCATAACTATGGAAACAAAAACTTGTAATTGAGCAAACAAAAAGTACTAAACCCTAAACCACAAGAGAGATTTGGAGAGCTTACCTTGGCTTTCAGCCGGAGCCTCTGTTGTTTTAAGTCGGGAAGAACGACCAGGGTTAATGCCAAATGAGCCCGTTACTATATGACTACAATCTTGAAAATGATCGTCTTTTATCTTATACATTGTACACTGTTTGGTATTTTACCTATCATAAGTGTGATCATGTACTAGTAACTCTTTTCAGCCAAGTATAAATTACTGCAAAATGAGAGTAAAGTGAAAAATAAGTTGCAATATGGAGCCTAGTGAACAGATGAATATGAAACTTCTTTGGAGCTCATTTCACTGCTAATTTCCATTGTCTAAGCCTGGGAGTTAAGGAAGAACTCGGCTTGTATATGCACGACCCCGTCGATGACAAACGTGTTGCCATTTACGAGTTGTCGGATAGCTCGAAACACGGGTCCGAGACTCGGAAGAGTTTCTTCGATCCCACACGCAGTCATATACAAGCATAAAGGGGCAAAGACGGGATTATGCCGAATGTTTTTGCCCAAGAGCATAAAGCATGAAATTGCATCTACAAGAAGCTAGCAAAATCCAAAAAGAAGATAGAAAAGTAAGATTTTGGCACCGGGCACCTCTTAACTTCTAAGGCCATTCCCATTGTCAATAGTTCATTGGAAAACAAGGCTCAGTCCGCTGCAAATTTCCATAGTCCTAAGCCTGCGAGGTAATGATGGTGAGCTCGACCCGTATGTGCACGACAACATCGATTGCATACTCACTCATAGAGTCATAGTCGAACGCGCAACTTCCATCTCCACCATGGGCGGGCATCATCTCCAATGTGTATAGCTTAACTCAACTGTGACTAGAACTTTGAAAACTATTCTCTCTGTATATATTTTTTATCCTTTTTTTAAATTTATGCAATGCAGTGCCGAACTCATTTGATATACATGACCATAATGGGGAACCCAAATTGAATCTCACCATCCACATCAATGGCTGACATTACATGACTTCATGAGACTTTCAAAACATTCACAAACAGAAACTCACAAATGAACATTAAGTTAATCCGTAGGTGACACTGATACTCCATTCATAGTAAGAAATCCATCTTACCCACATAACAAAACAGATAAAGTTTTCACGGTTACAATACAAAAAATACAGCTTCAAACTTCAAAAGCAGCTTTACAATTCAGCTTCAAACTTTGAAAATGACTGCCATTCTCAGCTTAGCATGATTCTGGTAGGGTGTGTGTCAAGGCTGAGACTGAGTGTTGCTCTTGATGGTGAACCGGACTTGAAGATGCAGGACATCGTTGACGAAATACTCCTTCCCCATCTCTTCCCAGGGGATCCCAAACAGTTTCTCCAACCCTGAACGCTGCCTTCTGTCGCTCAATTCACAATCGCAAGCCTTGTGAAAGCCTTTGTACTCCACCGGATTCTCATTCTTTAACACCGCAAACTCGTAGTCGAACACGCAACTCCCTTTACGACAATCCTCCCTTTTTATAAACAGGCCTATGTAGGCCTTGCCGCCAGCTGCATATGTTTTAGCTTTTACCCGTAAACAGAAGGATTGTCCACCTAAAAAGAATGTCTGAGAGTAATTTACACCATTCATGTTTAAATTGCGAATATCTTGTTTAGTCAGGTTGAGATAGACGACCAGATGTGGAGATGATTCAGATTCCATCACTTTAATTAGGAGGCACGTGTGATGGCGGCCGATGATTCCATAGGGATACCTAGCATTCAAATAAAGAGATTCCAATATGAGCTTTGACACCTCCTTGCTGTCAAAGTCCGGGGAATCTTGGATTTCCCTCAGCGTCGACAGATGCAAACAAGGGAAGTCTAGGACCCGACCCACGAGCTTGGTCAAGATTTCTTGCCGTTCTTTCTGTTCAGGATAATGTACGCGTCCCCATTGCAAGATAAACTTGTAGATTTCTTCTTCTAAATCCACATTGAGAGCACCAAGCAAAAACTCTATAGCAGAAAGAGGGAAGGACATCGCTTCCTCTTCGTCTACGAAACTGAAATATTTTACCAGATTATTTAGAGAAAAGTCAGAAAACTACTGCACATAGTCTTTAATTTAAACTAACTATTGTAGATCCACAATAGAAGAAGTTCCATAAGCCTCATTAAATTGTAGAAGGCTAACTACTTACGTGGAGACATGGTAATAACGATCAACGAGATACTCCTTTGCCTCATCTATTAGTGAGTGGAATACCTCACCAACTGAAACACTTGAGGAAAGCTCGACATATAACAATGCAGATTCTAGTGTCATGGGCATGTCCTCCAAACGCGCACAACAATATGTCATACAAGAGCTAACCTCAAATTTGTCTGCAATTATAAGCACATTTATAAGCTGAGGGACTGATGTCGCGCTGAGGGTGCTACTATACATATAATTCAGGAGGTCCATCAAAGCAGCTTCCTCTGTTGAGCAAACATGAAATATCATTTGCTACTAGCTAGTAAACGTTAGTCATATATATATATATATATATATACACGAGAAAATGAAAAACCTAACAAATTATACATTCAAAGGAGCCCAAGGGGAAAATTGTACATACCGGATGCATTGATCCTCAAGGTCACGTCTTTCTGTTGCGACTCTCTCATGCCATTTTTGAATAACTACACCACAAAGTTAGCATCTTTTAATGGGCACAACTAAACAAGAAGTAGTAGAAGAAATACAGTAGCTCACTAAAAAAAACCAAGCATGTTTACCTTGTAAAAAAAGGGACTACTTGCAGCTAAAATGGCAGAATTTACATGCAAAGTTTTAACTTTAACCTCAGTAGAACGCTTGGAATGACAATTGTAAGTACCATCTCCTACGCACAAGAAACTCATCTTCAGCAAGTATGTCTCCAAAAGCATGAAAAATCAAACAACCAAACAAGGGTTTTCCACATAACTAAGAAAGAATGAAAGATTCAATCTTTCACTACACAAACCTTTCTCCTCCAAAACCCCTGTCTTCTGCTTTTTCTTCTTCCTCTTCAATCTCTCTATAATGGGCTCTGTATCAGAACCCTCGGAATCAGAATAATCCCCTACCATCTCAAGGTGGAGGATTCGGTCTGAGAAATCCTTGTCATTGAAGGCAAACCCTAAATCCTTCATCTTTCCTGCCCAAAATCAAATCATACAAAACACTGAAATTCTCCACGGTACGAGGGTTGGAATGTACTCAATTTAGGGATTTAGTAACCAATTTCATAACTACGGAGAAACAAAACCCTAAACCACAAGAGAGCTTTCGAGAGCTTACCTTGAAGCCTCTGTCGGAATGACCACAATTTTGAGCCCGTTACTTTGACTACAATTTTGAAAGTTATTGTCTTTTTATCTTCTTTTTTTCGGTAAAATATTCTCTTTTATTTTATACACTGTACACTATTTGGTATTTTACCACTCATCGCTTAGTGTAATCATGTACTAGTAATACTGATCAAAAAAAAATCATGTACTAGTAATTAGTAACTCCCAATTCAGCTTCAAACAGTGATTTTTTTCCCCAAGTGCATAAAGCATAACAAACACGATTGTTGTGGTGAGTAAGTTGCAATATCTAGACCAGTGAACAGATGAATATGGAGCTTCTTTGGAGCTCAGTACACTGCAAATTTCTGTTGTCTAAGCTTGGGAGTTCAGGAAGAACTCAGCTCTTATATGCACGACCCCGACGATGACAAACTCGTTGCCATTTACGAGTCATCAGAGAGCTCGAAACATATATAAACAAAGGGGCAAGAAGGGATTATGTCCGAATGTTTATGCCATAAAGCATGAAATTGCATCTACAAGGAGCTAGCAAAATCCAAAAGAAGATTAAATTGCATCCAAAACAAAACTCTGGCACCGGGCACCTCTAACTTCTAAGGCCATTCCCATTGTCGATAGTTCATGTCGAAAACGAGAAAGGCTATGCCCGTTGAAAATTTCCATGGTCCTAAGCCTGCGAGCTAACGATGGTGAGCTCGACCCGAATGCGCACGACCCCATCGATGACATACTCGCTGTCCTCGAACTCTTCAAAGTGGTCAGCCGACGGGACTTGGAACGATCTCATTGACCCTGCACGCCAATGCCTCTTTGAGGTGCAATTGTTGACCTTGTGGCGACATACAAACTGCTTCGACGACTTCGTCATCACTGAGATATCACAGTTCAACACGACGGATCCTTCTTCATACGTCTCCCTGTCAACAAACAGTCCAAAGTAGTCATCGTCATCATCTGCCACCACTTCTGGCACCACACGGAGAGAGTACTCGACTCTGTCGAGGAGAAACCGCTGAGAATGCTCATTATTCCTTGATCCCAGCATATCCCAACACTTCTCTTTTGTCAGGTTCAAGAAGACGACACAGCCCGATTCGAGTTGCACCGCCTTGATAGGGAGGAGGAAGCTGTAGTCCCGTTGTATTGAGTGCCGGCCTGCGACTGCAGGGAAATGGTTGTGTTGCCCGTAGACTGCAGAGTTCAGGTAGAGAGAAGTCAGTATCAGCTTTGACACTTCCTTGCTGTCAAAGTCGGGGCATTCTCGGATTTGTTCAAGCTTAGACATGGTCAAGGACGGGAAATGTAGGAACCGTCCCAAGAGCTTGGTAAGGATTTCTCGGCGCTCTTTCTGGTTGGGATAGCGCGCGCGTCCCCAAAGCAGGATGAAATCGTACACGTCTACCTCTGATTTTACTGGGAGACTGTCACAGCCGAGCACAAGCTCTACGGCGGAAAGGGGCAATGTCATCGCCTCTGACCGGTATCTGAAAGAACTGAGAGATCATTTACAACAAATGTTAGAGATCTTCTGATATAATTAAAGGGCACACTCATTATACTGCAAAGGATGTATGTACTAGTACTACTTACTTAATGACATCCTTGTAATGCTTGACAATACACTGCTTTGCTGAAGTTAGCAGTGGCTGAAAGGCTGCACACTCTAATACACTTGAAGGAAGCTCAATGTACAAAAGTGCAGTTTCATGGAACATAGACCTGTCCTTCAGCTCGGCACAACAATAGCTCATACAAGAGCTAACCTCGAACTTATCTGCAATTACAAGCACAGCCAACAGCTCCCAGGTTGTCCTGCCGTTCAAGGTGTTGGTATACATAAAATTCAGGACGTCCATCAAAGGCACTTCCTCTGTTCACCAAACACCGAGAACCATTATGATCGAGCACTCTAGACAAAGAACACTACGAAAACTAAGAGCACAGTTCATCAAAGGGAGTGCAAGAGGAATAGTGTATACCAGATGCATTGATTCGCAAGGTCACAACGCTCTCTTGCGACTCTTTCATGCCGTTTTTGAATAACTAAAACACCATAAAAGTTAGTAGATTTTACTTTTACCGCAAAGATAGAATAACAAAGGCTGTTTTACCTTGTAGAAAAAGGGACTCTTTGTAGCTAGAATGGCAGAGCTTATGTGCAAGGTTTTAACTTTGACATCAGTAGAACACTTTGAATCACTATCATAAGCAACAACATCTCCTACATTAACAGAAAAAGACATCTCATTTAGAAACACCTTCATCCATAGAAGACCCAACAAATTCAACAATCAACCTGCAAACAATCAAAACCCAGTTAAAACTTAAAGGTACAAAAAAGGGTAACCAACCTTTTACTTCCAAATTCTCAATCTTTTGCCTCTTATTCGGATTATTGCTCTCGGAATCCACATCACAATCAACATCAGATTCCACGGAATCAGGCTTGGAATCTAACGGATCCGCTATGATCTCAATATGGAGAATCCGGTCAGAGAAAGCCTCGTCGTTGAGCACATTCATCTTTCTTTGCAATTCAGCACAAACCCTAAATAAAACAGCAGATTATTGCAATTGCAAAAGAGAAGAATCTCATCATATTAAACTTACCTAAGATAAGAAAGTACAATCTTTGACCAAAATGAACAACTGATGTCTACATCCCACCAATTGTCACGTGTGCTAAAAACCCTACAGACTAATCCTTCAAATGTGCAATCTTTATAACAAATTTACACACGAGGTACGTAGAGATTAACGAAGCACTTTCTCACCGTTTAAGACTTCAAGCGCTGAGCCGAAGATTGTTCAAAATCGCAAAATACTGAAAGAGAGAACGTAGTAGATGAAGGGAGATAACAGAGATTGTTTATGGAATTATGGGTACTGTATTTTTACTTACCAATTTATCGATCTTCTAACCAACTGTAAGATTTTTTCCTCTTTTTTTTTTTGACTTAAAGATTTTAAATTTTTACTATTTTAATCCTATGCTTTTTTTTTTTTTTTTGAGTAAATCCTATACTTTTGGATCATAGGTTTATAATAAAAGGTCATTTTATTAAACCTTAAAATGATACTAAAATGGATGTGAAATGACTTAAATGGCTCTGAAAAATCAATTTTGGAAGAATTTTTCCTTTCATGGATTCCTCTTTGCTATGGATTTGGAACCCACTAGATTGCATTGCTATGGATTTTCATATCAAAAACCGCCTTTCTGAAACATTCACATATACACAGCACAAATGATAAAATATACCATCAAGTACAAAGGTAGCAGAAATAAATCATAGTAGATCAGAGTTTGAGAAGAGAAGAGAAATCATGATTCATATATTAATAATTCTCATTTCTCCAAAATGTCTAAAAAAATTTGCAAGTGCAGGAAACATAATAAGAACCACATTTTCAAGAATGACTGCCTTTTTCAGGTATATATTTCTTCTAACTGGGACTCTGTTCTTCCTTTGGGACTCAAAAGGGAGCCAAGGCTAAGTTGTAAAAAACTCAAAAGAAAATGAGAAAGTAAAAACTGAAATGAACCCAGAAGAAATGATAAAAATCCACAGCTAGGATGAGAAACTTAGGGAGCAATTTCAAGCCTGGGTTCAAAGCAAAACCCAGTAAACAACTGAAGAGGAAACTTCTTGGGCACCGGACACTTCTGAGACCATTTCCATTGTCGATTGTTCATGTCGAAAACGAGCAGAGCCGGACCTCCGTAGCTATGGATGTAGATCAGATCATCGGTCCCACTGCTAGCAAACACATCGTCGAGCTCCCCAAACCCTTGAAGAAGCCTATGAGGCATTCGAGCAATCTCTTGCCACTGTGTCGCATTGAGGACCCAAATACCGATCCCTTTGATGATGTCGGACCGATCTTGTTTCCCTATCCCTCCCACCAGCACCAGCTTCTCCTTCAAATTCATCAGCCTTCCACAAGTGAGTGGGCAAGGGACAGGAATGAAATTCCCCGTCAGCAAACCATGGGATTGTCGGCTCGAGAGATTGTAGCGAATTAAACCGTGGCGAGAATGATCAGGTAGTCCAACACCAGTGGAGTATATCATTAAGTATAAAGAGCTGTCGCAGATGACGCTTTCATCCCCGGCCCTCCAACCATTCAAAACCTCAGTAAGCGGCGTCATCCAAAGCATGGTTTCGGAGTCATAGATGTGAACAGAGAGATCCCATTGGTAGAAGTTGCCAGGAACTTGCTTTGACTTGACTATGGAGACTTTGTATCCTTGTGATACCCTGTTGACACAGATTGCAAGAGCGCTGTAATCGCAGAATTTCAAACCTGGTGGCTCCAAGAGTAACTTAATGCTCTTGGTGAGCGGGTTGCAGATGTAAAGCTCGTTTCTGGTGTCGGTTTCCATAAAGCAGACTAGGCCACATGAGGAAGCAGTGTTCCAATTCGACGTTACAAAGTCCGGGAGATCAAGACCGTACCATTTGCGGAGCGAAGGATCATACGCATATCCAATTCCGTAATCAGAGCTAGTGAACATGAAATACCAAGGCTTACGAGCAACGGAATGTGAGAAGTTCCAGAGGAATCTCTTTGAAGAAACTATCCCGTTCCACCTTTTACACACGCAACCGGCTCTGAAGATGCTAGCAATGGGGAGATAGGCGAGTATTCGCTCCAAGAGATCATCAGGCAATATTGAATCGATTGAAAAAGCTGCTATATTTTCTTCTTCACTGCCGTCGGAAAATGGTTCAAAGCCTAGATTAAGTGTAGTCTCCCATGGATCAAAATTAGCACAATGACGGTACTGCCTAACCCATGATGAACCCCCTTCCATAATTAAGGTATGCAAAGAGTAAACCTGCACCAGAAACAAAATCTTTCAGATCAAACGTTATTTCAAAACAGTAGCACCCTGTAATCGAACTTCAAACACTCAAGTAGGAGCATTAGGGAAACAGAAAACGGACTTCCTTAGGAAGGTACATTCATAGTATCAGCATAGCCATGGAATAGTGTAATCTAAGAGATTCAAAGCTGAAAACAAGATACAGCAATTATGCCTAAATTAACATCTATTACTACAACTTAAGACTAAGATTGCACAAACAATGGATATAAAAAATGTCTCAGACTCTATACAATCTCAAACAGAGCAAAAAATCATAACTTCAACTAAGGCACTATCATGTTAAAAAGGACAATCACATCATGTCAACCCAAAAACCAAATGCAAATAATCAGAAACCCAGAGTCTAAATAATGATACTTCCAAAGCCAGCAACATTCAGTACTCAAAACAACATAATAATCTCTAAAACTGATTCCAAAGCAATGACACTTCGAGTAATTAAAGAAAATATGGAAGACCCACTCAAAGCCTTGACTGGGAAGACACAAGAAGATACCAAATCACACCAATAATCACTACATCATATGGGAAATTAGATTGCAAGCACACCCAATTGATTATTACTATCATATCATACTTATACAGGATAAAATTTCCAAAGAGGGCAACAAAACGCCCCAACCACCATATGTTCAAGTGCAATGCAAGCAAAAATTCTCACTGATTTCAGCACTATAATCCCAACTGAGCAAGAAAACACTCACTTTACACTAACAAGTCACCACATTTGTAGAAAAAGCTACCACCTTTCCAATGCTTTTAAGGCCAAATCCCTAAAATGGGCATCCAACAACAAACCACTAGGCTTACCAACAGCAAATTTAAGGCAATCTTCAAACGAATCTTACTCCATTCGAGTAGACATACCCTAAGAACAAGGCAGTAAACGCCCTAAACAGATGAATAAAAGGAGAAATTCCACAACAATTTCATCAGAGAAAACATACCCTTTCTAAGTCCAATAGAGGCCGAAACTGGGTCTCGCTTAGATTTGCGAAAAACCCACCAGATTCAACGGGAGAAAACGACCAGAATAGGCACTAAAACCCTCTTTCGCCGAAAAGAATGTCTGAAATCTGAGAGAGAGGCGTAGAGAGGGCGAAATTGGGGGTGTGAATCGGAAAGGGGAAGTGGGCAAATGGGTCAGTGTGGTTTCCCCATGAAAGAAAGCAATGCCCAAGGAAATTTTCCACCCATCTCAAGCAAAGCCGAAAAACAAAGGGTTTCTTTCATCTTCCATGTGTTATAAGGGGAAACAGAAGAAGCTGTTTTCTGGAAGGGAGAAAGTGATGGAATTCTTGAGAGGAGTGATGGGTTTTTATTCGAGTGGGTAGCAACCAATGGAAATTGGGAAAAGGGAATTGCCCACCATCAGAAAGCTAAATGAATAAATAACTAGTTTAACCCCCGTACCATGTACGGGTAATATGATTATAAACCCAACTTAATATAGATATGTAATGCCAATGATCACGTTGAAATTATAGAATCATATATATTTATCTTTGTATTGTGATTAGTGTTTTTTACCAATAGTAAATCAACTCATAATATAAATAAGATGGATTTGTTCAAAAATTACTTTACGATAAATATCATGATTTATTAATTAATAATATTTATGAGAAGATTACAACTAATTCTTGGTAAGAGATAATTCATAATTTTCGGGATAATTCATAATTTTCGGTAATTTTTAAGTAATTTTTACGGGATAAGATTATATGAGATTCTAACTACCTAATCTGTATAAAGGAGGGCCCGGGTGATTATTCTATTATCGAAATGACACGTTGCGCAATTTTTTGTGAAAACATTGTCTCCGCTTTATACTATAGGTAGTATAGATGCTGTCTTACACTCTTACTCATCCATTTTCTCTTCCCCTTAATTAAAACAAAAATTAATTTCAGTTTATTACATTATATTTAGTACTAAGATTTATAGGCTGGGAAATGGAGTTTAATTTGAAAATATAAAATTTATGAAAAAAAATACTAAATTGTATAAATTAAGTATATTTGGGAAATAAATTTAATAAATTAGATCTGAAATAAAAAATGAACATTTTTGAAAATCGTATTGTGTGGTGCATGTCTCGTGGTGTATGCAATCGGTTAGGCGCCTCGTGATGAAGCCCTTGCCAATCTTGTTGTGCGGTGTATGTCTCGTGTTATATGTGGTCAGTTACACGCCTCTTGATAAATCTTGGTGTGCAATGTGTATCACCATTTATTTACTTGCCGTGTAAAAATTAAAATGAAGACCTTGCGTAGTAAAATCTTTCTATATTATTATTTTAAATTGTTGAGGATAAGATCGAAAAAATATAGTAAGAAATATCTTAAAAGATAAAGATTTTTGACAAAAAAAAAATTAAGTCTAAATCCAAGACTTATTATATACATGTTGTATGGCAATTGAGAATTGATGGGAAAAAAATGAGAGAAGAAGAGAAGAGAAAATGTAAGAAAGTAATATACTAGAACGTACATTTCTTGCGTTTGGATAAAGGCTTGATGGGAAAATATAAATAAAATTTTATTTAACTTTTTTTTAATTTGAGGGTGTTTATTTTACTTTCACACCTAAACCCACAAAAAGATTTATTTTCCCATCCTTTTTGTTCATATTTTCTTACAAAAGTTCACTCGATCACATAGTGCAATTAAACCAAACACTAGAAAATGATTATGACCGCCCCCTTCACTTAAATTTTCATTGAAACACAGCGTCCAAACTCCAAACGCTATAACCAGTGGAATATTACTAGGGTAGAATTTTCTTAGGTAGCTTCCACTTGGTTTCTCGTAAACCCACATTTAGTTATGATTAGTAGTATGTTTTTCTTCCATTTCCTTTTTGGCTAATTCGCAGCAAAATGCTTAAGACTTGTATGTTTCGCCTCATTTTTTTTTTTGGTCGAAGGAGAGGCGATAGTCTCCGTGCCCGCAAGGGGCGTTTTATTAATACTTAAAAAGGGTTAAGTAGTACGCAAACGGGGGATAACCCGGCCCCTAACATCATCATGCAACAAAGCTAAAACACCCACAGGCGGGTCAAGCAAAATATGAAAACCAATAGGAAAGGAAAACGCAAGGGAAGCTAGAAAGTCAGCAACAAAGTTCGCTTCCCTGTACACATCTCGAAATTGGACATCCCAATCTCTACGAATCAAGCTTTGGCACCTGAGTACCAAGCTAGCTAAGGGATGTTTACAATCTATAGGCCGCCCTAGAAGAAGAACCACAAGTTGCGAATCCACCTCCAAAGAAACCCTCCTGAAACCCTTGCTCCAAGCAAGTTGCAATCCCTGAGCAACTCCCCACAGCTCCGCCATGGGAACAGTGCAAATCCCAACATTATGAGTGAAACCAAAAAGCCACTCACCATTCTCGTTCCGAATCACACCTCCTGCACCAGCCAGGCCGCCATCACGGACCGACCCGTCGGTATTGAGCTTCACCCACCCTCTCCTCGGTCGCGTCCAGGCCACACTCACCTCCTCAACCGACCTAGGTTCCGTAGTAATAGATCGCAAGTGCCATGCAGCCTTGTACTCCGTAGCATAGGCCAACACAAACGAAACGCGATCGCTTTGGAAATGTTCCTGCTGAAAGACGAATAAGTTACGCCAGCGCCAAATCCACCATATAGCAATAACAAATATGTCCGCCCAAACGAGATCATTGTGAACTCGAGTAGCATAAGAGATATTACTACGAATCCACAGAGCAAAATCGGAGTCAAAGAAGACTTCCCTGGAAAGAGGAGGGTGAAGATCGTTCCAAAAACGGTTTGTGACGGCACAATCCCGTAAAAGGTGGATCAACGACAATGGATAGAAGAAGTTAAGGAGATAATTTGCACTAAAACACATGAAATGAAATGCAAAATTGATGTTCTTGCATGGTAACTTGGTTAGTACTCAAGATATATAAAATAAAAGTAATAGACGTTATTGTCATAATTAAGGTGTAGGTACATAATAATAAAAATTTAGTAGAGGCCTACATGCTAGTATGCTACGACGTACCCTCGCTGTCTTTGGGCCCTTTTGTCACATTCTCTCATGTGTAGTTTTAGCTGTCACGACATGCTCCAAATACTCTAGCTAATGACCTAATTAAGCCACAAATACCTACGTCAAATCAATAATGTGTATACTTTAATTAGCTTAATTTATAGGGATAAATTACTACGTAGCTTACGTTGTTCTTCTTTTGATTAAACTTTCACAAGCTTTTACGAATAACAATAGTTAATTAATCAACGATCACGTTCATAGTGGCTTGTCCAATCGCCAAAGGTTGAATCTAACAAAACCAGCTTAATTAACAAAACCCTTTTCTTCTTTGAGAAAGTTAATGGGTTAATATTTAATTCAGTTTTTTTTCTATATCTTTTCTATGGGTTCCTCTTTTAATTATGCATTTCCTAGTGTGTGCAAACGTGTCTTATTTCTTTCTATTTTTTTTGTTGTTGTAACGAGAAATCGAATGAGACTTACATGGTTTGAGCAAAGAGATAATATAGTATTATGAAAGACAAACATCATATTACAAAGTTATAGGGATTTCGAGAGTTTACATAAAAATTAGAGAAACTCTAATTATAAATACAAGTCACAAACCCAAAACAAATTGCGACAGACCTAGAGACAAACAATGTGTAATTCAAATTAAAATCACATTAAATGTTCTTAATTCATAAATTTACGCTTTTTTTATTAATTCGTACGTGCACCATGAGAGCATATGTGATAGAGGTGGTTGATCAAACACCCAATACAAACAACGCCATCATTATTTGTGTGTTGTAAGTATTTTAAGTTTGGATTTACCAACTTTTATACCCAAATCCATTGCTTATAGCTGAGGTTAGGTCGGATTCTATGATCGAGCTGACCTATAAACAAAAGTAACTAACAATTCCAAATAAAATACCAAATGAATGGACCCAATCACTTAAAGGCTTGAACTAAAAGCAAAGGGCACAAAAGATTTTGCATGCACTACTAGCTATATCGCCTTTCTTACTTGGCACAACTCTACTTGTGCCAAAGTGAATTAGAAAGTAGTGACCAAGTGGCAACACCACTACTCAATATCTATACATATATTTTGTTTTGATCGAATAAGCTAGTTTTAGGGTATACTATTTACTACAGTATTAGTCTATAATTTCTTATACGAATAAGAAATTTTTTACAACTTTATTGTGTAGGCCGGACGTGTAAAATAGAGACTTCATGATATTATTCTAGGACCATATATTAATTGTTGAGCTAGGTATACGAAGACACCACCAGCCACTAGCCTCTTTATATGCTTCTTTTTCATACGTAATCAAGAGTTAAACACAAATTAACAAAAATATGTATAGATTTATATAATGTATAGTAGTGGAACAAGTGAGAAGGAAAAACCCGAATGTGCAATATTAATTAATGCGTAATAATTGATATTTGAGTAATTAATGTTTTATATACGTACGTTGGAAAGGTTGTATTTTGAAGAGGAAAAAAACAACATGTCTTGACAAATTCACAATAATATTTAATTATGTACAATACAAATGACAATTGACAAGCAAGGGATAAAAAAGAGATTATGAAGAAGCACTCATAGTGGGGACTATAGTACATCAACAAAAGTAGATTGGAAGTCAAGACATAGGATGACAAGAAAGTTACAAAAAAACAAATGAATGAAAGCTTCTATTGTAATATGATCATCATGTAATTTATGTTCAAGTGTAGCTCTATTTTCGTTTGAACCCATGAGAGATTTGTCGATGATAGGATGGTTAACGACACTTAGAAATAATTAGACACACGAACTCGAAGAATGATTACAAAATCAGAGATGAAGTACAACGATCATACAGTATTATTTTTGGTCTGAAAAGTTGCAAGTAAATAATTGAAACGGGCTAACAAGCGATGACACGAGGGAAAGCCCTACCCCTGATATCGTCCATGATGAAATGGAGAAATACTATAGGCGGCTCAACATATACGATGTAAAGTGACAAAAGCATAACAGCATAGCAATGCAATGGTTTCAAGATCGTGCAATGTTTTTTGAGCACCCAAAAATAGTGTTAGCTAGGCATGCTTATTGCTTTCCTCAAACCAACAACAACAATAACTAGTTTAAATATAATATAGGTTCGTTTTTGCAAATCCCATAACACAATCATAAAGTATGGACTAGTATATGCTTCTTATGAAGTTTGTATATTCGATTTGACGTGATATTAAAAAATAAATAAGTATATGCTTCATTGTTCATAAATGGTGCCACTCTTTCAAGCGCACCAAACCAAAGGGTTTGCTTTACAACGTAGACATATGCAATTTGGATTAGTTTTCTTAAGTCATAGCTTTAATCATTGTGTTTTGGAAACTATGAGTTTGAAAACAAATACCAGTGAATACTTTTTGGAAGAAGTTTATATCAAAACCATACTTTATAAAGTTTACCCATTAATCTATGGGTTGTTAAGCAATAATTCTCAAAATTTTAATTCAAAATACATAATTTTTTATGTTTTAATTCTCAAAACTATGAGTTTGAAAACAAATACCAGTGAATACTTTTTGGAAGAAGTTTATATCAAAACCATACTTTATAAAGTTTACCCATTAATCTATGGGTTGTTAAGCAATAATTCTCAAAATTTTAATTCAAAATACATAATTTTTTAATTCGAAGAACAAAGCGTTATTAATTTATAATCATATCATTACCACTTGTGTTATTTTATGTGGCCTTCTTTTGTGTGTGTTTGTAATCTATCCATTTTCTCAATCAACTTTGCTTAATTGGAAATGGTTTGATCAGTTTTCAGTGAGTAACTCATTCTTTTAACATGTCTATTGCCACTTGCCAGCTTAATTTGTTTGGTTGACAATAATACTAAAAATTACTTATCGAAATGTCTAATCAGACACAAGAAGAGCAAAAAAGTAGAAAGTTGGGGGCTGCTAAATTCAGTGGGCCACAAAATCGGAAGTAGGGCCCAATGGGCCGGTTGGTCCATGTTACTGTCTTCTCCGTATTGTGTGATCTACGTGGGATCTGCCACCTGTCAAATCCGCCCTTTTCAGCAGTTGCCGGGGCCCGCCACTATTGTAACTTTGCCTTCCAGCTCAGCAATTTTAGCCACAACATTATCTTATATTCTTATTCATGGGAAAATTAGTTTACTACGTACTAATTAATTTACCTGTCCTGATTATTTTTTCATCTATCTTTTTATTTGATCAAGATTTTTTCATCTATCTTTTTGTGATTAGTTGTGTTATGGTTACAATACGACGGTGGAAAGCCTATATATAAAAAAAAAAAACAAACAATTCAATTCCCCCCTCTCTGATTCAGAGCTTTGTAATTTGAACTTTGAAGTCCGTAACAAATCAAGGGTAAGTGAGAATTTGCTTAATTCATCTTCCTAACATGTAAGTTTGAAGGATTAGTTGTTTATGGGTTTTAACCACGATCGAGCACATAATGTGTTAATTTGCTAGGCTTAGCAAGTACGTAGCCACTAACTATTGATATGGTTCGCATCATGCTTTGTAAATACCGAACTTGCATTCCAAGTAAACCCTATAAACATGATCAATGGAATAGGGTAACTTCAAGAGGAATTTATCAAATCTTACACAATACTCTCTCTCTCTTTTTTTTTCTTTTACTTAGGGTTTGTGCTTAATTGTACGTCTAACGTACTCTTTGGTCCCAAGACAGTAAGATGAATGTGTTCAACGACAAGGATCTTTCTGATCGGATCCTCCGTGTCGAGATCGTCTCAAGCTCGGATATGAATCCCAAGAGGAATGATTCGAATACGAAGAGAAAGGCAGTGACTTTAGAAGAAAAGGGTTGGTGCCTTGAGTTTGAATCTTAATTCGATCCTTATTTCTTTCTCATGTTCATTGTTTTTTAGGTTATGTAGGAGATGTTGCATGTGATAATAGTTCTAAGTGCTCGAATGATCTCGTCAAAGTTCAAACTTTGCACATAAGTTCTGCCATGCTAGCTGCAAAGAGTCCCTTCTTCTATAAGGTCAGTCAATTTATTCCATCTACAATCAAATAACAATGTGGTTGATTTCATCTAAATTCTAATAACAACAAGGCTTTGCATGCAGTTATTCAAAAATGGCATGAGAGAATCACGGGAGAAGGTTGTGACGTTGAGAATCAATGCACATGGTAAGCGAATCCGATCCGTAACACTTTTACACGAACCCGTTTCTTAGTTTCCTTCGTCTATAAGGTTCAAGCTCGTACGACAATAATTCATATTTTGTCAACAACAACACATTGAATGCGACCTCAACCTCCGAGTTAATGGATGTTCTCATAATTGCGGACAAGTTTGAGGTCAGTTCTTGTATGAGACGTTGTAGCGAGCTGCTCAAGGACATGCACATGTCGCTAGATTCCGCGCTTTTAATTCTCGAGCTTCCTTTGAGTGTTTCACAATGCGAAGCCATTGAGCCACTACGCGATGCAGCAAGGAAGTATGTTGCCATGAGTTACAAGAATGTGCACCTGTAAGTATTAAGTTGTATATCATTCACAATTTCACTATACATTAAGATTGGTTTTGAATTGCTTCAAAGATTACATTAGACACTTTATTAAATATCCTATAGGGACCCCTAGCCTTTTAGCCTGTCCAGACGGCCTATAAGTGTTCATATAGGTCGCACAAGCGCTAGTCAGCCCCTCTTCACCTAAGACCTGTCTAGCATTTTTCATTGTGTGACTGATGTCAGGTCCCAGATATCGCGAAAAGAGGCGGCGACCTTACCTCTTTCTGTAATAGAGATTGTGCTCGGTAGCGATGGCCTCCAAGTAAAATCCGAAAGACAAGTGCTCGATTTCATCCTACACTGGGGCCGTGATCGCTACCCGAATAAGAAAGAGCGTCGAGAAATCCTCACAGAGCTCGTAGGACGGTTCCTACATTTCCCGTACCTGTGTATGTCGACGCTCGAACAAATCCAAGAATGCCCCGATTTCAACACCGAACGAGTCTCCAAGCTGATCACGAGATCCCTGTACTTTAACTCTGGGCACCCATACGGGCAAAAATACGATTTCCCTACCGCCGCCACCACAACTCGTGCCCACGGGCTAAGACGACACTATGATCGTCTCCCTATCAAGGCAATGCACGAGGGCGAATCGTGCTATGTCGTCCACTTGAACATCACAAAAGAAGAGTGTTGGGCCATTTTGGACTCGTTCGGAAGGAGACACTCCCAACCGTTTTTCCTAGACGGACACTGGCTCACGCTCCGTATCGAGGCCGATGAGGACATCGAGCATGACTACATGGGACTCTTTGTGACAATGCCACACAAGGAGGACCGTTATGGACCTTGCAAGTTCGATTACGTGATGTCGGTAATGGAGGACGACTCGAGCGAGTTCAAACTCCGCCATGAGGCTCGCGATTGCACCTTGACCGGGGATCGGTGCGTGGGGACGAGTGAACTGTTCTATATGTCTCGGGGTGATGACACGCCCGGACACGTTGACTACGATGACGACTATGACAGCGACGATGACAGTAGGTTTGTTGTCGACGGGGTCGTGCGTGTACGAGTCAACTTCACCATCAACAACTCATAAATTTTGATCCATTTCTTTTGTGTTTTTTGGTCGAAAATTTTGCTCTATTTCTTGGCTGTGCTACTTTTAAAGTTTGATGCTGAATTGCAACCAGATTACCAGAACAATTATCTTTTTTGTTATGTGGGTTAGAGGATCTCTTATTATGATTTCATATTTTGGATATTAGTCCATACTAATTTGCATGGGGCTGAATTGTTTTGGTCGAAGAAGTGAAGATCGTCCAAATTTGAAGGTGTAAGCTCAATCGAGAGTGTGATCGAGTTAGAAGTGCGTTACACTGACGTATAATTTATAGTATGGTTTGACCAAAAAAATAATCTATAGTATGGAGGGTGTTTTATATGAAGGGCCTTCTTTTTTGATCAACTAGACGTATACACCTGCTCGGGTCGGTAATTCAATATTAATTTGTATAGTTTTTGTCGTGTGTTTATGTGGTTATGGTTTAAATACGATAAAAGGGGTTGTTTGAATGCAGTTCAATAGGAAACACTACAGTTGAAATGAAATGTTTTTATTGGATTGTAGGTATAGCTGTCAAAACTTAACCCGACTCGACAACCCAACCTGTCCGGAAATTTATGAATTGAAACCTGAATTATAATTTTTGGGTCAAAATGCAACTCGACCAGTTCGACCCAATCAGTAATGTATTGAAACCCGGGACTCATTTGATCGACTCATGTTGAACATATAAATATATATGAGGTTAGATAATATATTTTATTTTTACTATTAAATTAAATTCATGAAATCATTTTAAGTAATAGATGAGAAATAAATTTAATAAGATAATATATAGTCTTAAATAAACTAATAATAGCAATAGCATATTACATTGAACATAATACACCTTAATTGAAAGATAGAAAATCTATTCATGAAATTTAATGGGAAAAAATTCAAATTTACATATAAGTTAGATTAGATAGATGAGATATAAATTTAATAAGATAATATATAGTCTTAACGAATAGTTATTATTCTAGTAAGCATATTACATTATTCATAATACAACTTAATTGAAAGTAAATCAATTCTAAGACATTTAATGGCAAAACATCCAACTTTATAGATAAATAGGACAAGTAAAATAAATAATGACATAGCAACATATATATAATATATCTATAATACTATAAACTACAGACATTCACCCTAATAAATGCTCATCATTTTATCACTATCCTATAGTTTTCATGTGGTTAATCTACTTTTTCACTAGGAAAATTTGTTTTTCCCCTATTCTCTTTAATGTTATCGCTACCCATTCAGTTCTCATGAATAAATGCTTTCATGTACACATTTTGGGTTTAGACCTTTAGACTCCACGAGAATGAATGCTAATGTATACCGCCATTGAAGAGGGAGGGACGCCTATTGATATGTTATTCTATTATGCAATATTAATGTTATACGTGATCTTTTATACTATTAATATATTTTGTATAGATGATTATTTACCAAATCACTAATATGGAACACGGTGCATCATGCAACGTATAATCTTCTTTATTGTATTTTTTAAAGTATTAACATTGACATATTATATATTTACCTACCATTATCATGAGAGAATATTAACCAAAAATATCATAATTAATATTTAAGATAAACTACAGACATTCACATTAATAAATGCTCATCATTTTATCACTATCCTATAGTTTTCATGTGGTTAATCTACTTTTTCACTAGGAAAATTTGTTTTTCCCCTATTCTCTTTAATGCTATCGCTACCCATTCAGTTCTCATGAATAAATGCTTTCATGTACACATTTTGGGTTTAGACCTTTAGACTCCACGAGAATGAATGCTAATGTATACCGCCATTGAAGAGGGAGGGACGCCTATTGATATGTTATTCTATTATGCAATATTAATATGTTATACGTGATCTTTTATACTATTAATATATTTTGTATAGATGATTATTTACCAAATCACTAATATGGAACACGGTGCATCATGCAACGTATAATCTCCTTTAGACTCCACGAGAATGAATGCTAATGTATACCGCCATTGAAGAGGGAGGGACGCCTATTGATATGTTATTCTATTATGCAATATTAATATGTTACACGTGATCTTTTATACTATTAATATATTTTGTATAGATGATTATTTACCAAATCACTAATATGGAACACGGTGCATCATGCAACCTATAATCTTCTTTATTGTATTTTTAAAAGTATTAACATTGACATATTATATATTTACCTACCATTATCATGAGAGAATATTAACCAAAAATATCATAATTAATATTTAAGATAAACTGTGGTAATCATATTAGTAAAAAAAATTATAGCGGCGAAAGCCCGTGCGTAGCACGGGCCTTCTTCCTAGTATGTA
This sequence comes from Polygonum maritimum, assembly GCA_963924305.1. Classification (NCBI taxonomy): domain Eukaryota; kingdom Viridiplantae; phylum Streptophyta; class Magnoliopsida; order Caryophyllales; family Polygonaceae; genus Polygonum; species Polygonum maritimum. Next base: position 44,338,738 of record OZ002731.1, on the reverse strand, counting down.
ATATGAAGGAGTAAATTGGAATGATGGCAATTAATGCCAAAACATTCCAACTTTATAAGTAGGTAAGATATATGAAGGGAATTTCAAACAAAACAACCCGTGATTATTTTTGTTTAGTACATTTCTTAATTTGTTTCTTAACTTATGATCACTTATTTCGACCCCCCAAAAAAAATCTTATGGCCACTTATTATTTAACAAAAATAAATAAATTCACGAACTCAACAACTCAACTAATTGATAAAAAGTTGGTACTTGGTAGCGATAATTTTAGCGTTTTACTTATCCCGACTCCAATCTTATTTTACTATTTTTTTTTAAGGACTTGTTTTATTTTTAGTCAATTCTACTAGTTGTTGTGACCGTTTATTAATATCTTCTTGGACTACCAAACCTGTTTGATATTTCAAATTCTTACCTCTAGTCAAAAAAAAAAAAAAAAGAACAGGTAGAGATATTGCTGTTTTCTTTTTTTAAATAAATAAATTAAACGGATAATACTTTATTAATTTTTTTTTCGGGAAAGTATATATAGTTACAAATTACTAAACCCTAATCCCGGTTTATTTCTCTGGTCGCGCGCTCCTCTGTGCTCTGTGTAGTCCTCCGCAAGTATACTCCGGCCATCCTTTTCGTCGTCGTCGGCCTCCGTTCGCCGATAACGCTAAAGCTTCACTCTTCTCGGACCGTTATCAGGTTCGTACTTCCCTTCTCTTTCCGTGTGCAACTGTTCTTAATCCGCCCCTTTCAACTCCTTTCCCCAATTTCATACCTAGGGTTTATCCTTTCCCCAATTTGAGAATTAGGGTTTCGTGTTGTTATACAGCCATGGGAAAAGCAAAGAAAGGTCCCAAATTCGCAGTCAAGAAGAAGCTCGTCACTTCGAAAGCGCTCAAACAGTACAAGCCCTATCTCCCCTCGCTCATTCTCTATCGATTAGCATACAGATACTGGTTTTGGTTTTCCTAATTCGTGTTGTTACAGGCATAAACAGGAGGTGCTGAACCCGAACAAGAAGGATCTTGAGAAGGAGAAGCTTCCTAGAAACGTGTAAGCGTTGTTTCTGTGACAGAGTTGTGTATCTGTGCTTTGTTTTTGTTAATGGTGTTTTGTTGTTTTGGTTCTGTGTGTTGTAGGCCTTACGTGTCTTCAGCATTGTTCTTCAAGCATAATGAGGCCTTGAAGCCTCCTTACAGGGTTATTGTTGATACTAACTTCATCAATTTCTCTATTCAAAACAAGGTTATTGTTCTTTGCTATTTATTAGTACTACTTTTTTGTCTGGTTGGTTGTAGTTGGTTTATATATATTGGACACATTGTTTACTTAGAAGAGAGATAACTGGAGGTTTTTTCTCTGAGGGTCTGTTATCTAAAAATCCTGCAGATGCAATTTTCATTGTTCTAAAAGTATGCAGTGCCAAAAATATGATATGGAATTCTAAAAACCAAACAATGTATATTTTTGAGATACGTCTGTGGAGATTCTCTCTATTCTGTTGTAACTTGCTTGTGAAAAGGGTTATGTGATTTCTGGATTCCTGATGGATGATGTGTAAAATGCAGTTGGATCTTGAGAAAGGGATGCTGGATTGCTTATATGCAAAATGTGAGTTTCTGATACGTGTTAACCTTGTACTTTGATTGGCTTCATTTGGCCTTTCAGTTTGCACTTTGGTTGAGCTATTTTTTGGGTTATCATCTGCTCTGCCTTAATGCATAGTGTGACCTGTTTGCCCTGTGGTGGTTTAAAAGGTACTCCTTGCATAACTGATTGTGTCATGGCTGAGCTTGAAAAGTTGGGTCAGAAGTATCGTGTGGCACTGAGGTATGGATTTTTACTGCTTGGGGAAATTTTCAGTTTATCTCTTCGGTTGCTTTCATTCATAATGCCGAATTTACTTTACAGGATTGCAAAGGATCCCAGGTTTGAGAGGCTTCCATGTACACATAAAGGCACTTATGCTGATGACTGCATTGAAAACAGGGTTAAGCAGGTATGAACTTGTATCCCACTCTCAGTATCATGTCGGGTGGCAGTATATGTGCATCCTTGAAAGTGTTTGGTTTCACAAGTGTTTCGGGCGGAGTTATTTGTTAATCTGTCAGAATTACGCATGCTATTACCATTTCACGAAAATAAGCGTCATTTAGTTCGAAACCAGTATTGGTTATTAGATACCACAATTTGCTATATTCAACATGAGTGCAAGATATTCTGCCCTCGCCTAATGGGTACATGGAAAATAGAGTTTCTTGTAGAGTCTAGTTCTCTAGGAGACATAATTGTCAAGATCTGTTTGGTTTCTCATTCATAATGCGATATAATGTGATATAATAAGATTTAATGCATTATCTTGGGAATCATACGAACCCTTACTTGGTCAGCTGTCCTCTCATTGTACTGACAACTTCACTTATGTGAACAGCACAAATGCTACATTGTTGCCACATGTGATAGAGATCTGAAGCGAAGGATTAGAAAGGTAAAAATAGATAATTCAATGTGAGACCTGTGCTTTACAAGCTTGGCTTTAATTCATGTTAAATTTGTCTGTCTAAACAGGTTCCTGGAGTGCCAATCATGTATATCACACAACACAAGTATTCAATTGAACGACTGCCTGAAGCCACAATCGGTGGAGGTAAGCTAAAGAATATCAAGTTACAACTTCCAACTTTTTTAGGAACAATTTTCGCTGGATCTTACTTCTTTCTTACATATTCAACAGCTCCAAGATTTTAATGAGTTGGCCTCAAAGTTCACAGCCTACTGGCAGCAGATCAAAGATGCAGTGAAGTTCAAATTCTATGGGCAGTAGACTACCCAAATATCATCTCTGGCATCTTGATTAAGTTTTTGTTTAATTTAAAATGCTGTAGTTTCTAAGTTCCTTCATAAATTCTTGTAATGAATATAAGAAGCTCCAGATTATGTGTGATGTAACAGCTCTGGCAATGTTATGCATATGCAATAGACTACAAGATAAAGTTTCTTGGTGGTTTTGTAGGAGAGACTATAAGATAACACTTCTTGGTGGTTTTTTCATGATCAGATTTAAGTCGCAAATTGAGAAAGTGATTGACAAGAAAAGGTAAGCAATGAAGTCATTATTTCCTATCAAAAAAAAAATGCCTTGCTTGTTTTTTGACTTTTTCTTTTCTATTATTATACTCCGTAAAAGGCAAGAAAATGAAAATGAAAATTAAGGGTGACATGAACAAATAGTGTTCCAAAATTGCTCATTAGTAATTGGAGTCAGTGTTGAACAAACCCTTTCATCCAAAAAATTGGACTAGAGTATCACAACGAAGATTATGGGAAAATCAAGTGGAGAAGAATACAAGGGAAATGGCAAGCATTCATTTTCCAATATACAGGCAAATCCTTCCCAAACTCCTGTATGCTTTTCAACCACTAAAAACTAAAAGTGGCAAAAAGAAAGCTATCATTTTCTGATACAAAAGAATGATCATCTAATCCTATATGAAAACAAACATACACATACTATCATCTTTCCACAGACACTGAAGAGTTCCCGGTTTCGGGCTCTTCAGGCGGAGGCTTTACATACTTCCCTAACACCTTTTGGTGCGTCCGCCGCCTCATCCTTACCAACTTATCCTTACTCTTCCGCCTCCTCTTCTCCTTCTCCTTCAACCGAAGCATCCTCTCCTTCTCTAGCATTCCTTGCCAGAAAACCTCCCCAGTTGAAGGCCATAACCGCCTTGTCTCTGACGGGTCCGAGTCAAACTCCTCAGCCAGGTCTTCATCCATTTTCTTGAGGGTGTTGAATGAAAACCATTTCACCCACATTTGTCCTTTCCGGGTTTTCATCATGTGATGCTCCTGCATAACCCCGGTTTCCGGGTTGATGTACACCATTCTTCTAGCACTGTGGTATGCCCACACATTGATCAGCAGCTCAAGCACCCGGGAATAGCAGTGTTTGTCCTACAAAATAGTCAATGAAATTTTCTGATGCTGTTGCCACAGATGTGTCGAAACACGCACAAACACAAAATGCATTGCAAACAAGATCAATGGGGTTCGGGTTTTTTGGAGTGCGTTTGGATTGCCTAAATTAAAGTAGTGAATGGATTACACATTTTTATTTACTACCACGAATTTGCGAAAACATGCATAAACACAAACTGCAAGCCAAGATTTATAGATTTCAGGTTCCCATTGGAGTGAGTTTGGATTACCTAATATATAAGTGTATTATATAGCACTATCTAGCTTAATGTGGTAAATAGATTACACTTTATAATAAATTATAATTGACAGTACAATCCAAACAAATTGTAGACCTTAAGATGGCAAGATAATGCCTATCTTGGGTATCATAAGATGTGGGGCTTACCCTTGCAAAATCTAGACCTACTCAGCCATTTCACTAGCAAGAACAAAGAAACCCTTTGGACTTGGAAAAGAAAAGAGGATGGAAGAAGCAGACATACCTTGGCAGGGCTTAGATAACACAGCCCACTCTCATGGTGCTCATTGTACATCTGGGCGTCCATTGCATCAACAAACATTCTGCAATCCCCGATCACCAAGCATGGAAATTAATCAGGTGCAAGTTCAACCATTATTATCCTGTACTAAATTTTTTTGTCCTAATAAATCCAATACCTGGCAAACATCACATACTCTAGGAAGGACCTTGTTGGCAGAGCCCAAGTATGCATCACAGACCAAGTGTCTCCATCAAAAGGCATGTGTGGAAGAGAATCCCAACTTTGATTAATTCCATACATCCTCTTCAGTGTGCTAGAGAAAGCTGACCTTCAAGCCAGAAGATAACACTTTAAAATAGAACTTTAGGCGGTGTCCGTTACTTGGAAAGGGCAATGGGATACCAATATACCATACCTGCAATTACCAGCATTGATAGCATCACAAAATGACCAGAACTCCAACCTTCTTGGGTTTCTGGGGTCTAAGTCCATTCGCGACCAGAAGTAGAGTGTATCCCCGTTTTTCCGTTTCTGGGTTGCATTCAATAATGCACTTTCTGCTGTTTTGGACAAAGATTCCTGTTTGAACCTTGAAGAATGAGATCCATATCTTAATGGTGTCCAATATATACCAAAAATGATACAGCACAAAATAGACCACATACCTTCCTAGCCGTTACTCTCCAAGACTGGAAGCCTATCCAGGCATTCTTGTGCACACGGTCAACCCTGTGAGCTACTGAAAAAAGGGCCCCCATATCTCCAAGCAAATCGCGGTAGTAAGTGTTGGAGAGAAGTGGAAGACGGGAAGATGCATCAATATCATCTCCGCCAGGTCTTCGGCCTTTTGAACACTAAAACATACCAATTTGACACATCAAAAGTCATAACAAACATCTTGCATGACTTATCTACTGATCTAAATGTTGTAGCTCATTTCATTTTCAAATCCCTGAATGGACTCTCTGAATGCATAAGTATGAACTCACCAGACCTATTCCCCTATAAAGAGAAGTATGGTGCAGAAAAGGCCATGTTCCTTCACCAAAGTACGGTTCATAAATGCATAATGGCTGGCCAGTCCTTTCAAGCTCTCCATCATCTCTTTCATGGAGATCATTCTTAGCTCGGTCAGCCCTTTTAGCATTCCGATACACATCCTCCCATGTTCCACGAGTTGACCCGGATCTATCCTTCAGCTACATCAAAAAATAAAAATAAAAGCCAAACCCACAAGAGTAAAAATGGGAACACAAAGTTTTGAGTCATGGATTAACAAAATATAAGTTACAAGGCTGGGTGCTCTTCCCACCTCTTCATCTGCCATTCTTTTTCTTGATTGAATCATCTGTGCTTCTTTTTCTTCCTCCCATATTCTGTACAGAAAAGCTTCATCTTCACCCAAAGATGGAATCTGTTCTTGGCTCTGGTTCTGATGCTTGATCTTGTCTAAGTATACTAAACTGCTTAACGTTCTACTTTTATACACTGCATCATTAACAGTTTTAAAGATGCCCCACTGCCACTCCTGCTTGTTTCCCATGGGTATTTCTGAAGAAGCTTTGGCAGGAGCAACTTCGGATGGAAGACACAGCACGCTTTCAAGCAGCGAAGCATACCCTTCAACAGCATCTGTTACCATCAAGTTTTTAGCAGTTTCTTTTCCTATTGAAGCCACATTGCGAGCCAGAGGGGTCAATTTTCCCCTTGAAACCACTTGTGAAACGATCTCCGTCAACACCTCAATCTTTTCCTTCGTAAAAAGGTAGCCATTTACCCTGTCCTCTACCTGATTTAATAATTTAACACCAACTGAGTCAGTTATTAATTCACCAAAGAGGAAATATCCTAGCATAATGACATGTATTCAAATGAAAGGAACAAAACGTACAAATTTCTCAATCATGGAAAGGCGAGGAGCTACAATGAGCTTCCCGAAGCACAAAGCCTTTGTCAAAATGTTTGGAAATAAGTGTTCTTCCAGGAACGATCCATAGATTACTAAGCTAGCTTTCCTGAGAACTATATCTGCATTTGCATCACCCACAACGTGCTTCACAACATCTTGTGGATACTTCAAGCCAGCAGAAATAGCCTAAACATGACATATCAACAAGGCATGGTTAAATATGGAAGGTTAAGTCAACTTGAATAAGTATGAAGGGTTTGATTAAATTGGGGAAGTGAATGTACCTCCACAACAACAGTATAGTTGTTAGTTGCATCGCCTGTTACGATGAAAATTTTGAGGCGAGAACTGGAGCTGTTTTCAGAAGGGAATTCAGCAAGAAGAGGCTTAAGAGCCTGAAGAATGAGGGAATGCTCAAGCCATAAGCCTTTATACAAGAAATGACTTCCCACAATTGCAATAGCAAAATCATCAGGCTTGATATCCATCTCATTATGTAGGCGTTCTTCATTCATTTTTACAAATTGGCCTAGCTCACATGCCTCAGCAGGAGCACCAGGAACCACAAAGTAGTTTCCTGCATCAAATCTGGAGTAGATGATCTGTGAGAGGAACCACAGAAACCAAAAGTATCAGTCACTCAATGCCTTAATGAAAAGTCCTTCACATTTAACTTGAAATATCAAAGCATTTCTATTAAGACTTTGGCAGTGCTTTTTTATGGCTTAGAAGTTGCATGCGCCTCAGCTAAAAAAATGGGAAGGCAAATCCTAGCTAACCAAACCTGTAAGTAGCAGCATGATATAGCATGAACAAATCAATCACTCTAGATTTCTAAAATATGAAAGAACCTGTCATACCGGAAGAGCATAATCTGGGAAGACAACGAAAGTGGCACGTTTAAAGCTCTTTTTCCAATCACTTAGAATTCCGGTCTTCCCACTTGTCGTGTAATCACTAAAACGAGTAGCCAGAATCCTTTCATGAATGGTCCATATGAGTGGCAGCGACTTGAAAGGTTCCTTCATCAAACTGAGACAAATACAGTGATTTGTAAAAAGTTGAAATTTTTCCAAAACCAACAAATGATTTTTAGAGAGCCTTTAGCCAATAAGAAAGACCTAGAAATTTCCCGAACCATTTTAGGTAAGTTAAATGAAATGAAAGCACTTACCAGGAAATGATGCCCTTTGCTTCAAGAGAGTTAACAAGTATGCCGTCGTAGCTGTAAAAACATATAATAAAATGCAGACAGCAGTCAGTTACCTAAACTGCTGAAGGAAAAAAAAAAAACTAGTTCTATAAATTGCTAGTCAATCCACTTTGAATTTCAGCTTTCAAGTGCAGAACACATACTTCAACCAATCGACACCTATACTTTGATGGTCTTTAGTCTGAACAATGGTAACAGGAACTCCCATGTTACTCCACACAGTAACTGCAGGACCGTTTTCTTCTGAGACGACCTGAGGAAATCGAGCTAAAAAAACTTACTACCTTGGGATAAAAGTGACAAGTTCTTAAATTCACATTGATTCATTGAATGTTATAGTGACTAATTTGAATAGGTCAACCACAGCAAATGATAATTTGATGCACCTAAATCAAGTGTCTCTAAAATAATATCACTGATACCAGCTAATGACAGGTGTGTTTGACTTATAACTGGAGATAAATTCAATACTACCCATAATTCAAACTGACACCTCCATTGGCATTTGATGATTATCAACCTTACAGGCTAAAAATGCAACTGCCTGAACCAATCTTACAAGCTACAAGCTTGATATCATACTAGTCATGTACATCAACAATTCACACCTACTATACATCATAGTTCATCACATGCAACTTAAACACAGCTCAGCAATTTACCTCAATTGAATAGCCAATCTCCTGCAATGCAGCTGCCACAGTCGTCATCAATATCTGATATGAATCAAATGCTAGATCCGCAAATACCTTCAACACCAAAACAGATGATCTTACCATCTTAATTAACCCAAATGCAAAAATCTCCCAAAAATCACCCCACCCCCCTTGTAATCAACACACCTCTTAATCACACTACAGAAGAAAACCCAATAAAACCCATAATTCAATATCCAACTATCCATAAGCAAAAAGAAGATTCAAGCAATACCATAGCAAGCAAGGGTTTTCTGTGACCCAATCGGGCAATTGATTCAGACCCATGTGACAAATTGACCTCCTTAGCTCCCCTTTGAAATCCACCCAATACCCATTTAGGCTCCACCCTCAAACTCTCACCAAAATCCAACTCACCCACAATATCCCTCAGCTTAATCGAATCCCAAGAGACCACCAATTCTCCATCTTCCCCAGAAGAACTTTCCATTACTGAAAGAGGAAGAAGCAATTGGAACAATCCGAAGAACAAGGAGAAGATGGCTAGTATAGAAATCCATTGCGAGTAGCCAAGCTTCTTGGGGAGCAAAAGCCTTGAGAAAACCGATCTGGGTTTGCTGTTTTGCCTCTCAATCTTGCTAGACAAGGAGCGAAAGCTGTTATCTTTCTTGAATGAAAGTGAAACCCCTGTTTCTAAAGAACCCATCTTGATAAACCATTCAAGTAATGGGAAAGAGAGAAGATTTGGGTTTTTGAAGTGAAACGGAAAGCCCAAGATCCTCGTTCTCCTCCTTGTTCTACATTACTGAATTTCGAAGCTTTTTTAGAAGGGAAAGAAATATCGAGCAACACTTGTGGGATGTTCAGTAGAAAGAAAAGAGCAAGCTCAGAGTATTAATTGAGAAATTTCTCTTCTTTTCTTTTTTTGTCCTCACTGAATTCCTCAAGTAGATGGATTAAAGAATCCGAAATCATAAAAATAAGGGAAAATATGGGAATAATTGAGGAGAAAATCCTGCAATAAGATAGGTGGTTGATTGTGGTTGTGGTTGTAATTGTGGGCTTCAAATTTATTAATGGAGAAACCAGCTAAGCCTTCATCATAATAGTTCACGAGAGAAGAGGGTTGACAGGGACAGTCGTATGAGTGAGAGAGAAAACTATGAGAGTGACTCCAAATTAAAGTCATTAACTTTACCAAAGTAAACGAATTTTTACTTTTTTTTTCGAATCTTCCAATTTTTTAACACACTAAGTAATTTAAACTTAAATTTACATGATAATCCTATAGTTAAAGTAATTTCTTATGGTAGCCAAGTAATTTTAAAATTTCACAATCTAATTAATCATGTAGTTTCAATAATTTTACTTCATAACCATACTTAACTCATAATATTTTTTTTTCAAAATACTTGGAACATCCCACAAGTGTTGCTCGATATTATCAAAAAAAATAGTATAGAGCAACACTTATGGGATGTTCCAAGTATTTTTTATTTTTTTTTGTATTTCTATTAAATTCATGTTAAATATTGTACTAGTGAAAGAGGATTAAACAATCTATAAATTTGTCTTAACTAAATATTACGGATTATATGTATATATTGCGTATACCATGAGATTTTCACATCGATTATTCAATGTTTTGTTTAGGATTTATTAATTTACTTTTAGGATTTTAGTTTGGAAAAAATTATTTTTTATCATTTGTATGATAATTGCGGCAACAAAAATATTCTAAGGTTGCAAAAGAAAAATAACATAAGTTGTATATCTAACTTTTTTTTTTTTTTTTGGTAGAAAGTTGTATATCTAACTTTAGAACAGGCAAATGGTTTTTTTTTATTGTAATAAGGGTTTATATGTTGTGATTAATTAAGTTGACCGATTAAGAGTGATCAAACCCATTTTATATAAATTTGGAGTGAGAATATGAAATTATATTATCCTCGTGAGACCTCCTGACTCATGGTAGGTATGTCGGAAACTTCTACGCTTATATTAACCTTCATTTCAAGTCATCTTCTACAAGAAACATTGATTATACATTTTTATTTATTTAATTATACTTGAAGAAATCAATATTTAATCTCCTCATTCATTAGTGTAGATCTACATGCAAATTTTCATTTCCAAGGATAAGTATTTTTTAACGGAAAAAATGGTGCACATCGAGAAATCAACTTCTATGAATGGAATAAAATACAATAAAGTTCACCAAAAAGGCATATTAATACTATATATTTATACAAGAGTAGCTGGTTCCCCAAGATCATGCTCGATTCAAAATATTAACATATGAAAAAACAGAAAGTTAGCAGGTTTGGATCGTGAAAACATACCGAAATGTTATAAATATTTCAGTTTTTTCCCATATCAACAAGCAAACAAAATATGTCAAAAGAGTTGTTGGGCAACCAATCATCCTCTTAAATAATGTAGTCTTCTAAATCCTGCCTAAGATTTTAACATTTTGCAACATTCGTTCGAAGAACAATAATACTTGTAGAGCTAGTGATAAATGAATAAGAGATACAATACCAACAAAGCGTTTGTAGTCCAACGGTTAGGATAATTGCCTTCCAAGCAATAGACCCGGGTTCGACTCCCGGCAGACGCAATTGTTTTTTTAATATTTTGGCCATTTTGCTGCTTTCTTTTACTTTACCAACTTGACACTTGACAGACCGAAACTTCTCATCACCTTGGTTTTTGTGGGTTCAGCAGTTGTCTGTTGTTACAAGCACACTTCTCTGAGTGTTAGCTGACAGTGAAATAAAGACTAATTAACCAGGAACAAATGAATGGCCATGGATTTCACAAGAGAAAGAAAAAAAAACAGAAAAAACGAATGGTTCATTTGGTAACACACATTGCCATACTTGCAATCCTAGCCCACCAATTTCACTGCAAATTTGATTTTTTTTGTCGGCAGTTGATTTGCATGTAGGCATATTGCCCACCAACAGGACACATACATAATAAGGCCCTGCATAGCACTAAAAAGATGGCTTGACTTTTGATAAATTTTGAACATATAGGTTTTGTAGTGAATTATTGACTTATAGTGGATGATTGAACGTTAGGAAACTATGATGAATGAACTGGCATCAAATCATGAGAGCCAAATGATGAATCAAAAAGAGTTTTATTACATGTACAATTATTCAAAAGTCACACAAGCTTGAAACAATAGAACAGCACTATGATCAACTCATTCAAGAACTGAGCAATTTCCCTCACTTATCTCAAACTTGTCATACACAATCAGGGAGGTTTATTATTGATGCTGGGCATCTTCAGTGACCCGTTTCCTGTCAGAAGTATCCACAGATGAACAAATGAGAGCTCGCATTCAAAGCAGATCTGTGTATCATTCCTGGGATGATAGAATTTCGTCATCTGGCCTTTCGCTATTGTTTAGCCGAATCTCAAACCCCGGCCCTGAGCTTCTGTGTTTTCTGTTTCACAAAGAAAGCAGAAAGCATGCTTTTCGTGCGAGGAGGGGCGCGAATGATTTGCTGCTGCTGACGCCTGATGGGCTTTGAGCTTATAGACGGATCCTATAAAGATAGTTATCAGCATTATGAGATCGGTCTAGTTATGTGTTTCGTATATACGAGTTATGTTGGATTTACTTTGTAAGTGGCGCCTAATGGACGATGCACTGGTGCACGAGAAGCAGGATTTTTGCTCAATGGCTGTGGTTGAGTTGCTGCAGAAGGTTTTGTCTGGCTTCCTTCTTCATTGTCTAATGACAAATGGATTCACATAAGATCGTTTATATGACAAGAGTTATGATTTTATAAGAAACAACAACATTAAGAACTCGGAAGTGCAGAGACATGCCTAATAGATGGAATACACCAGTGGGTTTCGGAGAAGACTTCTGGACCTCAGCACTACAAACAAGGAAGATAGATGAGACGTACATCTTCCACTATACAAGACAATAAGCAACGCTGAAATTTACAAACCTTAATGAAGACTTCAAAGTCGACGTGGGAGACAGTGGCTCGGAGCCTAAGTGCCAAGAAAGAGTCTTGGTTGAAAGACTACCTGATGATTTAATATGACATACACACTCAATTTTAGGGGAAACAAAGTTAATTGACAAAGCGTCTATACCTGATTGGAGGGAAACATTACCTGAAGAAGGAGTAGAACGCGGTCTGGCATGAGCATGAAATCGCCTAGGATCAGCAAATACAGTTGGACCGAAATGCACCCTCTTGCTGACTGAGCCTAGCATTAGCAAATAATTTCAATTTCAATCTGTCTAAATTCCGCATTAGAATTAACCATTTGGTATCGATCCTTACTGGGTAATATGTAGCGTTTATGATGTCTTGGAACGACTGCCATCAACTTCTGCTGTCGGACACCTTCTTTATCCATATAGGTACGACATGTTTGAGATTTCTGATGCCAGATAACAATTGGTCCATTGAGAAAATAATGAGTATAATATAATGTTTCTTGGCAGCCTTGACTAATGCCAATAATAATGATACCTGATTTAGAGTTGTCAGTTTCAGGTCTATGGTGTTTACATCCACACTTTGCTGCTCCAGAAGATCATTCAATTTGTATGCAACAGTCCCAAGGTGATCAACAGCGTTCACAAGTGCTCGCATTGCATATTCTTTTAGGTTATCTAGTACCCTGACACGGTTAAGAGCAGATCGAGAATTTAGTTTCATTATGTTCAAACAATTGACAACAGATGGCGGCCGCCTAAATCAAGTGAAAGAGCAAAACAAAACAGTTCAAGTGATCAAAATTTCACATTCTATGCAGAACATAATGAAGAAAGTGCAATAAATTAGTAATCCTTCAAGCAATAGAATTACATTTGTTTCTGCTCACTGTGAAGATAGGATTTCTCACAATACTCAGCAGCTGAATAAAGTTGTGGCCTAAGGTTCTTGAGTTCCTGCAAATTCCAGAAATAAAACTCTCAAATCAGGAAATTAACTGCTAATCAATTCTTAATCTAAACAGAGAAACCATGTCTGACTGTCTCTCTGAGCATAAGCAAAACCATGTCAGACCATGCACACCTCAGATTTCTGAGTAAACAAAAGTTAGCGTAAATCCACTGGGATTTGGCAAGCAATATATAAATAAAAGTAGCAGTACTATTTTGGACCATTATTTCATTACTCTTGCAGATCTACAAACCATACAAATTCAATATCAAATTATCTCATCTAACTTCACACAAGAAATTCAAAATCGCCACTCAATTTTTCAAACCAGCAAATTTGACGCTAAAAGTTGAAATTTCAGCATCACACAGTAACAAAATCAGCATATCAAACTCAGATCAAAATCACACTTTGCAGGCGAAAGCAAATCCAGATCTACTAGTTTCAGAGCGAAGTGAGAGAAACACCTGCAAGGCGTTGACGAAGCTTTTGCTCCGCTCCATGGAAGCCTCGCCGAAGTCCATAGACGAGGCCTCAACTTTCCGATCCGCCTCCATTATTCAATCTTCTGCAACAAAAAACCGACCACGACAGTCACGAAATCAATTCGAGTCCGGAAATTCCGTCCGAAACCCTAACTGAACAAGCGATCGGAATCAGAGCGAAATCCGAACAATGCAGGTGAGAATTCTGAAAAAGAGATCGAAAACGAGAGTGAAGAGGAAGCAATCGGAGGAGAAAGAGGGGTAAATTGGAGTGGAAGTGAAAACGACTTCCCGGGGAAACTAAATTAAATGGTGGTTGCTGGTCTTTCGATGCACAGTGTGAATGTCCCTTTCGCCAAATTGACAATATTTTATTATTTTCAATTATGTGAAAATTGCAAAACTAGGACCGGGTTTTCTGAATATTTCGGTTTCGGGACAGGGTTTGTGCTTTGATTTGTCTGGTTTCACTCGACTTCTTCTGTGATTCTCCCGCTTTTTTTAAATAATCTTGGTTTTGGTCCCAGATTTTGCCTAATCCCTTCCGTTGCGATTGGAGTTTTCTTTTTGGTTGGATCCAGGACATTTGTCATGCCAAACTATGTTTTCTTTTATTTGATAAAATTTTCTTTACTTTTCCTTTACCAATCACATGGACCTAGCTGTACTTTGAGGTCACTTTGTGTTGCTAAAACATAGCAGTATAAAATGAAATTCATAAAGAATTAAGTTTCATAGTTCCATAATAACTTGAGAAAGGAGAAGTCTCTTTCCCACTGGAAAGATAGATTTGTATTTTTGGTACTTGAATACTACATATTTGTAATCCGATTTTTCTACAATGTGCCCTTAGGGCACACTATAAGAGCCTATTAATAGGAAGAATTTGTAAATTTTAAATTTTTGGTTTTTTAATGTCTTTTGTGATGGGTTCACTATTTCCATTTTAGGGTTTTAGTTTCTGTTTTTGGTATGCTTAGGGCACATGATAGAAAAACCGTTTGTAATATAGGACCATATACTTCATTCTCGATCGAAAATGTCAAGTGTTTAAAAGTTTGGACCAAATTTGTAAATAGCTATCTGGCAAGATCTTGTAAGAACGTTACGATAAGTGTTTTTCATTAAAGAAGTGGGAGAAACATGGTGAGGGTAGGACCATAATTTCTTGTTTTGTAATCTACCATAGTTTTAATATCATTATTATGTGATTGATTAGTTAAAGTTAAACATATGATTACAATATCCACTTGGTTTCTTACAATCTTCAACTATAAAGTTGTATAATCCATCTCCACATGATTCTTCCACGAGGCCACGAGTGAGATTCAACCTTTTCATTATTGCTGATCATGTCCGGATTATTTCATAAAATCCGGCTTAACTTGAAGAAAAAGCTTACATCTTATCTGTTTTAGAAATAATTCGAACTTTTCAGGGACTTTATGATTGAACCCGTACAATTTACAGGTGTTTCAAGGTACTAGCTTTGATGAGAAGTAATCAACCAACCAACCAAGCACATATATACACCTGATTAAGCAAAGGTTACACGACTTTTGATCACTTTCTACCGTCTTTAATCGTGCTATAATGTGTCGTCTTTATGACCACTTGCCACTGACCAGCCCACCACGCACAGTTTGTAAAACAAGGACAACTAAACAAGAGCAAACGACAACGCAAATTACAAGATTGTCGTTGAAAGTTTGAGGGCTCAATGCTCAAATCACAAATTGGGGAGAGCTTATTTTGTTACTATGAAAACCTACATGGAATGATCACGAATCTAGCCCATTTTTTGGACTCACAACTATGTGCAAATCCAGTCAATATAGACTATAGTCTAGATTATACATAACTTCCATTCCATTTCATTGCTCGCACCTGAACAGGCCAATGCGATCGTCAAAGGGGTGTTTGAAACTGGCCAATACCCATCATTAACAGGCAAGTAAACCATGCAAGTATAAACCTTGTTCGAAACCCAAATGGCAAACAAAAGAGCTACAAAAACTGAAAGGTAACACTTTCCTTTAAACAAGTACTTCACAATGCCACGAGCTACGAAGACTCATGTACACTAGTATATCATTCAAAAGAGTAAAAACACCTTGATGCTGATCTAAAAGGTAGGAACGGAACGTTCATCATCAAGCAAACGTTTAAAACGGAGAGTCTGTAAGAAAAGGTGGTACCAGAAGAAGCATTCTAGGATGAACAGCCATGACAGTTACAGAGATAACAGTATAGAGCTCAAACCATGGAGGGAGGCTGCTTCGACGAATTAAGCCGCCTTCTTGTACAAAGGTACCTTGGGAAGTTTGCTAAGATACTTGTCATTCACCACCACGTACTGCTTCTTGGCCTCAATAGCTGCTCTCTCGGCGAAGGAGTCAACCTTGTCCTCGTGCTTTTCGTACAAGAAAGGAATGGTATGGAGCACAACGAAGGCTGTTGCAGACAACATAACAAAGAACCCATCAAATTTACAGACAAATTTAGATATCAAACATAGCGAAAGTTGGAGAGGAGGTCCTTACTTATGTAGACAAGGGTCAAGAGGTTGCAACAGCTTCCCAGAATGGAGAACAACCATAATCCAGCAATCGCCTAGTCAAGAAACGAACACAGATTCAAATCAAACCTACAGCTTCAACAAGGTACGGTAAATCTTAAAGACGAGTAGCCAATTGCATAATTGTCACACATACAGCAAGGAATTTCTTCACTTCTCTTCCCAAGGCAATTTCCCGAATAAGATGAAGCCCACAGTTAATCTCAACATTCACAGCAGATGCAAATTGAAGGAGCGCCTCTTGGGGAATGCTGACTTCCGGGATGTGGGGCGGGCTCCTGCGAATCTCACAATTAATACTCGAGAAGCTCCACAATCGACAACACAAGGATACTAAACAGATAGATCAATCTCTTACTTCTTGATAAAGGTACTAGCATTCGCCCACAGAAAGAGGATTGCTAGACAGAAGATCAAGATGTGACAAATCAGAGTAAGTAGGTGGTACTCTAGCAACTCAAAGAGCACCCAGATTACAGTTGCTGTTCCCAATACACTAGCGGACTCCTTCTTGTTTCTCCATAGGAACACATCAGCAGCTGAAATCCAATATTCGTGCACACAAACCACAAATCTGCTTAGTGTAATTTCTAATACATCATATCTTAAGATTTCAAACAGATCAACTCATCTAATTCAAACTCACTGAAACTGAAGGCGTCAAATTTGTCCAATTTGCTTAGTGAAATTTCTAATACATCATATCTTCAGATTTCAAACAAATCAGCTTGCAAAATACACACCACAGTCAACTCATCCAATTCAAACTCACTGAAACTAAAGTCGTCAAATTTGTCCAATTTGTCCAATTTGCTAAGTGAAATTTCTAATACATCATATCTTCAGATTTCAAACAGATCAGCTTGCGAAATAAACACCACAATCAACTCATGCAATTCAAACTCACTGAAACTAAAGTCATCAAATTTGCTAAGTGAAATTTCTAATACATCATATCTTCAGATTTCAAACAGATCAGCTTGGAAATAAACACCACAATCAACTCATACAATTCAAACTCACTGAAACTCAAGTCATCAAATTTGTTCATTTGTTTCTCTAGATCTAAACACTGAAGGCTAAAAAATCAACATAGATAGAAAGGAGAAAGCGAACTTACGTTTTCCACCGCCGAGAACCTGATGAACAGGCTTCTCCCTTCCAAATAGGCGATTAACTCCAGACTTGACCGAAGAAGTCTGCTCAACTTCCGGAGCCTTCATCGCCGGAGCCGGAGCATGCTCCTCGTTCTCGGAATCGGAAGACGAGGACGATGAAGTGTCCTCCGCCTTAACCGCCGGAGAAGGCGCCCCCTCCTCGTTGTGGTGGTGGAGATGGAGCTTATCCTCGATCTTGTCCATGAACGACCGCTCTTCCACCGCCACAGGCTCCACATGCTCGCCGTGTTCCGCCATGGATGCTCGAATTTGCAAGCTTCTGCAACAAGCCGATCGATTGAGAGAGAGAGGTCGAGTGAGGGTTTGGAGAGAATTGGAAATGGGAAAAACCCTTGGGGAAGGTGAGAACAGAGGCTTTATTTGTTTTCCTTTTTCTTCTGCTCTGTGCTGTGCTGCTTTGAGATCTTTCTATAACGGCGCGGATCGTGATGTTACAGGACTAAATCTGGGCCGTCCATTTGTGTGATTCTTCTGAATCTTGGCTAACGGCGTTAGAGTTATCGTTTCTTTTGGACTCGTGCCGTTTGGTGGAGCGCGTAGGCACCGACTGACTTTAAAGGTGTACACGTGTCGAGGTGTGAGTGGATGGTTTCTATTGGACGGCTTTTCTTTCTGGGCCGGTGATTATACATTTATATGACGGTATGAGTTGACAAGGCCCATTTTGGATTTCATTTTCTTCTCATTTAATTAGCAAAAACACAAAGGTTTATTGGTAGAATCTCTCAAAAAAAAAACATTATTTGTGTCTATGATTTCCATATACCTAATTTTGTCATACACAAGACCACAACTGTTTCAACTAATCAACATTTAACGTGTCTTTTCAAGTGGTGTTAGACTCCTTGACCATTATCCAAAAGATTTGAGTTTTAATCTCATTGACTATTGTATAAAGAAATTGTATATGAGGCCGATTAGGAATAGGGCTTGATTTCGATATTGATAAAACTAAAAGACTAAACTAGACAAGTAAAGACCATATACGATACACAAATCGCTCATTATAACCGACCACTTACAAGTTAACTTTTTAAACCTTTTGGCGAATATGCGAGTTATCGGCCTCCAATCTACATTCTACATTTATGTTTCTTTAAAATTTGACATGCTTCTTTAGTTTAAATCCATTGTGGTGTTTGAACCGAGCTATTGTTACAAATAAGGTTACAGACGTATTCTCGACGACATTTCGAGCGAATGTTGTTTGTAAGAGTCTTGCCAAACTCGATCATGAAAGACGAAATGCATCTACTAACATGTTCATGTCTTAAGTTTACTATAGCTTTTTGTGACATTTTGATAAGTGTCTCGACTGAGAGGAAAAGTAAGACCATTTATTATCAATGTGTATAAGATGAGTCATCTAAATAAAAACGTTATTCATTTGAGTTGATATGTCAAAAAAGCGATGGCAATTTGTCGAAAATATTTTTTTTAATCAATATATGAATAAGAGAATTGTACACAAACTAAGAGCTTAATGATCACAAAGCTCCTAGATTAATAAGGCTTAACTTCTTATTTGTTGCTTCCTTTTCCAACATTTGTGTTCATATACACCTTTAAGTCTTTAACCCATGAAATGATCCATTTCCTTATGGTCTTTTTGCCAATGCAAACACTAATCTTTGTTGAAAAAAAATCACCTACATCTACCCTAAAAAAAACTTAGGACAAGAGTATTACTTCACGAAAAATATAATAAATCAATATATATCATAATATCATATAGTCTATGATCCCCAAAAACCACTCAACAACTTGTACACAAAACAATAACAAAAACCCCCCAACAAAACCCTTCTACGAGTGCTCATACCCCCGACGGCGATTATCGCCGAACTGCGCAAGTGGCACAACCTCCGCCAACGGCGTGGACGTCGGAGTTGCAACCGGCGTCGGAAGGGGCGAGTTCCTACAAACAGGACAAGATCCATTAAGCCTTAGCCAAGCATCTAGACACAGCAAATGAAAGGCGTGTCTACAATCAGGCATCATCCTCAGCATCTCCCCCTCTTTATAATCACACAGACAGATCGAGCAAACCCTAGCCTCCGACTCCGAGTCGAATTCGGATCTCGAAAACTGCAATTTCGGGTACGAGTTGATGATTGAGTGGTCTAGGCCGACGATTCCGGTTGAATTAGGGTTTTCGTCGTCCACAATCCAGAAATTGCTCGGGAGGACGACGGAGTTGACGATCTCGGAGGACGAGGTCGGAAATTGGGGGTTTGGGGCTCGTCGGCGACGGCAGAGGTAGGAGGCGATTAGGAGAGTGGCGAGGAGGAGGAGGAAGCTTAGAGCGATGGCGATGGTGTAGCCGAGGGAGAAGGCGTTGACGGAGGGGGGAGACGGCGACGGCGGAGTTGACATTGGGAGGGAGAGGAAGGGGTGGAGAAATAGGGTTTCATTTTCTTGATGAGAGAGTTGTGTGTGTGTGTGGTTTTTTTTTTTTTTTTTTGATTGGTGATGGGAGGAGTTAATGCAGGGGCATTAATGAGGTGGGTGTGGAGTTTGAAACGATGCAGATCTGTTGCATTAAATTCTTGGTTGGAGGATGTAAGCAGAGAAAGGTGATGAAGAAGAAGAAGGTGACTGTTTTGGTTTTTTGCTTGTTTGTGTACTTGTTGTGTGCAAGTTTGACACTTTGGGTTTCTGTTGTTCACATTGGCATGTCTTGCACTTTATTTGAACGCTAGTTATCAATGGAATGTGCATTGTGCATGAACCACATTAGAGCATGTCAACAATGCCAACAATGTGCTATAACATTCTACGTGTCTCTTTCGTTTCGTCGTCGAAACAAAGGAGACGAAACAAAGGTCTATTCTTTGGCGTCTGGCTTAGTAGTGTCTTCCGTCTTGCCCGTGAAGTATTCCTTGAGCGTAGGGAGTTAGAATGGTGATGTTATGAATGGTATAATGTGCATTGTGCATGAACCAAAATAGAGCATGTCAACAATGCCAACAATGTACTCTAACATTCTATGTGTTTCTTTCGTTTCGTCGGCGAAACAAAGGTTCTATTCGTTGGTGTCTGGTTTGGTAGTGTCTTCCGTCTTGCCCGTGAAGTATTCCTTGTGAGTAGGCCCAGTAGGGAGTTAGAATGGTATAATGTGCATTGTGCATGAACCACATTAGAGCATGTCAACAATGTAGTATATCATAGAGAAATGCTAGACAAGATCAAGTCATATATCTATGTATAACATTCTATATATCTCTCTCCTTTCGTTGTCGAAACAAAAAACTTGCAAGGTCTATGCTTTGGCGTCTGGCTTAGTAGTGTCTTCCGTCTTGCCCGTGAAGTATTCCTTGAGTGTAGGGAGTTAGAATGGTAATGTTATGAATGGTATAATGTGCATTGTGCATGAACCACATCAGAGCATGTCAACAATGTACCATCACAGAGAAATGCTAGAAAAGATCAAGTCATATTTCTATGTATAACATAGTTAACATTCTATATGTCCCTTTCGTTTCGTTGTCGAAACAAAGGTCTAATCTTTGGCGTCTGGCTTAGTAGTGTCTTCTGTCTTGCCTGTGAAGTATTCCTTGAGAGTAGGGAGTTTAAAAGTTCCGGCGGTATGTAGGGGAATGGTGAAGCTACTAACGACGGGGAGGTCAATCGTGAGACCCACATCGATCTCGTAGTCTATGTCCCAATCCGTGAGTATGTCCTTTGCAAGGGTTACTAATACGCTGTGTGCTACCAGCATTGGCACCTCCAATGTGCTCGTGGTGCTAGCGGGCAAGGAGCCCGGATCGGGCATGTTGCCCGAGGCGACCAACCTACATAAACAAGAAACAAAAAACAATGCACATTGTGAAACGAGTCGTTTTCCTCCAATTCACACTTGGAAAGGATCCCATTTTCAACCTATGTTACCCGGAAACTCCAACCGGGTGGCGTTTCCCGTTTTCGACGGAAACACGGAAACTTAGAAGCTCAAACCCCGAAACTCGTTTTTACACTAAAAACATAGTAAAATTCATGTGTCTCCCCGTTTCCGTTTCGTTTCAGAAACCCGTTTCCGTTTCCACGTAACATAGTTTTCAAGTTCCCAAGACGAAGCACAAACGAGAACGATTTCGGGACTTTCAGGTAAGCATGATCATATAATGGACATGTTGTAACTCACCAATCTATTATGATCAGAATCTACCAACAATGCATTGTTCATTTTGAAAGAAATGGGCGCGCATTAGGGATTTCAAACTCAACCGTTTCAAGAGAAAAACAAAGAGGGAAAGACGGATCGATCGATGAGATTACCGGCCATCGCATTTGAGAGCGTATGTGATCTCGCAAATTGGAATGGAGTGAGGATAGGGGTTCTTGACGGCAATAAGGACGTGATACGATACGCCATCGCATGCGATGCCCTTGATCTTGACGTTTTCGAGGTTCGCCTCTGGTTTCGGGATCTCCGCGATCTTATCGGCCACGTAGGTCTTCCCTTTGTTCACCAAGCCCGACATATTTTTCCGGTCGGCGGCGAGGGTGAGAGTTCGTATAATGAAAGAGGAGGGGGGATTTGGATATTTGGTGGGAATTGGAAAATCCGGCCGTTTGCTTCAAATGTCTGCATGATGTAAGGGATTACCGTTTGGTTTTATAAATAAAATTGCAAAAATAGCAAAGAGAATTGAAGTGGATGAATCTGGTGTAATAGGAAAGAAATTGTGGATTTTTAGTGTTTGATTTCGTGCATGGATCATGTTGATTGATTTTTTACAATACATTGTAACGTGATCAAAATTGAAGATTGCTTAGTATTCTCATTAATCTATATATACTTTCAAAATTGTGACATGTAACTTCAACTGTGGGTTAATGCAATCACTAATCTATATGTACTAGTATGTTTTTGTCATAGTTGAAGCTTGCCTAATATTCTCATTTATAAATTGTCGAGATTCAAAGAGTACCACCTCTCCCTCGACCTAAAAAAGATTAAAAATTGTCGAGATTGCTTCACTATTTTGCCAAAACATGAATACCCATGATAAAAATTGTCGAGATTCAAAGAGTACCCATGAATACCCATGATAAAACTCAAGGTCAAAACTTTCTCATTCATTCTGCACACTCAAACCTGAGATTCTAATCTGACATACATTATTCAAGAAATTTGCCATCCGAGTTGGTAATTATTATGATCAAACTGAAGATTTTTGCTTAGAACAAGGGCTTCTTTCCATTGAGCATGCCCATCAGATGCTCAAACACTTGGCTCCCTGAATCCCTGAGCCCAGAATGCATGTACTCGTTCGTCACCCACAGCCTTATCCCTTCGATTTTCGAAGCTGTCTCCATTGACAGCTTGAAGTTCACATACATGTCCTCATAGTAAACAGCCGCCGCAACCGGTACCTTTAACAATCCCAAAAATACACATACGCACGTAACATTAGTCTAAGTTTGCAAAAAAGCCAGGCCTGAGCCCGGGTTTGGACAGGTCTACTCTAAGTGAACATTTGATCAGATACATTTTACTATAACTAGGTACTTAAAGAGTTAAAAATACCTTGTTGTTTCTCAGCTGCGCAAGGTCGTATAGAGGCGACCAGTCTGTCTTATTAGCCAAGATATCGGCAACGTCTTTGAAATGCTTCAAGACAGGAATCTCATCGAACATCCATGGGAATACCATCTGTAATAAACCCCATTTTTAGCATGATGGTCACATGAGAACTCGAAATAAAATTACCATCAGAATGAATTTGAGCAAGATATCTCAGAAGATTAATAGTACTTCTCCAGTAAAATACACCGGACGTCGTTCTTTAGCTGCCTTGACTGCATCAAACTTGTCATCATACTGCTCTCTTCTTATTCTATGAGCAGCCCACCTTGAAGAAGATCCCTGAAAGAGAGGGCAACTAAGTTAGCATTTCCATTCTCACGATTGTTCAACAGTGTCAAAAGTTCAAAAGCCTATATAGAAGAATCACAATTCGCAAATTAAACATCTCTTCTACCTCACAGTAAATGATCTCGTGAAGGAGAGCGTATAAGGGATTTGTGTCAAAGGCTGACCATTGCTCCACCTGCAATTCAGAAATTATGGAATTTTCATTATTTATTATTGTCTCTCTCCAAATGAGAGTTCTTCACTATCCTAAGATCATTCACCAGATTTGTGCACATAATCAAGGGGAAAAACAGTGCTTACACCATTCAGAAAGTAGTAGCTGAGTTGCTTTGACGCCCCAACTACTAGGGGCGCGTCCCAGGCCCTCTCAAACCTACAAGAGTAGAAAAAAAAAATACTCTAACAATACAGTTCCAGGTGAATGAACAAAATTTTATGTTACAACCAAGTAAGGAAATAGAATCTAAGGGTTTTTGCAAGTACTAACAAATAATGCAAGCGCTCAAAACCAGCACTGGCCCCTAAACCAGCAAGACCAATAATTTGAAGCCCCTGTGGAGTTAGGATTCCGCCAGAAGGAAGACGAACCTTTTCATGAAGAGTATATGAATCAGTTTTGACATAGTTTAACTTTCATGACAGAAAAGAGGTTGAAAAAAATTAGCATTACAGAGCTACTCACCCCGCCTTCTTTACGGTTTGCCAAGTAATTAACAATTTCAGAGACTACTTCAATATCTTGTGGAAATCTTTCATAGTATTTTTCATTCTGGCGGATAATCTGCTCGAAGGACGCGAGATACACACTATCTGCAGTACACCTCTCCCCAATCGGAGGCAGCCCTCCCGTTATAAGGGCTTGCTTTAGTCCTTCTGGTGCAAAACTTAGGTATGTGACAGCACAAAAACCACCGTAACTCTACACACGAAAGTACCAAAAAGACGTTGTCAAGCTCAATGTCAAAGACAAGGCAACAGAACAGCATTGAAGAAGTCACCTGTCCCAGTATAGTCCAAGGTCCGGCATTGGGGACAAGGCGGACTCTAATAAACTCAGCATCCTTCACAATGCTGTCAGCACGGAAGTGTTTCAAGTATTCAGCCAGGTGCTCAGAGCTTCTCATTTGCAACATGGACGACGTGGTCAGAGCAGTCGATAGACCTGTGCCCCGCTGTAATGAAACATATCAGACATCTCGAAAACAAAGAAAAGAACCAAATTCCATCGAAGGGCACTGTTAGGAGAACTCATGCCTGATCCAACAATATCAACCTATAGCCTTCACAGGCTTTACTTATCCAGCCACTTGATTCAGTAGGCCTCGGAGACTCGAAACCCGGCCCACCTTGTAGATAAAGTAGGAAGGGCAAAGCTTGGTCCTCTTTCCCAACTGCAACAAAGTTACACACTAATCAACTCCATTGCTTGCATCTAGATTTTCCCATGAAATGCAACAATTGTATGGAAACAACTATTACTAAACCAGCAGACCATTTCAAATTGAAAATCCATCTTTCCAATCCCTAACCCCACCAATGCTTAGAAATTAGAATATCCTACTAATTTTGGCCATGAACTTTTACAAAAAGCTCACATGTAAAAGGGGATTTGATTCAAAAGGGAATCATTATACTATTTAAAAATTGGTATTATGCAAGAATCTGCAAACAAATCTAAAACTTGGCAATCTAAATTAGACCTAACGAGATTAGCTTAATGAATTGAAAACTAAAGCAACAAGATCACAAATTCACAATGCATAGAGATGAAATTGCACTACCACTGACGACCTCGCGAGCAAAGACG
Organism: Polygonum maritimum; assembly: GCA_963924305.1. Taxonomy (NCBI): domain Eukaryota; kingdom Viridiplantae; phylum Streptophyta; class Magnoliopsida; order Caryophyllales; family Polygonaceae; genus Polygonum; species Polygonum maritimum. The sequence continues at coordinate 44,313,637 of OZ002731.1, read as the reverse complement.
GTGATCTTAGCCGAATCCGGCGAGTTCAGGGAGTAATCGAGAGGAACGGTGAAGAAGTGGTCGCGGAGCCGGAGCTCCGGAACGGAGTACCAATTTCCGGCGACGTGATCGGACGGAGAGTGATGCTGGTTAGGGACGATCGGAGTCGCCATAGTAGCGCGTGTGCTGAGTCGCCGGCGAAGCGTGTAGGAGAAGAAGGTTGTGGAATTAATGAGAGGAGTGGGAGGGGAAGGAGAAAGGGATGAGCGATGGAGGAAGATGAAGAGAGGAGTTGTGATGGTGGACTTGCAGAGCGAGCGAGTTGACCACATTGGTAGGCTGAAGAAGAGGAGGAACAAGAGCGTGCCAGGTGGAGGGATTAGGTATGGGTGAGTCTACGGGAAGGATTGGTGGAGCTGATTGCGTTGGGGTCATCTGGATCGTTGGATTTGGTGAATAAACCGGGTTCATTGAATCCGGTTTAGCTATTCCAAACGGACCAAACCGTATATTAAACCTAGGGCTGTAATCGAATTTGGAGCCGAGCCCAACTTCATATTATTCCGGTTTCGTAACTTTCGTTCATTTAAAAATAGGCGAACTCGAATTCGAGCTAGTTTTGAGCTTAATATTTTGTGTGGGCTCGGTTCGTTTAAGTGTCAATCGAGTAGGAGCTTGTTCGTGAACTGCTCATCTAACTTGTTCGGGAGCAAACTAATCGAGCTAACAACATAACATGTGTACATGTAATTAAATGCAAAGAATTAGGCTACATCTTTACGATTTAGGTAAAAAAAAAAAAAGAGAGAGAGAGTAAATAACAAATAAATATGTGCATATGATATATATATATAGGGTTATCAAAAAAAATTTATATATAGGGTTATCAAAAATTATTTACTAAAAAATGTAACAATATTATGTATATTTCAAATTGTTTATGAATATTTGAACAAGCTTGTTCATTAACAACCAAATAGAATTTTCATGTTTTCGTGTTCAGCTCTTTTATCTCTACGAGTTGTTTGGACTCGACTTGTTTACGAATCGAGCCGAACACTAACGAATTTTGACCAAACCAATATTAGACGTGTGGGTGACCCGATACAAGGCCGGTGGGGTTCCATCCTAAAACTAATTGGTTATAGGAGGAGTAGCCCACCGTCTCATATACTAGGCAGTGTTTATTGCCCAACTTCCGATGTGGGATTGTTTTGTATCCAACACCAAACGGCCGGTTCGGTGCATTTCCCGCCCTAATTAAACCAATCGTCACTTCTGTTAGTTTTCACGAGTACGAGCATATGAACAGAGCAACAATGGCGGCTTCAACAACTACGAAAATTCTCCGCCTCTTTTCGAATTCGAGATCCACCGGCCACAGCCGAATCTTCCTCCACATCGCCGCCGAGGAACCTTCCACACGTTCCCTCATAAACTCCAACGATCCGTCGTCTCCAGTATCGCAAATCGTTGAGATTCTAAAACTCAAAGATGCAGAGAATTGGAAATCCGACTCGAATCTTAACGAGCTTCTCTGTTCCTCTCCTCCTCTCTCTGCTCACCAATTGCTTAAAATCTCTCGCCATTTTCCTACCTCCGGGAACGCACTCAAATTCGTCGAGCTTCTCCGTTCCACACCATGTCAGGTCGAGAAAGGTTCTCTCTCATCCGTCTTTCAAGCTGCTTTCGAGATCGCTAGCAGGGAACGGTGTTCGGCTGACCAGCTATGGCGCCTTGTGGAGCGATCCAAGGAGATGGAAATTCCGTTGAGCATCAATTCGGCCACGCTATTAATTCGGCGGTTCAATACGGCGGTCGATCGGTCTATGGCGGTGTATAGTTTGGTTGAGCCGAGCTCGAGGAATGTACATGTCCGGAACTTGCTATTGCCGGCCCTGTTTCAGCGTGGGCGTTTGGATGATGCACGGAAGGTGCTCGACGAAATGCTTGAACCAGAGTCTGAGGTTTGTGCAAATGGGGACACTGTGAAGGTTGTTTTTGAGTGGCTTTTGAAGAGTATGACGTGTGGGAAGGGAGTTGGTGAAGGGGAGATTGTTGATTTGGTGTCGAGACTTGGCGAGCGTGGCCTGATTGGTGAGTATCAGAAGCTTGTAGAGTTGATTGGTGAATCGTCTAGGAAGGGAATGAAGGATGGAAGGTTTGTAGTTTGGGAGTTGTTTCACTGGTATGTGAAATTGGGTGGGCCTTTGGAGGCTTGTACCTGCAACTCCCTCTTGTTCTGGTTGGCCAAGAAAGGTGAGCTGAACAGGTTCAACTTGGTTATTGAAGAGATGGAGAAGAATGGAATTTCACCAGAGATGTCCACGATTGAGATTCTAGTGAACCAGCTTTGCAGGTCTGGGAGAATGGATGAATCGTTGGAGATGCTCAAGAAAATGACGAATGAGGGGGTCGGTGGAGTTTCAGTTAAACCTGATGCTGTCGTTTATAACATGATTATTGATGGGTTTTGTAAGGCTGGTAAATGTCGAGAAGGATTGGCTTTGATGGAAAAGATGAAGTCAGAGGGCAGTTTTGTGCCAACTACCTCAACATACAATTGCCTGATAAATGGCTTCTGCAGAGCTGGTGAGTTGGAGAAGTCGCGTGAGTTGTTTGAACTGATGTATAGAGAAAATGTTGAGCCAAATGCAATTACCGTCAACTGTTTGATCAATGGGATGTGCAGAAATGGAAGGATCAACACTGCACTTCAATTCTTCAACGAAATGAAAGGAAAAGGACTACGTGGGAATGTGAAGTCTTACACATCCTTGATCAGTGCCTTTTGTGAAGCCAACAATATTAACAAGGCAATGTATTTGTTTGATGAGATGAAACAAATCTGCAAGCCTGATGCAATTGTATACTACACTTTAATCCTCGGTTTCTGTAGAGCTGGACGGATGGATGAGGCCGCCTCTATCATCTCACTAATGAGAGACTCCGGTTTTCGGCCTGATATTGGATGCTACAACACTATGATCAGTGGCTTTTGCAAAAGGAAGAAAGTCGATAGAGCTTGTGAACTGTTGAAGGATATGGAGATGGATGGCACTAAGCCAGATTCTATCACATACAATACTATGATATCCTATTTCAGCAAATCAGGTGATTTCAAGATGGCCCAAAGTTTGCTTCAGAAAATGGTTAATGATGGGCTTATGCCCACAATTGTCACATATGGAGCCTTGATTCATGCTTATTGTTTGGCGGGCAATCCTGATGACGCCATGAAGATCTTCAGGGAAATGAGGATACCGCCCAATACTGTTATATACAACTCTTTGATAAACAACTTCTGTAAGAGCAGGAAAGTCGAAGAGGCGCTTTTTCTATTTGATGATATGGAAGAAAAGGGTGTAAAGCCTAATACAAATACCTTCAATGCCATGCTCAAAGGCCTTAAGGATATCAAATGGTTAGATAAAGCTTTTGAGTTGATGGATATGATGATTTGTCAAGGTTGTGATCCTGATTATGTAACAATGGAGGTCCTCACTGAATGGCTTCCTGCTGTTGGTGAAACTGATAGACTGAAAAGATTTGTCCAAGGATTTCAAGTCTCTGATCAGTATCATTAAGCTGGTGCTGAGGTATGTCACAGCTGTTAAATCATTGAACATTATTCTTGCTACCTGTTTATGGCAAAATTACATGTTCTTAGTAATGAATATGATTTCAGCCAAAACGACTGTCATTTATTGCTCTTCTGAGTTGTGTTGTTTCGTTGCTTCTTTCCCTCTGAAAATGAAAGCCAGCGTGTTTGCTTATGAAATAGAGAATCAGAAGATGGTTCCTTTCCCTCTTTTTCCTCCAATGGCCTTTGCCCAGAAAAAAAAAATACTTATCATCTAACAGAACGTGTCAGCTTCCATGAAAGAAGCCACTGTATTTCTATAAGTATTCTTTAGATCTAGAGCCTCTTTCACACTTGGTTATGTTATTAATAAAGAGTCATACGGCTGCAATCACAACAGCTGTCATGCATATGTTGCCCTAGATTCCACCCATTTCATATGGTCCTCAATTCTCTGCAAGTTTCAAACAAATCCAAAAGCACCCACAAAGAATCATTGCAAGAAACTGTTACTATTAAAGTTAACTAATCCACTTAAAATCTTCAATAGAAACAAAGCAAGAAGAAGAAGAATGCCTACTATCCTTTGCCATTAGTATGTATCCCTACAAATTCCAACAAGCTAACCACTAGCAAACACAACTTTATCTGTCTGTGTGTCTCTCTAATTTAGCTCTACAGGACTTGTCTCCTTCCAATTACATGGCTTTTACAACGGAAAAACATTGTTATTGGGAGATTCTGGTTGGAGTTGTAGCTTGTAACCAAAAAAAGGCAGAGTCTTTTTCATCCCTTCTTTCTCTCTCTTTCCACTAACTCTTGTGGTAGGAGAGATTCCACCCCATGACCCAAACAGTAATGACTATCATTCTTTTTCCCCCCCTCTGAAAAATAGTTTACAAAAGTTTAAAACAAAAGCGACCTCCATTATGAACTAAACCCAATTCCCAATTTTGTTCTTGTGAAACAAAGTCAACTCCCACTAGCAGCTGTCGCTGTGCTGCTACTGCTACTGCTGTTTGACAGCCATGGGAATTCCATCTCCGATATCCTCTCTTGAATCTGATCCAAGAACACGTCTCCTCCGGTGTCCATATCATCAAGCTCTTCAAACCCCACAAAGAAATCATCATTCATCACCATGTTCTCAATATCAGGGAACTCCATCTCATTCCCAGATGACTCATACTCTGTTTTCACCTCTCCTTTCTCTGTCATGGGGGATGAGTGGCTGGCCGTTGGGGACGAGGCTCCCTGGCGGTCGTTGCCGGTGCTGTTGGTGGATGGAGATGCTGCTGTGGCGGCGGCCGCTGCCTCTTCGGAGCCCGATGCCGGCTTCTGGCGGGTACTTCCGGCCAGGGAATTCCGGTGGGTGGGCATAGGATGATTGTGTTCAGCTGTGTATGTGACTATGAACATCTTGGGATTGGATCTGTTCCTCTCCACTTGTTTTCTGGCCAGACATCCCTTTGAACTGCTGCATCTATAATAACCCCTGTTTCAAAGAATGAAAATTTTCTTGTTATTACTCTATGATTGATTGAAAGCATCTAAGATTGAGTAAAGACTTCAAATTTTTTGAGAAAACCCACCTGGGGTATGGAGAGCCTTTGATTGGTTTCTGGCCATATTTTCTCCATGCCCACATATCTGATGACAGCCCTTCTGCAGGTACATGGCAGACTCTCTTTTGCAAGTTCTTCCTGCAACAACACACAAGCAGAGAAATTTTAACTCACAACCAAGAAATGAAATTGGACACAAAGCCCACCATGCTACAGAATAAAGAACTCACCTTTTCTTGGCCCTTTGCTGGGATTGAGGAGTGGTGGTAGCAGTACTAGTTGTGGGTGAGCACAGAACACTAGTCCTCTGGCTCTGAGATGCAAAGATACTACCAACAGACAAGATAGAAACAGCACTAGAAGAAGGAGGAGCCACAGAGGAAGCCCCACTCCCAAAGATGACTTGAGACTCCTTAACTTGTTGTGGGTGTTGCTGAAACACAATCTGTTGTTGCTGAGGCCTTTGCTGAGATTTCTCTTGTTCCCTGATAAACCCGCCTACTCCTCCAACAAGAGGATTTGAGATTGGTGGGCATTTCAGATTTGGGAAAAAGGGCTTGTAAAGATCCCCTAAATCCTCAGACCCAGATGAGAAAAAGCCTCCATAAGCAGGCTCAAGTGTTGCTCTCTGGAGATTTGTTGTTGCTGGTGGTGGTGGTGGTGGGTTGTGGTGAAGATCTGTCGCCGGAAAACCGCCTCCGGTGGTGGTTGTAGTGGCTGATGTGCAGCCTCTGACCACAGCAAGGAGATCCCAATCAGCTTCCATATTCCTTTTGATGAGGGGAAGAGAGATAGAGAGAAGGGTTGAGAATTGAGAAGAGACAAAGGCGCTGACTTTTGGTGGTGGAAGAAGAAGAAGAAGATTGGAGATTTGTGGGAAATTGCAATTTTTATATTGTGGGTGAGGAGGAAAAAAGGAGGGTTTTGCCGTTTAAAGTCCAAATGCACGCATTTATAAAAGGGTAAAAAAAAAAGAGAGAGGGGAATTTGGATGTGTCTATGCACATCTGTCCTCATCTGTCTTGTAAGTGGTATCAATCTCTCTTGGGGGTGTTGAAAATGGGAGGTGGTTTGTGGTATTTCGTTGACCTGGGAAAAAGTCAAAGGGTAGTGTGATGAAAGGGAGGGGCCAAGAGGTGGATTTTGGAGGGTAGGAAAAAGTCTAAATGGCCACTTCCATTGTTGGCTTTTAATTTCTTGCTTTTCAATTTATTTTATCTTTTTTCTTTTTGGGTGGAGGGCGTGGCTTGTGATTCGCGTTGTAACCGACAGGGCAAAAGTGATTCGGGACTCCCCATATGACAATCTGGTGAATTGTGTGTCACGCGCATTTTTGGTAAATAGTAACGGTAAAAAAAATGCATATTAAAATGGTGCTTGGATGTATGAAAATTACCCATCAATGTATGCAATTATGGTGCGGGGAGGGGTTCTGAAGATCCGGTGACCCCTCAATCCGTCGGAGATTTGAGTGTTATGCCGGAGGAGTGGTAAAGGAATTAGGGTTGACATTGAAGAAATTAGGGCCGGCGTTGAGGTGAGGCGTGGAGCGTAGGCATCGTTTTGAGTGTTTTTAAAAAACACACATTAACGACATCGTTTTGAGTGTTTTTAAAAAACACACCAAAACGATGTCGTTGGTTAATGGAAAAAAAAAATAAAAGTCCAAAAACACTCACAAAGAATTGAAAAAAGTCCCTATTTTCACTTTTCAAGATTGTTGCCCTCGTCCAATCGGCAATCGCACGACGCCGGCATCGTTCCTCGCCTCCACGTACTAAGGCTCTGTTGCTCGCCCCAAACCCCCGACCCTCAACGCCCATTCGGTATTATATTGTTCCTACTTTTTTGCCGAAAAAGAGCGGAGCTTTCACATTAAATAAAGAGAATTACGGGGTAGTAACAAGTATCGGGGAGCTAACTCCCCTAGAATGGATTGGTAGTAAGAAGTATTACAACGGAGGGAGGATCATGCAGCAACTATTGCTAAATTGATAGGCTTTTTTGGCATATTTTTTATAATCGATTGGTTGGGATGTGAAAATTAAAATTAAATTCTATGTTTAGAAGCATTTAAAATGAAGTTATTTTACAGAATTTCAAGAGTATGAAAACTCATAGCTTAGATTTACCTCGTTTATAATCGCGGACATTAGAATCTCGTGGTCGCTTGTATTTTATTTTAAGGAACATTTTTTTGTTACAATTTTGATTAGAAAATTTATTTTATTTTATTTGTGACCGCCACTAAATGTATGATCTATTTGAACACTTGAATCCATTTAGTTCACCAACCGGGTGGAGTTGTAGGCTTGTAGCCAATTAATCTCACAAGAAACATGTTCTTTCGTTACAAAATACTACTTTGTCGGGGTGTTGAGGACTCGACCCATACTCAAGCGCATCGAAACAAAAACGAGTCATATTTGTCACACAATACTCACATGGACCACATTGCACTCGAGACTCAAGCACTCGTACCACAAAGGCACACAATGTCCCCTTCCCTGTGTTACGCTTATCGCACGACATCTTGCATCCCATGGTGCATTTGATGTTTATAGCTCTACGGACATTGTGTTACTAACTTCTGTTGCATGGAGTTGTGCCTCTAAATCGTCTCACCTCAAGCACATTTCTTTGGTCACACTTCGACTAAGGTGCCATTGAGTTGTGTCTTTTGTTGGTCTTATCTAAACTCAACACCATATCATTGTCATTAAAGCGACTATGTAGCCACGATCTGGATCCTCTATTTGGGCCAATGCTTGGTTTACACGTTCCAACTTTAAGGGAGTTCAAGTAACGATTGAAGTAATATATAAGTGGGAGAGGGTCAAACTGGTCGCCTTCTTAAGACCCAAATCATGGTGCTTTTGGGACGATGGATCTCTAGTTGATTTCCAATCAACGATCAAGTAGTATCGATAGTTTCGTGGAATTTCTATTACGATATTTTTAATAAGATTGACGAGATGTTACATTTACGTTGTTCAGACCAAATTGATAAAAAAAGAATACACTAATTTGCCTTTGACCTATGATGGAACAATAACAACAACATTTACCAAGATAGTTCCGCAAACGCCGGATCCGGGGGGTTAGGATAAGGGCATTTCAGACCTGGATGGAATATGCCCAATACAACGGAAGAAATACCCACCATGTCAACTCGACGGACAAAACAATGTATCTCTAAGATCCTAACTCAACACCCACTTATTCTAAGCCCTACTTAGGAATATCATTGTTTTGTAGCTCAAACGATCCATCTCATCTCATATATATGCTCTAGTGCAAGGGCTTTGTAATGGAAAAGTCCCTCAAAACTTCATTTTCTAAACTTTGATAAACTCAATCAAAAGTCCTTATTAAATAAATGCCCCACACGCTTGAGTGCGAGAGAAAAAAAAAAGGAAAATGGAATTGAGATGGACGGAACAGAGCACGTGACGGACCCAAAGCGCGTGGGAAGAAGGGCGGTGGTGGTGGTGGTGGTCCCCATCAGCATTGTTCAAGCCGGGTTCTCTGTGGGCCCCACCACGATATATTTTGGGGTAAAGCTCATCGAGGCTTGCAACTGTTTGTTTTCCTTTTTCCCTTTTTCTCTGCCTTTTCCGTCTTTGCTTCCAAACACAGCAATGCCAATTCCCCATAGAATCCTATGGCCCTTTATGGGCCACGGCCCAATCCAATCCCCTTTGTGGGCCGTTTGTTGGCCCACCAGATCACATGTGAAGGTTTTGGCTTGATTTTTTCTTCCACTTTTGGTCAAGAATATTTCAACTTCTTTTTTAAATAAATGAATGTGTATTTTATAATGTCCATGTTATATTTGAGAAGGTTATCCGTCCTATATGATATCATTTTATATATTTTAGATTTAATAAGCGATGTAGTGGTACAAATATCAATTTTTAAATATAGTATCTTATTTTTTATATAAGCAAAAAGATCCTATGTATTGTTATTGGATTTGGATGACTTTATTTCTCTGTATTTTTTACTAGCAAAATGATTTGAATGATTTTTTCTGCTCATTTTCTGCCTAAAATAACAAGCATAACGTGTGCCTACGTAAAAATCCCACTCTTTTGTGTATTCGAGTATGATTCTCAACTTATTGTTAACCTCTTGAGTTTCGGGGTGAAACGGAACCACCCGCTGTTTAGCCTGATATTTAGTTACCAAGGCTTTATTGGTAGGGACTGGTCTATTCAGTTCCGTCATGCATACCGAGAGGCAAATACTGTTGTGGATCGTCTCGCATCTAGTGCTTTTAATTTTCCTTTAGGCTTGCATGTTTTAAGTGCTCGGCTTGAGGGGATTTCTTTATTATTGCTCAACAATGTAAGGGATCGAGCTACCCACTTGACAACTACTTAACCCATTGAGGATCGAACAGTACCATCTCTTCTTCGAACGAAAAAAATTCCCACTCTTTTATTTCTCATTTTGTGGACAAACTTTTAGTTCCCGCCATAACTAATTAGGCGCTAATCGTAATGGAATTTCTCACTACTCCCCACGTTTCCCAAATTTATCCCTCTTTTTTTCCCGAATATTTGAAATTTTGGCTCCAAACAGTCTCCCTAAAATAACGTTCACGAAAAAAACCCCAATGGAAACCCTTTGTGAGCGAGGGCGCCATTGAAGAAGCGAAAAGGGATGGTCGCCGACGATTCATTCTCGAAGACGATATGCTCGATCTGCTACGAAGATCTAAAGCCTAGCGTTGAAGATCTCCAATCCATCTCCGTTTGTGGCCATGTCTTCCATGAACTCTGGTACTTCCTCTCTCTCTTACACGCTCACTCTTGATTGTTCAATTCCTGTCAAATTCTCACCTAATTCAACCTACAATCTTCTCTGTTTTCGTCTCTGATTGAACAATCGCTTCCAATTTTTAGAAATTTTTGATAGTAGTTCCAATCCGTAATTTTCTACTGTTTCAATTCGAAACCCTAGCCTTCAGCAATGGTTCGAGTATAGCGCGAGTTCGAAGAAGCTCACATGTCCGGTGTGCAAACAGCGATGTGCATCGCATAATGCTTGCCGCCTTTACTTCCAGTCCACCGGAGACGCGACCGATCCGGCTCTCTCTCAATCGCGAAGCGTTCTTGTCGGCTTGGAAGAGAGTCCTGATGTTTTGCGGAGGGAGGTCAAGAAGTTGGAATCGAAGGTTTCCGTGTTGAATTCCACATTGGATCATCGTCAAGGAGAGTTGAAACAGACCTGTGAAGAGGTATTTGACTGTTAACCTAGATGTTATTACAAGGCTAATGGTGCTGTTAGAGTTTTGAGAAATTTTCATATGTCTTTCATTCATGTGTATCTGGTGAATCTAATAAGATTGCACTTGCTTAGTTACACCTGTGCAAAGAGAGACTGTCTAATGAAGTGGCGCTGAAGGTTGAGGCCTTGAAACAAAAGGAAACGATTCAAGAAACGCTTCGGATAAAATCTAGTGTAAGTTCAGATCTCTGTAAAAGATTCCTAGATGAATGTATAGCGGCACACAACTCATCTCCAGCTCTATTGTCTTTTGTAGGAACTTGTAAAATCTTCTCTGGAGTGCTCCAGATTGCAAGAGAAAAGTTTAGCATTGGCCAAGGAACTTGCTGCTCTGAAACTGTAAGTGCAGTTGTAGTATGGCAAGATAAACTGATTCAATATTATGTTGTCTCATAACTTGCTATATAACTATGCTTCTGGTCTTTGTTGTCTTTTGAGATCAGGTTGTCTGATTTTAATTTGGGGGAAGATGACATTGTGAAGCTTGCAAACCTGGGCAATGAGTTCAACGGTCAGGACACTGTTGACGTTCTCAAGAAATCTCTGTTCATTCGTAACAAGTAATCTCTCAAACTCTTTAATGCACTGCGTGTTTGCTGTGACTTCTGGTTGCAAGTTTTAAAATGGTAATAAGCTGCTATGTTCTGTAAAATAAGTGAGTTCGGAAGGATTGGAAAGTGTTGATGTAACACTGCATGCTTTTGCCTCCTACCATAGATTCAGATACCAAGTACTGCCATTCAGTGATATACTTCCTGGGAGTTGACTGAAATAGATTGTGAGCTAAATAGTTGCTGTGAGGCCTATGAGTAGTAAACACATAAACAGATGGTAAAGCCAATTACATTGTTTCTCCCTGAAGTAAAGCTATTTTCTTCTTAAGTTCATCAATTAGCAGATTCATAATAACGGAGACTGCTCACAGTTAGAATTATTATGTGATGATAAATACTTCGAATTTATATGGATTGCTACTTATGATGTGTGGCCATGGTTTCAAGATCTTTAAACACTTGCTCGCCTTTATTTGTGTGTATGAAAACATATAAATACTGCCTTTTCCAGTTTCCACTGTCTATTACTGTGAATCTGTAAGCATATATCAGTTTGTGCTCCACAGCGCTTGGGAAGGCTACAGTTTTCCTGATTAAATCTAAGATGGCATAGTTGCTGATTAGTATACATCTCTAAATGACTGGGCTTACGCTATTATAATTTAAGGTGCCGTAAATTACAAATGTAGAGGTACATTTGTCAAATCCCCCAATTACATTCGAGTACTACTGTAACTGCATAAGATCTGTGTGATACCTGTTAAACGCTGTGTAAAACGCCTAGTCTTGACTCTGCAGGAGTTACAAAGAATTGATGGCCAAGTGCTCTTCTCTCGGAAGAGGAGAGGCCCGTTCTCTTAGAAAGCTTGAGAAGGCAAAGGAGAAAATGTCTACACTCAAGGTAACACATTGTGTGCTACTGCTTACAGAGTAACATGAATGCAACTCATAGTGATTGAGCTGAGCCTTTTTTCTTTTTTGCAATTTGACCATTATCAGACTAGAATCCGGGAACTGGAGGCAACTATTGAAGAAAAAGACAATGAAGTTTTAAGGGCTGCAAAAGCATCCAAGAAAAAACGCGACAGTGTGAGCATGCAGAATGTTAAGAAGAGCTTGGTCACCTCACCTATCAGGAACCTTTCCCCTGAAATTCAGAGTCCACAGCCTACAACAACTGTAATCAATTTGGATGAAGAAGAAAATTTGACTGCTGTGAAGACAAATGAGAACAAAACAGGATCTACTAATAATGTGAAAGCTGATGTAGAAGTGGTAGATTGTGAAATTTTAACAGGCAAAGACTTGTTTAAGGAACCAAAGAATGCTCTTGAAGTTCCTTCAGAAGTGCAAACTACTGGCAATGATCCCTCTGGTGTGGAGAAGGATGTTGGTTTGTCACTCAAGAACATAAAACAAACTTCGTCTTTTGTTCACGATAACAAAGACATCTCATCTCCTGTTCTCATTACTCAGCCAGGTACATCAATTGAAATCCAGGTGTATTTCTTATTCGAATGACATTAGGCATATATTTATACTAACTCTTATGTTTTATGATCCTTGTTCTTGAAAACTTAGCTGAGAGATGCTTTGCTGGAGGATTGTTAGGACCTGATGGAAACAATAGGTATTTGGGAAAATGGTGCAAGCGGACACAGGCTAAGGGTTCTACACTTCCAGGCGGTTTGCAAGGTTCTACTCCTAGTTTAATTGCAGTGGGTGCAGATGGGAGAGGTGGTCGAGTAAAAGTTCTCAAACATCCAAACCAAATATCTTCAGTAAGTTTTTGTTTGTTGTTTTCGCTTAGTACTTTGCCAATATACTTGCCTGTATATTTCATTTGAAAAGTCACTATGAAGAATGCATCTTGTTTATTCACAATCTGCTGAACCCATTCTGCAGTTCTGTTGTGTTTCTAGCTTTCCCGTATCCATTTCGTGCCCGAAACTTAGAAACCCGAAGCCCACAAACTTATATCCAGTGTAACATTCTGGTAACATAAGGTTTCCCGAGTCTGGTTTCTGTTTCCCATATTTATCTCAATTGTTACGCAATCGTGGCTTCCTATTTGGAACTTATTAAATATGGCTGCTAACTAAACCTGAGAAATTGTTCAGTATTTTCCTAATTTCCCCTTTCCTTGCTCTACGTTTTTGAATTTTGAACTAGTCCTCTTGAATTTTAAGCAAGTTATAACCGCCACAACCTAACAGATCTTTCTTAGCACTTGCATGATGATACAATGTGAACTGAACAGGAAGAAAAACATTCAAACTTGAGACCCTTAAACCTACCCTGCCCAAGATTTAGTTCCTTTGGGTCTTCAGTCTTCTGCCTTCCTCTTTTGATTTATTCATTTCTCATGTGTATTTTGTATCTTGCTGGCGGCTCTTTTACACCTCTGATGATACAAACCACGTCTTCGTTGAATGTAGTGTTTCACATTTTTTGCAAGGTGTTCAAAGAAATCTAGCCACTGGGACCAGCCAGCCACATATTTATTTTAATTGTTTTTATTTGCCTAGATGGATTAGAATGTTTGAAATATATAAACGTGCGTTGAAGATTGAAACGTGATTAATTCTGTTGTGCAGGAGGACAAGGAGAATTCAACCTTGGCAAAGAGATGCAAACTGGGCTCCAACACAGGTAGTAGTTTGCAGTCTCGTGGGTTCTTACAGATCGAACATTTTTTCGGTAGGGTAAATCGTTAAAAAAATAATGCCTATTTTTTTTGCTTCACTTTTGGGCTGTAACATCCTCATGCATACATGGCATTGGTTTGGTTTTGGTGCATATTGGTGGTGAGTAGATTTGAGTAGGACTATATAAATTATGTATTTATGGTCGTCAATAACATCGATTCAGTGTAGTCCTGTTGCTGCTAAGTTATGTATTCATGGTCAAATTCACAAATTTTGATTGCCCAAATTAGTTGAGAGATAATCAAATAATTAGGTGAGTGCCATTGTAGGCATTTTTGGGGATGAGAGAACCTTTAATTCGGAGTATTTGACAGTGTAATTTCATGATTTGGTATAGTGAAAAGAAATGTGATATGAAGAGAAATCATACTAGAAAGAAGTTGGATTTTTGTGTTGAATTGATTCACATTTTTGTTAGAAATTAGAGTTTGGCTTAAGCTAAAGGATAAAGCCATATAAAGGGGCGGTGCTGGGCATTAAATTAAATTGGGTGAGGTGGCACCTGCCAGCTGGATGCGCGCACTCAGTTTGTTGAAAGGCGAATTGACTTTTTAGGAGACAATTGTCACTTGTCCTGATTGCCTGATTGATCGTACGGAAGTATGAGTTGTCTTACAACATGTTTTTTCTCACGTCTCTCAAAAAGAAAAATTACATTCTCCATTCTCCAATTTTTGTTAAAACTAGTTGAAGACCCGTACCATGTAGGGGTAATGATCATTTTTTTTATTAATTTGTGTATCTACTATAATCTATACATATTAATTTTTATATATAAATATATTAAAATGAGAATTGACATGTGAAGTTAATTAATATGTATCTTTTATAGAAGGAAATTTTAAAGATAGATAATATTGTTTCAAAAATAGATATTAGATGAGTAAGAAAAAAGAATAAAACTAAGGGTTAGATAATTAAAGAAATTTTAAAGATAAATAATACGGAGTATGCTTTTAAAGATAGATTTTTGATGGGTAAGAAAAAAGATAAAGTTAAAGATTAGATAATTAGTAAAATTAAAACATATAAAATTGTTAATCAAGTGGGGCCAGAATTAACGTGGAGGCTCGAAATTCTCCGGCTTTAATATATAGTATAGATAGATGTTGATTTAAAAAGCTATAGTAACATCCTAGAAAATTTAAATAATTAAAGACAAGATTGTTTTTTGGTCGAAGCACAATTAAGACAAATTCATTTTTCATTATTAAAGATGTTTTTATATTATTGAAGGAAAGACCGATACTCCATTGTTTTAAGTTGATTTTCTCTAGTGTATTTCAATTATATTGTGACTCTAATTATCTGAATTGTATTCTACCAGCTTTTGTTCATTCTTTTTTCGAACGAAGAAACACTATTACACTTCATTCACCTTCTCTGAAATGGTCAATTAAAAGCTTAAGAAAATAATTAAAGCTAGTTAGTAATCAATTCTCGTTCCTTGCGGATGCTTTAGGTGGGCGCAAGTAGTATTTGTGAAGACTATAATCTCTTACCTTATAAAAAAACTAAGAAAACTTTGATAAAAAAAAGCTTAAGAAAATGATTCATTTATTAGCTGCTAACAACCCTAACAACTCCTGGTTCAATCAAAGAACGGTAATTTTTCAGTCAAGGCCATGGTTTTTTAACCTTCACTGGTTTTTCCGATTCAAACGATATCAAAATGGCACTTAGTTTTATTTAGTTTTATGTTTTGTTTTTGTTTTGTTAAGAAAGGTATTGGACATACGAAACAATTAAAAAACAATCTAGATCAATACTAGGCCAAAAGAAAACACAAACACATGAAAAAACTAGAATTAGTTATTGAGCAAATAATAGATAAATAAGTGTCATTAATTGAAATTTTGTAAGCATGCATGATATAAATTCGTGTTTTGTTTGTTCTGGGCACAGTTAGACATAAGTTTCTTTTATTCCTTGTTTTCTACCTGCAAAGTCCGACAACCAATTCTTTACTTCGAAGTTTCTCTTGGAACAGATTGACGGTGTTGAGTTAATTTGTTGAAAAATAAAAGTAAACGTGGACAACTTAAGACAATTTGGTGGTAAACGTATAGAACAAATTGGATTTGCCGAGATTATGTTTGATGTGGTCTGTCAAAGGAAATGGCAAGAATATAACACCCTTTTTTGGTGAAAATGACAAGCTTGCAACTTTAAAAGACAGTCAAATCTTAATTCGTTTTGAATTTGTAGATATCAATCCGTGGATTTGCTTTACAAATTTACAATTACAATTCCTATAGTCGTGTATGAATATTTGGATTATATGGAGTACAAAATAACATACAATTAAAAAATACTCTCATTATTTAATTTTAAGAAATCGGGTAAAATATGACACTTCTTTTTTATAAACAAATATCATATATTTTATAAATAAAACATAATTTAATATTCTAAATAAACTTTTAACTTTTTGGCAAAAATAATGAGTGTAATTGTAGTATTTGTTTTGGTAAAATAACGAGTACTATGATTTAATCGTATTCATGCTATTGGGGTCTAGTAAAAGAATGACATTTGTTTTTTTTTGGTCAAAAGAATCACATTTGTTTCATTGACGGTTTAATTTTCATGTGTGTGTTTTTCGGACGTGGCATGTTGACATAACTAATTAAGCTTGTGTTTGAAACGAAAAGAATGATCAAAAAAGTTAATTAGAGAAGAAAAAAAAAGGATTTGAAATTAGAAGTCATGTTGGTGTTTTTAATGGACTTCTCCACACAAAGGCAACTTCTAGGAAAGTTGTGCTTGAGACACGAATACGCCTTGGTGCACAAGCCACTACACACTCTTCCAATTTTTACTAGTAAACTTCTTCGTCAAAATATACAACTATTTCCCATATTTAGTACGGCCTTCAAACGTGTAACAATATAGATTAAGTTAGGAATAATTGTAATCATTATTCCAATGTTTAAGTGATCATCTGTACTTAATTGACTCTATCTTGATATACACGTAATGTCTTTTAAGCCTTTAAATGTCCAATAAAAATATGTCCTTTACAACAACCTCTCTCTTTTATGGAAATGTACCTCTTTAGGCTTATCCACATCAATTAGTTAATGTCTCTCTACGTTCACATTAGATTGTTAATTGTCATTTTTTATTTGATTGCAAAAGTTTGATATAGGATGTATATTACCTACTAGTCCACTACCTATGTGAAAGGGAAATTACCCTAGTTTTCAAAAGCAAGCATATGAATATACGATCTTTAAAATTACAAGCATTTCATGATATTTTATACCCAAGGTTACGTAAACCTCATTGCTTATCACTATCCCCAAAATAGAACTCTAAGGTTGCGTTCGTTTGGGGTTTTTTTACGTGCTTATAAGCACTTAAGTGTTTATTTTTTAAAATAAGCAATCGTTTGATCTGTATAAGCACTCTATTGATTATAAGTGTTAGTACACGAAATATGTCGGTGTACAAGTCTCAATTCCTTCTTCAATGACCTTCTTCTCCAGGCCTCTTCACCTTCAATAACCTGCAAAACAATGGACAAAGGGGGCGGGGACCCCCTAATCCACCTCCGATGCCTAAGTCAGTAGAGTATCCGCAAGGGTAAACTGTAGAGAGAAAGGCGCAGGGCTAGGGCTGAGACAAGCGATCATCAACCCCTCTAGAGTCAGGGCGAGCGATTATCAGCCCCTCTAGGGTAGTTCTTCTCGGGTAATTTTTGTCTCTCTTTTCTACATGGCCAAGCCATGTATTTATAGTGGAGAGAGAGGGCTAGGGTTAATTCCTTGGAGCCCAATTAATAATTCTATCTTCTTAAATAGGATAGAATCTTCCAACTATCAGATAATTACCAGGATTTAATAGGCTAATAAAGATATTTATTAGATATGCTTACCTGCCTGGCGGAAATATTATCCTTATTTATGGCGATAAATTACCCACCTACAATAAGCAACAAGAAAAATAATCAACAGGGCATGCTTTTGTGTTTTAAGCACTTTTTATCAGCAATTGCTGATCTACAAATTCCCCCAAGTGAAAAACCCGATACCCCTCTCTCGTCTTCGCTGGTGACTGATTTCGCTTGTCTTCTTCGCTTGTCTTCTCTCCCCACCGCCGTCTCCTCGTTGCTCTCGTCTTCGCTCGTCTCGTCTCCTTCTCTATCTTGCCTCCATCCCTAACAGCACAGAACAACACATTAGAGAAGTAGCAGCGAAGGAGACGACACCGGAGCCATGGACGACAACGGCGAGATGTGCAGATTGGGAGAAGTAGCAGATGAAAGCATGAGTCGCAAGCGAGATGTGCAGACCGAGAGGTAGTAGAGGGAAGAAGAAGGGTTGAAGGCGGACTTACCGACCGGGGTCGCCGGCGATTGGAAGAACGGCGGGCGTCGGCGAGATGTGCAAACCGAGAGGCAGTAGAGGGGAGAAGAAGAGCCGAAGGCGGACTTTCCGACCGGGGTCGCCGGCGATTGGGAGAACGGCAGGAGTTGGTGAGTGAATTCACGGCGCAACCGAGAACCCAAATGATTGCATTCTCCGATTGACGATTTTGAGAAACATAGGGTTTTTTATTTTAATTGTTTTTTTTTTGTTTTAAGGGTAATTTTGTAAAATAACATTGCACATGTAAAAAAATCAACAAACCGTTCAACCAAACACCCTATTGTTTATTTCAAATATCAGCTTTCAATTTCAGCAGCGAATATCAGTATTTTATATCAACGTCAGCAATCGATCAGCATCAGCAATTGCTTATTGAAACGGACGCAGCCTAAAGCTACTTTTTCAATCTAATATAAGTTGGTGGCCTGTCTAATCTATGCTTCATGTTGAAAATCTTATAAAGCACTAAAATCCTAATAAATTCATCAAAAAACAACACTAACTATATAACGGTTTATTTTATTTGCAGAGAAATTTCGCGTGGTGACCCTGAAATTTAATAAATTATGCGTGGTACACAAACCTTTCTTGAATTCCGTGAGATAACCACGAGGTTTTGTACATTCTGTGCGGTAGCCTTTAATGTTAAACGTATTTAAAATGTGAACACAACATATGGTTTAACTGAATAAATTACCCATATTTTTAGCTTTTTAAAACTATCTAATCTATTTTATAAATATTATTAATAACAAACATCACTTAATAATTAATACACATATATTTTATTAGGTGAATTTTATAACTTGGAAAAAACACCTAATCTTATATGTTTTTTGTAATATGTAATATTGTAATACGAAGTTTAATTGTTTACACATATTTCATGACAAATATATTATTATTTTTTATAAATCCTTGTTATTTTGTGTAGATTTATTTATGATTTTTTTGGTCGAATGATTTAACTGATAAAATATTTTTTGATATACGCTATAATTAAGTTGATTAAAATGGAAAGAGTATATATACTACGACTCGTATGACACAAAAGCTAACATCACTGATATAACCATTGGCCGTACAAAAGCTAGATAAATAAATGAATTGTCGACAGCCTTACAACTAATGTCAATATTGTTGCATTTTGCTGGATAGGGTTGACAAAAAAAGTACATGATAATTATAACCCTCTACCTAAAATTATAAAAATCGCCAAACAATGACTTATGGTACTCCCAAAGTTCGGTTTCTAGAGCTCAATGCTTACTTGTCCGCACCGATATTGGAGTGTTCAGATCTACCATATCTTTAGGAAAGCGAACTTGATCGTCGACTCCCTCGACGTCGCTCGTGCTATTGCTTTGCCTATTGGTTTACATTTTTTCACTAACCCGCCTGTGGGGATTTTGAGTTTGATATCGGATGAAATTAGAGGGCGGACTCACCTCGGAGCATTTGTGGTTGAGTTTGATTGATTCTCTTTTTCGACCAAAAGAAATAGAGACCGAACTGTTTGAATAGATGTCCGAATGTGGAAAAATATTTCAAGCTTAGCTCCACTCAACTGTTACATTCATGTGGGAAGCTATTTCTACTTTTTTACACTTGATGATCGACTTGATGGATTGGTACCAATTATTTGGTGCATATTGGCCCTAGCTTGAAAGGAGAGTGACTTGAAGAAATTATGAGTAGCAACATGCAATATATGTCAAATTATAAGGCTATAAAAGCATCCACATAGTTTCCAAATACGTCATACACAAACTTACACGTATGTCAAATTATATGAATACTCCATTTCTTACACTTGCACATGCACACACGTACTATAATAGGTAGTGTATGTGACTTCACATACGTTATTATGTGGCTCACATTGTTACAATAATTACCACGTACGTACTCCTCATTTGTGTGTTTATGAACTCAACTTAGCTATCGATCGAGTTCCTTAGACCTTAGTATTTGGAAGATCAAATTAATTTGTCAAACCGATATCCATGGTTTTCATATTGGATAATCGAAATAATCTGTTGTAATAAGAGATTGAACGAGAATAATAAATAGAATCGACATAGACATTTACGTGGTTCAGTCACTTTATGTTACCTACGGTCACGGACAGAGAAACAGTATATTATTATGGAAGACAAAACTCGAATTACAGAGCTCAAGTTATTTCGAGAGTTTACATAGAGACTCAATAAATCCTAATTATAAATATGGGTCGCAGGTCCAAATAGATTGCGAGTTTGCGGCATACCCATAAAACAGAAAACATAGTATAGCGAAACCCCCGTACTACATGTTGCAATTTCTGATTCAGATTAAAGGCATATTAACACTATCAAAACTCTCATGATTCAATTTTCAAGTACACATTATTAATTAACATCAGAATTCGACAAGTGTCAATTGATGTCCCGGAATCATGCACTACTTAATATCCTGACTAAAACCGGAAACTAGAAGATCTAATCTCGTCTAACCGTCCATCCTTTTTAGGCGCTCATTTGACCCGTCTAGCTAGGTCGTCATCTACCTAGGGGCCGTCTAACCTTTTTTAGAACGTTTATCCGTTATTGAATCGAAGCTTTGCAAAGCGAGATCGACACCATGAATCACAATGAAAAAATGCACAAGGACGGTTCAGTCGGTGAACACGTTGATGGTGAATTAAATGAGATTGAACCGTCCATCTAATTTTCCCCTTAGTCCCCCAAGAAGTAAGGAGTACGTTTGTATCGATGTGGTCAAGGGATTGACAAACTACTCATTAATGTACACATATACTAACAAGTTAGCAATTATAAATAGCACCAATAACAAATGTATGAAATAGACTATTCCTTTGCCGGGCAAAAATGCAAAATTTGGAAATTGCCCCACACCTGCACATTTTTTGAAATTCTGGTCATAGCATGTGAAGATCAACTGTGTTGAACCACATGCAATGAGATTCACATACTATCAAAATGCACCAAAGTCCTAAAGTAATATCCTCAAAGCCGTGTTCAGCAAGTATATATCTTGGCATGAGTCAACATCCCTACCAACTTTTTTTTTTTACACTTTTTAAAACAATTTTTTTAACTCTATCATTAAAGTCCGACTATACGATACGCTAATGTGCGAGCCAAACCTCTCTTGATCGAAGTCCGATCTCGAAGCTTATAGTCACCATATGAGCTCTCTTAAGACAAGAAAGAAACCAAATGTTAGTCAGATTAAAAAACAATTTGGAAAAAAAAGGCTAGAGAACGAGTTCAAAGACATATATAGAAAAGATATAAAACTTGAGGGATCGACCATATAATTACCTAACCTTACCTCATAATTAGCGGGATATTATTAGAGATCATCGACCCTTCCATTTTAGACAAGATATTTCTTGGTTCCAAAATCTAATATTTGTAAGATTCTAATGTGGACATCTTTTTTTATCGAGGATATTATTCATAAGAGTTGAACCGATGACCTTTGAATATTACCCTTTGAAACTTATCTGTTTGACTAGATGTCCGAAAGCTTAATTTAGACATTTTTTGACTAACCCGATATTATGTTTCACATGAAACTTCATGAATTTGTTTGTTCTAGTTTGAAACTATTTGTTCCTCTACACGGCATGCAGTCAAACCAACTCACTTGTCACTTGGTGTGGTATTTTTCCTCTTCTTCTTGTTTTTTATAAATATATTTTTGTTAGTTGCATTAAAATTTTTAAAGCTATTAACTTATAAATATTTTTGTTAGTTGTATTATAAGCATGAAACAATAATTATAAGCATGGAAGATAACGTAACGTTTCGAGGGATAATTCCATTGGTTTTCGAATATATAAATTAAATCCCAAATGGACTTACGTGGACTTCCATCTGAAACATTACATCTATTAGTCCACAAATTTCGTCAATTACAAACGTGTATACGTAGCTACAAGTTAGCTAGGCTTTGTTTTCTTCAAATTTTCCTGTTTTAATTTGACTTATACAACGCTCGATCTCAAACTTCAACAACATAATAGATCTAAAACCGGCTGGATTGTATTAGATCTTCATGTTAAGTCCAATTATTTTCAGTTAATTAATTAATACTTTTAATTTGGCGTCAAATTAATTAATGCAAACCTCAAAAAACGGCCAAGTGCATGGTCCTGTAAGAGAATCATAAAACCCTTGTCCGTATAAATAAGTTTTATTCGGTCGTGACATTCGTATTGACGTTTGATGACGTTATCATTATCATTAATTTGTCATTTGTTGGTATGTATCAATGTATCATATTATTCATGTTACACGTAACACACCGCGTATAGTACTCATGTTTTGTGTTGAACATGAAATGTTAGTGTTAGTGTGAACCACAAAAAGTTTTACAAGACGATGATTATTTCTTTTCTTTTTTTAAAGCAAAAAATTTGAAAATGTTTATCGCATAAATAACTAAAACTGTATCATGTATATATATGGTGTCTTGGTAAGTAAATAATGCATGTTTATAAGGTCATTTTTTTATGGTCTTTGTGTAATTGTTAGACTTAATTACTTCTTTCATGTAAATCTAATGACCCAAATCGAGCATTGATCAACTTTAATAAAATAGTATGAGACCATATAATTTTGAATTAATTAAATATGCAATTGATTTTTTGGACCCAAATATTTCTATAAAAAGGCCCCGATTCGTTATTTAAATGATGGTGAGGTCGATCGATGATCTGAAATAATAAAAAATAATCTTCTACCCAAAAAAGTAATAAAAAATTGTAGTAAGTCAAACATATAGTTACAACAACATATATACTCAACAAGAAGCAAATTGGCATGGTTAATACTGCTAGTGCTAGTGGATCAACAAGCAAATTGCTTTATAGTTCATTAAACTATAGTTTTGTGATTAATTATATACTAGTCCGTACTACTTTGATGCATGCAACATACATTACGTTTTGAGTTATGACTTGCCAACATGAACAATTCTTTTCTCTTGTGGTGTGATATGTAATTAATTTGATGTTTTTTTTTGTTAAAAAAAAACTCAAATATATATGCACCCAACAACTCAGATACATATCCCCACAGAGCACGCGGTTGAATTTATGAGAAGAAGTTTATAGCATAAGCAATTACGAACATGATTTGACTAGTGTCTACCAACAACAACTCGATCACAAGGCAACAACCAACCATTTCTTCATTTTTGTTCTTTTTTCTTAAACAAAATTCTTTCCTTGACGTTTTTTGGGAAAACACACACACAAAAACTACACTACGTAGTACGTACCATGAAACTTACAATAATATTGGTAATCTACTCGACCAAGAAAATTATTAATATTGGTAGTTTGTGAGAATTTATGTGGAGGACCATATAAAATAAGACAAAAGTGAAGAGAAAAGTACATTTTTTTTTTATAATTAATGCATATCCATGGTCGGCCGGTCGCCTATTAACATTTGACATTTTTCAAATTTTAAAGATTTTTTTTGTTATATTACGGGGTTTTAATTTATTGATTATAAAATTAAATGAATATCTAGTGTATTTTTGAATTTATGGAAGAAAACACGAAACCAAAAAATGTAAGAACATAATAGAATAGAATAGAGCTCAACTTGAGAGTCGTTGAGATTTTATGGATGCCCAACTTGTGAGTGGATACATATATATTAATTGTTCATTTTCATTATTATTTCAAGAGACTTTATATAATGTTTCAAATTGTTGATTAAGTTAAAAAGCTCTAGATTTGACTAGCGAGAGTTTATTTGAACATTAAACCCTACACGTACCACAACCATTTCCACCACCTACCTATAAATACCCCACATTTCCCCTCTATCCCCCCACCACAAATTCCTTCTTTCTCTCTCAATCTTACTACATTTCTCTTCATCATTCATTGATTAACACACATAAGTACGTACGTGCACAAACTTAATCCCCAAGCAACAAGAATCATCATCATGGGATTTACAAGTGAAAGAAACCTTCTTTCAAAGATGGCCACCAACGACGGCCATGGCGAGAACTCGGCCTACTTCGAAGGCTGGAAAGCCTACGATTGCGACCCGTATCACCCCTTTGACAATCCCTCCGGCGTTCTCCAAATGGGTCTCGCCGAAAACCAGGTTTGTTTCGTAACCAGTGTTCTAAAAATCCCGCCTTCATCTTGTGTTGGCGACCATGTCTTTTTGACTTGGCCGCCAACGTACCTCATTAATGAATTAATCTCATGCTAATTAAGCGTTATTAATAGCTAATATTTGCTTCTTTTTTTGCAGCTTTGCTTTGACTTGACAAAAGAATGGATCCTAAGGAACCCGAAGGCGTCCATTTGCACCCCCGAAGGCGTCTCCGATTTCGAGGAAATAGCCAACTTTCAAGACTACCATGGCTTGCCGGAGTTTAGAGAGGTACTCCGTATTAAATAGTTCTTAACTAGTTAATTAGGAGATTAATCATAGATTAATTGTGATTAATTAATGATGGGTTTGATTATCTTAGGCAGTGGCAAATTTCATGGGAAAAGCGCGAGATGACAAGGTGAAGTTCGACCCGAATCGGATCGTCATGGCCGGAGGATCCACCGGAGCGAATGAGACCGTTATGTTCTGTTTGGCCAATCCCGGCGACGCCTTCCTCATTCCGGCGCCCTATTATCCGGCGTATGTTTCCTGCTCTTAGTCTTGTCTTTATATTTAAACTCTTTTGGTACGTTGAATATTACTTCATATAAGTATTATTATGTGAATAAAATGAGTGAGATTTGTTGGAGTCGAAAGTAAACAGTTACGTCTAAAACTTAAACAATACTACTAATCTAGAAATTGTGATTAATAATGAAGGACGAAGCTAAATATGTGCTCCTAATTAAGTTCGGTTAAAGAGCAGTATATGGATTAGGATAATGCTTTGACTCGCTGACTTACGTCACCAAAAATATTACATTATTTAGTCAACTTGAAGAAGTAAATAGTGCCATATTGCTCGTTGTAAATAAATATTTAGTACATTTGGAGTAAAATATATTGCTAACTTTATAAGAATCAAATTCGAATATGTTGACGTTCATCTTACTTACACATGCTCAACGAGTCAAGTCCAACTCATAAATCTTGACCAGTTTACACAACCTACAAATTTCACTAATGTGAATCGTTTATGAGATTAGTTGTATCGTATTTGAACTCTAATTTTAGTTTTTTCTGGCCATTCTCCAACACGTAGTATATATCTATTTAATCCTTTTACTTAAGCTATTTGTATTTATATATATGGCCCACAAATTGCACCAAGTTTCAACCTTATGTGTCATTAATTATGAATTAGTTCTACCATATATCTTTTCTCTTCATCTCTCTTCCAACTTCATGAAGAGTGTCCAAATCAAACTCTTTTAGGCTAATAGTCCATGTTTGAACGCACATTTCAACACCTAAGTCAAAAGTAGAATTACATTCCATATCAAATTGCAATTATACGGTCAACTCACTTACACGTACTTTCTACAATCATTTTGACTCAACAGGTTTGACCGTGACATGGTATGGAGAACCGGGGCCAAGCTAATCCCGGTCCATTGTGACAGCTCGAACGGATTCATGGTCACCCTAGGCGCCGTCGAGGAGGCCTACAATCGAGCCGTCGAGTCAAACACCAATGTCAAAGGCCTAGTCCTTTGCAACCCGTCGAACCCTCTAGGAACAACCATTAACAAAGCCACCTTAAAAAGTCTCGTTGAGTTTGTCAACGAGAAGCAAATCCACTTAGTCGCCGACGAGATTTATGTTGCCACCGTCTTCAAGACACCGGAGTTTGTGAGCGTCTCGGAAGTGGTGTCGGAGATGGACAACCACCAATGCAACCGTGACCTAATCCATGTCGTCTATAGCCTCTCCAAGGATCTTGGAGTACCAGGGTTTCGGGTCGGAATAGTGTACTCTTACAACGACAAAGTCGTGGCATGTGCTAGGAAAATGTCGAGTTTTGGGCTCGTGTCCACTCAAACGCAGCGTTTGGTGGCTGCCATGTTGTCAGAGAACGCATTCGTGTCGACTTTCTTGCATGAGAGCAAGAGGAGGCTGAAGAGGAGGCATGAGCACTTCACAAGGGGCGTTGCTAGGGTCGGGATTCGGTGTTTGAGGAGCAATGCCGGGCTATTCGTGTGGATGGACCTTAGGCATTTGCTCAAGGAAACGACGTTGGATGGAGAGCTCGAGCTCTGGCGCCTCATCATACATGACATGAGGATCAACGTCTCCCCTGGCTCATCTTTTCACTGCTCTGAGCCAGGGTGGTTTAGGGTTTGCTTTGCCAACATGGACGATAAGACCATTGAGGTCGCCCTCACGAGGATTCAGTTGTTCATGCAAAAGGTCGGCGCATGCAAGGACAGGGCCAAGGCGGATGAGAAGGTTGTGAGGAACAAGAAGAGGAGTTGGCAAAGGAGCGATTTGAGGCTGAGTTTTGGTGATAACAATGTTGGTGTATCTTCGCCTCACCTTATGTCGCCTCACTCGCCATTAGTGAAGGCAAGAACCTAAGTATGCAAGAATGAGAGAACATGTGCTAACAAGGAAGTTTGTAAAAGTATTGTGAAGATTAGCTCGATTGGTATTCAAGTATGGTGAATAAAGTGGTGTGTAAGTAGAAGTGTTTTCCTTTTTTTGGGGAGTGGGTGATTTGATATGGTGATTAGTAAGAGTATTTTTGCCCCAAAATAGAATTTTGGGGTTAAATAGAAGTGTTTTACCCTTTATGGGATACTACTTTTTCTAGTTTTCTTGAGCCGAAAACATTTTAGTAGAAAGTATAGTGTATGTGTGTGTGTTTGAAAGTGTTTCTTCTTCATAGCAAACGTTTAGTTTTGTTATGAAAGTTGTGAACTTGTAATGTCAATTGACTATGGTTTATGGAATGAATTGTTGCTATGTTTTTTTACAAAACTTTTCTAGTCTTCCTGAGCTGAAAATATTGGGCGAGGCCCAATTAAGGACGATTGGAGTAGGCCCAAAGTTAAAAGTTGGCCCATTGGCCCACAAAGTGTACTTGTTCCAATTCAGAAAACAGCACACTGATTTTTGTCACTATCAATCAATTGTACAATAATTTAATGCAAGGTTCAGATAATTTTAATGGAAGGTTCAGATAAAAAAAAATATTGGGCGAGGCCCAATTAAGGACGATTGCAGTATGCCCAAAATTAAAATTTGGCCCATTGGCCCACAAATGTATAGTACTTGTTCCAATTCAGAAAACAGCACACTGATTTTTGTCACTATATCAATTGTACAATAATTTAATGGGAGGTTCAGATAATTTTAATGGAAGGTTCAGATAAAAAAAAAATATTGTAAGGATTTTTATTTTTTTTAAGTAGGTAAGAATTCGGGATACCAAACAAAATTTGGTAGCCCGAGAGGCCGTTAAACGGCAGTCAAAAATAGCTGGGAGGGTCAAAAAAGAGCCACACATAGCAGATAGAATTTATTAAGGATAGTACAAATTTCAAAAAACAAAAGCAAAAAAAGGTTGGAATCGGGATGAGTTAAGCACTAAAGAAACCTTAGCGCTGCGGACAAAATTTAATGTAAGGAATTTTTTGAATATGTAAGGAATTGAATGTGGATACATCAGACTACATCACCTGAAAATAATAATTATCTAACCGATAAAAAACCACCCCACAGTTTCATTGCAATGATACTTGTATAATTATCGTTTATAATTGTTGTGTGTTCTTATCACGACGGTCCAAGGAATTGATGAGGTGATTAATTTTGACTTACATAGCTAAACTCTAGAATCTGACGTGTCCAAAGCATGCTTTCCAGATAATTAACAGAATGTAGCATGCCATATTCCCGTTTAATTAGTTATCATATAATTAAATATAATCACAATGACAAAGGACAATTATTTTCAATATAAGTTAATCTATTTTTTTACAATTCATATTATATAATTTGGAATTACATGATGGACCTAATTCCAGATCACGCATACTAATGCCAACTTTCATAAGATGAAACTGATAGTTTATTTTGAATGGCAATCCTTTAAAATTCTATGTTTATGAGGTCAGATTTTGTATGCTTCTTGATTATTTAATTATGGTGGTAAAACGTCAATTAGCATACATACGTGTACCACTAAGTTACGTAGTCATACTACTTGGCCACTTTGAACACCTTGCTTAAAAGTTAAAATGTACTTAGATGTGACAATACTCGAATTTGAGCTAGACAAAAAAATTATATTGTGTTCATAAATACAAACAATAGCTAGCTAAATAGATCTATAATTTACTACGCACTTGCTACTTTGCTAGAGGATCCTTAATTATGTCCTCTTTTTTTCTGTTGAGAGAGAACTTAATTGTGCTCAAAAAAAAAAAAAAAAGAGAGAGAGTGAACTTAATTATATTACTTTGTTAATTTGTAATCTTTCTTGTTTTGTAGTCTACCGTATTATTTTAAGGCAATTAAACAAATGAAATGAATCATTGCATTTCTTTCATCAGATTTGATCTGATATTCCATCTCTACTTTAGTATGTACAAGTTGACAATCTTTCGAAAAATGTCACAATAATGCATCGATAAATTTTCGATACAGTTTTTGAGTGAGGACTAAACCGATCGAGGTAAAAATTACATAGACAAGAAGTAAAAAGTAAAAATGACATAGATTAGAAAATAATTGAAGAATGATGCAAACACAAATACCTCCGCACACAGACAAAAAAAACCGAAAATAATTAACTAGCCGCCCATGTTTCCTTAGTGCTCAAACCGACATTTTTTCAATTCTTATAGAATTATGATCATGTTTTCTTATAAAAGATTCAAATGATTTAATTGTAGGGTTTCATAGGTTAAAACGAAGTACATGAATAGTGTGTTATTGAATGAAGACTATACAACTTTTCTAATGAAAATTTGGAATCAACCAAGAAGCTAGCTAGATTCGTGAAATTACCATACATAAAAAGATGAAAAATGGGGCTAGAATAGATACAAGAATAACAACTATAAAACTGTTCCTAGGTACTTACCGTACCATTACAGAAAAACAACATTTTCCATATGGAAAATGTTGTATCACCAAACTGTTATGACACATTTGCAAATCTGTAGGAGACCATTAATGTGTATCGCCAAACTTTCAAGTACAAAAAACTACTACAAATATTTTGGTTGGTATTTAAAAATGAACGTTTTCGATTGAAAATCTTGACCTATTAACAAGCCTAAGTCATATTCGAACGATATTAAGGTTGTGTAAGAGTCTTTATATATCCTTTGAACATGGCTCAAATGGGTTTGTTTGGAAAGTTGGGCTCGACTCATCATAGATGTTAGGGAATTATCGGCTCAACGATAGGAGACGATGCGAAAGAGGTGAACGTTGGCCCGGAAAATAGTTCTAGAAGCATTTAAACCCCATTATAAAATGAGAGAATTTTTAGATTGATATACAAATACAAACGTTAATTCGGATATGGATTTGGGTATTTTAGAAACCGAATCATGCTAATTTAAGGGCGGTGAATACAATTATGGATCTGGATTTAACTAACTTGAGACGACGAATCAAAAGAATGTTGTTTTTAAGACACCAACCGGAATAACTCAAAACTTTGACCCATTGCGATTAATGAAAATGTATAATATGGATTATGCATCTATAGTTAATCATCGGATTCAAATCCAAGCTGGCCAAGGAAACCGACAATCACATGGTGGCACAAGCACACTTGTTCAGTCAACAAGTTTGACGGATTGCTAGCTCATTCTTGAGAGAAAAAAGACTTGTTAGGTACGTGTACGTGCAAATAGTACTTACATTGTTTTCGACCAAATTAAAATACTACTTAGAATTAATTTTGACTAATCTATATGCTTAGAAACGTAACTAATCCATAACATAGGGACAGAGTTGAGTAGGAAAGATGAGGCTTAGCTAAGAGACTGTCGTACTCGTCGTCATCAATCGAAATTTAGCGACTTATTTGTCATCAAGATGCATTAAAGATATATAAGGGAAATAGCATTCAAATTCTCTCTATTTCTTTTTTTGAATTCCAACCACACAACCTAAAATCTACCCTCTTTTTTTCTCAATCCAAGCCAACTTGGCCAAAGGGCAAATCATCGAAAAGCCAACCGACTTTCTTATCCTCCACAAAGATGAACTATCCGATGTTGACAAAATTTGGGGAAAAGTATAACAAAAAAAAGGGGTTTTATTTTATAAAATATGTGATGATCTAAACGAGGCCTTGTTTGAATTGGTAAGAATAATGCATTATTTTTACAAGTCCTTATATTAGTTTGGTCTTAGAGACCTAAACAAAGTTTTTGGGTATCTAGTACGTCAAGCAGATATGCCTCGAAGGATAGTACTCAGACTTCACCGGTTTAATTATAGCTTCCTTATATTTCAACACTACCAAAATTTCTTTATTTCTTCAAAGAAAGATTCTTTACATACATGCCATTCATATTAGAAAGTAGCACCAAATTACTATGGAGCTAGCATTACATATGACATGAGCATCCTTACCCATCCTTTACACACATTATAATAATTTGTTTTTTCAAGGATAGTTTGCACTCACATATTAATTCTATCCAAGAGACATCACAAGCTCAAGAAATGGTACAAGTACCATTAGGGTTTTCCTCATGACTATGAGCATAATAGGTTGGCATTGGTGCATTGTATGAAGTCATAGGAGGATTGTAAGGAGTCATCATGTGATGAGGATGGTAGTAGGTCATGTGAGGATTGTTGTATGCATGCATTTGAGGGTTATAGGCCCTTGCCTTCATCATCTCCCACATCGCCGGATCGTAGTATGGCACGACAACAGGCGCCTTCTTCTCCTCCTTCTTCTTCTCGTCTCCTCCTTCCTTCTTTGCTTCGTCGCCTCCTTCTTTCTTTGCATCTTCCCTCTTTCCTTCTTCACCGCCGCCTTCTTTTTTACCCTCATCTTTCTTTCCTTCCTCCGCCTTGGCCCCCTCTTCCTTCTTCTCGGCTGGCTTCTCTGGCTCCTTTGCGGGCCCCACAGAGATAAGGTCGGTTGTGGGCCAATACTTTCGGAGTTTGGACACCGTGGTGATCGGGTCCACTACTCCGATCACCGTTAGCTTCTTCTCCTTCATGTCCATGGCGATTGAATCGATCCCTACATCATCAACCAATTTAGGGTTTGTTTCCACCATTATGAGCTCAAATGAACATATATCCATAAACACTTTGATCTCAAACTAGTATTTGTCATACACAATGAGTCCAAATGGTCCACATCTTAGTCATGGCTTAATCGATGTGATCAAAAGGCGGTTACTTCATTCTCACTCGCCTAAATGAAACTTGCGGCCCAAAATTAATCGTATGTGTTACACCTCAACAAGAATCATTGATTATAAACAGAAAGGTAGCCAAATGTTTACCAGAAAATTTATTAAAAATAAATATAAATTTTAGGAGTCGTGTGAATAAATGAAACGTGTCAATTTTTTCCGTTGAATTAATAGATTAGGAATGACCCTCGCTCACCTCAATGCCAACCTCTACCATGAAAGTAAGAGATTTTAATTGGCTTTTGACCCCAAAAAAATACTTTTTTATTGGCCCAAATCATTCTTCAATAAATTTGTGTTGTAATTGAAGCTAAAACAAGCAATAAAAAGTACATAGCCAAGATAAATAGATAATAGACATTCCACCTTCAATTCATGTATGTATAGTATAGTATTAATTTTTGTACTTTGGACTAAACTTAAAAAAGTTACCATCGTGAAATTCAATTCCTCTGGTTACTTGAAAACAGAACAATGAAAATTGAAACATCATGAAATAGGAAAGACTTTGAGCTCTGTGACTTGTACCTGAAAGGGCGGAAACTGTCTTCAAAGCCTTCTGCTTTTGCTTGCCATCGTGCAAATCCACCTTCAAAACAATTTTCTGAAATATATACATAAAGTTTCAGACTTTCAGCCACAGAATTAAAGTACCCATATAAAAAAAAATTAAGTAGGTTAAATAATATTTCATTCAAAACCCATATCAAGAAATCAAGTTCTGATGTAGGATCTCAAAAACCCAGAAACAAAAGATGAAAGATTTTGCATCAAAGACACAGTCTTTTAGCTATTTGACCACTAAAGAAACAATCTTTTTTGACACTATACAAAAGAGCTAAAAAATCAAGAGGAAATACTAGAAAAATGTTTGGAAGATTCTGGGAAAAGGGTTGGTTGCAAGAATCAGATTCATGGAAGAGAGGGGAAAAGGAAATTGAATATTCAGAAGAGAATGATACCTTGGCCATGTTTGTTCTAGATCTTGACTCAGTGATGGAGTTTCTGTTTTCTGCAAACAGAGAGGAATGAGAAAGAGGAGATGGAAAAGGTGAATGGAAGAGGAGGATGATAGAGAGAAAAAGAGAGTTTGTTGAGATGAAGAAAAAGAAGAGAGTGAGAAGGAAAATGAAGTAGTAGCATTAATGATAAATAGGGAAAAATTGTGGAGTACAAAAATAAATTAATATTTAGGTTTAGTTGTCAAAAATAGCCTTAGTTTTTATATTTGTGACATAGTATTTCCCTAACCACACACTAGGCTATGATCACTGGTTTGGTTTTAGTTAAATCCAAGATCTTGATAATCTAATGGCCTTGTGACATTATTATTTATGACATGTCGAGATTGATTGTGGTTAATATCATGTGCTTTCGGACATCTAATTAAACGGTTAATGCTATAAGGGTAGTACCTAGAGTTCACCGGTTCGACTCTTATGAGTAGTGTGCTCAACTAAAGAAAAGTGTGATGAGGGTATTTTTTGCAACTTTAAAAGTTTAAACTATTTTCTATAATGTATAATGTCATCATCTATAGACTCATTTGCTAGAGCACCTTGGTTTTGTCATTTGATTGATTTTACAAAGAATATGCTGTTTTTTTTTTTATGAGTATAAAGTTCTTTTTAGTTTTTATCTTTTTTCACCTATATATATATATATATATATTAGTGGTTGTTGACATGTTCTTAGTTTGACGTGAAAAAATAAATTGATCTGACATGGAAAAAATAAATTGATGAGAGGGAAAAAAAAGCATTATAGGGAAAGGAAAAAGAAATAAGAAGATGAACATGAGGGTGAGAATTTGTAGCACATCATAAGAAAGAGACGTTTGAATGCTTAATGGGTCCATGGCAACCGGCCTTCTGGTTTTGTATTTTGTGTTTACGTGTCTGGATTTATTTTCCCCACCTAATTTCATGCACATTTGGTCTAAACCCTATTAAAACTTCATCAAATGACTAGTTTTTATGACGTCGATAGTGTCATTGCATAACCATTAGTTTTTTTTTCCATATAACAATATCCAATGAATTATTTTTTAAAAAAATTTATTTAGAAATATTGCTTCTACCACCTTCATTATTTTTCATTCTAGTGTTTTTTTAAAATTTCTTGACGTTGAATATAAGCGTGACAATGTGTATCAATCGTAATAATAATGGACAAATCATTCCATGCACCACACAATTATTAAAACAAATGCGTCATACAAAATTGTAACCACTCAAACTAGCCACTTAGGACCACCTAAACCTTTTTTCCAAATCGTCTAATTACATCCCTTTCCACTCGCACGTTATTTTTCTCCTTAATAAAAAACTCGTCCTACACATAGTCATTATTTTCTCTCAAACTTCGAATTATTTTCATGCTTGCAATATTTTTTTTCATATTAATAAATTTTATTTAGCAATACTAGGTAGGGATAAGATAAAGCGACAGGCATATATGATTAATATGAACGTGCAGAGTTTCCCTCCTTGCCCACCGTCAGTTTATCCAAGGCTGGAATCCGGTCCGGTAATGGACGGATAGGGCACTTGCATCGCTCGACCCATAAGGTTAGTGTGCTACCCGACTCACCCATCACTTACAAAACACGATCACTACTTAGTACCCACATCCAACATACCTATCGTGTTCGTACTCTAGGATGTGCCGAATTAAATACATGGATGGCGTTTTTTTTACGTATTCCGGCTCGATCTGGCAAGATAGCTCTAAAACTACGGGGTAACATAAAATTCACTACACACGAATTAAACAAGTATCAAGCTAGAATATTATAGAGATTTATTATTCGAAAACATAAACACGACTAAATAAACAAAATGATGAATAATAGAATAATCTACGGTAATATGACTTTTAAATACCGGTGCATATATATATACATATACGTATACTAGACAAGCGAAACGAATCAGGTGAATATACGAGTGTTTACTCACCTATCCACCAAATTTGCCTCTCTTTTACACCTAACACATGTCGTAGCTATGTCGGATTTTAGTCCATATACTTGAACTCGATACTCTATGCTCGAATGGAGCGATATGATGAGTCATGTATACTCCATCTCCCTAATTGAGTATTGACAACGATCCATCTACGTATTCTAGCACTGGGTCGAATGTATTTAGACCCATTCACAAATCTTTTATGCCCATCGTACCTCCCCAACGCTACTTAGATCGAGTTTTCGTCCATATATTCGTGTCTAATGGACCATATTCGTGTATAATTGACATCCGCAATTGCCAATTGAGTACCAGCATGTGTGTAAACAGATGGCTGCTATTGACGTGGACCCACGTCGGATTTACGGGGCCCACAAAAGTTGATTTGAGAGGGGGAATATTAACCGTAGGCTTAGCGCAGGTCTACGCCTATACCGTGGTCTGAAATGTACAGAATTCCTCACATTACGTGTCGCATTTCTGTTGGTTAAGTACGTGAAATTTAGGAAAAAAGTGAATATGGATCTAGATTCGTATCCGACCATCCTTTTTTGGAAAATTTACGTCATGGCCCTGAAATTAAGAATTTTAATGTGATTTCCGAACTTGTAATAAAACTTGATTAGGATGCAACTTGTGATTAGTCATTAGTGCTAGCTGAGCTAACCGGATCAACCAAACCTTTAAAGTCCAAATAAGCAACTCATCTTATTATGCCTATTTGTGGTATATATATTGTAATTATTTGGATCAGTCAACAATACAACTTGTTACATATGATAATGTAAAAGTATACTAGTTGAATGTATTTTTTTATATTGCCATATATAACGCCACACCCAAAAGTCAATAACGTTGATCGATTAAAACACCATATGGGTTTGTACTAAAATTAGGAAAAATAAAACAAGCACAAACCTAACTTTCTTAAATATTTTATGTTCCCTTACGCCGTTATTTGGAATTTTCTTCACTATAATTAGAGTGAATTATGTTGAATTTATCCATTTCTATACGTATGATCTCATAATGATCGAACCTACCTCGACCGGCCAAGCAACTTGCATTGACAAATTTCTCAATTATCAACATTTGGGCATTTATTAAATTTATGAAAATTCTATGCCATAGATTAAAAGGCCTAGTGCACACCATTTGTGGGCTACTTAAAGACGTAGACATGATTGCTAGATAGCGAATTGTTACATATCGTATAGCATATGATCACTTTAATGCATAGCTACAACCATAACAAACAAACAAATATAAGTCACAATAACGGGTCATGAATCATCTTGAGTTTGATTATAATAAAACTTGCTTTTTTCGTCTCTTGTGCTTCAATAATTTTTTTTTATATGAAAAAGGCTCAATAGTCAAAGTATGTATAAGTTATAGGAAGAAAGTTTGCAACCATTAATGTGACGAGGGGTCATTTTTTGTCTCAGGACAATTTAGTGACCTTTTGGATATGGAATTGCCTAAGAAACTAGGGGTAAGGATTTGTGAATATTGAATCATGAATGGTCCATTTTAGAGAAATATCAAATATATAATTGTAGATTATGGACAAATGACTAGATTAGACTCATTAAAATTGAAACGGTCTACTAACCGGCCTATGACTATGGTCTATAAGACATAAATCACTTGTAGAAGCTAGTATAAAGTTTGATGGGAATTTCTCAAGGCTAAAAGCCCCATGTGGTGAACTGATTGGGCTCAATTCATTTTCGGCCCAAAACATTGGGCCTAGGGAACTTGGATCGTGTTTGTATATCCATGTATAAGTTGTTAATATATGAACGTTGAAGTCCAGAATTGGTTCACAGTATCAGAGTTGAATCCATTACTGAAATGGAGAATTAGCATTTCATAGGTTTAAACATCCTTTCGAATGAGAATAAAGAGTCGATCGTGCAACAAATCACGAGGAAGGAGGGAAAGGGTCATAGAAGTTGATCATGATTTGGTTTCTTCGTGACTCGATTCCGTCTTGTATTTTTTGTGTTGTTTTGTCAATCTTTCACGTGTTCTTAGTTGCTAAATTCACTATCCTATCGATCTACAAGGATTTTTATTACCTTAACTCGAGAGAAAGTTAAAGGAGTCGATCTATCATGAACACTATTCTCGTTATGAAAAAAATGTGATGCATCTAAACTCCCGAGAAAAATGAGATAACAAACAATATTTCTAATTATTGATTCGCTCTCCGTTAACGTGTTCATACAACCAAAACTGTGAACTAGTATCTTTAAACTAGGACTGGATCGAGATCTTCATGACGGGAATTTGGTGGTCATGGAAGTGGAGGATTAACAAGGTATTTAGGGACGAGGCTGCCCCGGTTGAGCGGTCGAAGTTTGTTCAAGAGAAGGCGGCAGAATCGGCTCGGGTTTTGGCGCGGATCAACGGGCAGGGGCAAAGAGTTGGCGAGACGGTCATGGTGACGTGGGTGCCGCCGGAAGAGGGCTGGATAAAGATCAACACCGACGGTGCGGTAGAGTGCTTCGGGACGACTCATGTAAGTGGGTCGGGGGCTTTGTGCATAACATTGGGGCTTGTTCGCTTCCAATGGCAGAATTGTGGGGAGTGTATAATGGGTTGAAGTTAGCTTGGGATATGGGTTTTCGTAGTATGTCTCTGGAGTCGGACTCTCAACTTGCTATACACTTCCTCAATTCGGGTGTGCAACAGAGTCATCCGCTTAGTAGCTTAGTCAACAATTATCTAGGCTTCTTTAGTAGGGATTGGTCCATCCAATTCCGTCATGTGTACCGTGAGGCGAACTGCATCGTGGATCGCCGTGCTTCTATTGCTTTTAATTTTCCTATTGGAACTCATGTATTGGGTGTCATGTTTGAGGGGAAAACCGTTTTGCTTCTTGACGATGTAAGGGGTCGGGCTATCCCCCACTTGAGAACTACTTAGCCCTTTTATTTTGAATTAATAAAACGCTCCGTGCGAACCGGAGAGTACCGTCTCTCCTTCGGAAAAAAATATATCTTTAATATAGAGGCCTCAATTTTTTCGTACTATCGCACCCCTAATTACGTTGGATATGTACTTGCTAAGCCCAAAATGACAAAAACTAACATATAATAATCCAAAATTCGTACTACTAAAAGTGTGCATTTCTAAATTAACCAATTATATTCGGATCCAACGAAACCGGATCTCCCCCGACAAAAAAATCTACGCCATCCTCGTAAAGGCCTAGATATTTTGTACCAGGCTAAACGACAAATGTACAAAAAACACAAGAAAATCACCTCCGTGTCATCCAACGCCGTACCGTGCCAGCCTGGCGCTCACACACGTGTCACTCGCACGTGCCACGCCCATTCGCCCACCACCCCCTCCTCTGCCCCCTTCCTTCCAAATTCCAAACTCTGCAATTTAAGCAATTTCCTTTTTCATTTCTCCGTCTCCCTCAACCGTTGAACAGCTCAACAAACCCTAAAAAATCTCCCTTTCTCTCAATCCCCTCCCACCCCAAAAAGCTCCAATCTTTCCTCCTCATCTCCTCAATTCCTTTCATTTCTCAAGATCTCAAACCACGAATTGCTCAAATTTGTTCAAATCTCGCCGAATTGAACCCCTTCTGGCTCAATTAGTTCCAACCTAGGGTTTTAATGGACCAACAGGACGACGAACCTGCAAATCTCTCCCTCCAGATCGTGAATCCGTCACGATCGGCGGTCAATTCAGCCAAGCTCTATTCTATGTCCGGATCAACGCCGTCGGAATCTCTCG
Source organism: Polygonum maritimum (assembly GCA_963924305.1). NCBI lineage: Eukaryota > Viridiplantae > Streptophyta > Magnoliopsida > Caryophyllales > Polygonaceae > Polygonum > Polygonum maritimum. Next base: position 44,275,471 of record OZ002731.1, on the reverse strand, counting down.
AAGTACGTCTCTTCTACGTCCGGATCTCGCCATGCGCAGCCGACGTCGTGCCTGAGAGTCTCACTCTCAAATTCGTCCGTCGCGAGATCGGAGTCTCGCTCGAGATCAACGGCTCCCGTGTTCCTTCCTCGGTTCCGGCGGAGTCCGTTCTCCGGCGAGACCGGGTAGATAGGGAGGCGGCGGAGGTGACCTACGTGAGCACCGATAATGTTAGGGTTTCTGGGGGTTGTGTGGAGTTCGAGGCCTACGATGGGGGGAATATGGTTCTGTGTGGATCTATGGAGAGATTGGAATCGGATTGGGGTTTTAATGGGAAAGTTTCGGGCTTGTTGGAGAATAAGGCTGGTTGGAGCTTGGATTGTTATATGGCGGCTTCGGTCGGGTCGTCGGCATTCTTTCAGCCGAAATTGGCTGTTACGTCGCCGTCGATGGAGGTTTATATAGCTGGGTGTTGCTCTGGGGTGCCGGTGATCTTGACGAGGACGATTAGTATGAGTCCGAGGAGGAGACAGTCGAAGCTTAGCACTTTGGATGCTATTCCTGAGGAGGAGGAAGTTGGGAAGCAGAAGAGGATTGAGAATGAGTTTCTGAGACAGAGGAAATTGCAGGTATTGGATTGTTGGTTTTGATTGATGTCGTCGCTAATTTTCGGTGTTGATTGGGTTTTGGCTTATGATTGTGCGTGAAAACGCTTGCTGAAATGGTCCAAGATTGGAACTTTATTGCATATTTCTGAAACCTTGAGGATAGGGAAGCTTAATCTTGGAGCTTTAATCATTCCTGATAAAAGAGGATTTCTTGTTGCATAATGAGTTCTGCCATTAGGACTCTTTATTTGCCTGGTGATAACCCAAGTGGCTATATGTAAGGCAAAATGTGTGATTGATTCAACCATGATGTTATCCATTTCACTGTTAATGAGGTTATTGGCTTATGGTTGTACACTGAAACTCTTTTGCTGAAATGAAAATTTATGATGAGGGAAAATTTTGCATTTTTACTCATGAGAGTTTGTGATCTGTGGAAATATTTCTGAGAATGAGAATCAGAAAGATGTGGCCTTAAGATTTAGAGTGCTTAATCTTACTTTTACATCCGGTTTAGGCATTAAAAATGTGAATTGACGTTTTCAAACATCCCTGATAAAAAGAGGATTGCTTGTTTAGTGCATGATGAATGCTGTCATTGATGCAACTATTAATCTTACTGCACCTGAACCCATATGATAAATTGTCTTATTTTTGTTGTGCATATTGATAAAATTAGCATCTTGCAGAAGACAGCCTAGTGATAGTTCCATATAGTTCTCTGTTCATTCTTCCCTTTAGAATCATAAATACACTTTGGCAAGATTTCAAAACTCAATTCAGTGTTGTATCTTGTTTTATTCATCTGTAAATCTTTTTGGATGAATTGACAAAGTTTTGCCATTTTGTGCACAGCTTGCCAATGGAAGTGCAGATGGGTACGAACCGGAGGCGAAGTTCGGTCAAAGCTTGTACTCAGAAGAGATGTACCCTGGTGAGGACGGCGAACTTACATGGTTCAACGCTGGAGTAAGAGTTGGCGTGGGAATTGGCCTTGGAATGTGCCTCGGGGTTGGAATTGGCGTTGGACTAATGATGCGTTCTTATCAAGCAACAACAAGAAACTTCAGACGAAGATTTCTCTGATAACAAACTGCGCAGGCGCCATCTTAACCGAAGAGGATTGATTAAAGGGGGTAAAACACTGTTTTACGGAGCATGAAGCTGCTAATACTTGGAACACACAGGTTAATTGCATTTTCATACCTCTTAAAAGTTAGGAGTTTTGAGCTGGCACTGCACATATTTTGTGTTTTGTGTTGTAGAGGCTTGGAGATTTTGGTGGATAGAGGTATGTGAGTGAGATGTTTGTTTGTATTTTTGTATATTCGCGAGTTCAGGTTGAAAAAGTATAGCATAATTTCAATAACTTGTTGCCATGTTAGCTTGTGTTGAATAAGGTTTGCTATATATAACAAGTCTAGTTGTATGCTATCTATAGTACATGTAATAATAATGCCTTGATTGCCTTCTGTTCATCACTTTGAGTTGTGAAGCTTGATTTTGATTAAGGACAAGCTGGATCAGGATCAGGCTCGGACAAGTGGACCCTAGATACGAAAAGGGTCAGTCCATAGACCGATGATCTAGTCTTGTCGTGGTCTACTTCGGTCTTGGACCACACTCTAACGCCTGAACCCCTAAAGTTGAGAATTGTGGACCAAACCGTGAACTCATGTAATGTACCGTGGACGTACACGATCGTAATTTTCTGATTCGGGTTTACATCTTGCACCATACTAGCCTTCATACCATGTGAAACTGTTTGGCAAAAGTTAGTTGAACCAAATCCCATGTGAGACTGTTTGTCAAAAGTTCTTTTAAAATATCTTGACATTTTGGTTTAGCCAAGAACCCCATATACATGGCTTACTCAGCACCATTGATCACACTAGAACATTCTGGTTACAGCCATTCTTTTTGCTTCATCATAGAGGAGGCCCCTCATTTAGCACTTACCATCGGTTCAAAACCGAACCGAACCGAAAAAGTCAAATCAAAACCGTAATTCGGGAATTATCGGTTCGGTTTTGGTTTTTTCAGTTTTTCGATAAATATTATGTTTTTTTTTTGAAAAATTGAACCGAACCCAAAAATAACCGAACCAAAATCCTAAAGTTTATTGAACTAAGAACCAAACCGAACTCCATCGATTTCAGTACGGTTTAGTCAATTTTTTCGATTCCGACCGAACCGTGCTCAGCCCTCTCCCATTTCAAAACCCACTTCAAATTCCTCACAAATTCTTTCTTTCTCCTTTTCATCCTACCCTACAAAAAAAATGAATTTGTGTAACGTGCTTTTGCCTTGTATAAACTTGGAAATATATACACATCAAGAATTGGGCCTTTGAAAGCTACCGAATCAACTACACAATCACACTCAACAAGTTGGACCGTCCATGTCCACACATCCACAAGCACTTGGTCAATTTTAACCCACAGAAATAACTTGTGGTCACGTTCAATCTTTGAAAATTCAGACTTATCATATTTCCCTTTTTGGGTTGGTTGAGGTAAAATTCGCATTTACATCACCCCAAATGGCAAGTTCTCTATTTTCCCCGTATAAATAAAATAAAATAAAAATGGAGGGAATTTTGAAAAAAAAAAAGGAAAAACAAAAGCTCGTGGGCTGGATTGATCTTGACCCTTCTACCCCGCACAGATCACGACACGTGTACATGGAAATTACCAGAAAGCCCTCGGTTTACTTTCAAGTCGGTTATCAGGCTCTATAAACAACTACGCCTTCCAGAAGCCAACAGAAAAAAGAGAAGAAGCGAGAAGAAGCTCTAATCGAGGTCTAACCATGGTGTCTATGAATCTGAACCCTAGCCAAGCTCAAGGCTTCTACTTGGATCCGTCGGGGATGCCTCTAGGTGTGCGCCTTCCCGGCCTCACTCACATGCCTTCTCAATCGGAGATTCCGCCGAGTTCTTTGGCAACGATGGCGGAAGATCCGAGCAAGAAGGTCAGGAAGCCTTACACCATTACCAAGTCGAGAGAGAGCTGGACTGAGCAGGAGCATGACAAGTTCCTCGAAGCTATTCAATTGTGAGGCCTTTCGCTCTTCTAATTTCTCGTTTAATTTGGTGTTTGGTTCGGTTTTAGGTCTAGTTAATTGTAAAACTGGAAATTGTCTTCGGAAATCTCGATTGGTTTGGGGTTTGAGTGTTATTGTCCACGAGTTGCTAGGTTTCGTGTGTTTGCTGTTGGATTTTGGGGAATTGTATGTGCAATGCTGTTTGTCCTGCAATTTTTGTGAGTTTGTACTTGTAGATTCATGAATTGGCTATATTTGGTGTTGAATGTTGCTATTACTGCTTCTTTTCTTTGGATTCTTGTGAGTTTGTACTTGTGATTAATTTCCTGTTCATTAATCAATTGTTTACTAGATAGAGTATGTATGTTGGATTCAGTGCTGAATGTATTGGGAGATTTTAATTTTATATGATATACGGTATATGCATCTTGAAGTATGTTAAAGCACACGTTAACCACTGATTCGTATGTCTTTAAGACTGGTTTCGTTAATGAATGGGATGCTGAAGGGAAATCAGAAAATGAAGTCTTGAAACGTTTGATTGGTCTGCACTAGAAAATGCTGAATCCAAATTAGCATGTTATATTTACAGGACTTCTCAGCCTGTTTTCTTGCATAAGTTTTCCATTGGTGAGCTTCATTCTAATTCCTGGCATCAATATGTTATGTTGCAGATTTGATCGTGATTGGAAGAAAATAGAAGCATTTGTTGGGTCGAAAACAGTTATCCAGGTGAGTTGTGGATTCTACTCTTATTTAGCTCATACAACATAGAACATTTTGCTGTCGAATTTTTTCTAGTGCATCCTCCAATCTTGTACTACAAGCTATTCTCAGGCAAAAAAATTAACTTATTTTGTGTGTATTTTCAGATCCGTAGTCATGCGCAGAAGTACTTCATGAAGGTTCAGAAGAACGGTTCCAATGAACGAGTACCACCTCCTCGTCCAAAGAGAAAAGCATCTCACCCATACCCACAAAAGGCTGCAAAGATTGGTAATTCTCATCACTTATCTATTGCTTCATGGAATTCCTTGGCAAAAGTTTTCTATCTTGTTTTCCCTTCATGAGCATTTTCAAACTGAATTTTTGTTCTCCGCAGCTTCTACTGCTCCACAGCCCGTGGCAACGTATCAAGTTCCATCTACTGTCTGTGAGCCTGGATATCCATATTGCTCAGAATCATCATCTGTCGTAACCAATCAGCCTACAAGTACTCTTATTCCTAATCCTACCTGGAACTACAACGAGGGTAAAACATTTTTTCCCCATAATTTTGTGTTGATATATCAGAGATGATATCTAATGCTGACTTTTAGTATTGCTAATTTGCTAGCAGAAGCTGTGATGTTAGGCACACAGACAGCCTTGCCACCGGGTTGCTGTAGCAGTGGCAGCGAGAGTGCACCGAGTTCTTGGCCAGCTGAGGGAGCTTCTGATATGAATCCAGCAAATCCTACAAAAGGTAGCGTTCCAACATTTTCTTGATATCAAGGTTGTAGATTTATGGGCTCGATTCATCTTTACTTGCTTTTTTATTTACTTACTTAAATTGTGATTTTATGGATGGTACCTTGAATAGAGAGGACCAATGTGATGATGATAAGTAGTTGTCTCTGGTTTATGGAGTTCATTGCTTAAATGCTATTTCATTTGTTGCAGTTATGTTTTTTTAAGTTTTCGCTGAACATTGATATTACTATGTTAAAATTCGTCTTATGATATGCGATACATGTGCTTATCTGCTGTACCCATGATCCTTGGTCTGACAAGATATACTTTTGTTACAGTGATGCCCGATTTTGCTCAAGTATACAGCTTCCTTGGCAGTGTATTCGACCCCGATGCATGTGGCCAATTGGAAAAGCTGAAAATGATGGATCCAATAGATGTTCGAACTGTATGTTTCCTGTGGTCTCTGGCTCGGCTCTTGATTTCAGTTCTCAAGTTGTGGAATATATCTGAAGCTTGAATTGCTCTTCTTTGTCACAGGTGGTGTTGTTGATGAGGAATTTGTCAGCCAATCTGACAAATCCCGAGTTTGAAGAGTTCGTAAGTAGTCTTAACTGAAGTTTTGTTCTTAATGACCCATCCAACATGTTATCTAATCATTGATTGCACTAAAATCTTGGATGCAGAGAAAACTAGTTTCATCCAATGGCGTGGAATCAGGACGGATCAGATCCTACAGCCCGATGATCCCAGCCATCTAGACCCTCCACTTTTTCGAGTTGTGAGTTGCTTTCTCTTGCAATACATGGAAGCCAAAACGGAAGTACCCGCCTTCTGTGAATACACATCTTGTTGAATGTCATATGTAAGCATATATAGAAATATAGATATAGTCATATACCAGATACATGTAATGAACTTGGGTTTTGAGATCCCTGTTCTGTTTCCTCTGTGCATTCTTCTGTCCTGAGGACGAAGGGACATGTATGTAAAGTTGGTAATACTAGTCTTAGGAGCCAGTCTGTGATTGAGAGTTTGTTAGTTGTGTTTTCTGCTTGTTTGGGTTGAAAATTTGATTGTAATGAAACTTAGGGCTTCTGCAACTTAACTTGTCTCTGTTGGTAATGAAGGTATACAGTTACTAAGATGGCTAACTGGTTCAATGTCTTTATTAATCCTGAAAATATGTCTTAATCTCACGTTAGATCGAATCTAATTATAGATACAAAATCTCTCAGTAATGTGATGGTTCCATGATTCCCGAAGCAACCTTTCACTTGTGAGTGTGGCAGAAGAAGCTGACATTTCCAGACTCTCTTTCTGTAGGATGGAATCAAATATGGAGATTTGTGCGTAGAAATATGTCCAAAAATGAAATGCTAATTAAGTTGATAAATTTTAAAAACAAAAAACAAGGGAAATGAGAAGAAAAATTATGTCTGAGCCCGGGTTCAAACCGGGGACCTCTATTGTGTGAGACTAGCGTGATAACCGACTACACCACCCAGACGTGGTGAAAATTTGTCAGCTTGTTATTTCATGTACACATTAATCTTCAAATTGGACTAGTACACATTGATTGGCAAACACAGAGAATTGGACCAATATTTACATTAATAGGTTACTATTTTTGCATTTTCACAATTTTAAAAAGTACTAACTTACTGATTTTGACAACTCTCAAGACCAATTAATGACAAGATTATCATAAACGATTGAGACTGTTAATATAGGTGATTTTTGAGACCAAAAATGAAAAGACTACTAGAGGAAATTATGAAGATATTAATTACTGTATTTTTTTCATCTAATGCTAAGATTATATTAGGTGACTAATCCAAACACAAAGTTATGCCTCCATGAGTGCTTGTATTTAAAACTTCTCCAACCTTTACATTAACCATGAAAACACCATCTTAATTAGTTTAATCTCATATCATTTGCCTAGCTATAAAGATAACACCTATGAAAGTTCTGAGTACCAACAATGCACCACTAGTCCACTAGCCAACTTATGACTTGTTTAGTTATCGTAACTTTTCTTTATATTCCATGAAGAAATAGTGTTTCTTTGAAAATTTATAAAAATTGAACTAGATACATTTAGATGCTTCAAGTTTTAACCGTTTAATTAGATGTCTGCATATTTAATTTTAGATCAACATAAAGAGATGAGCTTTAGAAAGCTACACTTTAGAAAATAACACTTGTTTAATTTTAATATTGTTGCTAATATCAAATCACAAATTGGGCATCTAATGATAAAGTGGGAAATTTTTGGAAAGCTAGAAATCAAGTAAAGTGACTTGATTAGGACAAATCAACTAATTAAATGGATGCTTTAGCTTTCACTTTCCAACGACACAATAGCACGTACATTATCTTTCGAATGTTTATTTATGCATACTTAATGACATTGCAAACCATAGAACACCAATGATAAGGCTAGGAAGAATAAGATCTATCTCAACTACAATTAGTATATGAGTCGCTTAACTTGTTTATTTTACAAACATTTTATTTATTATGACTTAATTCTTCGAATATCTTATTTTTCGATTTTGAGTCTGTTTAGATCGCCGAGATAATAAGATCATATTATTAGCATATATTTTGCTTATACATTCGACGTGGATGGGACAATACTATCATCACGTACTACTTATTGATCTAGTGACTAAAAAGCAGGCCCGTCCAATGGGGGCACCACAATTTGTTCTCATGCTGACAACTTTTCGCTCTGACAACTTTCTAACGTTTCACCGTTCTCCGCTCGCCGCCTCCCTAGTTCCCCCGTCCCCGAGGAGGTTCCGGCGACCGCCCGTCGCCTCATCTCCCGTCCCGCTCTGCCCGGATCCCTCCTCTGGATCCGCCGCTTCGCCCCGCCCGGATCCACCCCAGATCCGGTGTTCTGCGCTCGGCGTTTCCTCAGCGTCTTCTCGTCGCCCGGTCGGACCTCAACCGCCCGTTGGTCGCGCCGCGCTCGGTGCTATCCCTTCGAGCCGCGCAGGGGGCCATCTGTCCGCCCCTCCACGGCGGACCGCGGCGTTCTCCCTTCAACCGTGGTCGGCCCATAGCCCTCGCCCGGGCTTCCCCGCTGCTGTTGCTGCTGCTAGAGCCGCATCCCCGCCCGACGCCATCCGCTTCGGCGACGGCCTCTCTCCGTCTCGGAGTTCGTCGGTGGTGTACGAACCCTAGGTCGGCCTGTGCGTCCGGCCGCCGATCCCTTACGGCGTCCAGTGACGACTGCGATTCCGCCCTGCCGGCGGCGGTTTCCGGTTACCGGGCTCCGGCCTCCCCTCTCCCTTTCGGTACCCCTTACCCTTTTCCATCGTTTTTGTGCGGCTGTTGGCTCTCCGTTAGTGGCTGATTTTTGGTTTTCCTGATTAATTTGCTGGTGTTAGCTGTAGGCGTTTTAGTTAGTGTTTGGTTTTGGTGGTTTTTGTTAATTTGATTAATTTGCTGCTATTTGATTAATTTGGTTTTGGTTTTGGTTTTGGTTTTGGTGTAGGCGTTTTGGGTGTTTTGTTCTTTTGCTGTTTTGAATTTTGTTATTGTTTTGCTCATTGACTGCTGTGGGTGATTGTTTTGTTGTTCTTCCTTCCGTTCGGTCACTTGTTTTCGGTGTGGGTTTGTCTTGCTTGGGGGTAGGGTGGTGTGGCCTTGTGTGGTTGTGGCTCTGTGTTTCTTCTTTGGTTTGTCTTTCCTTTTTGCAGGTTTCTGCAGGTTATCTTAGCGTCTCGCAGGCCGTCTTGTTGAGGGGGCTCAGGGCTAGTATGGCTCAACCTCAGAGGAGTGGTGTGTTCAGCAGTGATGTGAGGATAGGTTCTTGGAATGTGGGAACCCTTACAGGAAAATCTATTGAGTTGGTGAAGATTCTGCAAGGGCGCAGAGTTTCGATTGCTTGTCTGCAGGAGACTAAGTGGAAAGGTAGGAAGGCGAGGGAGATCGATGGGTGGAAGTTGTTGTACTCAGGAGGTGATTGTAGTAAAAATGGGGTTGGGATTGTAGTCGCCAGAAATTTGAGGGATCAAGTAGTGCATGTGGAGCGCACTAGTGATCGTTTGATGTTGATAAAGATTGTTTTAGGGGAGAAGGTTCTGAATGTTATCAGTGCATATGCGCCCCATGGGGGTCTGAGTTCGGAAGAAAAGAGAAGGTTCTGGGAGGACTTGGATGGTTTGATGAGGAGTATCCCAAGTACAGAGCAGCTAGTTGTGGGTGGAGATTTTAACGGTCACATTGGTAAGGCGAAGGACGGGTTTGAGGAAGTGCATGGAGGCTTCGGGTTTGGAGTTAGAAATGAAGGTGGTCGAGCCTTGTTGGAGTTCGCAGATGCGTTCGGTTGCATAGTGGTAAACTCGTGGTTCAGGAAGAGGGATGATCAGTTGGTAACGTTTCAGAGCGCTTCGAGTAAGACGCAGATTGACTTCTTTGTGGTTAGAAGGGCGGATAGAGGAGGTTGCAGAGATTGCAAGGTGATCCCGTATGAAGGTCTGGCGACGCAACATAAGTTGTTAGTTTTGGACTTCAGATGTCAGGGCAAGCAGAGAAAGGTGTTTAGTAGACCTCAACCGAGAATCAGATGGTGGCGCCTATCGGAAGCAAATGCCCAAAATCTGAAAGATAAGATCGTCGAGGAAGCAGACGCAAAAGGGGCGTGGAATGTCAGGAGGGATGCAAGCGAGATGTGGGGGAAGATGGCAGAGTGTATTCGCAGAGCAGCTTGTGGTGTGTTCGGCTTGTCGAGAGGAGGATCTGGGCACAGGAGGTCAGTTGCTTGGTGGGACGAAGAGGTGCAGGCAAAAGTGAGGAGCAAGCAGCTTGCTTTCAGAGCTTGGGTGAGGAGCAGTGACCAGGACAGAGAGGTGAGGGTTGCAGACTATAGGGCAGCTAAGAAGGAAGCGAAGAAGGCAGTGGCGACTGCAAAGGAGAAAGCGTTTGAAAGTCTGTACAAAGCACTCGATGAGAAGGGAGGTGAGAGAGTTTTGTATAGGCTTGCAAGGGAAAGGGATAGGAGGTGTTCGGACTTGGACAGAGTTCGATGTATCAAGGACGAGAATGGGAAGGTTTTAGTGGACGACTTAGAAATCAAGCAACGGTGGGAGAGGTATTTTTCCGGGCTTCTAAATGAGGGTTGTGAGTCGGTGGGGAGCCTTCGAGGTTTAGAGAGTCAGGTTAGTCGTGTTTTCTGCACGCATTTTTCTAGCGCAAAGATCAGCTCAGTGATCCGCAGAATGGGCAGTAAAAGAGCAGTGGGACCGGATGAGATCCCAGTTGAGGTTTGGAGGTGTTTGGGCGTCAGGGGCTTAGAGTGGCTTGCGACACTCTTCAACGTTATCTTTAGGACGGCTAAGATGCCATAGGAGTGGAGATTGAGTAAGTTAATCCCTTTGTACAAGAACAAAGGGGATATTCAGCAGTGTAGCAACTATCGAGGTATAAAACTCTTAAGTCATACAATGAAGGTGTGAGAGAAGGTAATTGAGATGAGATTGAGGAGTATAGTGCAGGTGTCAGAGAATCAGTTTGGTTTTATGCCAGGGTGGTCGTCGATAGAGGCCATTCACCTGTTGCGTAGGTTGACAGAGGCGCATAGGGAAAGGAGGAAGAGTCTGCATATGGTATTTGTAGATCTGGAGAAGGCCTACGACAAGGTCCCTAGAGAGCTGATCTGGGAATGTCTGGAAACTAAAGAGGTGCCAGATACGATTATCAGAGTCATTCGGGACATGTATGCTGGGTCGAGGACGAGTGTTTGCACGCAAGGAGGGGATATAGAGTATTTCAGGGTGAGTATGGGTCTTCATCAGGGATCAGCCTTGAGCCCTTTTCTGTTTACGCTCGTGATGGACGTGCTGACTAAGGATATCCAAGGAGAGGTTCCGAAGTGTATGCTATTTGCGGATGACATCGTCTTAGTGGAGGATGCTAGAGCGGAAGTAAATAACAAGCTGGAAGTATGGAGGGAGAGACTGGAATCTAAGGGATTCAGGCTTAGCAGGACTAAGACAGAGTACGTTGAGTTCAGTTTCGGGCAAGAAGACGACTCTAGGAGTGAGGTGCAGCTGGGGGATGAGATCATTGCAAAGAGGGATAACTTCAGGTATCTGGGTTCAGTTTTGCAAAGCGATGGCTGTATTGATGAGGATGTGCGATCCTGTATTCAAAGGGGTTGGCAGAAGTGGAGGGCAGCGTCGGGAGTCCTCTGCGATAGGAAGGTTCCGTTGAAGCTTAAGGGAAAGTTTTACAGATCGGTGATAAAGCCAGCGATCCTCTATGGTGCTGAATGTTGGCCGACGACGAAGGCGCAAGAACAGAAGCTGGCTGTCGCCGAGATGAGAATGCTCAGATGGATGTGTGGCCACTCAAGGATGGACAAGATTAAGAATGAAGAGATCAGAAGTAAGTTGGGAGTGGCTAACATAGGAGACAAACTTCGGGAAACGAGACTTCGTTGGTTTGGTCACGTCCAGAGAAGAAGCCCAGATGCGACAGTTAGGAGGTGTGAACGTTTGGAGTTAGGGGCTTACCGGAGGGGTAGAGGTCGTCCGAAGAAGCGCTGGATGGACAACATTAAGCAAGATATTAACCTGCTGGGAATCTCAGTGGAGCTGGTTCAGTGCAGAGAGAGCTGGAGGGACAAGATCAAGGTGGTGGATAGCCTGTAGCCGGGTTGGTGGAGCAGACTTTTTGTAAGCGGGAGGTTAAAGCCAAGGTGTTAGTTTTTTTTGCTAATTTCCTTGCCCTAAGTTTGCTTTAGCTTTAGCTTTTACTTAGAGTGTAGGTGTATAGTTTTTCTTTGTGGGCGCTGTTTTGGTTGATGTGCTTTTCTTGGGCTATTTCGGGCGTATTCCATCCAGGTTTGGAATACCCCCATCCTGACCCCCCAGATCCCGCTCATGTGGGACCACCTGGGTAAATGTTGTTGTTGTTGTTGTTGTTGTTACTACTAGTGAGATTAAAGTCTAATTAGTTCAGATGGCAAGGGATCCCTTCCAACATAACACGGAACAGGGCTCCCGTTTATATCAGATTTTTTTTTTGCATAAACACAAATCAAATTGAATCAATATATACTTCTAAACCTGAAGCGTTAAAGAGCAGTTTTGTCAATTAGTTTTTTCTAAACCATATACCCTAGTTTTAATAATCGATTCTTATACTAGGTTCACACGTTGATGCTATCTCTCACACTCGATCCATATATATGCATGCAAATGTGTAGTGACCTGTCATATTTCAATAGGGTTGGTTTTGTAATTCTTGTAAATGCATGACCTGAATGTCTTGCTACAACACTCTCGTTCCATTTATCAAAATATTGTTGCAGCAACAATTTATATTATAGCACTTCCGTTCCATTTATCAAAATATTGTTGCAGCAACAATATATATTGTAATAAAATGAAAGATTTAATTAGTCTTTATATATATATTATATAATTCATGTAAATGCATGACCTGAATGTCTTACTATAACACTTGTTCCTTTCAAACTTCCATCATTGAACAAAACAATTATCTAGAATTACATCATTCATGTCACTAAAACTAACCAATTAACCGATTCAAAGTGTTACAACTTTCACAATACTTATCGGATTCAAATAAATTATGTATTTAATTTGTAATAGATATCCTTCGTAAATTAATATCTTTTGAATTTCATTTGAAAAGCTTCCGGGCAAGGCCCGGAGTCATAACTAGTTTCTTTACTAATTTAATATGCCAATTTTTTTTTGTTGAAATTTAATATGCCAATATTAACAAAACTAAATTATTGTATTTGAACTTTCACTAACTAAATATTTAACAAGTTTACTAATCATATTATCGATCAAAATTTAGTAAAGAATAATTATTTTCGCACAGGGCCCCCAAAAATCATTAGACGATCATGCTAAGTTGCAACATTTTTCCTTAAAGCCAAAACCGCAGAGAAGATTAAACTAGCCGGACTCTATTATTTTATTTTTTTCGTTTGTAATTTAGCCACCTAACACTATTTGAGGTCAACGTCGATATTCTTCTATGGTCCATAATTTTGCCCTAATTATCTACATATATATCACTATTCATCCCGTGACTAGTTTTAATGCTAGTTTGTTAGAACAGAAGTCTAAATAACAGAAATAAATACTACTCCGTCCGGTCAAAATACATGACCTTTTCAACATTTTACGTATATTAAGAAATTTTCATATTACCTAAACTACCCTTGTACCATAATAATAATCCCAACTAAAAGTCATGCATGCTTTTTATCAAAAAGAAAAAGCATGTTTGTAGAGGCAATCATGAGGAGCATATGCGGAAAGAAGAGGGAAAAATATGAAATGATCATGTATTTTGAAATAACCTAAAGTGTCTAAAAGGCCACCGTAGGCATTTAATTAGACCGTGTATTAACTAACATGATTATAGTGGGAGATGTAAACACAATCACATCAAGTCGTTTTAATACACCAATCAGACGCTCCTATAATTGTTGCAAATTCTGTCTAGTTCTATTTTATTCCACTTACTTCCTTATCAATGTAATTCATGACTCATGTCCTTGGGAAATTTGGTTTCCACGAAAAATTCATTTCATGGACTAAAGAGTGTATTGAAACAGTGTCCTTCTCAGTCCTTGTTAACAATGGCCCAACGGAACAATTTAAACCCCACAAAGGTCTGCGACAGGGTGACCCCCTTTCACCATATTTGTTTATACTGCCAGCTGAAGTGCTGGCCAGGCAACTTCAGCGTGCTAATATGGACCCAAAGAGTGGTATTGGAATTCAGATCACGAGGGGAGGTACCAAAATCCCTTTCCTTGCTTATGCAGATGATATTATCATCTTTGCGAAGGCAAACAATCATGCATGCCAGAATGTTAAAAGCATTATTGAGGATTATTGTCAAGCCTCTGGCCAAAAAGTCAATCTCCATAAATCAGCATTTCAAGCTACAAAAAACACAAGCAATGCGACTAAAAATCAGATTAAACAAACTCTCCATATTTCAAATACTACAGCTCTAGATAAATACCTAGGGTGTCCCCTCATTAACGAAAGAGTCACCAAAAACACATTCAATGCATATACAACAAGAACAAGGGATCAACTGACAAAATGGAAGGCTAACACACTTTCCCAAGAAGGCAGGACAACACTGATTAAGGCTAATCTCTCTACACAATCAAATTATTTAATGCAAATATTCTACCTAACCAAAGCCACCCATGATGAACTTGACAAGATCAACCGTAACTTCTTCTGGAATAAGGCCAGCGGGTACAAACCGTTAATAAGCTGGAATTCTATATGCAGGCCTACTCACCATGGGGGGCTTGGTATCGCTAAAGCAGAAGAAATGAACCAAGCACTACAAATGAAACTTCTTTGGAAACTAATTGCAGAACCGGGAAATCTGTGGGTCAAAATCGTTAATGAAAAATATCTAAAAACCAAAAACCTTTGGAACTATAACAAGCAACAAAACACTTCATGGCAGTGGTCCAAACTCATGAGCCTCAAGGATCTTTTCCTTTCAGGGTTATCATGGCAAGTTGGAGATGGGAAAACCATCCGTTTCTGGAAAGATTGTTGGGTTCCTAATTTAAAAATCACACCAAAAGTGGAGGCTCGTAATGTAATCAATGAGGAAGAACTCGTGTGTTCATACATACGGGCTGACAAAACCTGGGATCTTCATAAACTAAGACATGTCCTGAACCTTGACGATGCTAATGTGATAGCAAAGATTATCTTACCAGTCAACAATTTAACAGACCGACTGTACTGGAAAGCAAGCAAGAATGGATGGTACTCTACCAATGGCACAATGAAGTGGATTCAAGACAACAAAACAAGTCCTAGAGTTGACCTCAAATGGATATGGAAGCTAAACATCTCACCGAAGCAAAAAAACTTTATCTGGAAAGTCTGTCGTAATGGACTGCCAACTAAATCCAGATTAGCTGCGAACCATATAGCGGTGCCGCAAGGATGTGGATTCTGCAATTCACAGAATGAAGATGCATATCACCTTTTTATTGAATGCAATCATGCTCGACAGGCCTTAATTGCGCTTAATCCCGCAATTAGTCAGGTATTGGGACAACTAAATGCACACAATCGTTACCCACTAGACTTTATTAGCGAGTTGCGAACTAGACTCACTACAACCCAAATTGAATCCATGTTCACTCTTTGGTGGTGTACATGGTTTATTAGGAACAAAAATATTTTTAATGGGAATGGCCAACCCCAAATAAATCCTATAGAAACAACTGAATTTGCGTTCAAACAAATAGCTGACTGGAAGAGAGCCATGCTTTCAAAAAAAACAGACATAGATGATAAATATGAAGGCTCAAAGAATATAAACCAAACCAACAAAAGAAGGAATGTCAGATAGACTAAACCTCCCGATAATTTTTTTAAACTTAACTTTGATGGTGTCGTTAATTCTTTTGGTATTGCCTCTTATGGTTTTGTTATCAGGAACTCTTCAGGCGGCATTGTTTCTTGTGATGGTGGTTTTCTCGGACGGCGTTCCGTGGTGTTTTCTGAAGCGTTTGCGCTTCGGCAGGGGATTCTTGAAGCCATCCGGTGTGGCGTTCCCCGTCTGGTGATTGAGGGCGACAACCTGCAGGTGGTTAATGCAGTGTTGGGCGATTGGAGTTGTCCGTGGGAGGTGGAGCTCATTCGGGCAGACGTCCAACTTTTGCTTGGGAAGTTCCAGAGTTGGGGTATCCGGCATGTTTTCAGAGAAGCCAACTCGGTTGCAGACCACATCGCTGCAACGTTTTGTCATGTGACGACCTGCACGCTCAGTTCCGATCCGGTCCTTAGGGACCTCATCCTGTTGGATGCTATAGGATAGTTTCTGTTGTATAGGAACTAGCTTAATCTCTTTCCTTTATCAAAAAAAAAAAAAAAATAAATGTAATGACCGTTGAAGAGAAGATAGTTCCATGCTTATTATTTAAAATCAACCAATTAAGAAAAGTTCATACAAAAACTTTCATAAAACCCCAATATTAACTCATGCCTACCCATTTATATGCACAATCACGCATAATTATTGTATATTTGTATTAATAAAAATATATGTATAGGTCAATAAGTTCGGACTTCGGTCGATCGGATTTGAATTATAAATTCTCACTTTAAAACCGGATTCGTATCAAAATTCGAAATTCAATCGGTTAATCCGGATTTATATTTACATGATACAAGATTTGTACCAATTATTCGTATAATCATAAACCTTCGATTGCATAATCATACACACTCTTTACTAAATTCATCAATCATTTTCAACATGAGAATCAATATACATTATTTTAATTTGCAAATCTAGACGTTAATTTTTCTAGACCGTTCTATAAACATTCTCAACCCATACCCTACTTTTCTAAGATATTAATTACTTAATTTTTTCTAAGTTATTGTATTTGTCTAGAAACCTAAATTTTCTAAATACGGAGTATAAATTAATTGCCCCCGCTCTCTTCCTTTAAACATCCGCAGTCACAAAACCTTATATACATGAAATCCAAAACCCCTCTCAAAACACCAAAAGGCAAAACCCACATTCCTCCGCCGGAAAACCCGCCCAAAATCTCCGGCCGACCATCGGAAAAAAAATCCCCCCCAAATCGCAAAAACCCATTTCCCCTTTCTCACTCCCCACCCACCAAACCCACAAAATCCTCTCCCTTTCACTCCCAATTGGGCCAATTCCACCATGTCTATCTACAACGGAGCCTTCCTAAACTCCGAGCTCTCAAAACCCACTTCGATCTTCGGCCTCCGCCTCTGGGTCGTCATCGGAATCTTCCTCGGCTCCGCCATCGTCCTCCTCCTCTTCCTCCTCTCCCTCTGTCTCACCTCCCGCCGTAAAACCCTTCCCCACAAAATCTCATCTCCCCACACCCCAATCGTGTCCAAGGAGATTCAAGAGATCGCTGTCTCCGTCCGCCGGCCCCCGGAGATCCAGATCGGAATGGGGAAGGTCGAACACCGGGTCGTGTTCTCCGACAAGGCCTCTAGTGGCGAGAGTTTGAGGTCTGGCTCCCATGCCACTACTAGTGGAGGGGAGTTGGGCCCCCAAACGGCGTCGTTTGGTGGGCCTGAGGTCTCTCATTTGGGGTGGGGAAGGTGGTATACTCTTAGGGAGCTTGAGGTGGCCACCAATGGGTTGGCTCATGAGAATGTGATTGGGGAAGGGGGGTATGGGATTGTGTATAGTGGGGTTTTGGTGGATAGTACTAGAGTTGCTGTCAAGAATCTCTTGAATAATAGGTGAAGTTTTGTTCTTGGTCATTTCTTTCATGGTTCTAGTATAATACTATAATTCAAGTTGAGATGGTGGTAAAAAAAATTTAGTGAATAGTGGTAGTTTCAATGGAACAGTAGTGCTTTGTAATTGTGTGCTTGGTCAAGAATCCCTTGAATAATAGGTAAAGTTTTGTTCTTGGTTTGATCGGTTCTTTGGACGCACCCCCTCTGCGTGGGATGGTGGTAAAAAAAGATTTAGTGAATAGTGGTGGTTTCAATGGAACAGTAGTGGTTTGTAATGGGGTGTGTTGTTCATCTTCCATTATCTTTTGGTGTTATTGCATCCTCCATGCCTTTGTACTTGGTTGGTTGGTTGGTGGGGTGGGTGGGTGATTTTGATTCTCCCTTGGTGCCTTTCACTTTGGGGTTTTGAGTTGTATGCTATAAAGTTCATTGCTTTTATGAGAAAGCATTGTCCTTTTTGGATTATTCCTAGCCAATGAGGTGCAGAAGCTTAAGTGTAGGGATTTTATGATTAGTGATAATGAGTGTTGGTTTTTAAGTGGTTTAGTAATAATTCTTGAATTGGTGATTGTCACTTATATGTTTTCCCACATCAAGTTACAGTTGAATGTTTGATTCACAGGGGTCAAGCCGAGAAGGAGTTTAAAGTTGAGGTAGAGGCAATTGGGCGTGTTCGACATAAGAATCTTGTGAGGCTGTTAGGCTATTGTGTGGAGGGGGCTTACAGGTATTCAACCTCTGTCCACTTGTGTAAATGAAATTGTTTTGCCTGCAAATTTCACACACTAAGCTCTTATTGTTCTATAGGATGCTTGTTTATGAGTATGTTGACAATGGCAATCTGGATCAGTGGCTTCATGGCGACGTTGGAGAAGTCAGTCCTCTCACATGGGATATCCGAATGAACATTATTCTAGGGACGGCAAAAGGGTAATGCTGAGTTTCCCTATCTGATGTGTTCTTCTTGATTGTAGCTCAGGAAATCAACAGAGTGCCTATAATCAACTGATCATTACAACTGTCCTTCTTACTTTTCTAGATTGGCCTACCTTCATGAAGGGCTTGAGCCCAAAGTTGTACACAGAGACATCAAATCCAGCAACATACTCATTGACCGTCAGTGGAATGCTAAGCTGTCCGATTTTGGGCTCGCCAAGTTGCTAGGTTCCGACATGAGTTACGTTACAACACGTGTAATGGGGACCTTTGGGTGAGTATCCTTTTCATTTTTGAGCTTGGATAATCGTGCTTCTAAGCTCGTTTTGATAATCAATCACCCTGGGACCATTTTCGCAGCTATGTGGCACCAGAATATGCTTGCACTGGAATGTTGACTGAGAAGAGTGACGTTTATAGCTTTGGAATACTAATCATGGAGCTTATCTCTGGTAGATCGCCTGTTGATTATAGCAGGCCACCTGGAGAGGTAGACTAAAATTTGTTTTCCAAACCCAGATGCTATGAATTATTGGCCTTTCTCTTATCTTAGAGGGAGATTTGAACTGGGCAAATGCTTATCACAGGTAAACTTGGTGGAGTGGTTAAAGTCAATGGTGAGCAACAGAAGATCAGAGGAGGTAATTGATCCCAAGTTGCACGAAAGACCAGCTTCCAAAGCGCTTAAACGAATTCTTTTAGTTGCTCTTAGATGTGTTGATCCCGACGCTCAGAAAAGGCCTAAGATGGGCCATGTGATCCACATGCTTGAGGCAGACGATATATTACCTCGTGATGTATGTAATATGTACTAATAAGCTAAATTTAGAAGGAATATGATTTGCAACCCCAAACCGTTTAGAAAGTTAAATCTTGTTGCTTTTCTCTGTGCAGGAACGTCGGGTCAGAAGGGATTCGTCTAGTTCTATACGGGAACAACCACAAGGGAGCCATGATGCACCCAACTCGGACAGAATGAAGGCGAGAGCAGTAGGGGTCGCCTACAGGGGAGATGAGTAGATGACAATGTTGTACAAAATTTAGGTCTTTTGCTCAACTTCTATAAGTTTTGCATTAAATTAATTGCTTTCCATTGGTGTCTTTCTTTTTTGTGTAATTTTGTTCCCTATAATAATAACTCAATAAATCTAATATACTACACTAGCAAAATATTGTGCATCTTCTAGCTTGAGTTAGTATTGCCCATGTACATTCTTCTCCACACACCACATATTGATGATTCAGTTGGAAAGATGGTTGACCCGAAAGTGACTTGGACACCACCTCATCTCCAGCTAAGGCCAATGGAGGTCAACATCCGTTGCCAGCTCTCGGCAGTTTCAACGTGGACGGGTCTGGCCAGTTACCTTCTAAAACCAACTCATGGACCAGCCAGTTTTCTTTTGTCTTGCTGTGGGGGTGTATTTGTGGACCAGCTAAACAGCCAATTGAAGAGGGTCCTATGGAATGAGATGTTTCCAAAACCATTGCTAGAAAGTGAGAATATCTGCATCTTGATTTATATGCCAATTCTTAGCTCAGTGATTTTTTGTAGATTAGCCTAAAAAAAGATAGAATTTTGCTGGCAATGGCTAAAACTCTGTCCTTGTCTTGTGTTTAATGCCCAAAGCCAACCCTGCAAGGTGTGACCTTTGTTGTCTGTTGTGGCCTTTGTGTTCTTGCCAATTTTTAGCTGTATTCTGTAAAGGATGAGCCTCACAGATTGTGGTTGTGAGACAGCTCAAAAAACTGTCCTCCATTTTTGGCCATGTTTAAATGTAACATAAGCACCAGCCTCAAAATAAATTTAACATTACATTAGATTCAAAGATAAAACAGAATTTATTTAGTGTGTTTGTGGTGTCAAATTGCCAATGGTTTGATACTTGTCCACCTTATTTTTTAATTTCTTATTGGGGAAAAAACTCTTAAATCACTTTTTGAAAAGGAAGGAAAAAGCCAAGGACAGTTTGCACTATGTAGAGTGCATTGCATCATGTGAACTTAATTTTGGAAGATAAATGCGTTTGCAGAAGCATAGTGCTGTAGTGGGTGACAGGACAGCAACAACAACAAGCATATAACTTTTATTGTTTGGAATGTTGAGGTTTTACAGTGGTCATTTGGATGCCATACATTGGAAGGAAAGTTCAAAATTAGGAAATGTTTGGACAAGGCCCAATATGACTATAAACATGTAACAAGGCCCAATATGACCCAAACAAAATATAACAAGGCTCAAATGCTCAATACATCACATGATCACAATAAACCTATAATTGTGAGTGATTATTGAATAATTTTACATTGTCAATTCAATAAACCAATAATTGTAATAACCGCTATTTTTATAAATAAGAGAAATAAAGTTTTCGTAAAATCCTTATTCGTACAACTATCAAAATGTCGTCGATAGTAAAATCCCTCGCTCAATTAAGTTTAGAACTCATTGAAATTCAATTATGGAAAGAAAAGAAAACGAGTCCCCTACATGAAACTAATTCTTTTGAAATAAATTAACTAAAAATGTAAGGAGAGGAAATTAAGAAGAAGAAATTTAATTAAAGGAAAGGCTAACAAGTAATCAGTACGATAATTGGGTAGACCCTTAAATAATTAAATCTCAGCCCAAAAATAAAAAGGGGAGAGTACAAAAAAAGACAAAGTGGGACCCGAACCCCCAACCTCTCCGACCCCTTTTCTTCCCTTTACCAGTTGAACTGTGGGAATTCTTTGATGGGTACGTGTCGAAACCGATTTGTCTGACAAAACTGGATCTGGATGGATATGAATTTCCCCCGTGCAATTGTGGATTGCCAGCAAAGCGGATCTTCTGAGCAAATTGAATCAGTCAAAATCCCTCTCATCATTACACCACGTTCTCACCTTGTTATATATAATTGTTTACAATTTGTCCTGATAAGCTAGCAACTCTTCCCCATTTTTCATGTCGCGTTCCATCACCCGAGCCCCTTTCGTCATCACTCTGCCCTGTTCCGCCGCTGCTCGTGGCCACCCAACCGTCGCCGTTTCCTCCCGCTCGCTGCCGCCTCTGCTCGCCTCGTCGCTGCCCCACCAGCCCGCTCGCCGCCCCGCCAGTCGCTCGCTGCCGCCTTGCTGTCGCCGGAAACCGCCTGGGAGCCGCCGCCTCTCGGCATCGCCGAACTCCGCTCGTCGCCGTCGGTCGAGCCGGGCCGCCGTCGTTGGTGGCTGCTGACGAAGCTGCTGAGTACCCTTGCCGTCGTTGCCTGTTGTGTGTCATTGAACCTGCGTTAAACCAGAACCAAGGCAAGCTGCAGCCTTCCCTTCCTTCCTTATGTTTGGGACTTGTTTTTCTAGTAGGTTAAAACTTAATTAGGCCCATTGATTAACCCAAAAAAAAAAAAAAAAAAAAAAGATTAATTCAAGTCAGTCCATTACCTTAGAATGATGACTTGATTTAAATTAAATAATTGGTCACACATTTCATTTATGGCTATTCATGCAATCAAGACTAAAGTTACGTAAGAGCATTTTATAAGTCCGAACATATTTATGACCAAATTAAAATTTAAGACTTGTATGTGTCCGATTATATAGAGGCAATGGACTAGATAATGCTAAACTATTATTGAGTTTGAATAAGGACTTTTATCAAATATTCTTGGACTATAAGGACTCTTATCAAATAAGAAGAGGTACTTGAAGACTATAAAGACTTTTATCAAACATTCTTGGACTATAAAGACTTTTATCAAATAAAAAGAGGTATTTGATGACTACCTATAAGTTTATGATCTTATCATGGCTCTAATATTATTTTAGAGTTAATTGCTAGCAAGTTGAGGAGTTTAGATAATAAATTGTTGGAGGATAATAACTTATTATAAGTCATACAAAATTTCATAAAGGATAGTGATAAAATGAGGGAATAACAATAAGGTGACCCACAAATCTTACAACCAAGGTTAAATGTATGTAAAGAAAATTTTAGTCATGTGTTAATATTAAGGTAGTTGTCTAAATTCAAACTAGAAATATGAAGGTTTTCGGATATTTGGAAATAGTGGGTTAAATAAAAGACCAATAGTACCTTTGGAATAATCATGTACCAAAGTTAGCTTGTCATGGCCTTAATAAGATTATTCTTAGGAAATAATACTATGACCAAGTCATAAATAAGAAATAAAGTGAGTAATTATTTAATTTACCCTTACTTCAAAATAATAAGCTATTAGTATTGGAAGTTTTAAAATCATTTTATAAAAAGTATAGAAATATGACAACCTAAGAAAATATTTCCTTTCGATTAAGAAATAAATTAATTATCAATTTAATCCGTATCGCTCTGGAACCGTATCCAAATTAGGTTGAGCGCTCGAGTCGCCGTAAGCTCGAGAAACGAATCCGTAAGACTCGAATTCTGCAAAGCAAAGGCAAGTGGATGGTTCTCTTTTCATATCCTCTTTATATTCGATAATCGTTAATTCATTTCCTCCGTTATCATATCCATATAATTGTTGGGAACGCCTTGTTTGCTTAAAAATGAACCTAGGATTATTATTGTTAGAAATAATGACTTCATTGTTATATTACTATTATTTCTGCACTACGTTAGTACTTGGACTTAGGACCGATTGATTGCGGCCTTTATGTGTTTAAATGTCTCGTTTGAGACTTTGCAATGGACTAGAATAGGGATTAGGGGTGAGAGCTCGTCTCTGAAAACACCTCTAAAAAACGTATTAGGATGTACCTATACCCTAATACTGGGTCATGACTCTGCCCGCTCTACCGCTCAGAGGGGTGATAGCACCCTAGCTAGGTGCTCAACTATGTGGCTCTAGGCTCGTTCAAGGGGTCGCCGCATATAAAAATCATTAATTGAATTGTTGAATGGATATTCCTCGGGTGGCCCTTGACTCTTATGAGTTGCCACATCCGAAAATCGTTAAAACAAGATGTATTAGGTGTGGCCCTTGACTCTTATGAGTTGCTACATCCGGAAATCGTTAAAATAAAATGTATTGTTGTATTACTCGGAGAGGATAAGTTGATGACGGTTTTTACTAAACTTTGATGTGCATTAATAAGTTCCCAACAACAATCTTAATCATCTCTCGTTCCTAGGAATCACTTTCTTGTGATTTCCTAGGTTCAAAAGAAAGCTTGTTCTTCACCTCCCTTCGGATTTGTTCCTTTTAATATCATCTGATTGAATTCGAATAAAGCCTCGTTCTTCAAAATATATCACACTATCACCTCAAAAGAACCTGATTTGTCGTGCATCGCTCAGTTCCCTTTTGGACCTTGATGCCGACATACTTAGCCTTTTAAAGAACCTAGTCATATTCTACCACTTGCTTAGTCTCGCGTTAGACTAATACCACTTTCTTTTCTTCCCGACATTGGTCGGCTGGTATTTCTTGCTTTTATGGAAATATCAGGAAGTGAAGACAGGTTTGTTGGAGACCAAAGACGAAGACTCGAGGATTTAAAGGAAGGAAGATTTTCAAGAGGTTTCAAGTCATTTTAGATATTTTGGAATTTCCTACGTTGTTCTTTGAAGAATCTTTGTCATTTTATTTCCGCTGCAAAATGATTTATATGTCTTCTTCACTCAAACATTGTTATTCCGTAACATTGAATCACTTTTAATATAATATAAGTTTAACATCTTGTTTTCTATGAATCGAGTTATGTTACCAACCGCCTTGGGTGACTTTGGATGGAAAGATTCGAGGTCACTGGCATGTAATGCCCTTGGGCTCAAAATAGGGGTGTTACAATAATTATCAGTAATTTAATGAACCAAGATAAATAAGTAAATAACCTTTTTTTTAATAACCTTTTTTAAATATCGGAATACTTTCAAAATGTTAAAAATTGTAGACTATAGTGAACAATTATTTTTAGATTATATTTCAACAACCTTGATTTTTCGGGATTCATTTGGGTCATTCCCATTTAATAAATCACAAAGACTTACTACTCTCAAGACTCATTAGGTTTAAATATTCAAAGTTGACTAATGGAGGTTTAATGGCAAAGTCAATTAATTCTTTTTGTACTAAAATCACCTGCAAACCAAAGTAAATTATTTTTTTTTTAACTAAAAGCACCTATTGACCCAAGTCAATTACTGTTTTTTGTACTAAAAGCACCTATTAACCAAAGCCAATTAATATTTTTTGTACTAAAAGCACCTATTAACCCAAGCCAATCAATTTTTTTTGTACTAAAATCACCTGTTGACCCAAGTCAATTCAATTCCTAATCTATATATATAAAAGCCGTAAGGATTGGAGTCACCACGTTGTGCCACTTCAGCTTTTTCCACATGTCGATCCCACATTACGCCACCAAGGATTTTACCACGTGTCATCATATTGTTAAGCCACATCATATCATTTTTATTTACTAATTAAGCCATGTCATATAAATTTTGCCATCTAATTTACAAATCATATCCATGAATTCAAAAAATTCCATGTCATATCTCTATATAAGTACAAATTATTTACCTACTAGAATTACTAAAACACTTAGATCTTTTCCAAACTTACTATCTCTCTCTCAATAATAAAATAATTCCTATTGTTTAATATGGTAGTGAAGATTATTTGACAAAATTATCTATTTTATTTTATTCTAAAGTATTTTACAATATTTTATTCTTATCAATTTGATATGATTACATAATATTAAATTACTATCAAATAATTGTGATGTTTCTATATTATTTTATTCTAAATTCAATTACAAATAAGATTACATAATAAAACAACTCTTCTTCCTCCTCCCGACATGGCTCCTCGTCGACGCCCCCCGGCCCCTTCTCAAGCACCTGTTGCGCCCCAGCCGTCACCACCTGTGATGCAAAAAAGTTTCTTTAAACTTGCACCAGTAACAATGAACATATCCCCTCTATATAAACGCTCCTCCTCCTAAGTACTTACACTATAAACTACACCTACACCCTCCTCCCCCTCCCCCTCCATTAGTCAATTATTTTTAGATTATATTTCAACAACTTTGATTTTTCGGGATTCATTTGGGTCATTCACATATAATAAATCGTAAAGACTACTACTCCCAAGACTCATTAGGTTTAAATATTCAAAGTTGACTAATGGAGGTTTAATGGCAAAGTCAATTAATTCTTTTTGTACTAAAATCGCCAACTAACCAAAGTAAATTATTTTTTTTGTACTAAAAGCACCTATTAACCCAAGTCAATTACTGTTTTTTGTACTAAAAGCACCAATTAACCCAAGTCAATTAATATTCTTTTGTACTAAAAGCACCTATTAACCCAAGTCAATCAATTTTTTTTGTACTAAAATCACCTGTTGACCCAAGTCAATTCTATTCCTAATCTATATATATATATAAAAGCCGTAAGGATTGGAGTCACCACGTTGTGCCACCTCAGTTTTTTCCACATGTCGATCCCACATTACGCCACCAAGAATTTTGCCACATACTCCTATTAGTTTTCCTGCAGCATATATATATGTTCCAAACGTACTCCTATTAGTTCAGCTCACTTGATCACTTCTCTTTCGAATCGAAATCCTATCTGTAAACAAATTAACAACACAATGAGCGCAAGCGTTAACCAGACTCCGGACCCCAATCTATATAAACGCATAAGTCGTACACCCACCAGACTCTAAACAACACAATGAGCGCAAGCGTTAACCAGACTCCAGACTCCTCTCAACACCTTACACTATAAACACCCACGTACACCCACACCCACACCCTCCTCCTCCTCCTCCTCCTCCTCCTCCTCCTCGCGAACCTCCGTCGGTGGTGCAGCAGCCGCCACCTTTTGACTCCACTAGGTGTAACCATTGTAACAAGACGCTAACCGGTGGAACGACGGTCTACATGATGGGGGGTCTAGCTTTTTGCAATCAAGAATGCCGGCTGCTGTTGTTATGGACGGAATGCATGGACCTGAAAAGGTACAAAAAGAGATTTCAATACTACATCATTTACACTAATTCACCCTTAAATCGTATTTTTGTTAATGCAGCTAAATTCATTCGGAGAAGCTTGTTAAATAAAGGCGTTGCCGGTGGCGGACGACACCCGGTGACATACTATTGCATAATGTAGATTAAGCCTTACATGTATTTTTATTATTAAACACAACTAGTACAAAATCCCGTATTAAGTACTATATATATATATATTTGTGATGTTGTAATGGGAAATTCTCTTGAGATATTATCCGCTTTTTCCTTTGTCCTAAATAAAACCAACCTTTTTTCTAGAGCGCAATTATCAGTATTTAAATGAACCAAGATAAATAAGTAAATAACCTTTTTTTTGATAACTAACCTTTTTGAAATATTGGAATACTTTCAAAATGTTAAGAATTGTAGACTATAGTGTACAATTATTTTTAGATTATATTTCTACAACCTCTATTTTCGGAGATTAACTTGGATCATTCCTATTTAATAAATCGTAAAGAATACTACTTGCAAGAAAGTTGACTAATGGAGGTTCAATGGCAAAGTCAATAAATTTTTTTGTACTAAAACTAAAAGCGCCTTTTGACCCAAGTCAATTATATTTGTAATTATTATCCGAAAAGAAAAAAGAAAAAGGTGAAAAATCACATTTTTTCACACTAGACTAGAAGTTTCAAAAGTCCCACTCCCACGCAATTTCTTCCTTATCAAAACCATCTTCTCCGTCCTCAAATCCACGTACAATTCTCCTCCTCTTCCTCCCTCTCATCATCGCCGGAGAATTCAATGACGCCGGAAACCAGATCTGTACACAAAGATCTCAACAGAGGAGGCGATGGCGAAGATCGCGGAATCAGCAATTTCAACACCAGAGGCGTGCTCACTCATGGCGGTCGATATGTACAGTATAACCTCTACGGAAACCTCTTCGAAGTCTCCAGAAAGTACGTCCCTCCTATTCGCCCCGTCGGCCGTGGAGCTTCCGGAATCGTCTGGTATGTCCTCTAATTTCGCGATCAATCGTGTTCTCCGGAGTTTTCTGTAGTGATCTTCCGTTTTTTTCCTTAATTTTGACTCCGTCGTGTCCTCAATTAGGTCTTGAAATGCGATGTCTGATTTCTGGTGAATTTTTCTGATTTTCGATTTTCAGTATTGCGGATTTAGGTTATCTGAATTGTTTGCGCAGGGAATAGTTGATGAGGGAAAAATGATTAAGAGGGCTGAGCATCGTTGGACCGAAACCGAAAAAATTGACCGACCGACCAAACCTAACTGAACCGAACCAAAACCGACGGAGTTTGGTTCAGTTCGATTTTCGGTTCAAGAAATTTCGGTTTCGGTTCGTTCGGTTTCTGTTATTTTTCGGTGCGGTTCGGTTCAATTTGGTTCTCAGTTCATCTAATTCTCGAATTTCGGTTTGATTCGGTTCGGTTTTTTCGGTTTTGAACCGATGCTCGTTGCTTTGATGATTATCTGAATTTTTTCAGTGCTGCTATAAATTCGGAGACAGGAGAGGAAGTAGCGATAAAGAAAGTTGGCAATGCTTTTCACAATCGAATCGATGCTAAGAGGACTTTGCGTGAGATTAAGCTCATGCGCCATCTAGACCATGAAAATGTAGGTTCCACTTAGCATAATTGATTCAACTCATCCGTCTGCATATGGAGAATCTATTGAAATTGAATGCTCTGCTTGTATACAATATCCTGTGTAGGTGATTGCTCTCAAAGATGTGATACGCCCCCCACAATTTGAGAATTTCAACGATGTCTACATTGTTTACGAGTTGATGGATACTGACCTTAACTACATAATCCAATCCGGTCAGCCGCTCGCCGACGATCATTGTTGGGTACAGCAACATAAACTTCCGATTCAGTAGCTTAGGGGTGAGCATCGGTTCAAAACCGAAACTGAAATTCGGGAATTTGGTGAACCGAAAACCGGGTTTTTCGGTTTTTGATAAATATAAGGTTTTTTCTTTGAAAAATTGAACCGAAACCGAAATCCTGAAATTTCTTGAACCGAAGTCGACGGAGTTCGGTTCGGTTCGGTCAATATTTTCGGTTTTGGTCCAATGATGCTCAGCCCTACTAGTGTAGCTTTGGAGTTCACCTTTCTGATTCCGTGGCTAATGCTTGCTTGATGTTTTTGCAGTATTTTCTCTATCAGTTACTACGAGGTTTGAAGTACGTCCATTCTGCGAACGTGTTGCACCGTGACTTGAAGCCAAGCAACCTATTGCTGAATGCAAACTGTGATCTAAAGATCGGGGATTTCGGTCTTGCAAGGACGACGTCTGAAACAGATGTTATGACCGAGTATGTTGTCACTCGCTGGTACCGAGCTCCAGAGTTGCTCTTGAATTGTTCAGAGTACACGGCCGCGATTGATATCTGGTCTGTGGGCTGCATTCTTGCAGAAATTCTGATAAGAAAGCCACTTTTCCCTGGCAGAGATTATGTTCATCAGCTCAGACTGATTACTGAGGTACACTCTCCTTAATGACTACACTTTCTAGGATTTGCACCTGGTGTATTGTCATAAATGGCATTTTTTACTAGCATCTTCATATATTAGTTGTTAGGATTAAACTTGGTTTAGTAGTTAGTTATGTTAATTATAAATTAAGTTTGTTTTAGTGATAATATATATGGGGTAGTTATATAACCTCTCTCAAAAAGAAGTTAATAGAAGTTAGTGCAGTTAATTGGTTTTAGCATATAAATGTAATTAGGTTAGAAGTTTTCTATGGGGTATCTAGGGAAAGGTTTGTCCCAAGTTTGTCATCTGGAACGAAGGTATTGTTCCTGAGACGAGGGGCAAAGATAACGTCTCCAGGGTAAACACACATGAAGGGAAATTTGTGTGTTTTGGAATGTAAAACGGCAAACACACATATAAATGTAGTTTAATTATGTGTGTTGAAAGTGCAATTTCTTTGTGTTGATCAAATCTGGATTTTAAGGATTAATCTACATTAGTGATGTTTTAGCATTACAGAAGTTATGTGACTGATAATGTAGCATAGCAGGCATCATATAACAGTGAAAGACACTAACTATTATAGAATGATTGAGTATAAGGTCCATCTGTATGAGAATTATCTTGATGCTAGTTGGATTCTGTTGGCATTAAATAATAATGTTCGGAAATGCATAGAACCATGGTTTTGGTTTCTAAGAGTGAAAAGCCCTTGAATGCTTTGTCTTGAACTTGGCATAAGCTAACAAAAACTCCATTTGGATTTCTGTCATCACTTGAAAAGCTCATAGGCTCACCGGATGACTCCGACTTGGGATTTCTAAGGAGTGACAATGCTCGAAGATACGTGAGACAGCTTCCCCAGTACCCGAGGCAACCGTTTTCGGTGAGATTCCCTTACGCCTCACCGTTGGCTGTAGATCTCCTGGAGAGAATGCTCGTCTTCGATCCAAATAGGCGGATAACCGGTAACATTTCTTACAACATTAAGCAATTTCCTGCCTTGTATGTCACTAACATGTTTTTTCCTTTCTGAAAACTTGTGTAGTAAACGAGGCACTTTGTCATCCATACTTGGCAAAACTGCATGATGTAAACGAGGAAGTCATTTGCCCTCAGTCTTTCAGTCTTGATTTTGAGCAGCCATCCTTTACAGAAGAAACCATTAAGGAGCTCATTTGGAGAGAGTCTGTCAAGTTCAACCCAGATCCTTAAAAGAAGTACATTGTAAGCCCTAGTAGCCATTGTTTCAATTGATGCAATATATTGAAATTATGGGTGTATTTTAAGATCTTTTTTCTAGGTACACATGTATAATGCTTGTTTAGCTTTTTAAATTAATCTTGTTTAGCTCTCTTTTCTTGTTTCTAAGACATTTAGTTGACTTAGATTTGAGTCCGTTTGATTTGTAAAGGAAAAAGAGATAGATGATGAATGGCTACACATATAAATATATAATCCTTTTGTAGTGTGTTTGGTATGTGAAGACTGAAGACATGAAAGGATCAAAGATATGTTTTTTTTATTCATTTCCCAAATAAAAAAGGATATGCAGTTTCATACCTCTAACAAGATTCTCTCTTTTAATCATCCTATGCAATGGGGCACAATTTTCTCATATTATATTTGCAATTACGCTACTTTCAAGTTGGTGGGATGCTAATCTAATCACAAATTACTTTTTTGAGCAAATTATTGTACTTAAGTGATACTAGTACCAAGGGACAAAATCAACGTGCAACATTTGTCTTGTTTTTGCAGTGCATTTCTTGGTAATTGCTATATTGCACATTCACACTGCACAAACATGAATTAGGCCATCATACCATTTCCTCTTCTCTTGCCATTCTCAAAGCTCACACTTCATCTTCACTGAACAAAAATGGCATCCAAACCTCTTCACGTAATCGTATTTCCATGGTCCGCCTTCGGCCACATGATCCCATTCCTCCAACTCTCCGTCGCCTTAGCCAAATCCGGCGTTCGTGTCTCCTACGTTTCGACACCTCGGAACATCGAAAGACTCCCTCCAATCCCACCTACCTTATCAAACCTCCTCACCTTCTTGGAGCTTCAACTCCCAAAAGTCAACGAGTTTCCGGAAGGCGCGGAGGCCACCGTTGACCTCCTGCTCGACCAAATCCAGTACCTTAAACTAGCCTATGACCTTCTTGAGCAACCCTTTTCACAACTCATAGCTAGTCACTCTCCTGATTGGATAATCACAGATTTCGCTTCTTATTGGGCACCCAAGTTGGCAAGAATCCATGGAGTTCCACACATGCTTTTCTCTATCTTTAGTGCTGCTAGCCGTTGCTTTGTTGGGCCAAAGGAATGCCTTGTGGGCGAAGGCAGGATCCATACCAGGTAACACTAACTTACTTATTAACTCAGTGTAATCTTACCTTAAATAGAGTCTGAGAGTTAAGATGTACGCACCCTTATTCTGAGAAACTCGAGAGTATGTTCAAATGAACCAAATCCTATACGAGGGCGTGCAAAAAGCCTTATTTTTTCTTAATATAAGGACCCTCAAAAAATAGAGCAGGGCCCCCAAAATCTTTGAGACGGGCATGTGAGTCTTACTAATTCTGTTTCACCAGGCCGGATCCTGAGAGCCTAATGAGAAAGCCTACATGGGTCACATTCGAGTCGTCGGTATTTTTCCGAGCACACGAGGCTACACGGTTCCATGCTGGCGCGTTCACACCAAATGCGTCGGGAGTAAGCGATGCAGAGAGGCTAGCAACGGTTCTAGAAGGATGCAAGGCTGTGACCATACGGAGTTGCCCGGAGTTGGAAGGCGAGTACTTGGATTTGTACGAGAAGTGTATCGAGAGGCGTGTTGTACCGGCGGGTTTGCTCCCAATGGACGAACAGCCTTCGGACGAGACAAGAGAGGGGGAATGGAGTGAGGTTTTCAAGTGGCTTGATGGGCAGAGTGAGAAGTCTGTTGTGTTTGTAGGGTTTGGGAGTGAGTATAAGTTGACTAAAGAAGACGTTCATGAGATAGCTTATGGGTTAGAGCTGTCCAATTTGCCCTTTTTATGGGCCCTCCGAAGACCCTCGTGGGCCGCCGATGACTCGGACGCCTTACCCGAGGGTCTCAGATGTCGAGCCTCAGGTAAGACGTTTTTCCTCATTTATATTCTTATCGAGGACATAGATTTGAAAGACCGTTTTTCCTAAACCATAGTATAGAATAAGAATCTTGATTTGAATTTAGTACGTGTTTCCTAATTTATATTCGTATCGAGGACATAGATTAGAAAGACCGTTTTTTCTAAACCATAGGATAAGAATCTTGATTTGAATGTAGTACGTTTTTCTAATTTATATTCTTACTAAGGACATAGATTAGAAAGACCGTTTTTCATAAACCGTAGTATAGAATAAGAATCTTGATTTGAATTTAGTACGTTTTTCCTACGTTATATTCTTATCGAGCACATAGATTAGAAAGACCGTTTTTCCTAAACCATATTATAAATGTTGAATACAGGAGTAGGCACGGGCAATGTGGGCTCATTTGGTTTTAGTAAAGGGACGGTGTGCTTTGGGTGGGTCCCACAACAGAAGATCCTGGCTCACCGGTCGGTGGGGAGCTCTTTCATTCATGGTGGATGGGGGTCGGTTGTCGAGAGCCTCCAATACGGGCGCAGCCTTGTGGTGTTGCCGTTTATATTGGATCAAGGGCTCAACGCGAGGTTGTTGGTTGATAAGGATATGGCGGTTGAGGTCGAGAGGAGGGAAGACGGGTCGTTTAGTAGGGATGAGGTGGCGCGAGCCTTGAGGAA
This sequence comes from Polygonum maritimum, assembly GCA_963924305.1. Classification (NCBI taxonomy): domain Eukaryota; kingdom Viridiplantae; phylum Streptophyta; class Magnoliopsida; order Caryophyllales; family Polygonaceae; genus Polygonum; species Polygonum maritimum. The sequence continues at coordinate 44,242,904 of OZ002731.1, read as the reverse complement.
AGCTATGGTTGAAGAGGAAGGAGAGAAGATAAGGGCTTGTGCTAAGAATGGTGCTAAGGCTTTTGGTGATGTAAAGTTGCATCAAGATTGCTACATTGGTGGGCTTGTTGAGTACTTGAGAAATAATTGTACTAGGAGACCAGTATGAGGGATCAAAGTCTTGAAAGAATGATCTTTCGTATGGGTCAATTCTTAGCCTCTTTAATGCTACATCATTATGTTCTTCATGCCCGTTATGAGTCCTTGTAATGACCTCATAAGGACAATGAATAATGGGCTCAAAACAAAACAACAATCTGATTATGGGCATGCATGTATTTTAACTCCTTGGTCGAACCACTAATGGCTAATGAACCCACAAGTAAACTTATTAATAGCAATACATAGCCAATTTATTTCATGCAAACGTTCTCCTAGTAGCTAGGAGTTTCATCTCTAAGTAGTAGCATTTCTCATGTACTCAACAAGCCCTCCAATATAATACCCTTGATGCAACTTGACATCACCAAAAACTTCAACAACACTCCTACTAAATGACCCATCGTCTTCCCTCTTTCAACCTCAACCGCCAACTCTTTATCGACCAACAACCTCGTGTTGAGCCCTTGCTCAAAAATAAACGCCAATGCCACGAGCTTGTGCCCATACTGAAGAGTTTCAACGATGGAACTCCATCAGCATTGAACCAAACATCCACCAACCGCCGGGTGGGCTAAGATCCTCTGTTGCAGAGCCCACCCGAAGAACACTTGCCCTATCTCGGAGGTTCGGTCCATGAACCCCTGAGGTAGGGCCTCGACGTTTTCTTCATCGACCCAAGAGGGCCTTCGAAGCCCCCATAGGAAAGGCCACCGAGACAGCTCCAAACCATATGCTATCTCATAAGCTTGCTCTTTGGTTAGTTTAACCTCACTCCCAAATCCCACAAGCACAACTGATTTGGAGCTACGTTCAATTAATTGTAACATCTTAAACTATGTGTAAATGGTCTAAATGTCCTAGTGTAGACATGAATGGGCCATTTTCTTCATGGGCTGAACTTCCAAACCATGGCCCAATATTAAGACTATACGGCCCACAGAAGTGGCACCCAACTAACTCTGTAAGAAAACAAAAGAGAATAGAATTGCCACGACAATCGTGAATCAGCTGTTTGATGTATCCATCATCACGCATCGACTTTTTCACTGCCACGTGGAGTAGATCAGTTCTTTTTGTCAAAATATTAATAATGCAACTATATTAAAAAGTAGTTGTGATTTTGTATTTAGTGAGTATACTGACATGAAAATTGTCAATTACAAAAATAAAAAATATCACTTTATTAGTATTTTGTACAATGTATTATTGATAAGCATACAAATATTTAGTATTTACATTTCCTATATATTAGAATAATATTCTTATCTCATCCGACATTGTTAATTACCAGATTCAAATGTTCAATGGAAAACTAAAAAGAATATTTTGATTGCCAAATACTTCCACATGGAACACAATTAGCAAATAGAATTTGTACGTAAGGAATTAGATATACGAATGAAACATTAATATTTAAGTCATTGTCATGAATGCTACAAGAAGTCTTGTTAGTTTAGGAGCCGTTATAAAAGCGAAAAAAATATTAGATTGTAGACTAATATATGAAAATTTATACTATAGTTGATTATAATTCAACGAAAGCCAATTTGGCTAGTTCCTTACTCATTAATGAAATCTTTCGCTGCCCTAATTAATGAAATCTTTCGCTGCCCTAATTAGTTAAACGACCTGACAATGATGATTCATAACATAAAAAAGGAAGTACATTTATATAAATAAAACTGATTATGGCCGGGATAGAAAATCTAGTGAGTTGTATAAGTTATTTTTATCTTTAAAATTTATAGACTAGCTAGTGATGTGTGTGTGTCCATAGACAACATTACTTGGACCTTTAACGGATTGCTTGTGACAACAAACCAAATAATCACTCATATATATAGATTCTTACAAGAGAAATACTATTATTCATGCTAAATGCTAATCTTTTGTTTCTTTTCATGATAGGGGAAAGAATTCAAGAGATTCAAACTCACGAAGAATGGGTTATCTTAGGCTAAACACAAATGGAAAGGAAACCAAGGGTAGGCATTTTTAATATCTTTATTTCTTATTTTATTTTTTTGGTCGAAATTTTTATTTCTTAATTATGATTGACCTCCATTCTCAAATTGGATCAACATGACAAATTAAATCAAATAAGTGTATCTTCAACTAAGACTGAAAATGCATGTCCTCATCCTAACCCCCGATTCCGATTTTGCGGGTTTTTTCTGAATAAATATTATTGTTGTTGTTGTAACTTCAACGAATTAGGATTTGAATACTCAATGACATTCGGAGTTCAACATATTACAATTATCACATTGCCAAAATCTTACGGTAATATGTAGGCATTATAGTCTTGATACCAATTCGACATCAAAACTTATGTGTGTGTATGATATACTAATATTTTGTTGCTTAGTTTTTGTATGAATTTAATATAAAATCGACGGTCCGAGAGGTATGTAGCATGCGATCCTGTGCATCTCAGCCCATCCAAACATTAAAAACCCCAAACAAATCTCAGCCGTCAAACTCCAACCACGATGATGACCCGACGACCCGTTACCCTACAAAAGGCGCAAGATTGACAGCCGAAATCATAATTTAAAAGCAAAAAAATAAAAAAAAACTTATAACTTTCCTACCACTACAATCTGCTCGCAAAATGTAGTGTAATGCAGTAAATCCAATCCAATACGTAAAACAAGAGCTCAAATGACGATAATAACCTCTTCCAGTAAGAAGTGGAACAAGACCGAACAGAACCCACTCCTTGTGTGGATGCAATGACGTGTAACAACCGCATTCAAGGCCCAACTCGCAATATCAAGCCCACACCGGGGGCAAAACCGGTATTCCACGAGCTGTTCCACTCCATATATTGAACCAAAAAAAATACACTGCTAAATCGAGGGTTTGCGAGATCTGCAACACACTAGTACCACCACCACCAGCAGCTGAGAGCGAAAGAAACAGCAGAAGAACAACAACCAACACACACCAAAAAAAAAAACCAAAAAAAAACCCTTGCTGAGATCTGAGAAAACTCCCCAAAACGATGCGTATCAGGAAGAACAAGAAGCTAACGGCGAGCATGATATGGAGCACAGCCGCCTCCTCGTCGTCGCCCAATCCTCCGGTCGAGCTTTTGCAGGCCCACGTTTGTGTCGTGAACCGCTCCCCATGGGATTCCCCCCCTTCCCCGCCTCCGCTCCAGGTAACTCTGCCGACTTTCCGATAATTTTTAATTTTTTTTTTTTCCATTTCTCCAGATCTAGCTCGCTCGCAATCGAAATTTCCCCTCTCGCATTCCGTTAAAATTTTCTTTTCAGTTCCAAGCTAGGGTTTCCGTTTCACGTCCGTATTATCGTCCTCCCAAGTTAGGGTTTCCCAATCGCGTCTAATTTCTCCAATTCGATACTCGCTCGTCGTTCTACAGTCGCTAAATTGCCCACACGACGTCGTTTTATATTGTTTTAATTATTTTTCCTTTTTTTAAATCGGCCTCGTAATTCTCAGGTAAATTCGCGAGACGACGATAGCTATAATGTCGTGAATGGGAGCTTGGCCTGTGACGATTGTCTCCCTCCTGATTTTAGGTACAAACCTAACCCTAATTCCCATTTTAATTTCCGCCGACCTCAAATTAGGGTAAAAATATATTATTTTCTCCTGAAACTTGATTTGTTGCTACTAGTAATCGTAGCGTGGACTCGATGAAGATTTCGATTATCCCGGACTCGGTCGAAACCGAGTCCGTCGAGCCAGATGTGGAAGACTCACCTCCTCAGCCGCCCCCGCCCCCGAAACGGAGGCCGGGGCGGCCGAGAAAGAATCCCGTGGCTCAGACGGCGGTTGTGACTCCGCCGTCTTCGAACCCCGAGTTTTACTACTACTCGGGGTTCGGGCCACGGTGGGGCAAGAGGAGAGGCGGCAGCGACGATAGTAAGAAGAATATGACCGCTCAAGTTTCAGGCCGCGATTGCAGGAGGAATAATAATAATAATAATAGTAGTAGTAAATATAGGAGCTGTTCTTCGTCGTCGTCGGTGATCGAGGAAACCGATGACGAGCTGGACTTCATTGATGACGATGACGATGATGATGATGACGAGGATGATGGAGGAAGGAAGCGGACTCGGAAGCCGGTGAAGGCGAGGTCGTTGAAGTCTCTGATCATGTGAGTTTGATTATGTAGTTTGGTTTAATTGGTTTCTTCATGCTGTGTGTGATCGTAGAACGTAGTTCGTTTGATTCCGATCGAGTTGTCTGTAGTTTTTCCTTTTGTTAGGGCAGCATGCATTAGAGTGAAAGTGTAATGTTGTGACTTGCTGTCCGGTTAACAAACCAGAAATCCCATTATCCGGTTTCGTTTTATCAAGTATCTTCGTTTAATTAATTTGTCTCTTATAATTTCCATTTTTAGTCATGGTTTAACCGCGATTATTAGCCTCGATTTGTAGTATTTTATGCATGGTTAGCCTTGATTAAAAATCGTGTAATAAAAGAGAAGGCAACATGCAACAAATTTCAGAAATAGATCGTTGTAATTAATTGTACTACTTGCAAAGACGTGAAAGACAATCGTACGTAATGCTTACATGGTGAAGATCAAGACTTGAGTACGAAATTTGTTGCGTTTGAGACAAGTAACCACGGTAAGTCGTTAATTGGACGTCGATCTGCACTAATGCGTGTATAGAGTTTGCATCTTTTGCCCCTCTAAATTACTGTTTCACAAATTTGTCCTCCTCACTTATACACAAGATTGTTTATTCATCGGTTTTTAACAGAATTTATCCGTTAAATCCTACTAGAACTAGTAAAAAAAAAATTCTAAACACAACAAATTTCAGATTAATATTTTGATTATTCTTAATGAAGGGTATAAATCCTGATTTTTTCCATAAATGAGTAGGAAATAAAAGGGAAAAAGAAAATAAAAAGGTGGAACTGTTTAAACCGTACGATACGTCCTTTTAATACAATAAAGCGAAATCCCGATAGATCCAACGGCTAAGAAACAAGATTCATTGACACGTCACGACTAGACAGCGGTTTCTGCACGCGCTAGCTAGTTCTTCCTCTGGCGCCGTTTGTCAGAAGTATCTTTTCATTCGCGGAACGCCATAGCCAGAGCTTTAAACAGAGAGAAAAAAAAATAGGCTATCACTAGAATTCACGAATCGATGCGTTTTAGGTTTGCGAAAATAGTTGCTATATTCAGGCAATTTCTCGCCAGGTCTCTTTGTAAGTCCCAATTTTCTGAGCTAGGGTTTGCGAAATTAGTTGCTAAATTCAGGCAATTTCTGTTCTTCGTGGTCTTGATCCGATTTCTCAAGATTGAAATCGTTCAATTCAAGCTTGTGATTGTTTATTACAGTAGTTTAATCCGCTGTTAATTTTATTCAGTAATTTGCTGGTATTTGTGCTGAGAATTTTGTATTGATGTTTTCAATTTGCGTTGTTAATTGGATTTGTCAGCCTTTTTCCTCGTTCACTGAGTCTCTGTGTGGTCATGGAAGATTGTTCCTCATATTTAAGTTCTGGTAATTTGTGCTGTTTAGTTCTTACAGTATGTTGTTACTTGATTAATTGTGTGTTGATAGCTCTTGAGTTTTGAACACTTACTGTTCTCAATTTCCATTTTATCCTTTTGACAAATTCAATTGCATACTGATGTCATTCTACTCCTTTTTCTACAAAAAAAAAAACAAACAAACAATGTTTCTGCTGATTAATTTGTGGCAACTGATGCAAACCAGCTTCATTTCCTGATCCATAGAAATCATTTGGTGCAAGAAATTTGTTGTAGTAATTCATTCTTCTACTTCTGAACTATCCCGAGAGTGACGAATGGCGGACGATTTCTCTCTGTAGTCCTTCCTGATGCTCCACAGTTCCTCTGCACAGAGTCTCATGCTCGGCCTCGTATCTCTCTGTTGCACCAAGCACTGCAACGCGAGCTCAAGGATCCTCACAAGCGCCTGGTTATTCGCAGAGGTCTTCTCAAGAACGGGGTCCAGAACCGAAATGGCGTTCCCATCCTTCAGCTTCTTAATAGCCTGCAATTCATTGTTTCATCAGCATTGCCATGTAACTCAGCTATTCATCAGTATGAATGGCCTTAAAACCGTACCCAGTTTGCAGTGCTTCGCTCTTTGAATTCGCGCCTGGATTGAATAGGCCGCCTTCCCGAGAAGAGCTCAATCAGCAACACGCCAAAGGAGTAGACGTCGCTCTTATCTGTGAGGTGCCTGGTTTTCATGTATTGTGGGTCTAAGTATCCGGCTGTGCCTTTTACTACGGTTGATACATGAGTTGCATCAGAGTCTCTGTCGGCCGCTAGCCTTGCGAAGCCGAAGTCAGCCACCTTGACTTTGCATTTGTCTGTGAGGAGGATGTTGGATGACTTGATGTCCCTGTGGATGATTGGATGATCTGTCCAAACATTCAACATGGTCAGTGTTTCAGCTGAGTTTTTGTTCTTGAAAAGGGATTTCAGGATCTGAAAACCTGTGTATGTGTGAAGATAAGTAATGGCATGTGCAAGATCAATTGCAATGTCAAGCCTTACTGAGAAGTCAAGGTGATTGCCCCTTTTACCTGCAAAAACATGTCCTATGTTACGCGACGCGTACTGAAACACCGTCTTATTAGAGTTTCCGGGCAACATATGTTGTAAACACTCACCGTCTAAGTGTTCTCTAAGGCTTCCATTGGAAACGTACTCGACCACGAGGATCCTGTCATCGCCTTCCTCCACGAAACCGAGGAGCTGGACCAAGTTCAAGTGCTTCACTTGGGCGAGTGTCTCGACCTCACGCTTGAACTCGATACCCATGTTAAGAGTAGCATATGCGCCCTACACACAAGACCAAACAAAGTACCAATGACATCCATTGATTTCATTTTTGTAAGCCATTTATAAAGGCGGTGTTTTGATCTCTTTGAACCTTCTTAGCGCGCTTGATTGCGACAACTGTGCCATCATCAAGGGTTCCTTTGTAAACAGTACCGAATCCGCCCTGTCCAATTTTGAGAGATGGAGAGAAGTTCATTGTGGCCTTGTAGATTTGCTCCATGGTGAATGTTCTGTTGGGAGCTTGCTCTTCTGCCTGTGAGGAGTTATACAAGTGTCTAGACCTGTCGCCAATTCCGCCATTAGACCCACTTCCAGGCGGTCCATATGAAACTGAGGAATCATGAAAACCATTAGCATTTTTACCCCCCAACCTTATGTAGGCCAGGTGTATATACATGGTTTTTTGAAAACTGATCAATGGACTTTCCATAGGTGAACAAACCATGAATGCTGGAATTATTAACATGAAAGCTTAGGAAGAGATAATTAAGAGATAATTATGTCTGTAACAAATGTTCTTATGTAACATAGTTACTAATTCTGTAGATTACTAGGTATAAACTGTAAACCTAGTTGAGACAGTACGAAGCTTGCAAGTCTTCAGACATCTAGTCAAACGGTTAAGCCTCTAAGGGTAGTACCCAAAAATCACCGGTTCGACTCTCATGGGCAGTGCCCTCAAACAAAAAGTACGAAGCTTGCAAGTAGTTTCTCATTTCATTCATCAATAACTTACCGGATGGTGGTTTGGTCTGATGCGAATCAAATGAATTATCGGAGATCAGTTCGTAGTTCGTTGGAACGAAGCAAGCCACGAAAGCTCCAGCAACGGATCTAGCGGCTAAGTAGATGTCGTTCCGGGCTCGAGGGGACGGTCTTTGAGAGGAATAGGAGGATGAAGATGAGGAGTAGGCCGAGTCAGGGGAGCCGGGGACACCTGTCTCCGGCTCTGGTTGATCCTCGGCTTTCCATCGACGAGTGGCGGGTCGAGGAGGCAGCCGGAGAATTTGCTTCTTCATGATAGAGACTTGTTGAATGAGGATGAGTTTGTTGTGATGGGAAAATGGCGGGTATTGATATGGCAAATGAGATGAAGACAATGAGAAGACCAAGACTTCTCAAAGTTGCCCCTTTAAAAAAGGAGTATTTAGAAATGTTGACACCAAAAAAGAAAGTATTTGAAAAGGTGGGTCCGGGTTTTTTTATCCTGTCTATCATATGCACATATAGTGCGCCCATGAATCATGTGTTGTGAGATGTTACAGTACTCATTTTAGATATTTTTGAATGCGTTGGAAGTTTGTAAGTGCGAGACAATAATAGATGAAAAAACTAGTGATTGAGATTGAAGGACTTTAAACCACACCAAGGAGAATGATTGCTTAGTTATTGCTTCTCCTTTTTCTAAGATAATTCATATTGCTGGGTCACTTTTTGATCCAATAAGTCCTAGCCATGATTTCCCTAGACGTGTCAATTGGACAAGTAGGACATTTTATACTAAGTCGAATGGATTTTACCTTGTTGATCCTTCGTCACTAAATAACTCGATTAGTTTACGCCTAGTTTCTTCGTATACAATTTGTCAAACCAGATTCTCTGAATGAACCATAACCAATATGTTCTAACGAGAACAAAATAGAATCGACACGGACAATTAAGTGGTTCAGTAACGATATGTTGCCTATGTTCACGGACAATGATACAATATATTATTAGTATTACGGAAGATAGAATTTGGATCAAAGAGCTCTAGGCATTTCGAGAGTATATTACTCTCTCTGTCCCCGAAAAGTTGTCCGCCTTTCCTTTTCGGTTGTCCCTAATAGTTTGTCCGACTTTATTTTCTTTCCATTTATATCACTATGCTTTTACAATCTTACCCTCACACAATCTCTTATATTACACCCATTATCCAACCTTCTTCTCAACTTTATCACTTTTTTCAACAAAATTACAAAATTATTCTCATCCAATCTTATATATTACTCTTTTTTATTACCATTTTCATCAACTTTATCATCTTTTTCCATCACCTATCATTCAATCATTTTCACTTTTCGTTAATCCGCGTGCAAATATGTTTTATGGACAAGTTTTCGGGGACGGAGGGAGTATTAGTTACAAATATAGGTCGTAGCCTCGTAGATCCAAACAGATTGCGATAGGCTCAGAAAAACAACAAGACTCTTATATTGCCCTGTCGCAGCTTGTGATTAAGATTTAGGGCATATTAACACAATTCAAAATTATTCGTGTAAGCCACAAAAGGATTCTAAATGATTTTTGATCATATCAGAACCATGTAACATTCTTCGGTTCCGTAATTTGTAGTTGTCAACTAATCATTCCTAATTCGTATTATCATATTAGTCAATCCCTCGAGCGGAGCCTAATATTCTTCAGTTCTCATCTTACACGCCAATACCTTTGTTGACTTTTTGCGTTGCTCGTTGCTCGTTGACTCGTGGTTGATTTATCAACTTGAATATACCCTCTTTAATTTTATTTTTCCTTGTGCATATTTGTACAAAGATTCTTTTTGGGATGTTTGGTGACATGTAGCTTTCTAGTGAGCCCACTTTGTACATGCAGCCTACGTTTTTTTTTTTTTGTCAAGAATGCAGCCTACGTTATGAATATGTGGTATGGGATTTCCTGCTACGTACCTTTAAGACTACTAGCTCTACCCAATACCTCATGTTTCACATTTTATAAGTATTTTTATTATAAATAATATATTAGTAGGTGAAAATATATAACAAAAATTTTAGCATATGCAAATATTTTTTTCTAGATGAAAAAGATTATTTTTCAGATTTGTAGTAACGTACGTATGAGATTATAAAAATATAAAACATATTCTAATTATAGAACAATATAGTAAATAAAATTTACTTACTTTTTCATCCTTCAAAATTTGTCTCTAATGATTAATATATATCATTGTCCCTATTATCATAATTTTGATACATTATAATATAATATAAATTGAGACGTTTTAATTAATTATTTTGGTTTGATCTTATTTTTTATTTTAATACTATAATATATTAGTATGAGATATAATTTATTACTATGAATTGTTATTTAATTAAAAATATCAAAATATAATATCAAAATTAAGAATATAAAATGAGTCCAAGATGATACTAATGACTTTATATATTGAAATAAATAAATATACTAATCAACAGTTATATTATTATAAAAGATATAAGCTAAGTTATTATGAAAATGATAATATATAAGTTAAGTAAAAGATAATCAATATAAATTTATTTAATATAAAAATAGAAATAATAATTTGATTATTAAAAAGGGCTTCTATCTTTAAATTATTTTAAATTAAAAAGTTTTGAATTACTCCTTACATAAAGAGATTAAAAAGATAACTAATATATCAAAAAGCATAGAAAATCTTATCAAAATTTGAAAAATACCTTTGAAATAATTTGATAATGAAAATGTAATTAGATTAATTAAAATAATATGAACAAAACTAATTTTTTAATTATGAGAGATAAAAGCTAAGTTATTAGGAACACGATAATATAAAATTTAAGTAAAATTTAATAAATATAAATTATTTAGTATCAAAGATAAGAATAATAACTTATTTACAAAAATGGGCTTCCATTTTTAAATTCTTTTTTAAATTCGAAATTCTTACATTATTTCTTACATAAATAGATTAAAATGGTAATTGAAAGGTTAAGTTAATTAATATGTATATTTTATAAAAGGAAATTTTAAAGATAGATAATATTGTTCCAAAGATATTAGATGAGTAAGAAAAAGGATAAATTTAAAGAATAGATAATTAAGAAAATTTTAAAGATAAATAGCATGTCTTTAAACACAGATATTAGATGGGTAAGAAAAAAGATAAAATTAAAAATTAGATAATTAAGAAAAATAAAACATATAAAATTGTTAATAAGGTGGGACCAGAATTGACGTGGTAGCTCGAAAACAGTTGCTTTAATAATATATATATTGATTTGTGTTTCATGACTTCGCTCTTACTATATGTTTCTTCACTGCCAAAGTTTGTATAACTCAAAAAATACATAAATAAACATAATATACTTGATTATACTTTGTTTTCTAAAACCTTATAATAAGAATCTAATTTGATACACCTCATATTTAAAAAATTTCATCTTCATCATTCGTATTTATCGTTATCAAATAATTTATTTATTTTAAAATTAGCCTATATATTTCCACTATTTAATATTAAGATATTATCTTAATGTGTTTATATAAGTAAATCTAATAATATCTTTCTGATATCTTTATATGTTACGATGTTTGATAATATCTTTATACCCAATAATATCTTAATAAAAATTTTCGAATATCTCAATACTATAATTATTTGATTTAATCGCAAATAATATCTAATAATTCTATTAAGATAATATCTTAGTAAATCAAATAGAATATCTTTATAATAAGATTTGATAATATTGTATTAGGTAAAAATTATAGTTGATCTTGTAAATATAAATAGATAATAACACAAATAAATAGATAATATAAAATTGATTATATCTTTTACATAAATAGATAATATAAAATTTAATTAGATTAATTGAAATAACACAAATAAAAGTTTTATTTTTATCAAATATGTGGTGGGGCTAGAATCAACGGGGTGACTCGAAAATGGCCGCAACTTGTAATATATATACTGATTCGAATTTTTAATATTTTTCATATATATATATTTTAAAAAGGCAATAAAACATAGCGTAATATTTTCAATGCTTTAACATGGATAATATTTTCATTTGGATTTGAGATCCTATATGGCTGTATCCTTCATGGATAATATTTAATTAGTTGGATTTAACAAATCTGTATGTAACGTGGATAATTTTTTTCATGGTTGTATCCTTCATGACGTAATATCTTGTATGTAACGTGGATAATATTGATTTTTTTTTGTTATTATCTATTTGGATTGGAAAAAAAAATTAAAATTAAGCGGGACCAGAATCAACGTGGTGACTCGAAAACGGTCGGTTTTTATAGTATATATATTGATTGATTCTAACGTGTAATTAATTAATATTAATTTTCCAAAAGCTACGTACGTAAATGTTTACTTTAGCTTTAACAATTACACTAAACCATGGCTAGCTTCTCATTAGTAGAGATCGTACATGATCGTTTTATTTATTTTTTATCATGATGATCGATGTCTTACAAGGACAAAATCTTACGTTTGTTGTTTAAGAAAAGTTCAAAAAAAGCCCAACAGCTCTCAAACTTTCTATAAAAGAAATCATATATGTATCAACCTACAAAAAATAATATACATAATATTGAGATTTGAGAGTGTCACAGACTCACAATAGCTAGGAACAATGCAAAAGACAATAGTAGAAAGAATCCTAAGAATTAATTCCTCAAATCATTAGAAAATCCACTATACCAATTTTAACGTTACGTCTAATGGGTTCTAAAAACCATTATTAGGTTTTAGAAATAGTTGCAAAAAATAACCAAACTTTTCCAAAGTGAAACAAACAACATACGTAATTGGGTATTAGACGCTTGACGCATCAACTCACTTGTTGAGTACTCGTGAGTTTATTATTAGATCTCGTCTTCAAGACTCCAAGACGACGGTTTACCCTATCATTGATCTTTAGAACTGATTAATAATCCGTTCTCATTCATTCTGGTTGATCTAGACGAGGCCAAATAATACTTGCTCCGACCCTAATTTATCTCCTTATCAAAAAAAACGGGGCGTGTTAGGATCACTAGGCTATTTGAGTATTTGATGATGTTTGATTTAATTTTAAAAAATTTGGGCTGTTTTGTGCAAACCAATCTCCGAGATTGGGTAACTTTATGCAATTTTTCCGATGTATATTTAATTCGTTGTTATCTTGATTAAATTAATCCCAAATTTGCGCCAAGTTTCATAATTTTACAGCCTAACACGGTGAATTGGAATTGCTGCCTCTCCCTCCGCCTGTATTCCACCGCCGCCCACCCCCAATTTCTGCTGTCCCTCGCCCTTTTACCATCTTACCCCTCCCTTTTCACCCCACCTCTCCACATAAACCCAAATCTCCCAACCCCCATTCCGTCATTTCACATTTAAAAACAATAATTACAATTTTAAACCATTCTCCGTTCTTCTTCCATTTCACACCTCCACACAATCACACCCCCAAATCGAGAGCTGAGCTTCCATGGCGACGAGAACAAGAATCCCCAATTGAACTCACATCCACACACCAATGGCCTCCAATTCACTTCTCTACTACCTCCTCACCATCTCAGCCACAATTTCCATCCTCTCAGAAGCCTCAATTCTCCTCACCTCCAACTCCCATCTCCAAAGCCCTAACCAGACCTTCACTCTCGGATTCTTCAACCCTAACCCCCAAACCCCAACCTCCTACCTCGGAATCTGGTACTCCTCCATCCCCGGCCCCGTCTACGTCTGGGTCGCCAACCGCCAAACCCCCCTCAAAAGCCTCTCGTCCTCAATTCTCCGCCTCTCCGCCGGAAAAATCTCAATCTCCGACAACACAACCCCCAACGCCTGGCAATCCGACAACTCCTCTCCGGCCACCGATCTCCGCCTCCTCGACTCCGGCAACCTAATCCTCCTCTCCGGAAACGACCTCCTCTGGCAGAGCTTCGACCACCCCACGGACACGTGGCTCCCGGAGATGAACCTCACCTCCGACCACTCTCTCACATCGTGGAAGTCCCTCTTTGATCCCTCCCCGGGGAAATTCTCCCTCCGCCTCCGCCCGCCGGCGTACGGGGAGGTCGAGCTCGTCTCCGGCGAGACCTTGTATTGGACGACCGGAAACTGGTCGGGGACGACTTTTCCGACGATTCCACAAATGACGATCCCGTACATCTACAAATTCCACTTTACAAACCCTTTCACCCAAAACGCGTCGTTTGGGTTCACGGAGACGCCGCTAGACGGGTACTTGAAGCCGCTCACGCGCTTCCACCTCACCACGGCCGGCCAATTACGGCAGCACACGTGGTCGGCGCAGACCGAGGTCTGGAACACGTTCTGGATCCAGCCCGAGAGCCCCTGCCGGGTGTACGGGCTGTGTGGCCCAATGGGCCTGTGTTATGGGCCCACAAGCTTCTGTGGGTGCGTTGACGGGTTTGACCCCGTTGACCGGGTTGGGTGGGCGGCCGGGGATTTCTCCGGCGGGTGCAAGAGGAGGGGTTTATGTGATGGGAAGACTGATGGGTTTGAGGAGGTTGGGGTGGCGGTTTTCGATGAGGTCGAAAGACTCGAAACGGCGTCGTTTCATGGTGGGAGTAGGAGGGTTTGTGAGAAGGCTTGTTTGGGGAATTGCTCTTGTGTTGGGTTCTATTACAATGATCAGTTGGGTTCTTGCAAGAGCCTGTTCGGGTCTTTGGTGAACATCCGGAATTCGAGCTCTGATGACGGTGATGAGGTTTTGTTCATCAGAGTGGGGAGAACCGAGATTGGGAAGGGTAGGGGAGTCCCGAGGGCTTTGTTGATAATTTTGGTCTCTGGGTTGTCATTGTTTTTAGTCCTTGTGATTTTGTCAGTGTTGTTGTTCAGGGTGAGGATGATCAGGAAGAGGAGGAAAGAAGAGGAGGCCATGTTGTCAGTGACTAATTTGAAGGTGTTCTCTTACAAGGAGCTTCACTCGGCCACCCGAGGGTTTTCAGAGAAGCTAGGCCACGGCGGGTTCGGGACGGTTTTCCGGGGAGTTCTAACCGATGGTGAGAGCTCCTTGGTGGCAGTCAAGAGGCTCGAGCGGCCTGGGGGCGCCGAGAGGGAGTTTCGGGCCGAGGTCTGCACCATTGGGAACATTCAGCATGTGAATTTAGTGAGGCTGAGAGGATTCTGTTCAGAGGAAGATCACAGGTTGCTTGTGTATGATTACATGCCGAATGGGGCTTTGAATGCTTACTTGAAAAGGGATGGTGAGGGTTTGAGTTGGGAGGTTAGGTTTAGGGTTGCGCTCGGGACGGCGAAAGCCCTAGCTTATTTACATGAAGGGTGTAGGGATTGCATCATACATTGTGATATAAAGCCTGAGAATATCCTGCTTGACGGTGACTACACCGCCAAAGTGTCGGATTTCGGGCTCGCGAAGCTCGTGGGTCGGGATTTTAGTCGGGTTTTGGCGACGATGAGGGGTACGTGGGGGTACGTGGCGCCCGAGTGGATCTCGGGCGTGGCAATCACGAATAAAGCCGACGTTTATAGCTACGGGATGACAATGTTGGAGTTGATTAGCGGGAGGCGGAATGTGGAGGCGTCACCAGGCTCTGGTGACAATGTTGGTGTTGCCGTTGGTGGTGGTGAAGAGAAGTGGTTTTTTCCACCATGGGCGGCGAGGAGGATTGTGGAGGGAGACGTGGAGGCGGTGGTGGACGAGCGGTTGGGGATTGGAGGGTACGAGAGGGATGAGGTGGCGAGGCTCGGGAAAGTGGCGGTTTGGTGTATACAGGATGAGGAGGCGATGAGGCCGAGTATGGGGATGGTAGTGAAGATGTTGGAAGGTTTGGTGGCGGTGGCGGTTCCTCCACCGCCTAAGTTGCTTCAAGCGCTGGTCTCCGGTGAGTCGTTTGTTGGGGTCGGGACGGTTGACTCTGGTGGGAATGTTGTGTCTGAAGAAGAGGGTTCGTTTTGTTCTAGTTGATCACAAGTTTAGGAATTGGTTGTTTTGGTGCAATGTGAATCATAGAGTGCATGTTTACACAGTTACTTGAGAATGTGAGATTGGTCTGTTGATTAACATGGTTACGTAATTACAAATTTACGTGTTCTTTCACATAATTAATTTGATCCCTACCAACAGTGTAACTACATGGTTGTTTACTTGTGCGGTCCACGTCGGTTTAAAATGGACCTTATCCAATTGACAGTCCCACACTCTTTTGTTTCGATCTAACCGTAGGTTGAACTAGGCCAATAACCTTTTCTCGAAGAATTGAAGACAATACGACGTCGTGTAAAGGCAAAAAAAAAAAAAGGAAAGGAGCGAAAAAAAATCCGACCTACCGGATTCGAACCAGTGACCTAAGGATAACAGCTGAGCAAACTACAGTCCTCCGCTCTACCAACTGAGCTAAGGTCGGTTATTGATTATTGTTCCTTCCTTACGTAGATGTACCTTTATCTTTGAGTGTGGCTTGAATGATCGTTACAATCGATATCTCCTTCTTCCTATAATGCAAAAAAACAGAGTCAGAGACCTAACAAACTAACAAAGGCCTTCTTCGGCGTCAAATAAGTGTACCCTTCAATTCATTGGATTCATCAACTCTTCCGAATCGATGTATCTATGTATGTATTCAACAAGAGCATTTGCCTTTTTGCCACAGAATCCACTGAACATAAAGGGTTTCATTGGCATTAGGCTATATACTAATTGGCCAACGATTATGTGTCTGTTTCCAGTTCTACACGAGCAGAGTGAGGTCTTCTCTCTTAATAAAAGACACTAGGTTGAAAATTTGCATGGTATTAGCACTCACTCATACAGCAACAACAACTTTATATTGGACAACTTTATATTGGTTGTTCAAGCTCAAATACCCTTTTCATGTTTGTTTTTTATAAGTTATGCCCATTTATAAAGAATTAAAACCTTTAGTCGTATATTTTTGATGGAAGACAATAAAAAAAAGAGTCAATCAAGTTGATTTTTTTCTTCTTATGGATTGAGATAAGAATCATGCCATAATTTACTTCCTCAGTTTGTTCACTTTGTTGTTTTTATCCTGGAGATAGTCAGATAGATTGCCGTGAAGGCCTTGCAAACCAAATATGATCACGTAGTTACAAGTTTTGTTAATTTGTGAATTTGTGAATTGTGTTTACCATTCATAGATTCACATTTTTAATAAATTTTTTGACTTACATAATTCAATTGATAAAAGAATTCCTAGCTTGGTCAAAAATACTCTTACGTGGCTACCATGATTTTTTTCAATCAAATATTACATCATAGCCAATGGTGCAATACTATAATACTCATACATCATAGACTTTTATGACCAAAAAACGTTAACATCTATTTGCAAAAATCAAATTAAAAATAGAAAAAAAACAAATCTCCCCTCATATGGATTTACTCACATCTCCTCCCACACAGATAAGATTTTCCTACCCTTCATTACTCACATCGGATTAGGTCAAATCGCACAATTAATTAAATATATTTACAATCAAAATTAACCATCAATATCCATAACCCAAAAACGACGTCGTTGAAGCCGCATTCTTCCCCCCATTCGCACGCAAACGTAACGCAAAAAGGCTTCTTCACCGGTTACTTCCAGTTCCCCGCGCTTAGCACGTCTCCCTAGCCGACAAACTCTCGCTATTGCTTCCGGTAAAAAACAAGTCTTCCTACGCAAGCAAATGAAGTACGGAAGCCAGTCCACCGGCAATCCCCGGTTTCTCCGCTTATATCAAAAAGGAAAATCAAGAATAAAAACAACATACAAAAATCCCAATTTCTTCTTCCATTTCTCCTTGTGCTGTTTTCGAGACAGTTGCATCATTGGACAGAGAAGACGGAGTTCATCTGCTCATCCACACCCCGTAGCTTCCCGAACCGATCTCTTATCTCTTGATTCTTCCTCGATTCGGTGAGCGATCTTCTCAACTCAATCCTATTTCCGTGTACTCTCTCTGTGCAGGTTGTTGATTTTTGATCTGATTTATGGAGTTTTTGGGGTTGGACTTTTGAGTATCAGTGAATTTAGCGCTGTTTGGTCTCTGATTTGATTATCGGCCTTATGTTGATGCTTATGCTATTGATGTACAAGATTTCGGTTTATTTTTTCGCCTGATTGAGTTTGATGTAGGGATTGTTATCGCCTTGCTGAAATTCGATTATAGTTTGTGGATAAGGTTTCCTGTATATGTGGTGGCTGTCTTTTCTGTGTGTTGTGGATCTTGCTGAATTTGTTTGAGTTGTGTACTCGAGTGATTTGGATTCCCTAATTTCTTCTGATGATATTAGGTCGAGTAGCAGGCTTGGAATTGGATGAAATTCTGGCCCGGAGAAATCTCTATTCTTCTGATTAGCTGTTGCTTTGTCATAGTTTTCCTTAATTAGTTAGAGTAGTAGTAGAGTTTGCTAAATCTTTCTTTATCTTGATAGTCACCCTTATCCCTTGTGTGAAGTTTGTTGGAAGTGAATCAGCCATTCGATTCTTGGTCATGTACTCCTTATGTTGCATTCATCGTCGTCGTCTGATTGTTAGTAACCTTGGATGTAGGGATGCTAACAAGTGTCAACTATGAGTCGAGTTAATTGCCGCCATTAGTTCTTCCAATGGAAGTTTAATTATGTGGAATAGTTAGATATCAGGTGAAATATCTTGTTTATATACTGAAGCCAGTGAAGCGTAACGATGTTAACTGTAACCTATTTGTGATTTTTTCTTCTTGTGAGCAATCTTATATGTTAGTATGGGCTACTAACGTTATCTTACTCTAATGTTAAAATTTTAAGATGGCCGATAATGAGGAGGGAGAGCAGACTAACCCACGCGGAAATGACTGGGAAGTTGTATCATTGACAGCATCGGCGTATGCTGCTTCTCCTGGTCCAGATGGAGTTGAATCTATTCACGAAGACAACAACAACGACAACAACAATGGCAGTGAAGCACAAACTTCTGAACCATTGTTTATGTCTGGTCACTTTTTGTTCCCTCCCAATGAGCATGAAAACTTGCCTATAGATCCTGAAAATTTAGAGATCCAGAAAGAAGAAAAAGAAGCTGAACAGCTTGTCACTGATGCCTTGGTAGATGAAAGCTTCTCAGAGCACAAGGGAGATGAAAAATTTGACATTGCTGGATTAAGTGTTCCAGAGGTACTTGATAGCATTTATGATGAGAAAGATAACAAGCTGTCTATACATGGTCCAGACTTCAGTGAAGACAAAGCAAGTACAGAGGACAGTGCCAAGTTCAGTTCATTTAGTGGCGCAACCGTAATGCGTGGGTCCATATATGATGAAAATATTTCAAGCAACCTTCCAAGTCCCGCTGAACTAAGTTTGGATCCCTCTGATGGTCCACATTCAGATGAAAAAGCTGTCGTTGCTGCTGCTGCTGCTGATGATGATGATAAGCTTCCTCCTGGAGCTTGGTGGAAAAGGCAAGTGTCCTCTCTGTGTGCTCATGCAAAGGAGACGAATACATTCTGGTCAATATTCATTGCAGCTGCTGTAATGGGGCTGGTAATACTTGGTAAGCAATGGCAACAAGAAAGGTGGCAGGTGATGCAACAGAGGTGGCATGTAAATATTAATGCTGAGGTATGTGATCCACTGTTGATTTTACATTTTTCACCAAAGCATTGTGGGATGCTTATGTCATACTAGGTTACAGTTTCAGAATTTGAACTTTAAAAGCGCTAACTAGCTTGATAAAAGGCTTACTTTTGTTTTCTCCTTATGATTATACAACTTTCTGGTTAAACTTGAAAGCTGAAGTGGTAGTCTGATATGCATGTAAACTTGAAAGATCACCTATTTTGGCTGATACGGACTATGCAGTAGTAGATTTTAAGCACTCTGTGTGAATATGTGATGCTTTAACTTTCCTAATGTCTACCTACTAGTCTTCTACAGTTAATCCTTGCATTATAAATTAATGTCTAATGAGATACAAAAGATGTTAACTGGCCTGGACATTGCTTAGTGAAAGTATGGTATAGGCAATGAGCTAGATGAATGCAGTAGTAGCCTAGAAATGAGTGCTGATTGTTTTTAATTTTCATTCCAACAAATGCCTTGCGGATGCTGAAAATGAACTTGTGTTCCAGTATCTATTTTATATTGAGTAGTTCAACTTGTGTCCTAGCAATCTCGAAGGATGATTTTGATATGTATATCTCTTACAAAAAATGGCAGAAACCGGGCAAGATGTTGGGTCCCCTGTCTCGGTTCAAGGACATATTCATCAGTCAACGTACTTCACAAATCAGGAATGCTCTTGCAGCTGAGCGCTGAGAGATCTGATGGTGGATCTTATGATGGTGGTTGTTGATGATTATGAAGGATCTGATGGCTGTTCTTATTGATGACGAAGATGATGATGAAAATTTCCGAGTATGAACAAGTGAAAAGATTTGAGCTGCCGTGTAATATTTGCTTAAAAGGAGATGTCATGTAGGAGTGTGATTCCTCTAAAGCTTCATATGAAACGGGTTATTTGTGCTTTGGTCTCTACATACTGTTAACTTTCTCGTCCTGTAATGTTCAATTTGTTTGCATATGATGACTTGGTTTATCTTGATCAATCATTTTCCCTGATCTTTCTGCATGTTGTTAAAGGTATTAGCAGTGTTGTAAGCTCCAATTTGTTGCCAATCTCACTGAACAGGTACAGAAGTAAAGCGTATGTTTGAATACGGGCTTTATATAAAGTCTATATATCAAAAATTCCCTGTTTAAATGCCAATTACTGTTATTGTTTGAACTTTTTTTTTATCTATTGTTTGAACTTTTTAAAAAAGGGTTAATCTATTTTAACGTTGGAAGTAGTTTTTTTTTTTGGTCCAACGTTGGAAGTAGTTTGGAATTACTTTTCAACTTTAGTTGCTTAAAAGCTAGAAAGATCCAAATATTGTTTGTGCTTGGTGTGTTACAAGCAACAACTCAAGAATAAAGATCACGTTCAAAGTTGTAACTACTAGTAAGGTCGCATTTCATATTGTCCTGTAATAATACAACAAACATTAATTGGGAAGATAATGTTTGGTCAGAGTCCGCCAATTAAACTTAGACCTTATTAACGGATAATAAAGCCACTAAGAAGATAATGTTGTTGGCAAGCGATTTGTTACAAATTTAGTTTAGAAAAGACAAATATTTAATTTTATGTATAGGTGGTCAAACTTTCGAACGTGGACACTATAAACATTTAGTTTTATTAACATAACAATTAATTGGTTGGTAATTAACTTGCTCATAATTGGTTGATGTTGCCAAACACTAAACAAAACCCTCATCTTCTTCCAAGGTTTGTCAAACATTCCAATCCCCACCTTACAATATATCCCACCATAACTCCATATATAACTTTCACATTCAAATTAAACAAAAGTTCACAAAACTCGCTCAGAAAAAACCCTACATCTGATCACCCCATTCTTATGATCATGTCTTCATAAAATCTTCATGTGAAAACCCCAAAATCATGCTACTATAGCTGACCCGAGGATCTGCCTCGGGAAGGTTCTGGCTTATCTTCCGATGAAGTCGGTGGCGGTAGCTGTTCTGCTCCACCACCGACTCGTGTTGGTGGAAGGACACAAAGTGGATCGAACAAAAGATGAGTTTGACGTTGTTCATGAAGTATGGGTTAAAGGTGAATGTGCATCAAAGAGACCTTAGCCAAGTTGTTGACAATTTAAGGTATGAAACAAACACAACTAGCTAGTCCCAAAAAAACAGCTAGCTAGGTGGTGCATGAAATGATGCTAGATCTTCTTAACAGAGTTTGATCAGGGTAAATTATGCTTTGATCAGGGTAAGTTGTCTAGCAAAGTGTTCATGAAAAGGTTAAGTAAATTGTTGAGTTTTAAAAGGGGAAAAAGATTGCTCTTTTGGATTTTGCCATGTCGTTTGGACAGCTGGAGTTGTAATACTAGCAGATACAGGTTGGTTTGATCAGAGACATTGATTGAATTGGCATTTCATGTCAACTATTGTTGTCATCAAAATGGACTCTGTAGGCTAAAAATTGCATAGTGAAATAGGAGCAATCATTTAAGAAAGGTTCAAAGCCATCTAACTCATTACACACAGATCCATTCAGATATTCACACAATCCAGCAAAGCTCAACTTTTTGTTGCAATGTCTGCATTAACATAATATCTAGCATTCATAATTTAGCAAGGCAAGCATCAAACCACAAAAAAAAAGAAAGCAAGATAGTTCAAATTCCATAGACATCATTTGGCTTCTTCATCAGCCCAGTCGCCTACGCGTTGGAGGATCTGAACGGAATGGCTCTGATCACTATCTGGTGGTACAACGCGGCCAGTGCAGCTCCGATGAATGGTCCAACCCAGAAGATCCACTGAATCAACAACAAAGAGAGAGTCAGAATGCTATGCATAAACCAAGGAAAAAGATGTTTGATAGTTGTTGATTTAGATTTATAGAGTAGGTGAGTTACGTGGTCGTTCCAGGCGTGGTCCTTGTTGAAGATGATGGCAGCTCCAAGACTCCTTGCTGGGTTGATGCCGGTTCCGGTGATGGGGATTGTTGCAAGGTGGACTAAGAACACGGCAAACCCGATTGGCAATGGTGCTAGAATCTGCATACATATCAGAGTTTGCAATGAGTCCAATTGTCTATGAGAGATAGCTTAATTTTGTTGAAAACTTATAGTTGATAGCATAATTTCAACTGGACAAATGACAATGACTAAAAGGATTAAGCAACTGATTTTCAATACACATATGAGAAAGAGTGATGATTCTTACAGGAACATGTGAGTCCCTAGCATTTCTCTTGGCATCAGTAGCAGAGAATACAGTGTAAACAAGCACAAAAGTTCCTACAATCTCAGCACCAAGCCCATCTCCCTTAGTGTAGCCATGGTTGACAACATTGGCCCCACCACCCAGCATTTGATACTGAGATGGCTGGAATCCTTTCACAACACCAGCACCACAAACTGCACCCAGACACTGCATGATTATGTAGAAAATTGCCCTTGTCAAGGACAACTTCCTTGCCAAAAGCAGCCCAAATGTAACTGCTGGGTTAATATGCCCACCTGAAACATAAACTCAAAAAGTTACCACCTTGTTCCAGCCTATCACACTGCACAAGTTCATTTTCTAGCCAAAATAGTAAAGCCTATGCATTTCACAAACCCAGATTAGCTAACACCAGAGAGAGCATAAAAACATGCTCAAAAGCCTCAAACTAAAATAACCCATATTTTTCCTTGCCAAATAGTTTAAAGGGAAGCCCTAAAAAAATGACTAAACCCTAATGATATCATAAACCCAGATGACCCACAAAGGAAAAAATTGGCAGAAATCTAAGAACATGACAAACACAGAAAACCCACAAATATGAGAAGCCCAACTCAACACTCTGAAAGAAGAACTCAACAGAACAACATAAAAAAAGGATGAAACTTGAGAGTAAAGATGAAATACCTGAGATACCAGCAGTACAGTAGACAAGGGCAAAGATCATACCACCAAAAGCCCAAGCAATTCCCTGAATACCCACAGAAGCACATTTGGAGGGGGACCTAGAAACCCCCATAACAGTCAAGACAGTGATGTAAAGGAAGAGGAAAGTGGCCACAAACTCAGCAATTCCAGCTCTCCAGAAGGACCATGATTGAAGCTCCCCTGGCTCAAAGAGGGGAGCTGGAGGAGGCTCCTTGTAGTCCTTTGATTGGGCTGATGTTCCAAGTGGCTGCCTTTCTGAGTACTTGTTTGCTCCTAGCCTCACATCTTCCTCTTTGCCCTCCATTGATGATCCTTGAGCAAAGCTCAGTTCTTTTTCTCTCTATGAATGTATTTTTCTCTCTTTGGTGAAAAAGTGTCTGAAATAGTGCAGTGTGGTTGAGTGTGAGGGTGGTGCCTTGTTTTTATAGAGTCTAGAGATAAGAACAAAAGTGGAAGGGGTGAGAATTGCAAAAAGTAAAGTTGCTACCTTTATTTTTAATCCAGTGTTAACTCCATGTCATTACTTTTAGTTTGATTATTGATCATAATGTAGTGGATTAATGTATTGTTTAATTAGATTTTCTTAAATTTTGTAAAGTTAATGCAGACATTATTCCTTACAAATGCTTTTATTTTTTCACAAAAATCTTATCCAACAAAGAAGTACTTCAAATTTAAGATAATTTAATATCATTTGATGCAATTCAAATTATCCAAATTTTGCTTCCAAACAAATGTTGTCTTGTTCAAAAATTAAAGTGAGCTCAAAAGTTTGCTCTTTAGTTGTCATTGCGCTTGCACACAGAATACACTATATATAAGACTAAATTAGTCACAAGATCAGTACAACTAATTAGTACTTGTGCATTAAAAAACTAGTAGAATTGGTTGTGGATAATTGAGGTCCAAAAACAAATGATGATTACAGAGAGGATTAGGGATTAAAATAATGAAAAAAATATAGATGATTCTGGAAAGAAAAGAAAGAGAGGTAGGTGATTAGGTGGCATTCGACAGTGGTGTCCTTGTCCACAAAGATGCTGTTGTAGTGCTGAGTGTTTGGGCTGGCTTATCCCTTTCATGATTCATTCACCTTTACTTTCAATCAAAACCCTACTCCTTTTTGTAGTTGCTCTTTCACGTCTTCATCATTTTTGCTTAGGTCTTTATGATTAGGGTTAGAGTTAGTGTTACCATCTTTTCTTCTACTTCATGGCTATTTTCCCATGGTTAGTGTCATTGATTAGCTTTCTAAGCTATGTAATGTCATTTTGAGAGACTTAAATCCTAGAAGAAAATAAGTTACATTATCATAAAAATGTGACAACCACACTCCAAAATTTATTTGATATATAGTGGAGTATCACATTTTTGTTGTTTGGGTTTCTAGGATTCCCTTTGGAAGAATTTTCTTTATTGGGAGAAAAAATGAGTGGTCCATGAAAGAGAGACGGTTTTAGCTTTTGAAAAAAATGGAACGTTGGGCAGGGCGGTGCGAACTGGAAAGTGACACCAAATTGCCTTAAAAGAATACCAAACCAATTAGAGTATCAATTCAAGACAACGGCTATGGAACAACAACCATAAAGCACACTCGTCACGCCATTCCTATGTATGTATAAATGTAATACTCTATGTCTTCTCTCACTCTTGTATCATGATCCGTTTCACTTGTAGTGGCATTTTACGTATGCAACTCTTTTACGACTAGGGTTAGCTAATATTTACTGTAAAATATTACCGAGAAGAATAGGTGGCCATGTGAATTTTTAGTCAAAAAGGCATAACACGTGGAAGCCACCCAATGAATATTGACCCATAGTCCAAACTCCTACAACCAGAACTATATACTATAATCTGACCAAAAAAGACTATATACTATAATCACATATCAGTCTATCATATAGTAATAGGAACATGGGTTCGAATATATACATATTGTACAATGGTGGTGCTTAAAAAAAGTACTTGAGGGTTCTTAACATGTACTACAGTATAATATTTTTTATTTATTTAGTACTAGTTAAGTACTCTTTTAAAACTTTCATTCCAATAGAGAGTTCCTTATAATTTCATTAAATTTAGACACATAGCACATAATTATTTGTTTTGATTGGTGCTTGAATGATACTTATATAAGCACTTCTACAATGGTTTCTTAACATTTTCCCTTAGATTTTAAACAAACAAATAACAAGCACCCTTAAATACCATAAGAAGAACTACCATTGCACGTAAACTAACACGAATCACTAACACCATCCAAAAGCAAGGCTTTTAGCTCACCAATAAAGCACTAGGAAAAGCAAAAAAAAACAAAAACCACAATGTATCTATGTAGGGCTTGGTCAAAATTTAACGGAAAGTTTCTTATTATACTGAGGAAAACAAATTGTTAAAATCGCCTAAGCAAATCAAAGAATTAAGTTAAACAAGATACAACAACAGTATTTGCAAGGGCTCTTCACTGAATGGTGAAAAAAAGTGTGCTGAACCCAGAGCCATGCCTTTCGGATTGAATGAAAACAAGTAAAAGAAGATGTAAACGAACTAATTTTGATGCCCAAACTCTAGCCTTATCATCCTGTGAAGCAAAATTGAGTGGGGAAATTTTTACCCATTGCACATGAGTGGGTAACTATCCGGGTTGTACAGATTGTCTCTCTATCCTGCTCTGCTCCTGTTCATAGCACAAAAATAGTCAAGGATTACTTCCATAGCACAAGAGCGAGCCTTAAGGCCCCGTTTGGTTAGCAACTACGGAACCGAAACAGAAACGAAACAAATCTAGTCCACTTTGGTGTCGCGATACATTTTCAGAAAATGAGGTGGCGCAAACCGGTATCAAAGTTTTCAATCAATCTATCATGACAGTACTAAAATGGAATAGATTCATTTCCGTCATATTTTTGTTCCTGTAGTGCAAATGCCTGACTTTTCTATGAATGTTCCTATTAGGATTTAGGATCCATTTTGTTGTGGATAAAAATTGTCTCTCTATCATGCTCTGCTACTGCTCATAGCAGAAAATAGTGGAGTATTACTTCCATAACAAACGAGAGAGCTTAACTGCCTAAGGCCCTATTTGGTTAAATACTATGGAACAGAAACAGAAAGTAAACAAATCTAATCCATTTTGGTGCCACAGTAAATTTTCGAAAAATGAGGTGGCGCAAACCAATATCAAAATTTTTCTAAAGCTATCATGACAGTACTAAAATGGAATAGATTCATTTCCGTCGTATTTCAGTTTCTGTAGTGCATAACAAAACGGGTTCTAATGGGAACATTTACAGAAAAGTCAGGCATTTGCAAGATAGAATCATTCACATATCCTGGAACCTAAGACCAAATATCTACAGCTTATGCTTGCAAATGAAATACTTATCTTGTCCTTTTTTATCCCCAGATTTTAATGCAGACTGGGGCTGTTAATTAACTAAATGTTCAGTAAGAAATTGAGGCTCAACCTGGGAAAAAAATTGGTGGAAAAAGCATACTTACACGTATCCTAATGGCATCCTTTTCATGGTCATGAATGGCAAAATTGCTAGAAGCTCTTCCTTGGCCATACAGGAGTTCTTGCATTCTCTCCCGCCAATTTAAACTCAACCTTCGAGTGAAGTCTTCGACCTCTCTGTCAAATAAAATGCATAATGAATAATGAGCTGCATCTGAATGATATGCACTGACCCATCTTATTCAAGTCTGTAAAATGTATATACTGAGTGATGTGCTGCATTCAAATGAAATGTATTCACCCATCTTATTTAAACTGATAGATCTTCCAAAATTTTGCGAGGAATCACTGAATCAGGAATGCAGTAAGCTTTCTTTAGGCAATTTCCAGCCAGCATCATAAAATTGACTATTCAAGCATATACTTTAAGTGGGTTATAGAGGCTAAGATTTGTAGCAGAAAGATAGAAGTTATCAAAAGAAGCCATATCACAAAGAGAAGGCTTTATAGAAAGGACGCAGAATGTAGACATTAAACAAAACGATATATTTGTGGAAAAATATGTAAAACTCTTTCTAGAACAGATTAGCAAAGAAGCTCATATGACAAACCTATCAATCTTCTCCTGCATCACAGGATCTACTTCTTCGTCACTCCCATTGGTGAAAGCAACATCTCGATCTTGCAGTTCTGTTCTTTCACTAGGACTGAATTGAATGTTATTGTGGACGTCAGAGTCAATATTATCCAGGCACTGCAAAAAAAATTCAATTGTTGAACAAAAGAGATCTTTTGTAAATATCAAAATTTTTGATTGCTACAAACAAACAAAGCAAAACTACACCTTGCCGTTCTTTTCATGAATAATGCTGTTCTTGTCATGATCAACTGCAGAAGCATTCTTCTGTTTTTCTTTCCTCCGTCTGTGTTTCTTCCTGGTTTTAGAAGTCTTCACAGTCTCAGAATCTGGAAATAAGATCGAAGAAATGATATTGTTCACTATATGTTGGGACATAACTATAAGTCACAACTCAGAAGGCTCCTCCATCCCATCGGCAAGATATTCAAAATTTCAAAATCAATCAACTCCCGAAAAAGACTAATAGATCTATGAATAGAAATTCCCTATCAGACTCAAACTAGAGACATCATTTCAATCAAAATACCATTCCCAGGAAAAGAGTAAATACACCCTAAAAACAGAGACTACACCAGTATGAAAGGGCAAAGGAGAATTGAAATGTACCGTTATTCTCTCCATTAATAAATGAAAGCAAATCATCAACAGAGCGGTCATCTACATGTCCTTTTTCATCCTCAATTGTCTGAAACACAAAAACCAAAGGCCATCACCATCATGCAAAACCGAGAGTGCAAATAATCAGGAAACAGAAGTGTTCCTCGGGCCCTTGTCGGCAAGTACAAATTTATTAGGGAGAAAACACAAATTCAAGAGCTGCACAAGATTTGACAACAGCAAAAAATAACTGCTGAAATACCTTCAAGTTATCTCTCTCCTTGAGTTCCTTCCTCTTCTTTGCATAAAGTCGATTCAAAAGTCTAACTCGAGGGTCACCAGGCCAGTTCTTCACAGGCTCCAACTTCTCTTCCTAAAACAAGCAATTCTGCATTAACATAATAGACACCATAAAGATGCTGTCAACCAGACACATCTCTTGCAAGCACCAGAAACCTCTGTAAGATCATCAGGCAAGCAAAATATCTCACGTATCTCCGCCGCTGTTTTCCCTTCAATCATCCGTGCAAGTGCACGGCTTGTTAGTTCCACTAAGGGCTTAAACTGAAGACTATCAGAAGCAGTTGCCAACTCACAGAGCCTTCTTGTATCCATCCGCATATATTTTTCATCAAAGGACTTCCTCTCCTATAGGAAGGTAAAGTCATTAGTCATAGTTTAGCATATGCAAAATAGTGAACTGATGAAAAAGTGTTAAATATTAGTCAGCAATTAAAATAAGGTCAAACACTGAATTCCCATAATGAACAACATTATTTCAGTTTCAATCTCTTGATATCTCATATTCAAATACACAAGACAACAATGGGAATATAAAAAAATTGAGAGTAGAACCTTGTTAGAGTGCCCAGATTCCTGATGAAAACGGCAATAATCAAGGATCAGGCTCAAAGAAGCCGGATTGACCTTATCTGGGAGACATATAGAATGGTTCTTGGAAGTTCCTTTACCAATGTGAATTTCATGGCACATGAATGGGCAAAACTTTGCAAATGTCTGCTCCACTTGCTGAACAGAGCCATCGGCAGTCTGAACCCAGACATAAGATGTCATCATCTGTAGATGCAGTAGAGACTTGGAATGAATCCCTTGGAAATCTTATTTGCAGAAACAGTATTTTAATAAATAAAGATAAAAACAGTCATTCATATTTCAATGGCTGTAGTGAAAAGGGCCCAAAATATGGAAAGCACCTGTTAAGAATTTGGTACAATTCCAGCATATCGGGTTATAACATTTGGAGGTATACGTGACTGCAGAGAGAGGAAAAGTCCAAGACTCCAAGATTATCTTCACCTTTCCCTTCCGAAAGCCAGCAGTGCTTTATCGCAAGCTCAGGTACCTAAGTATAAAAACAAATATACAGTTAACATATCATCAGGTTATACTGCACAACCAACCAGAATCTCAGAAATAATTAACTGCGGAGTGTGGAATAAAGTCACTGGCTAAAGAAAAGCACAAGAAAAAAGAGAAACTAAAGTTATGTAAAGAAGCACCACTAAAAATGGTAGAAATCCATCAAGCCAAACAAAAAGAGCATTCAAATTTTCACTTTTCCATCTTCCTCTTCTTTTGGTTATAAGATTATATTGACAGCAACTGCAACAAGCATCCACAGATCACCCCGCTTTCATTACTTTCATACAATCCATACTCTAATACAGTATTTAACTTGTGCTTGAAGTTAAAATGTAACGTGTATACTCCATTTGTAGTGATTAAACAATACACAAAGACTTAGATCAAGTTGGACTAAAATTTTTAGATACAATTAAACAATGCCTTACATCTAGCAAAGTATACAACAAGAAATCATAGAGCAATTCTGTTAAATCATCCTCTTATAGTCCTACGAATTTGTCCTCAAGTCTAATCCAAAACAATGCCATGAGGTATTCAATAACCTACATATGGCCATAAAACGCACATAAAATCAGCCTATCAGCCCCATTTTCCACCACGAATTCACCATACAACATCAGAAAAGCAAACAAATTGACAAGCCACAGCACAATCAGGTTAAATTCGGCGGACAAAACAAGAAAACACGATTCAAAAGAGAGCGCATGAACACAGGATTGTCGAATCGAAGCTAAGAGCGTAAGAAAACAGCTACACGATATAGCATTTCGCAACCGAATTGAACAAGCAAATTGTAGCAGGAGAGATACCTGTTAGCGAAGGTGGAGAAGAGGAAGCAATGGAGGATTCGCAAGGGGATAATCGGATTGAGAGATTGGAGTAATGGAGAGAAGAAGAAATTGAAACTCAGAGACAGAGAGAAGGCGGGTTGGGGTTGGGGTTGGGGTTGGGGTTGAGGTTGGGGTGGGCGGGGGCGAGCTGCGAAGGGGTTTGAGAAGAGAGAGAAAGAGAGGGATGCTTATCGTTTTGATTATCGATCGTGGGCCCCATCGAGAGTTCGTCGAAAATTACGGAAATTACATAAACTAGCCCACCCTTTGGAGGATTTTGCAAAATATAGCCAGAAGTTTTAGTTTGCGAACAATAACCCGAATTATGGGTTACATTTGTGTTCACTAATGGAGATGAAAGACGATATTTATGTATTGCAATGCTATGATATTATATTTAATGTTGATTATCAATAACTAATTGATCTTTATAAGCCTGAATTGAAATGAAAATATCGCTTGTTAAAAAAATCTTTCATTCAACTATACTTATAACATGTAGTATGATAGTCTATTGTATTAGGCACAATAGTTAATATACAATGGTAAGTACATTTATAGATCGTTCAATACATTTCATCTACGGTTCAGATTTATGGAAGAGGCAAAGCACAACTATTAGGCTACCCTTCTAATCTTGAGAGATGCTTATGGCAAGCTCGACGCGAAGGTGTAGCACCCCGACGATGAAATATGGGCTGTCGTCCCTCATGAAGTCTGTCCACGGGGTTCGGAAAAGGTCATCACTTCCAAAAGCCGTATAATCGGGGGTCAAAGTACGATTCTTTGCCTTGAACCGGGTTTGGAACTTATTCGATGTCTTTTCCCTTGCTGCAAATTTCACATCTACCCTATAGTTTTGTGTCAGATCTTCTATTTTCACGTGTAGAGCAAACCTATGGTACTCGGTTTGTTGAAATTGTTGGATGCATAGTGCCATAAGCCATACCCGTTTCCCACCTAGCCATATTGGCTGAGACATGATGAACTTTTTTGAGAACATAGCCTTACATTCCTCTTTCGTCAAGTCAAAGTAGGCGACACAATGGGACCGGGGGATTTCAAGTTGCACCAGCTTTATAGGCCGGTGCATGTACTCGCATCTTCGAAAACAGTGTTTGGAGATGTGACCCTCGTAGGGGGATTCAACCTTGTCAAAGAGAGCTTCCATCACGTGCTTGGAGGCTTGTTCGTCGTGGTCAAGGTCAGGGCAAGCTAGGATTTCCCTTAACCGTAAGCTACTCATGTGTGAGAAACATACGTACTTCATCAGATGCTTGGTAAGGATATCTCGCCGCTCTTTGATTATTGGGTAGTGTGCGCGCGCCCATTCCAAGATAAACGTCCAAACTTCATTCTCTGAAGTCACTTGCAGACCGTCACTACCAAGAACAACCTCTAAAGCCGAAAGTGGTAAACCCATCGCCTCCTCTTTAAAGCTTCAAAGAACCGAAATACAAGCATTACAAAAATAGTATGGTTAAACAAGATTGAAAGTGACGAAATAACATTATACTTACTAGTCGAAATCCTTGTAACGTTCTGAAAGATAGCATTAATCGCCGCGTGTTGTATTGGTTGAGCTGCCTCGGCCTTTAAAACACTTGAAGGAAGGTCGAGATATAGAAGTGCGAGTTCTAGTGACATGGGCAATTTCATCAACAAGTCACAGCAATATCTCATACAAGAAACGACCCCAAACTTGTCCGCGATCATGAGCACGTTCAACAGATCAGGAGCGGTGGTTGCGCTTAGGGTGTTGGTGTACATAAACTTCAGGAGGTCCATCAAAGCAGCTTCCTCTGTTCACCATAATCGCGTGATAAAAATTAGGGTTTAACATGAACGTATAGATAGTTTGTTACATATTCAAATGTATAAACAAAAGGAATCAAAATTCTGCAATTTATGAATTAGAGCCTTACCGTTTGCATTGATTTTCAAGGTGAAATGCTTCTCTTGTGATTCTCTCATGCCATTTTTGAACATCTGTATAGCATAAACTTATATCAGCTTTGAATGGCATGCATGGGTAAATTAAGAGCAAGTTACGAAAAAAAGACAGGATATTTACCTTGTAGAAAAAGAAACTTGCTTCAGCAAGAATTGGAGAACTCACGTACAAAGTTTTAACTTTAACACTATCAGATTGCTCTGAATTTGAATCACAACTACTAAATTGTGTATCTTCTGC
Source organism: Polygonum maritimum (assembly GCA_963924305.1). NCBI lineage: Eukaryota > Viridiplantae > Streptophyta > Magnoliopsida > Caryophyllales > Polygonaceae > Polygonum > Polygonum maritimum. The sequence continues at coordinate 44,210,628 of OZ002731.1, read as the reverse complement.
ATGCATCCACCAAAAACAAGTTAAGGTCATGTTAGACTACAAAGTTTTTTTTAACATTTTATATAGAGGGGCTTTTTATTTTATATCCGTATATGTACACATAGACATATACTTAGAATTTGAGTAGATAAACCCTAGAAAATAAGTTCTAACATACCAGTTATATAGAACCAATTAAAGGAAAGAACAAGTAGTACATATATACCTGTTTCCATGGCTCAAAAAAAAAAAAATTTTACCTGTTTCCTTGTCGTTCGTGAGCTTCCTTTTGCGATTGTTGTGATGACAGAACTCGTAATCGGAGTTGGAATCCGAGGAAGTTTCTGATATCTCAATACGGAGGACCCGATCGGCAAAAACGTCGTCGTTGAATGCGAACCCGAAATCTCTCATCTTCATTCTTCAGAAACTTGTATTGTTGAGAGAATGGGTTCTACCAAAAAAAATAGCCAAGGATTGGGAGAATTGTTCGACAGAAAGTCTCGTTAGATAAGGCTAGACTCAAATTATAATAGAATAGTTTAAGATATTATATACGAGTATGTTAATATATAGACGTGTCTGATTAAGATATATATATATATATAATTAATTAAATATCATGGTACTGAATTTGAATTGGATAGATATATTGCGATATAATATATTGATTATATATATCTTTGTAAAAATATTATTACACTTTTTAAATACTATCTAGAGGCTGTTGACACTTTCGACCAAAAAAAAAGAGGCTGTTGACACTACAAAGATCGTGTATTTATGAAAATTTCAAGTTGTTTCTTACCAATTTCCAAAAAAAAATAAAGAATAAATTTTTGCAAACCCAAAAATTAAAACACTGCTTACAAGTTCATGCAAATTCACACGTTGTTTCTATATTAGGTCACATAGATTTTTATACGTGTCATTATATCATCAAGCCATATCATAGTTAATTATTAATTAAGTCATGTCATGTAAATTTGTCCACATCATATACAAGTCAAATCCATAGAGAAGACGGATAAAACAAGACTAATGAATATATATTACAAAACGCGACCGTTTTCGCGCCACCACGTTGATTCTGGTCCCGCTTGATTTTACTTCCTTTTTTCAACTCAAATAGATAATAATAACTTTATATCTTTTATTTTTCTTAATTATCTAATCCTTAATTTTAACCACTTGTAGAAAATAAAATAAAGATTTTCAATATTAGTCACTTGGACATCGAATTTGTATGCCAAATTTATTTTATACTATATAACAAAGATTTTGATATAATAATTAATAACTTAATTATAAGAAAAAATAGAAATTTTAAATACACCGAATTGCATGGAAAAGATTTTGTCAAAATACCAACTAATAACCTAACACGTTGATTTTTTTGCTTAGACATTGAATAAAAAATCGGAAGTCATATAACTAGCATTTATTTAATTAATTTTGGAACTCATAAAATTTTTAAATTTATATAAAAATAATTATTCTCACCCCACCTTATATTTTTTTATGAATTGTTTTTAACAGTTTTTATTAATTTACTAATATTTTCTATACCAGTTGTTTTTTAGATTCAAAATATCACAAATATATTATATTTTGATAAGATATCTTTTCGGTCTACTCATACATATCAAGCAAAATGTTATTAATTAAATATTATTATTAAAATAACTACATGTTTAATTTGGGTATATCAAATTGATGCTTAAAATATAAGTAAATATAAATTGCATAACAATATATTTTATTGTTTATAAAATATAAGTACGTGATTGCGTAATAACATATTCTCAATCAATTATTTAACAGTTAAGAACTTTTAATATTAGATAAAACCAAATTATGTTAAAACTTTTATTATACGATTCACATTAATATTCTACTCCGTATTTAATATATGTCTAAACATAAATTTAAAAACTTCTAATGTTGATTATCAATAACTAATGATCTTTATAAGCCTGAAATGAAAATATCGCATGATAAAAAAATCTTTCATTCAACTATACTTCTAACATGTAGTATGATAGTCTATTGTATTAGACACAATAGTTAATATACAATGTTAAGTACATTATAGATCGTTCGATACATTTAATCTATGGTTCAGATCGATTCATCGAAGAGGCAAAAGCACAATTATTAGGGTGTCCTTCTAATCTCGAGAGATGCTTATGGCAAGCTCGACGCAAAGGTGTAGCACCCCGCCGATGAAATACGGGTTGTCATCCCTCATGAAGTCTGTCCACGAGGTCTATTTGTCAGAGCTTGTACTTTTTTCGTTTTTGGGGGTTTCATCGAGAGAAAAGAGAGGGGAAAGAAGTCATGGTTCGGTTGTACTTTTTCCATCATATTTTCTTGGCAGAGGGCAAAAAACTACACGATTGTTGCTTCAATTTGGGTTCTGAAAGTTGTTTTCCAAGAAGCCATTAGAGGGGAGCGAAAGAAGGGGAGAGGAACGGTGGTCGGGTCTACTAATAAAAAATATGTGATTAATAAGGGTATATAATAGATAATATTCTTTTCTTTTCTCTCTTACGTGGTTTTCAAGTTACAATCCATTGTGCTTAATATTCTTTCGGATATTTCACGTGGTAACCTTGAGGTATTGCTTAATTCATGAGGTATACAAATGTTTAACATATTTTACACGGTAACCCTTAACTTTATACCATATTCACCTCGTACCCAAAATGTTAGATTTAACATTTTATGTGAACTTGTGTACAAAAATAAAAAAGAAATTGAAAATAAAAAACTGATAAATGATTGGTTGCTTTGTTGAACAAAACAATTGATATGGTAGTTCGAGCGCTGGTATTGAAGAAGAAAGAAGACGATTCTATATAATACATTAAAAAGTTGTGTACGAAGCGCATTTAATGCACAGAACAAATCTTATACTTGTAATTTAGTAGATATATAAATTATCAACAATCTCACTCTAGCATAGTGGTTAAGACTATTTCATTTGTCAAATAGATCCATAGTTCAAACCACATTGCCATCTGTTTTTGTATCCATTTTTTTTATCCGTGGTTACTTAACACCATGCCATTTTTATATTTTGTGGAACGATAGGTTAAAATGTATCCGTGGTTACTTAACACCATGCCATTTTTATATTTTGTGGAACGATAGGTTAAAATGTATTATGTTTTTTGCGGAATAATACCTAATATCAAATTAGGTTATATTCCTTGAAAAATAAAGAAAGAATTAATACCTAAACGATAGAAGTATGTTAATTATAGGTTAAACCAAATTACTATTATTATTTGGTGAGTGCAAACTTGCAATATTAAAAACTTACCACTAATACAATGAAAAATATGTTAATTATATTGTGAGTTATTTTAAAAAATAAACAACCCATTTATAAATCTGGTGAAATTTTACATATATACTCTATACTTGATCTATATGAATTTAATTTTATGGAGTTGAATATGATTTTGATTCATTACGATGTGTGTTTTGGAAAATAAATATTTTTATAATATGTTGTTACACGTTTGGGCCTGAAACGATGTGGTTCTTTGGCTTCAATTTGTCAGTCAAAGGGACTGTTTTTTTTTTTTGATAAAAGTCAAAGGGACTGTTACAAAGAAGATTTTACATATATTTAATCCTGAATTGCAATTAAACGCTCCATCAGTTTCAACTTGCCCACAAATTATGCCTCGAAGTTTAAAGGTCAACTTCCAATTGCCTAATTCCCCGTAAGCTAGCCGTAACGTTCAGCTTTTAATTGTTGGATTTATCAACCGAACATTAACTCTCTCTCACATTTTCTCCTCTTCCTTCTTCGTCTTGTAAATTCGTATATATTACACGTTTCGTTCATATCTCTCATTTTCCTCTTCGGTTTTCCAAACCAAACAGAATCAAAGCAAATCCGGCGAGCTCGTCAGAATCCGGCTACAACAACTGTCTAAAAGTAGCCTTCGTTGGTGTTCCGCCGAGAAGGATCTCCATAAACGCTTCACGGAGAAGTAAGTTGGAATTTACATTTTTCCAAATCGTAAAATGGAAACCACGAATTGGAGCTAATCGATGTTTGTGAAAATTGTTGTGTGGGTGGTGGTGTTCTTCAGGTACAATTTCGATGGCGTTCCCATGAAAGGTCGTTACGAGTGATCTTTCATTCAACAATTTAAGCGGTTCCTTACCAAAGATTTCTGCCACAACATTCATGTAAGCTGTAATTTGGATAAATATTGCATCAGTATTATTCCTTTCTCTGATGGTGTTCTTCTTTTTACCCAATTCTTTCAGGATTATTGGCAATTCCTTAATTTTTCAAGCAAGCTCTGCAAACAATTGCTCTATTATCTCTTCTGAACCAGTGACTTTCACACCGGATTTTGGTTAAATATTACCCACAAGGATAATTGATATTTGCTTTCTCTTCGAAGTTTTTGATATAAGTTTACTTTTCACTTTATGGCTTGCTCAATTCATTCACAATGTTATTTGTTGCATTGGTTTTTCAGCTCAAATAGCTCTGTACCTGAATAGGAACCTATACAACCTTTATTACAGATTACATTTAAACATTGAAGAACCTTGCATTTAGACGTGTTATTTTGAATAGAGGGAGAATTAATTAGAAGGAGGAGGAGGAGGAGGAGGAGGAGGAGGAGGTAAGAAAGGAAAAGATTTCACAGTTTATAGATTAACACCAAGATCTGAATGCCAAATTATAGCATGAAGCACAGGACAAGTTCTCTACAAAGCTCAAAGGACTTGTGCAAATGCTACAATAACAAAAAATGGAGCAATCCAATGCCATAATAATAAGTGACATGCCATTCATCAACACGTAAACAAGAGAACTTGCAACTCCGAACATGCTTTGCTGCATACATCACTGGAAGCAAAAAAAATACTATTTGATTTGAGTGTCAAATTATAGCATGGAGCAATTGAATATTTACCGGTCCATGTACATAAAAGTTGATGAGTAGCTCCCACACATTGTATAAAGCAACCGGTGATGATAGTCATGAAAATCAGCACTGCTTGGGTAGCAGAACAACATAAGTCAAGTGAGAGGAACATAGAGATACACTTCTTTAGGTGTCAAATGGATTAGGCACAAAGCTAAAGGATGATATCTATGATTTCTCATTGTTACATGTACCTATGATAATTGAATTAAGATCATTTTCCTCTAGAAAATCCAAACCCACTAGAAATGCTTAATAAATTGTTAGTAATATCGCAAAATATGTACATCTATATATATCATTCCAAAAGAGAAAATTATCCATGAAAAGTATATATTAATTATTAGTCAATATTATTTAGACCAATTTTGAAACTGGAACTTATTTATACGAATCATTAAGCAATTTCACTAATCAATATTTTGAGATCCTAATCCTATCACCAAAAAATAATATATGATCGATTATATGTACGTGATTGACCCATCAAATCAAATATGTTAATAAATTAAATTAAAAATGAATATTTCAAACAAACAGTAATCAAAATTAGATGTGTAATGGACCTCTATAATAACAAGTCTAATCAAATTCAAAAGTAAAATATATCTCGGTAAGATATAATAACAAGTCTCATGCATATGCCCGTACATACAAAACTCACGTCCCGTGCGATAGCACGGGCCTGTTTTCCTAGTTGACTCTAAAATAGTGCAATGCAAGATGCCAGCATTTATTGTCGATGATAGAAGACATACAACTGTCAGAAACCCTCGGCGGAAATAATGGCGATTTGTTAGAGTTTCACGGTGGTTTGGTGGTGGCTGAAAAAACAAGATAGAAGGTGCCACTGTTCTCATTGAATATGGGCTTGGGTTGATCTGAGAAGATGAAATAGCAAGGTGGGCAATGAAGATTTTAGGCTAAAGATTTGAGTCCGCTAAGGATCCAAATTTTCTGTCCCCTCTCACGTCCTCTCCCATGTCCCTTTCATTCTAATTGGTCAATATATATCAAGATTGAATATAAAACTCTTAATTCTACATAAAATTAAGTGTTTGGACCAATGAGAACTCATGGGACATAGAATTGGGACATGGAAGGGGGATAGAAGATTTGAGTCCGCTAAAGATTGAAGGGTTCAAATTAATTTAGAGCTTAAATCAATACAAGGTTTTTCATCAAAATAGGGGTTTTAATTAATCAATGTTACTTTTGACCAATGATATGAATTTCCTTCTATATTGCATATATTTACAATAGGAGCTGATTTTTTTTGAATTGATTCATTATTCAAATACGAGTAAAGATCAAACCTTTCTAGGCATAGTTTTTTCTATATTATAATGAGAGATTAATTTGTGTGACCATGTACGTAGTACCAGTAGCTAATCTTTAATTTTTCCAATTTGTACAGGTTGGCTATCTTTTTATAATGTTCCTTCAATCTGTTTTAATTTTGATGGTTAGGAATGCTTGATTAAAAGGAGTCAGCATCGATTTTGATGAGTTTAACGCTTTCTCATTATTTTTTTTAAAAAAGTCAGTGAAAAAAAGTTAAGTTTAACATTTTGGGTATGAGGTGAATATTGTATAAAATTAAGGGTTACTATGTGAAATATGTTAAACATTTGTATACCTCATGAATTAAGCAATACCTTAAGGTTACCACGTGAAATATCCGATATTCTTTTCTTTCTCTTTTGGATTTTGCTAGCTTCTCGTAGATGCACTTTTATGCTCTACGCACTTGGGCAAAAGCATTCGAACATGATGAATTCATCAGTTTTGTTATGTGGATCAGATAGATATGACTTCTCAGTATTATCATAATAGCAAACATAATCCCCCTTGTCCCTTTGTTATGAATAGAGTACCGTAACATTTATGGGTAATTTTTGTTTGCATATGTGGAGTGAATAGAATACCGTCACATTTAAGTCAAAAAAAAAAACGAAACATTTATGGGTAATTTTTATTTGCATATGTGGAGTTTTATGCTTGCATGACAGCGTCTGGGATCGAAAAAACTCTTCCAAGTTTCTAGGGAATGGTATGGGTGGGTGGCGGTCGCCCCTCCATTTATTATATAACGACCGCCTCCATTTATTATATAATTAACACAATTGAAGAAAATTACAATGATGATAACCTGTTTCAGTGGTAGCTCCGCCTCTCCAGCAATGCATACTAGACTGTTGTCGCGTGTTCGAATCTGTCTACTCCACGTTTTGCCTTTATTTTTTTTTACGCTAGAGGGGCCCATTTTTTATAATAAGGTAGTTTGAGGGCCCATGTTACATCCCAAAAAACAGGCCCATGTTATATTGCAGTTCACAACTTCACATATCAAGTTTTTAATTTCATTGATCATTTCCTTTCCAATATTATACACTCCCAACTTTATTTCTTTTTTATGTTTTCTCTTTTCTTTTCCATTGTTTCTGCCACTTCTCATCTTCTCTATTTTTTTCTTTTTCAACTGAGTCATTAATTTGTTTTTTTTTCAAGATGTCATCTAATAAAGGCTCCTATTTATTTTTTTTCACGAATAGACACCATATATAGTAGAATGTCATTATTTAATTTTATCTTTTTTATAAATATAATAAAACAAATCAAAAGTATTGACATATTGGGATAAAAAAGAATTAAAGTTGTGCATATATTTTTATCTTCTTCAAAAAATTTAAATAATTTATTTTCAATATTTGTACATGGCCTCTGAAAGCAAACGTGAAAAACGTATAGATCGTTAAATAGACGTTGAAGTTTAGGCTTTAGAAATAATATGAGACATGGATTAATGTTTTATTGAGTCATATCGTCAAATTAACCTTGATTTTTTGGTTAACCAATCTACAATGATGAACCATTTTATACGATTCAAGTCATTGACCATCGAATCGTGTTACCCCAACGAGAGAAAAGGGGAGAGAGGGTCAAGTCACAATTGCTGCCCGCCCCTCCATCTAGACAATCCTAGATCCGCCACTGTTTTCAAGTCCCGGTCTAGTGTTTTGAGCTCTTCCAAGTCCCGGTCCCGCGTTTCGAGCCCAAGTGCATAAACGTTTTGAGGAATAATCATCTCTGCCAAATGCCAACTAGGGGTGTCCAAACCCGGTTAACCGTGATTTCGGTTAACCGGACTTCGGTTAACCATAATTTTGGTTAACTAAAATCACAAATCTTAACCGTAGCATTAATCTAAGTTAACCGGAGATCGGTTAACCAATTTTTCGGTTCGGTTTTATCGGTTAACCAATAACCATTTATGTGATTTAGATTATCATAATATACATGAAAAATAAATAAAATTATCGAATATGATTAAAAAATATAATCTAATTAGATTAGATCTTCAAAATATACACTAATTTTATATACCTAGATAGTTATAATAACCAAATGATACTTTAAACTATTATTGTATGTATTTCATTAGAACAAAATATTTGATAAATAATTCAAAGGGCTTATGTAGACACATACCATGACATATTTGATAAGTAAATAATTGAAATTACAAGCCACAATAAAAGTATGCAAACAAAAGAACTCAAAATTGCTCAAAAAAACAACATCATCATTTGAAAAGTGAATAGTTTGAAATAAATCAAACTTATATATTAATATAAAAATAAAAAATTTAATTTTTGTTTTTTCGGTTAACCGTTATTATGAAAATCATAAACCAAACCAAACCGAAAACCGTTAATATTCTCGGTTCAGTTAACCAAACCAAAATTTTTAACAATGTCGGTTCGGTTAACCAAAGAATGTGCCGATTTTTCGGTTTATTGGTTCGGTTTTTGATGGACACCCCTAATGCCAACCATGAATTATTAAGTACGGACTGAGATTTTATATACGGAGTATATATATTTTTTCTAACAAACTGAAAGCTCTGTCATTGACGTAAATGTGATGCTCCATTTCGTATTGTAGACGTCAAAGTTCTAGCGAATTTAAACTTTGACCGATGATACAAAAAAGACGGCCAAAAGATGCAGAACTTGTCATTTCAGGGAAAATACGAATTGTTTTTAAAAAAACTTCATAATTTAATATTTTTGTTACGAAATGCACTAATAAGTTATTCTTTTGTTTTTTGCGGGATAAAAAAAAACATTTTGTTTCTTAAGAACAAAAATAATGATGTTTAATTAAGAAAAAATTCGGTAGATGGTGTTAATGATGTTTCTTAAGAAAAAATAATGATGTTTAATTAAGAACAAAAAATAATGATGTTTCTTAAGAAAAAAATTATAACTCAAAAAAAAATTTATAAAACAAAAGAAAAAAGAACGAAAGTAATGATACAGAGATAACCATATTAACTACATGAGCTTAATTATGCCAATTGGGCCGGAAGGCCGTGAAGAATTCGGCCCAGGATGGTTTTAGCGTTTCTGATTTCTCCCGTCTTCATCTGTTGCCCTATATAAATGGTCATTCTCACCAACACCGTTACACCGACTCTCTTTTTCCTCTCTCCAAACACAAGCTCAGTTAATTCGAACCGAAGCTTACATGAGGTTGAAGATCAACAAAGCGTGCGATCTCAATTCCATCACCTTCTAGGTTTAATTCTGAGATGCAATTGCCGAATAATCTGTTTCAGCGTTTCGAATTTCGCTCTTTCCGTGTTTTTGCTTTCAGTTTGATTTGTGCTGAAATTGAGCCACGGAGTTCTTCGATTGCGATTTTGCAGGAGATTGAGCGCTCCAAACTCAGGCTCGGCGACTTCGATTCTCGGCGCCAGAGGCGGTGTCAGAGGAGTACAGGCTTTGCAAGTTCGCTCGCAACCGTCTCAGCAATCGTTCTCTCAAGGCGTGTCGTCTCAGCAAGGAATGCTCTCGCAGTTCTCTCAGAGCTCTCAGGATGAGGTGATCACTACGGATTAGGTGTGTCTTCTCCTCCGTTGTCTTCTGATTGCTGATTTTAGCTTTGAAGATCTGCTCGATTATACCTAATTTGGAGTGGCATCTACAGTGAAATCTAGGTTGAAATTTATGTAATTAATCGGTAAAGTGATACGGTTGGAAACTACGTGCTGTTTTGAATAATCGAATGGTCTCTTCTGGATATTGATGATGCTTGTTCGTTAATGTTTGAAAGCAATCAGTGCTCTAATGTGGTTCACCTTCCTACTGAGAACCTAATTAGGATGCAACAGAAGTTGGAATTATTTACCTAGGGATTTACTTCTGCTAATAGTCTTTTCTCCATATGAGATATTGATTGAATTTGAATGCAATGTTTATGGAAACATACAAGCTTCTTATAAGCCTCATCTAGTCACCTTGGTAAAACAGTGCAAATTGGAAAGAGAATTTAAAGGTTTTTGGATGAGATCACATTTTTGTTGCTTAGGCCTAAATTGGTGTATCCTTTTTTTGGCTGCATATCCGCCGCTTTCATTCAATCATATCATTTCCTTCTGACTGGCTAGATCTGTTGTTGGCCTTCTCCATGAAGCAGATACCTAGAACTGTTGGATTTGGGCATTATCCCTATATGTGCACTAATTTCTGAGTCGTAAATGTGGCTATAATGGATTTGTATCTTATAACTCTCTTCCAAAAACTGAACAAATCTGCTTATTTTATTGTAGCTAGCGTTGTGCTCTTACAAATTGATCGATTGCCTGTAAGAGCATACACTATGGAGGGGATTGTCAATCCTCTCTTTACTTTCTCTCTCCTCAACTCCTTTTGACACCTCACCTACCCTATATTTTACCCCACTCTTTCATCTTCCTCTTTTTCCACCCACAACAATGAGGATCATTTCCTTTCCTCTCTTCCAATTTTTTATACATATATCTTACCAAATATTCATATTATCAATTTATGATTTATTCACTTGATTTTGATTAATTAATTAATTAATTAATTTAACATTCAATTAAAAAAATATATTACTTATGACAATATAAATTGATTACTACTAATAATTAAATATTGATTAACATTAAGATAATACAAAAAAATATACAGTATTACTTATGATAAATGAAAAAAGTATGCAATATTAGGTTCAATTTATAGACAAAAAAAATTGTAAGAATTATTCTTTTTATTTTTTGTGTTTTAAAATATCTTTTTTAAGATATTTTTATTTGTAATTTGTTAATGTTAAATTGTAATGAAAATAAATGAATGTAGTTGATAGATGAGACACATGTCAAATTTTGATTGGGTGAATAGGGAGAGGAATGCACAAAAGCCAATGTGCACATTCCTCTACCCATAGAGGAATTAACCCCATTCCTCTTCCAAGAGGGGATCCTCTCTTTTACCCCACTATCAAGAGAATACTCTCTTTTAATAAAAAATGGATACAATAAGGAAGAGAGGCCCTCCATAGTGTATGCTCTAAAAGTACTACTTTGCTACCTAAATGAACCTTAGCTAGTTAGTACAGTTTCATAGCTCAGCATTTATCCTTTTCCCCTACGCTATTACTGTATAAACTAAATGAACAAAAAGCAGCATAGTAGCATACCTATTAGACTAACTAAAGCCATAGATCAGTCATTTTGCCATCTTTTTTACTCCTCTGCCTCCAGCCTCCTCTGCCTCCAGCCCTGTTTCTTCATGACTTTAGGCCTTACGCTCAAAACCCCTCTAATCATATGGTTCATTTTACTTCTCCTCTTCTCTTTCCTTTCCTCCTCCTTTAGCATTTCTCTGGCGGTGTTCTTGAGGGGGGACTGGTGAGGGTTGTCTTTTCTCTCCTCCATTTGTGTAGTGGTGGTCTGGAGTGGAGGGTCAGTGGTGAGATGAGGGACTGAGTCTGTGGCGGGGGCCCCACCTTGAAAGATGTTGATGCAGATCTTGACAGGAAACCTCGCATCCATCGTTCTTGGATTTCTGAAAAAAGCGAAGAGAGGAAATAAGCAAATAGAATAAAATCAGGTAAAATCAAGAAAGGGCAGGCAACCCGGCGAAGGGAGGGTAAAATCAAGAAAGGCGGAGGGAGGGAGGGAGAGAGAGAGGAAGTCAACTTACGGCGGTGGCGCAATGGCGTCGGAGACATCGGCGGTTGGCGAGGTGGCAACCGCCGGAGCCGAGGAACGAACGTTGACGACCACCTCCGCCATGCGTCGGGGAAGAATGCGAATAGGAAGATGACTGATGATGTGGGGGGCCCGGGGAAGAATGCGAATAGGAAGATGACTGATGATGTGGGGGCCCGAGGCGAGCTGGAGAGTTGGTGGGGCCTTATATAGGAAAGGCCTACTCCATCTCACCGTACACTAAACGTGAGAATTGGCGGGATTAGCATCCAGCCGTACACGTGGATGCGCATTTTTTGTTTTTTTTATACTACTAGTAAAGGGCCCGTGTTCCTGCTTTGGTTGTTGATTACGTCATGTTAAAAAAGATTTTTTTTTTTGATCAAAGGAAAAAAGATTATCTTTTTCCATATTTGGTTGTTACTTGTTGCGCTAACAAGATGGTGGTTCCCTCTGGAGGTTGTTGCGCTAACAAGCCCGTTCCTGTTATCTGCTCATTTGTATTTGAGATAAAGACGCTAATGTACCTATTTGAAGTGTTTATTCCAATAATACACTCCTCTAATTGTATATGGACAAAACTAAATCCTTACATTAAATCAGACCAAAATACCCTTATAACCACTTAAAAGCAAATTAGAATCTCATTCTTGAATACTGAATTGAGAACGCCAATTACAGTAAGAAAACCATCTCATATTCGATCCCGTCGATGGCGCCCAAGTTTTCGTCGTCGTACGCTATCCCAACTGTCGTCGGCTGTCGTCCCGTCGTTGGCCTCCTGACGAACCATCGTCGGCCGCCATCTCGTCGTTGGTCTCCTGACGAATCATCGTCGGCCACAATCCCAACCGTCGCCGCCTGTCGTCCTGTCGTTGGCCTCCTGCCGAACCATCGTCAACCGCCCTTCTTGTAATTACGTTTGTACAGCCCATTGCAATCCAATCCGTATCGATGCTTCGTTACAGCCACATCCCGTAGTCGTCCATCACCGACTACCACAGATCCACACCGGAGCCGTTTGTCGCCGGTCAGCCCTCCTCGACGCTGGAGCCACAAGTGCGATTGCACCCAAATCAATATCGCACATCAATACAGTATGTACAGAAGTCATTTCAAAGACAAAAGATCCAAACTGTGTTGACAAATGTTGAAAAGAAGGAGCTTGTAAAGGAAGCCATGAAAGTTGCAAGCTAGAAGAAAGTGATCTGCTTTGTTGGAATATGAAAAAAGTTTTTTTGTACTCCGTATTCATTAGGTTACAACAATACATCGTTAGGCTTTTATACAAAAGTTGATGCCATCTACTTAACTTAACAAAAGTAAGTGGGTTACAGGCCCAACAAGAGACTAAACACAAGGTGACTAATCCAATAAACTGCAAGTGTCTACATATAAAACTTTATGGGAGGTGTTAGGCAATGTTAACATAAAACTTTATGGGATGTTTTTTTCAGTACAGTAGAACGTCTTTATTAAATAAAACTTTATGGGAGGTGTTAGGTGATGCTAATATAAAATTCAATCAAGAAAAGTATTCAAAACACATAAAAATGAATCGAAAGAACCCATACTACATATTCACAAGTTGCCCTTCTCGTTCTTGGACTCAATAATATAAAATATATATATATATATAAAATCCAAAAAAAATCCTTCTCGTTCTCGGACTCAATAATATAAAATATCTATATATAATCCCAAAAAAAATCCCCCATGGTGCTGTTTCTACGAAGCAATCCGAATTTCCGATTCACCGAAGAGGCAAAGCACAATTATTAGGCTACCCTTTAATCTTGAGAGATGCTTATGGCAAGCTTGACGCGAAGATGTAGCACCCCGTCGATGAAATACGGGCTGTCGTCCCTCATGAAGTCTGTCCACGAGGTTAGGAAAAGGTCATCAGTTCCAAAAGCCATATGACCGGGGGTCAAAGTTTCATTGTATTCCATGTGGGTTCGGAACTTATTCGACGGCTTTTCCCTTGCTGCAAATTTCACGTCTACCCTACAGTTTTGCGTCAGATCTTCTATTTGCACATATAGAGCAAACCCGTGGGACTCAGTCTGTTGTTCTTGTTGGATGCATTGTGCCACGAGCCATATCCATTTCCCACTTAGCCATATTGGTTGAGACATGATGAAGTGTTTTGAGAAGAGAGCCTCGCATTCTTCTTTCTTTAGGTCAAAGTAGGCGACACAATGAGACCGGGGGATTTCAATTTGCACCAGCTTTATCGGTCGATGCATGTACTCGCATCTTCGAATACAGGATGTGGAGATGTGACGACCCTCGTAGGGGGATTCAACCTTGTCGAGGAGAGCTTCCATCACGCGCTTGGACACTTGTTCGTGGTCAAGGTCAGGGCAAGCTAGGATTTCCCTTAACCGTAAGCTACACATGTGTGAGTAGCATACGTACTGCATCAGATGCTTGGTGAGGATCTCGCGCCGCTCTTCCATTCTTGGGTAGTGCGCGCGCGCCCATTCCAAGATGAATGTCCAAACATCATACTCCGAAGTCACTATCAGACCGTCGCTACCAAGAACAACCTCTAAAGCCGAAAGAGGTAAATCCAAATCCATGGCCTCCTCTTTAAAGCTTCAAAGAATCAAAAGACAAATATTAAGTACTTATGTGAAACATATAGTATGCTTAAACAAGATTGAAAGTGACGAAACAACATTATACTTACTAGTCGAAATCCTTGTAACGTTCTGAAAGATAGCATTTCGCCGCGTGTTGTATTGGTTGAGCTGCTTCGGCCTTCAAAACACTCGAAGGAAGGTGGAGATATAGAAGTGCGAGTTCTACTGACATGGGCAATTTCATCAACAAGTCACAACAATATCTCATACAAGAAACGACCCCAAACTTGTCCGCGATCATGAGCACGTTCAACAGATCAGGAGCGGTGGTTGCGCTTAGGGTGTTGGTGTACATAAACTTCAGGAGGTCCATCAAAGCAACTTCCTCTGTTCACCAAATTAGGGTTTCAACATGAAAGATATTCAAATGTATAAACATAAGCAATCAAATTCTGCAGTTTATGAATTAAAGCCTTACCGTTTGCATTGATTTTCAAGGTGAACTGCTTCTCTTGTGATTCTCTCATGCCATTTTTGAACATCTATATCACATAAACTTATATCAGCTTTAAATGCCATGGGTAAATTAAAAGAGAGGAAAAAAAGAGAGGAAGAAATAGAGGATATTTACCTTGTAGAAAAAGACACTTGTTTCAGCCAGAATTGGAGAACTCGCGTACAAAGTTTTAACTTCAACACCATCAGAACACTCTGAATTCGAATCACAACTACTAAGTTGTGTATCTCCTGCGTCCACCAAACACAAGTTAAGGTCATGTTAGACTACAAAGTTTTTTTTGCGTAATACCGGTCTATCTACAATGGTTATAGACGGTCTTTTTATCTATCTATCTATCTATCTATAGATTAAAGAAACCCTAGAAAATAAGACCAAAATAAACTCGTGGTAAACAACACGTACGCTCAGTTTGAACACAACAAATTCAGAATTTTAATATGAAATTCCAGGAAAAAAGTAATCGGTACAAAGTTCCAGATTACATAAAACAAAGAAAAGACAAAGTAGTAAATATTTACCAGTTTCCTTGTCGTTCTTGAGCTTTCTTTTGCGAACGTTGTGATGACAGAACTCGTAATCGGAGTTGGAATCCACAGAAGTTCCTGAAATCTCGATACGGAGGACCCGATCGGCAAAAACGTCGTCGTTGAATGCAAACCCGAAATCCCTCATCTTTCACAAGTCAACAAGTATTCGAGAGAATTGGTTCTACCAAAAAACAACCAAGGATTGTGAGAATAATTTCAACTCGTTGATTTGTATTTATACAAGCATGTGACAATTCCTTAGAACCCAAGTTATATACAATATATCCGGAATTGCGTTATCGGAGCCGAGCCAGGAATAGCCATCTAAAAGATATCTAAAATATACCATAATTATCTAATTTATCTCTTAATAGATACGGAGTATGTATGATTAAGATATAGATAATCAATGTAACAGAGTACGTACTAAATATGGATAGATATATTGCGATATTATATAGATTGATTATATGTATCTATGTAAAAATATCATTACACTTATTAAATTTAATCTAGAAGTTGTTAGACACGGCAAAAATCATGTCTTTATGAAATTTCAAATTGTTTTCTTACCAATTTCCAAAAAAGAAATTAAAAAAGAAATTCTTGCAAACCAAAATTGTTAAAAAAACACTGCTTACAAATAGTTGACTCGAATTATTACAAGAAAAATATCTAAACAAAATAATTACTAGGAAAATATCTAAAACAAAATAATTACTAGGAAAATATCTAAACAAATTACTCGTACAATGAAATGATTAATTAAAAAAGGGAAGATAGTACTTTTACAGCTTCAATAACTAACAATGTTAATTTATATTTCTATATAACACCGTGATCAAACAGATCAAACAAGGGCAAGTTATCCGTGAATATATATGCAAAAAAAAAAAAGGAAAAATTAGTTGAAGATTTAAAAAAACTATTATGTGCAAGGTGGCTGTTGTTGTAGCCATTCTTGAATAGCAGAGCGAAGAGCACGATTAGGAATGAGCGTATGATTTTCAAGTCTAAGGTTAGTCATGGGCGAAGTCTCATGTCCACTTTCTAGCCAGCCTTTCAAGGCCTCAGCTTCATAAGTGAACCCATCGGCTGCTATTTGTGGATCCTGCATGATTTCCTGGAAAATGGGACACATGAAGTACGATGGCACATGTTCATGCTCATGACGACCCAACTTATAAGCCAAAGAAGAGCTTCCACTCGAAACCCTCATGGGTTCAAGAGCCCTCCAAACGTCTAACTCAAGGTCCGGTCTGTTCTTCCTTTGCATCTCACAACACCTCAATCCCAATAGCGCCAATTGCTTTGCTTGCACAAATGGCCAGTCTCCGGCCAAAGGGTCCAACACTAGGCCAAGCTCGTTGTTGTCCATGGCGTTTTGGACCTCCTTGGCTAGACCCAATGCCGGTTTCCCGGTCAGAAGCCGAAGCAGAACGATCCCGAATGAGTAGACGTCGGATTTCGTCGTAAGCTCTCCGCTCGAGAGGTGCTCGGGATCCGTGTAGGCAAACGTGCCTTTCGGGTCGGTTTCATAGAGCCTTGTTGTTTGGAGTTGGCCTTTGTGGATCGCTTTGGAGATGCCAAAGTCGCTTAGCTTGCAAGAAAGGTGCGTGTCGAGAAGGATGTTTGCGGGTTTGAGGTCGCCGTGGATGATGCTTTCGGGTTGGCAAGAATGGAGGAACATGAGGACCGAGCAAAGCTCGGTGGCTATGCGTATTCGTGTTTGCCATGATAGTGGTGGAGTGTTGTCCTTGCAATCGAGGCGATCGTCGAGGTTTCCATTGGGTTGGTACTCGTAGATTAAGGCTGAGGCTTCACTGCAAACTCCTATCAGTGTCACAATGTTTGGATGTCGTAGCTTGCTCAGAGTGTCAACCTTTAAACACAAAATGAATGAGCATAAGCTTGTGTTTTTATAGTTGCATTGTAAGTAAGAAACTAGATGCATTGGTTGAAATATCTCATAGCAAAGCAATTGGACTTGTTCATGTTATGTTACGGGTAGACAACCAGAATGAGCCTCGGTCACCAAGTCCAACACATAACTCGGACAAGGTTCCTTCCTAAAACCAATTCGCAGCATAAGGTATAAGTGTATAACTCCTCTATTTATATGTTAGGTTTGGATCCCTCGAATTTCCGATGTGAGACAACTTTGAGTACTAGCATAACGTTAAGTACTAGCATTTTACGTTACGAGACAACATTGATAGCATATTGGTAACAAAAACTTTGAACTAATGCATCTCATACCTCTTGTTGAAACTCTCGGGGACCTTGCATACTATCCGCGCTAAGCAACTTGATGGCGACTTCAGTATGACGAAGCAAGCCTTTGTAGGTTGCCCCGAAACCGCCTTCACCTATCTTCCATGACGGGTTGAAGTTATCACAAGCCTCTAAGATCTCCATGTAGCTGAAATCCGCAAAGAACTTGGAGACTTGTGTAGCCATAGGATTTAGCCTAGCAAGTTGCCTCTTGAGAAACTCATTTTCGCGCAATGCATTGTCTAGATTGTCGTCCAAGTCATCGCGTTCTTTCTTGTACTTCTCTAGCAACCCAACGGCCAAGAAGATCTTTTCCTCTAGCTCCTCCACCATAAGGTTGGATTTCTCAATCTCCCTTTCTAGAGAAGATGTTTTAAGCAAGAAAACACCTAACTTTTCGACAACCTTAGCATGTTGAGTCTTTGTAGCTCCAAGTTGCTTCTTCTCCTTGGCCAACTTGTCCGCTATTTCGTGCCTTCGCCTTTTCTCTTCGTCGTACAAGCTCTCTAATGCATTCGCCTGTCAAGTTGGCTACACAATTTGTGACACAAGACTACAGAGGACTTGGACTGCTTTTGGAGTGCAAAAGAGAAACAATGCATGAAATGTTGTGAGTTTCTTTCAGTGTACCTTTGCTTTCAGCATCAGTATATCAAATTTGTCATATATTTCACCTTGCATACTTCTTTCCTGCTGAACATACAAACAAAAATACTCAACCACATAAATAATTTGATATCTACATACAAAGCAATCATCCAACATAAGAAGAGGATGATTTGAACCCACATGTTGTTCATGCTGAGGCGAAGATTTCAATGCGAAAACGCTTCTCCGTTGAGATAAAGGCGAGCCTATGACTACTTCAGACGACGTTGAAGGACGAGCTGAGCCAGAAGCACTTGCTCTTGACATAATTTCAGGTTCAGAAGAGCTTTCATTACTCATTCTTCCATGCTAGAACATATAAAATAAACCATTTCATAACTAATTTTCCATAACAAAGCAATTGTCCAACATAAAGAAAGGATGGATTGAACTGACATATCTTTCATGAAGAGGTGAAGCTTCCAACGCGAAGACGCTTCTCCTTTGAGATGAAGGCGCGCTCCTGACTACTTCAGATGATGTTGGAGGAAGAGCCGAGTCGGCAAGACTTGCTCTTGATGCGCTTTCGTAATCAGAAGAGCTTCCGCAGCTCGTTCTTGGAGTTGAATATTTGTCGGTATCACGAGTACTTCCTCCAACTCCAACATTTCTTGATATACTTTTGTCATGATATAGATCAAATTTAGTCTCTGATAGTTGAGTTTCAGTTCTAGATTGAGATATAAAGGAGTTTGTTTCTCCACTCTCATGATTTGGATACACTGGCTTTGCTCTTTCCCTTGTATGGATAAGATTTCCCTTGCAAACAAAACAGATTTGGCAAAAATCAGGTGCATTTGAGTGAACATAGATTGCCTTCTTTGACTTGAGTTGTGTTATATTCCTGCAATGCAAGTAACACAATAGCCAATTGATTATAAAAGTAATATTCAAGTTCAGCAAAACTGAAAGAGGATTATACATTCATACCTTTTATATCTATTGTCAGAGGCTGCTCCCATTACCAGTCTTCCAATCATGTTCTGAGAAATGAGTGTAATGATGCCATTCTCTATAGTATCTGCTTCAATGAATAGCTTTTGTGCATTTATCTACAAAGAGTTGGAGCAAGGACATAAGCCATAGATGAGAGCTAAGCTTATATATATAAGATACTAATGTGCATTAGATCAAGAAATTGATTAAGAAAATGATATGAAGTTTAGAGAGGATTAGTTACTCCTGCTTTGGCACAAAGCTGAACATAATCATCAAGGGCTTTAAGCATTTTATTGCTCTCCTTTTCATGGTATCTCATGGCCTCCTGTTTCCCAACTTGGTTTGCTGGAAATTTTGTACTCTCTGAAAGTTATAATGGTCCATAAACCACCAAAACAAAGAGTGATCCATAGATTTAACAAGTCAAGAACATGTTTCCGAAAGACCCAACAACGAACAATGTACGAAAACACACCGAAAATATAGGTCTCACACCCTAAACCCTACAAACTACATCATATAAGTTAAAAGCTAGCATTTCATCATAGACCCATATTACCAAATCTTGGCAAGTTTTAATACAAATGTAGAAAGCAACAGCAAAGAGATCTTACTAATGGGTATCAATTGGGCAGGGGTGTGTACATGGACTATACATATCTTCTTGCCTCCTGAATTCTGCAAAGCCCAAATCACAGTTGACTTGTTCTCTTTGACTTCTTTGCCCACTGCTACAAACACAAAGTCATCAACAATGGAGGAGGCCTTTGGATGTTTTTCTTCCTCTTCACCCTTGATTGATCCAACTTCTGATGATAAATCAATCTCTGGATACCTAATTCTTTCAACTTCTTGTGGGAAATCATGTACAGACATCTCAAGTCACAGCACAAATGAATGAGAACAAAGATATGGATCAAAAAATATTTACAG
Organism: Polygonum maritimum; assembly: GCA_963924305.1. NCBI lineage: Eukaryota > Viridiplantae > Streptophyta > Magnoliopsida > Caryophyllales > Polygonaceae > Polygonum > Polygonum maritimum. The sequence continues at coordinate 44,190,229 of OZ002731.1, read as the reverse complement.
TTAGATGATACTAATAGATAAAATCTCTGTATTGAAAGAGGAAGATGAAAAAGTGGGCTTTAGAAGAAGAAGATTGATCTCTCAAACGGAGTTCGGAGAAGTTTTCTATACAGCCAAAAACATATTAAAAGATTGCTTAAGCTATATAAATCTACCATCTGTTCTATACAGCCATCAACATTTTATTAAATAAATGTTTTGAGGAATGATCAACTCTGCCTATGAGACCAAGAACCATTAAATACATACTTTTGACCAAAAAAAAAAATTAAATGCAGACTGAGATTTTATATACGGAGTATATTTTTTAACAAACTCAAAGGTCTGTCATTGACGTCAATGTTATGCTCAATTTTGTATTGTAGACATCAATTTCTAGTGAATTTAACCTTTGACCGATGACACAAAAAAGACGGCCAAAAGATGTAGAATTTGCCATGGATATTCGGGGAAATACAACTTTATTTTTTTAAAAAATATTCTTAGTTGTATGATTGTATAATATGCTACGAAATGCATTCATATATTAATATTTTATTTTTTCCTGGAGCAAAAAACATTTTTTTGAGCCAAATTGATCAAATGGGCTTAATTATGCCTATTGGGCCGGAAGGCGGTGAAGAACTCGGCCCAGGATGGTTTTAGCGTTTCTGATTTCTCCCGCCTTCATCTGTTGCCCTATATAAATGGCCATTCTCACTGACACCGACTCTCTTTTTCCTCTCTCTAAACACAAGCTCAGTTAATTCGAACCGAAGCTTTCATGAGGTTGAAGATCAACAAAGCGTGCGATCTCAATTCCATCTCCGTTCTTCCTCCACCTTCTAGGTTTAATTCTGAGATGCAATTGCCGAAAAATCTGTTTCCGCGTTTCGAATTTCGCTCTTTCCGTGTTTTTTGCTTTCAGTTTGATTTGTGCTGAAATTGAGCCATGGCGTTCTTCGATTGCGATTTTGCAGGAGATTGAGCGCTCCAAATTCAGGTCCGGCGACTTCGGTTCTCGGCGGTGTACAGGCGTCGCAAATTCGCTCGCAACCGTCTCAGCAATCGTTCTCTCAAGGCGTCTCGTCTCAGCCAGGAATGTTCTCTCAGCTCTCTCAGAGCTCTCACGATGAGGTGATCACTACGGATCAGGTGCGTCTTTTCCTCCGTTGTCTTCTGATTGCTGATTTTAGCTTTGTAGATCTGCTCGATTATACCTAATTTGGAGTGGCATCTATAGTGAAATCTAGGTTGAAATTAATGTTCGTTAATGTTTGAAACTACTTGCTGTTTCGAAAAATCGAATTGTCTGTTTTGGATATCAATTTAGTGCTTGCTCGTTAATGTTTGAAAGCAATCAGTGTTTTAATGTGGTTCACCTTCCTACGGAGAACCTTATTAGGATGCAACAGAAGTTGGAGTTATATCGCCAGGGATTTACTTCTGCTGATAGTATTTTCTCCATACTAGATATTGATTGAATTTGAATGCTCCGTTTATGGAAACATACGAGGTTTTTATAAGCCTCATCTAGTCACCTTGGTTAAACAGTGCAAATTTGAAAGAGAATTTAGAAGTTGCTTAGGCCTAATTTGGTGCATCTTTTTTGCTGCATATCCACTGATTTTATTCAATCATATCATTTCATTTTGACTGGCTAGGTCTGTTGTTGGCCTTTTCCAAGAAGCAGATACACATTACTGTTGGATTTGAGCATTATCCTAACATGTGCACTAATGTCTGATTTGTAAATCAGGTTATAATGGATTTGTATCTTATATCTCTTCCAAAAACTGAAGAGATCTGCTTATTTTATTGTAAGCTAGCAGTGTGTTCTTAGGGATTGATTGCCTGTAGAAGTACTACTTTGCTACCTATATGAACCTTGGCCAGTTAGCATAGTTTCATAGCTCAGTATATATCCTTTTTTCCCCTACACCATCAAAAACTAATTGTGCTCCATGTAATTCCACACACTGTCTTCTGCAGAGATTTGGTTCCCAGGAAAGGGATCATTCAGCTAAGAGAATTTCCTGCCTGGCTCCTCCCACTTATTCTAGAGAAGAGAACCAAATGCCCATTTCAAGATCTTCCAACAATGTGATGCGCAAGTGGAGCTCTAGCTCGAGTCAAGACCATAAAGGTAAACTCCTTTTTATTAAGTCTGATATCTGACAATGTTGCTTAATGTTGCTCACAGCAAGCAGTCTTTTAGACATGCCTTCTAAAATACCATATACCTGTCCTTACAGTCCCTTATGACCTGTGTCTCTACAGTTCAGTCAAATGAAGAATTTGACCACAGAATGACAGTGATTGAAACATCAGTGAACAGAATAGGAATGGTTTTGGACTCTGTGCAGAATGATGCTATGCAGGGAAACAAGGGAACGAAAGAACTATCAATACAATGTAAGTTAAGCCTCAGGTTTCAGGATACTTAAAATACAATATAAAGATAAATTTGCTGTCCTATACTAGGCACAAGATGTTGGAGATGATAGAAATGCAGCCAGAGACCTACACTACTCCACTTGTGAATGAAAATAATAACTTGACTACGAGATTATGATTCTCATTCGTTTTTCTACTAAGATTTTGACTATCAAATTATGATTTTCAATCGTTTTTCTGGGACTGCAATGCTAAGTTACTGGCAGCTAACAGTTTCTGCAACTGTACATGATCGCTCAATAAAAAGTCATGTTGTATGAATGCTTGTGCCATTTTAATGTTCAACTAATAATTAATAGAAGACGTTATGATGATTATCTAGACTCTAGAGTTGGAAACATAGGTATATACCTGTCATGATTTTTTACTATCTTGTAACAATTGGTATAGCTAATTTTATAGAACTATTTTATGTTCAGTGGATGTCTTACGGCAGAAGACAAATGCTCTTGATGAATCCATCCACCAACTGGTATGCAGCACAGCTTTCTCATTGTGGGAGTTCTTGTATACATTCTTCATTATGGGCTCATATGATAGAGGATGCACGCTTCTTGTCTTATCTAGAATCGGAGACAGGAAGACATCAAAACCAGCTTAGAGGGAGGCTTTAAGTCAATTTTTGACCAACTTAACAAATCTACACTTCAAGATAAATCGCATGAGATTCTGTCAGTGGTTCGAACCTTGCCGGATCAAATTGAAGGATCTCTGCAGAGAGTGAAGAATGAACTCTGGAAATCATTGTCTACTGAGCTGCAGGCATGTTTTGTTGTTCAGTAATCAATACTGGATGTTTAGTTTCATTTTTTTTTTTGTATTATGTGGAAACATGGCACATACACTTCAGAATCAACACTTATGACAAACTTGCTTCAATGTGCTATGAATAACAGGAAATCACATGCAGCATAAGGGCCTCAAATCAACAATTCACCCCTGCCCTTCTTCAACCAAAGGTTTATCATCATATTCCTTAAAGATATGCAGTAAAAACTTGGCCATATTAATATATCTTGTTTACTGATTCGGCATATATGTCATTATTGCAGCTTACTGGTCGTGATTCTTCATCTCAACCGTGGTTTGTGGAGAGGTTTGTTTGCCAAATTTACAATTCACTATATGTTCTGTTACCTTTTTCTCTGATAGCATAAATGGAGCATAGAATTACATTACAACTAGAAAAAGGCATGAAGCCTACATGATTTAATTTTTGCAATATATCCTGTATTTTTAGTTTGTAATCAGTTGAGGAGTTGTAATGGTTTGTTTTGCATCTTTTTTTACCCTTTCTTCCCATGCTCTCAATAGAACGTAATGCTAAACTGACTGAGTTTTTCCTAAAAATATTGTTGATTGATATGTTAGAATGTTTTCGTAATATATCTTATCCAGTGCTGCATTTATCCTGTCAAGTATTATAAAGTTTTCTTTTCCATGCCAGAGAACCTGTGCCAGTGGCGATCTCTAAACCGGAACCTGTGCCAGCGGTGAGCTCTAAACCGGAACCTGTGCCAGCGGTGAGCTCTAAACCGGAACCTGTGCCAGTGGCGATCTCTAAACAGGAACCTCCGAATTCAAAGATGGAGAAGGGAGCATGGAAGTCCGTCAAACCAGAAAAAAGCTCCTTCCGTGGAAAATTCTCTAAAGAGCAAAAACTTCGAAAAATCTCCTCCATTGAACAGGTAGCATCCTGATCTATTCATCTCATTTTTATTTTTATTTTCTATTCCAAATAGAATAACCTATATACTTCAGATATGCTGCTCTATACTCTATATAGAGGAGTTCAGGTTTCTTCATTATGCACAGTTTTTGAAATCAAAGTTATGGTTTATAATCCACTTGCATGTTTGGTACAAATGGAACTTCATTTGATACGTTTTCTTCTCTCTTTCATGATTAAGAGCAAAAGAAACTCATTGGCTAAAGAATGGACAGCTCTAATCGATTCTGATGAAGAGGCCAATGATGATTGTACAATCTTTCTAGTTGAAAGAGAGCAAGGTATTGCACAGATGCATAATTTCAAACTCAAATGGCCTTGAACCTCAGCATTATGTATTTTCTTTTCAATCTCTTTCTACATATCTGTAAACGCACATGTTTTTCTTGATCCTTGCGCAGAAAATTTAATGACAAAGGAAGCAAAAGAAGAAACTCTGCGGATTCTAAGGAAAGCCAGAAGAAGAAAGAGAAGGAACACTATAGTCATAGACTGAAGGTATCCTTCTGCAAATTATTCAGCTTATCCTTAATTACATTCAGTCTGTTATTAGTTCTTGATCCAAGGCCTGACTTGCTATTAAACTTTCTGTTCTAGAGTCTCATTTGACATAATCACCTTGCTATGCAGTCCTCATTGGGGTTAATATTGAAAGCTGTGACCGTAGTCCCTCTTTCAAAATGTTCAAAAACAACATATACTTGAACTTGAAGAGCCACTCCTTTAAAAAACACCTGATGTTATCATACTAAAAACATATTCTCTTGTAATTCTAACATAGCCTAATTGCACAAAGTGTCTCTTTATGCTTATCTTCCATTAGGGCCCTCGACAAAACCGGCTTTACATATTTTCTTTATAAGCCCACAAGAACGTGCTATGTTTTCACTTCTTCCATGTTGATCTTTCTTGCAGGCTGTTACACTTGTCGATCATGTATTCAAATATTTCACTTCAGGAGCCCCATTGCCAAGTACCCACAAGCTTTTGTCTTCATAAGCTTAATCATACAACGTACCCTCCCCTGTAAGTGACCAAATATCTTATCAGACTCCACTCCATTCAAGCTCCTAAACAGAATCACAGTAACTTTTCTAAACTTGGGGTGATTTATTATTTACCCCAGGAAGAAGCAGGTATTTTGGTCATTTTTTTTTCTGCTTTTGTTTTGGTGCAAATAAAGGATTAAAAAGCATTAAAGCTTACCACACCCCAACCCCTCTTTTTTCTTGTTTCTTCCCCTTCTTTTTTGTGGTGATGAGATTTTTGAACCTTATAAATTTCAACCCCATGGCCTTTACATTATCAATGGGCTTTCTTTTTAAACTTGTCACAATCTTGTTTTGGAAGGTACGTTGATGATATTAGAAGTGGACACAGGACACCCCATATATAATCCCACGTTATATTCGTTGCATTTTTTCCCCCTTTCTCTTAACCCGAATTCGATAGCGACTTTCGTTTGGAAATTGTCCTTAAAAAGTTGTGCAAGAGGAAATAGTTAACCCACATAAATGCCATTTGCTTCCTTCTCAAGATTTCCTGTTGCTAAATGTCAACAAACTTCATGATCAATTATTGAAACTGAGATTTCATGTACCTAGAAACTCTAGTGCATTTTGATTTTAAAATCATAGATCTAACTTCATCTGTGTAGACCTTAAGCTTAATCATCGCTTGCTACATATATAGTTGATTGCTTAATCCTCAGAAATCCATGATATTCTGAATCTTTAAATCAAGTAATCAACTGCTCCTATCCTTGTTTAAGATAGTATCACTAATCCTTTACTTCATCTCTTTTGGGTCTGAATGGTTACAAAAATCTAACACATGTCAGCAACTTACATAATTCTCGGACGTTACAATTTATATGTCTCTTATTTTCTCACTGATATAAATCTTTGAATGTTAAGAGGTAATTGGTCACTTGAGTTTCTGGTGAAATTCAGACCTCTCGCCAGCTAGTGTGGTCGTATATAATATGATATTATGGAGGTGTGGACTGATATCGTCTCGATTCTAATAATATAGCTGATGACGATATACATAATTTTATGAGCAAAATATTTTGTTTGGAGTGATTGTTATATTTGGCTAATGATGTACCTACTCAACAAGTTTATAACACCTCAACAAGTTTATAACACCTTTTTGTCTTTTTTCTCGATCTTACTTCTCAACCGTTTAATTAGTACGGTACGTAGCAAGTAGCGCACTTTTAAAGATAGGGTCGTAGCATACTCATTGTACATACAATCACCAAACTACAAATGATTGAACCAAATTACTAGTGTTTGGAGTAGGCCTAGATCAAAATTTAACACGTATAGCAACTCCACTGGCACACCTTAACAAGAAGTCCTAATATTATACGGCCAGTATTTGTCATACTCCCTCCGTTCCCGAAAGTTTGTCCATATTTCCATTTCGGATGTTCCGATAAGATTGTCCACCTTTTAATTCTTTCCATTTATATCACATCACATTTACATTATTACCCCTAAACAATCACATATTTTACCTACTTTTACAACCTCTTTCTTCTTCATTTCTCTCTCCTTATCCACTTTTACACCTACTTTATCACTTTATTACATTATCTCTCTTCCACCTCAACAAAACAACATCATACATACACACTTTTTTGGCTGATTTGACATGCCTTAATCTACTACAAAATTTACTTTATGGACAATCTTTCGGGAACGGAGGAAGTATTAATTATATTTATATTTACATTTACTTGTATATTTTGACTAATAAAGGAGGAGGCAGGGGGGGCTGTTGGCCTCTCTAGTATTTGACAAGATTATTTATTGAGGTAAGGATTGGGAACACACACTAGTCCTCGGATCTCGAAGAAATCAAAAGGGTGGATTACCACTTCATTAAAATAAAAAATACGAAAATTTTAGTAGAAATCAAACTTTATTCGAAAGAGAAAATGGATATTTCAAAACATTCTAACAAAAAAAAGATGACGAATCGTGAACTAACCGGTGACATATTTACATCTTTTCAACAATCGATCATATATGAGCTTTTCAACGATCATCTGCCCTTCACCGATAACCTTCATTCTAAAATTCTTTGGCTCTACCACTCTTTACGATAGAACGTTAAATCGTATAATGTTTAGTAATTCGACAATCAATTCTAAGTAATAGGTTATGCTTAAAACCTAAAAGTCAATTATGTCGATAGGTCCTTTGCTATACGTAAGAAAAAGGTGTAAATTAAGTATAGACAAAGGTGAAAGGACCACCATTCCCTACTAAAATCAAAATGGTAGCTAGTATAACCAACATCATTGCATTGGCATCTAGTGGCATGGTGGTGGTCGTGTTGATCCAAAAGCTCAGACTCTTCAACACAATGACATTTGGCCTTCTTTGCTTCTTAGTTTGTCTTTAATACTCCCTCCGTTAATAAATACATGTCGTTTTAGAATTTGTCTTAAAAATTAAGAATTTAAATGATTTGACTTTAACACCCTCAATCTTAGGAAGATCTTTTATTTTTTAGAATAGATTTAAGTAATTGTTTTAAATTAGTGGGGATAATATTGGAAAAATGGTGTTAAAATATCTAAAATGACAAGTATTTCTTAACAACTCAATCAGCCTAAAACGACAAGTATTTATTAACGGAGGGAGTACTACTCTTTTGACACTCTACTTTCATTAGCTTAATTAATTAATTATAGCGTGGGCTCTTTGATTGATCTGGTCCGAAAATGATCGAGGTGATATCTTTTTAACTTTTATTTTTGTTTTTTTAATTATTATTTTTATGACAGATTCATTATTTTTTTAGGGTTTTAATTTCTGTTTTTTTGTATACTTGTCATATGTCCTTCAACACATGATTTACTCATCCTAATTCATATAATTATAAATATGGAACATTCATGCATATATTTAGAAATATAGATGCAACTCGATCTCCAAGATTCGTTTTCCCTATTTTACAAGTATACTTTCTTTTTTAATTTATTAAGATTGACGTATATATATGGTTCAGATAGTGATGGAATAACGTAGCCATGCCCATGCATGGACCATTTTTGTTAATTTCTTTTTGTTCTTGTTATATTATTTATATATAGATAATATAATTATGGAATTAATACAATAGCCAAGATAATGACAGGGAGATTTTCCCCAACGATTCTTTATTTATTTATTTTTTTGCCTTTTGATTTAGAAATAGACTAATAAGAATTGATTTTTGAGGGGAAAAAATCAATTTTGAGATCTAAAAAAAACTTGAAAAGTATTCCAACTCAATAATTTAGTTATTATAAAATGATCAAATTGATTGAAAATAATGGAGAACTACCCAAATTCTTTTGACTCGACATCGATCAACCGGCCATCTTTGTATAAGTTTCATGTTGTTATAATCGACAACATTAATCATAGGACTTTCATTACCACTTCAAAGACCTTAATCCAACTAGTAGTTAACCAAAGTTAGGCGAAGCTAGCTTTAAACTATAATTAATAACAATCACCTAGAATTATTGAAACAAACATTCTTCCTTTGAATACAAGCCTTGTACAGTTGTACACCTCATTGTTACAGTGGAAAAATTAAAGGTAACTTGATCAATTATGGCATCGATCACAATGCTTTCTTTTTCACATGCAATTGTATGGAAAAGGCTTCAATGGTGGAAAGTGGTTGAGAAATATGATTGAAATCCTCATAGTGTTTTCTTTTTTGAAAATAAATATTTGATGAAAAAAACCTGCGTTAAGTTATGTTAAATTTAAATTAAGCATATTTATGTAGGATTACTGTATTAGATTTAGCGAAAAGAAAAGAGTAAAAAGAACAGATGAACCCTAAAAAAATTATTAATATGTTATTATAGCCTCAAATTGAAAAATAATACAATTAAATTAATTAGATGACAATCAAGTACTAGCTAGGCTATTAGCATATGCGATGATCTTATTTTCATATGCACAGTGTACATGACATGTCTTCCACATCAAGGCAAAATAATCAACTTTTTTATAGTTATTGATGCACATGTAAAACTAGAGTGATATGAAATCAAACAATTAATTATATGGTTTCAAAATGATAGAGTACCATATTAACCTTATTGATTTATATTGCTTGGTTCGAACGATACACGTACGTGTTCACATCATTTCATGTCTTCACACTTTTTCATGATAACAATAACAAATTTGAGCTTTAATACATAGCATGCTTAATTTGGGTGGACTTTTACGTGAATTCGACTAAAGAGACTTGCATATATGTATACCAAATTATAAATCCAAAATTTTCCTTAGGTCTAGTATCGACTAAGTACTTTGGGATTATCCGTACATTATGATCAAAAGTCTCCTTACCCGGTATTATTCATATACAATATGTTCATTTATATTTATTATACTTTTCTATTAGTCGATGGTGTGAACTAATTTATTAAAGGTGACACATACGTACATGATCATAATAAAAAAAATTAGAATAATAGGAACGTACATAACTTTTGTAAAGAAGCTCTTAATAGAAGCTAAACTATATATTAGGTGGGAAGTTAATTAATATGTTTGGTGGGAAAATGCTCTTGAGAAGTGCACTCATAAGTTAATTAGTTTAACATATCATTAGGGCATGATCATGATTGATTTATTGACGTTTAGTCGTTTACTAATAAGTTTTTTTTTTTTTTTTGAGAGCTTAAAATAAGTTGTTATATGAGGAAATAAGTCGTTTACTAATAAGTTGTTATATGAGGAAATAAGTATATAGATTTTTGAGTTTGGTATATATTGAATCATTGATGCTTTACTAAATAAAGACGCAAGTGGAATTAATTATCAATAGATTAGGGCCCTAATAATGCTAATAATCCTATCTCTTGTACCCACTCGCTACTCAGACGTATAATTAATGAAATCTATAATATATTTTGACTTTAAAATTGTATATATATATGTATATATTTGTATCTGATTTAAAGAACACTAGTTAAAATGAAGTAGTAAAGCACTTTTCATACATTTCAAGTCACAAATAACTTGTCAAATAAACATGGAAAGGGGACAAAGGCCAGACAAATAGAAGTAAGTGAGGGACGAAGTCAGATGAATTACTCGATCTTATGAATAATGTTATTTCCCTGTGAAAATAATAGTGGAAATCAATAATCATAATACTTTGTAATATATCGTTGTAAGTTGTAACCGATTTAATCAACTAAGAATGTGTTTCATTATACTGTATAGTATATATCATATCATAGTACTGCTGAAAATTAAATCAAACTAGATGATGTAAATTAACTAGCTAATAAATAAATCAATTAATATCGAATGTCATCACCTTCGAAATGGATATTGAACTGGTTGTGAGCTTAAATACATGATGCATTTAAATTAAGAACAAACAATTAATAATCACAATTGGTTTGCACTATTTTTGTAATGTAGAAATTAAAAATGACAAGGAATTGTTCAAGTGATCTTGATTGCTCACTCACCTCAACAAACACTCCTTGGTAATCATGTTTAAATTGAAATTAGTACTAATCATAGTACTTCTTGTACAGAAAAAGAAAAACATCAAATTAAAAACATGCAAAAATCAAGTTTTATCATGCTAGCTCCTTCCTACCTATTTGCTCAAACTAAATGACACGAATAGTTTACCTTGATTGTACGTGGTCTTTGTCAATTTGAGTATGAACTCAAAACTTGTCACCTAAATAACTTTCTCTTCATCTTATACACAAAAAGTCTGTAACTTAAAGTGACGAAGTTACACAACTATATTCTAAGTTATTTATGCATATGTTTAGAAGTTGGTAAATAATATGGATGTAAGTAATAATTTAACGTTGGATTTTTTTTTTTGGTAGAAATAATTTAACGTTTGGATTTGGGTGGAGGTCTACATCTCAATGATATTGTATAGTTTATGCATGGTGGTGGACCAACGAATTCCTCCCCTCCAACTTACCGACAGTTCTTAGATTATTTATTAGATTTACAAATATAAACAATCAACTTTAATAAAACATCACATCAAAAATAACACCTCTAAGAAATATATCAGGAAAATAATTTGGTTGCTCTTCAAATAATCATTTTTCCTCGGAATCAAAGGACCAGTATTGTGAAATTTTCATTGTTTTGGAAGCATGCATTGATAGTTAAGTTGAATTGCTAACGGGATTAGTTTTTATCAATGGCGAAAAGATTAAGAAAATGTCAATACTTAACAACAAATATTAGGGCTCAGCACGGTCCGACCGGAACTAAAAATATAGAATGAATCGACCAAATCGAAACCGACGGAATTCGATCATCGGTTCAATAAATTTTAATGTTTTTGGTTCGATAAATTTTCGATTCAGTTAAAATTTTCTTACAAAAAATAAATTTATCGAAATCTGAAAAGGCCAAACCGAACCAAACCGAATTTTTTCGATTCGATTTTCAATTCATCAAATTCACGAAGTTCAGTTTCGGTTTCGGTTTCGAACCCACGCCTGCTCCGAACACATTTTATGGATCCGAATTTGAAGTTCTAATAAATCTTTCGTTTGGCACTGGAATCGGATGCTACGTGTATCATAACACAGAAATCCGATCAACCCCACACACCTATCCAGTTTCCATATTTACCCCTCCATTCTCTCCATATTTACAATCCTACCCCTGGTCCATCTTCAAGTCCCAACAAGGCAACAGCAACTTATATTGAAAAAACGTACGCGCTTCATCCACTCCACTCCACACCTCCTCTGCAACTCCGCCATTTTTCTATCTCCAATTCTCCACCCACAAAAAGCAAACTGTCAGAAATTAATCAGGTAAAAAAAAGTCCACACCTTTTTTCCCCCTCTTCATAACCCCCCTTTCTGGCCTTGTTTTCTATTCCCAATAGACTCCAACCTGCGAAATTGGAGCTTTTTGATGATTGTTAATGGTGGGTATAGCGCACCTGTAGAAGAAGAACGGAGAAAACTGAAAAAAGAAAGAACCTTTACTCTGCAAATGTCCGAAGAAGAAGAAGAAGAAAGACTCAAACTTTACGTGAAATAGAGAAAGTTTATCAAAGGGGTCCAACTCGCACGTAATTTTCCAATTCGTACTCTACTCTTTCTTTCTCACACTCATCAATTATTAACCTTTGCCTTTTCCGCCATTTTCAGGCTCTTTTTTTGCACACTAAAAAAAATAGGCAACAAAAGCTGAGTGGGCGTTGGGCTGACGAATTTGGTCGTCTGTTCGGTCGGTGCAGACTTGGGAAGAGCAGAATAAACGAGGGTTACGATCCAATTTCCGATAAATGGCCTCAATTTGTGAGTTCCGGAGCTGATTTCTGCATACCCAGATGGGGAATTGACTCAGGGTTTACTGGGTTTTGAGAATGGAATAGATAAAAAAAAAAAAATTGGGAATTTGGGTGTAGTTTGGCGGGTTGGAAAGAGTGTGGAGAGGGGCTTTAAATGCTGTCCTTTGAAGTTGCCAGCTTATGCTCTCTTCTTTTCTGGGTTTATTCCCCTTTTGTGTGATTTTTTCTCCAACTTGGACTTTAATGGCTGATTTAGTGATTTGTACAGATAATACACATTTTCTGGTGTAGAAGGTTTCTCTTCTTCTCTTTTCCTTTTTTGACTTTTTGGGTGTGTGAGAAAGAGGATTGGAGCAAAAGAAAGTTTAAGATTCTGGCTTGGTGTTGTGGATTACAGATAGAAAAGAGATAGGATTCCTTGCCATCCACAGTGAGCTTCCTTTTTCCTTGAGCTTTAGTCTTTTTAGGTGTAAAGCTAGGTTCATTGGGTGTGAGATTGGAAGATCTACAAACAAACTGATTAGAAATCCCCAAGGATCATTTGTTTGCTGAAGTCTCAAAAATTTAGACATTTGTTTGTTCCTGAGGTAATTTCACCATCTGTTCTCCCTCAGATTCTTGATTTTGTAGTCATGTTTCTGATAAACTTGATCATGTGATTGCATGTTTCTGTTTTTGGAGTTTTCACTGTAACAGACAGTAACTCACTTTGTCTTTTAATTAGCGAAATCTGTGGATAGTAAGTAGTATTCAGTATTTTTCCAGTTAATAAATGGCATTGCTATGGTGTCATTGGTGTGGATAGTTTCAGGCTGCTTGAATTGTAGTAGATTTGCTGGCTATGGCTAAAGGAGCTAGAAAACGAGCTCAGAACGATAAGAATCATCCGGGATGCATGTGGGGTTTCATTAACATCTTTGATTTTCGCCATGGCCGGCCTTCTCACAAGCTGATTCAAGATAGGAAACGCGGAAGCAGGCGTATTGCTGGTGAGTTTGCCATTAAGTACTTTCTTTCCATATGATTGATCTTAGATTTTTGCAAAATTTGAAAGTTAATTTCAATCGATTTGATTGTCGGCCAGGCGCTGCTAGTCCTATTGATGAACTGAACAAAGCGCTAGGCCATTGCGAAATCTGTAAGGATGTGATTGTAAGTTACCGATTAATCGGCGTGTAATGAGAGTTTATGTTGTTTGTATTTTTTTTGCTGGTTTTCTGAGCTGATTTATCTCTTGATCTGTGATGGTTTAGGCGGGTGAACAATATGAAAATGAAGCCTTAGATAAGTCAAGTGTGAAATCACTAATGGAGGAAGAGATGTTCGAGCCAGACAAACCGGGCCATGGAAGGAAGAAAAGTTGGCACTTGAAGAAGAAATCGTTTGATCTAAATGATGTTCATTTTGTTTCTGAGAAGCCGACACACCGAAAACATAAATCCTTGGGCAGTCTTGATCTTACTGGGATAATGTCCGAGCTATGCAGCCAGGTTCATGTGAAAGACGACGTTGACTGTCTGAATCATGACCAGATTGGTGAGGATGTCTCGGTTTTACCGAATGAAGATGCCTCTGTGATGGAAGAAAGATTGGGAGAAGCAACGAGGATATTCGTTCGCCATTTTGTGGAGGGAAGGAATACCGAAGAAGGCAAAATGCAGTCTTCAGGAGAACTCATGGAAGCACTTCGGATTCTGAATTCTAACAAAGAGATGTTTCTTAAACTGCTAAGAGATCCGGACTCGGAGTTGGTGAAACACTTGGAGAATTTTGAGGATCAGCAGGGTGAGAACTCCAAAGAGCAATTAAAAGGTAAGAAGAATCAAATATGCTTTTGGAGGAGGCTCAAAGGTGTGGATAGAAAAGATGCAAGTAGAATTGTTGTTCTAAAGCCACAGGACATCAGGAGTGAAGATCAACAAGACAGAGGATCTTCTCGGTTTCTCTTCACTGAGTTTACCAGGAAACTAAAAGTGGCCATGAAGAAAGAGCAGGAAAATGCGGAAGATGTTGGCGGAGAAAGTCCAGAAAGAGCTTCTCCTAGTAGAGACTGTTTCGTTAATGAAAAAATGCCGAAATCTTCTGCTGATATGAAGAAGACACAGAAAGACACTTCTCCCGAGCAACGGATTTCCAACATTTATACCGAGGCAAAGAGGCATCTCGCTGAGATTGTAGGAAATGGTGATGTAGACGTCGAGCTCTTAAGCGGGCAGGATCCAAAGTCACTAGGGAGAATTCTTTCGTACTCCGAATACAGTAGCAGTTCCCCTATTTGTAGTCCTCAGAAGGATGAGGTAGAAAGTACAGCTCAGCAAGTACAAGAAGAAGACACTAGTGATGTGGGTTTCGCTAACACCGAGTCTGAAGAAACCGGTGATAATCTTGAGGCTTCGAAAGACGGATTTGAAGAGATCCATGATGAAGGTAGTGTCTTTTCAAGTAATGATCTGGCTGATCTTCTACATGTTTATGTTTAATACCAAGTTATCTAACTAGCATGTGCTGAAACACTTCACAGGCAATTCTGAGATGAAAACTCCAGATGACTTTGAAACGGAGAATTGTAGTCCTAACACTGAAAGGAGCGAGCCAGTCGAGGAAAAACCGAAGGATCCAGAGGAAGAGCATGCTATGAACTTGAATATGGTACCCCTCTTCAGTAACTTTTGTAATATTCTTGAGCAAGTCCTGAATATATTTTGTCCCTTAATTTATGTTTTCATAGTCTCTTGTATATATTCCTTTCAATGCTTTTCCTATTTTCTGTAGGATGAATTAATGATGGACCGATCATCACCTCCTTTGGCGTCGTCGTCATCATCTTCATCAGCTTCTTCAGGAACTGAAGATTTTGAAGATCCAGAATCCATAACCGACAAATCAGAGCGGCCCAGCCCAGTGTCGGTGCTCGAGCCAATCTTCATAGAAGACGACGTTAGCCCTCCCAGTATCAAGTCATTTCCCGGTATAACTCCAAACAAAACGACTCGTCTTTTTGGAAATCCTACATTCAAAATCCTAAAGCATTCTAAAAAACTCTGCAGTTTCCAAGCTAATTCAACCGCGCCAAATCAAATTCGAGGACCACATTTGTCGTACTCCTCGCTCGAGAACATGGGAAGACGAGAAAAACGACGTGCTCGGCTTTGTTGAGGCGGTGGTACGAACATCCGGCTTGACACCTCATCAACTGCTCGAGCGGTTTCTTTTCTCCGAACACCTCCTTGACCCGTCGTTATTCGATCAAGTATGCTTCGATCCTGACCGCCTTGTCTATGACCCGAAGCTCCTTTTCGACTTGGTCGACGACGTTCTCATGGAGGTATGCAATCGGGATTTCGATGGGATCCCTGCAACACGAGGGGTCAGGCTAACTAGAAAGATGCTCGTAGACGAGATCCGACGTGGCGTCGATTGGCATCTGCAATCCGAGCATACGGAACGCACTCTTGACCAAACCGTCGCCAAAGACTTTTCAAAGCTGTGGACTTGGATGGATCTGAGACTCGATTCTGAAAGTGTCGGGGCTGTGATGGAAGAGGCGATCTTCGACGAGCTTGTCGAAGACGCCATTACGAGCTTGTCGAAGGCAAGTGACTTCAAGTGACTCTGACAACTAGAAGTGTACAATTAGTATATGATATTATGACAACACTCTTTCTTGCAACACAAGCAAGGTATAGGCGGGCGGAGTGGCTAACAAGGCATCTTCTGCAAGAAGAAAGCTGCTCTTGTTTCTCAACAGAATAACCTGCCCTTCGGGCTCCGAGAAAAGGTTCGGAGACCGAGAAATGTGCGTGGCTCTATGTAAGGGCAGCGACCGCGCTAGGCATTGGTTGTGTTCGGGTTTGTTAATAGTCTAGTACTACTGACGAGTTCGTGTGTTCTTCGGGTTTGTCAGATAATTGTTGTGTGGTAAATTGTGGTGCATGGGGTTAGATATGGTCATCTGCCCCGGGTGTGTACTTTAGTGCTAGTTTGCCCTTGTGATTTTGATCATGTATAGGGATAGTTTGCTGCATTTGATGTTGTAATTTAGAAATAAATAAATATGCAAAGAGAATTACACTTTGGTTTTCTGACCAAGTTTTGGTTTACATACAAAACAACGTTCGTGATATAACGAAGTGAGTTCTAATTAAATAGTGTCGTATAAATTCCGACCATACTAAAATACACTTTTCCCTACGTAACTGTCCTTGGTGATAACACTAAAATCACCGAGCATGACTTGCTTTCAATGCAAAAAGTTAACTTTTGTCAAGATAAGAAGACAAATGCTTTCATCTGAAATCCAAAAGGACCAAAACTATAGACACATGGTTAATTTAGTTTTGATAAAAGTCCAAAAGGACCAAAACTATAGACACATGGTTAATTGAGTTTTGATAAAAGTTAACTTCTGTCAAGACAAGAAGACAAATGCTTCCATCTGAAATCCAAAAGGACCAAAACTATAGACACATGGTTACTTGAGTTTTGATATGGAAATCTGGATTAGATGTCTCATTTTAGATTCAGAAAGTTGTGGACTAAGATTGGCATTTTAGCTAATAGATGCACCATGCTTAGGGACAATACAAAAGTAACAAAAATGCTGTAAATTTTATCTGGTATACAAAAGTAACTGTAATTGATATTTCTTACACAAACCAGAATCTTCTTGTTTCAATTAGGGAGAACACACAGACGTTGCAAAAACTAACTTGTATGCACACAAATTTATACTAAGCTTGTGTAACTGCTATAACTACTTATAACTACCTTTCAAGTGCAATCTATGACAGTTACTTAACTTCTATCAATCTGCAGTTGACTACTTGGTTACACGCTTATTGCTTCTGACTACTTAAAACAATATCATATATATATATATATACACACACATAATATTAACTAAATGAACAAGCTTAATCCAACATACACTCCCTTAAGCTTGGTCAATTTTCTTCATGCGAATTTTGTCTCTGAGTTCAGTAAACTTCTGTCGAGGCAATGGCTTAGTAAGCAAATCTGCAAGTTGGTTGTTTGTATGCACATTCTCAACCTTAATCTTCCCCTTTTCAACACAATCCCTAATGAAATGGAATTTTGTGTCTATGTGCTTACTCCCGTCATGGAAAACAAGATTCTTTGCTAGTGCAATAGCAGATTTGTTATCAATGTGCAAGGTAGAGACACACCCTTTGCTTCCTTCTAGTGTATCAACAATATTCTGCAGCCATACTCCTTGGCATGTTCCTGCACATCCAGCAATGTACTCGGCTTCACAAGAGGACAAAGCCACAATCTTTTGTTTCTTTGACAGCCATGATATAGGATTCTTTTCTAGGAAGTAGATGACACCTGTTGTGCTTTTTCTGTCGTCTAAATCCCCTGCAAGATCGTTGTCACTGTATCCTACCAATTCTTCTTGTAGATACATCCAAGGTTTAGGATACCTTTAACATACCTTAAAACCTTTTTCAATGCTTCCATATGAGATGCTTTGGGCGCTTCCATAAATCCGCTGAGCATTCCCACAGAGAAACTGAGATCTGGCCTTGTGTTTATCAAGTATCTCAGACTCCCAATAACGCTTCTATAAACTGATTCATCCACTTGTTCCTCATCTGCATCATTCTTACTTAGTTTCAGACGTGGTTCCATAGGAATTAGGCTAGGATTGCAATCCTGTAAACCCATTCACTCAAGAATTTTCTTTGCAAATCCTTCTTGAAAGACAGAAATTTCATCTTCTATTTGCTTCACCTCAATTCCTAAGTAGTAACTCAGAATTCCCAAATCACTCATCCCAAATTGCTTCTTCATGTCCTTTTTAAAAGGATCAATTGCATCTCTACTTGAACCAGTTATTATTAAATCATCAACATAAACTCCCCAAATCATTACCTCTTTATTTTTAATCCTGGTGTAGAGAGCATGCTCATTCTTGCATCGTGTGAATCCAAAGGCCTAGAGACACTTATCTAGTTTGTAGTTCCAGGCTCTAGGTGCTTGTTTTAAGCCATATAGAGCCTTGTAAAGCCTGAGTACTTTGACTGGATTTTCCTTATCCTCAAAGCCCTCCGGTTGTTTGACATAAACTTCTTCACTTAAATCACCATTCAAAAAAGCTGTTTTCACGTTCATGTGGTGAATTTCATAGTTTCTTGTTGCAGCAAAGGCTAGAAGTGTCCTAATGGTCTCCATTCTTGCCACAGGCGCATACACTTCCTCATAATCCACGCCATACTTCTGGACATATCCTTTGGCAACTAATCTTGCCTTGTACTTGATTATTTTTCCATCTGGATCTTTCTTCAACTTGAAGATCCATCTCAAACCTATGGCTTTCTGATCCTTAGGTAAACTAGCCAGCTTCCATGTTCCATTATCATTGATGGAGGCAATCTCCTCTTTCATTGCCTTAATCCAGACTTTGTTCAATACAGCTTCCTTGAAAGTGTTTGGTTCATCTTTTGATAATAAACACAATCCAACTTCGTCTTCCAGTTCATGAGTGGCGTCATAGATTTCTTTCATTGGTCTGAATCTCCTTGGAGTATGATCATACGTGTCATCTTGCATATCATCTTCTAGCACATCATCATCCAGTGCTTCATAATTCTGACTTTCTGGTGTCTGGATTTCTGGCAACTGATCTTGTACTGGTGAAGGGTAGTCGATCAGTCTGAATATTTTCTGGTTCATCCATTCCAATATCTTCATGAGTTTCATAATGAATGCTGAAAGTACGTTGGTTGCCATAATCAATCTCAAGAACACTGTTCTTCCAATCCCATTCTTGTTTTTCATCAAACTTAACATCTCTTATGATTGATATCCTTTTCTTAGTAGGATCATAAAACCTATATGCTTTCTTACCTTCTTCATACCCAATAAACACCATCTTTTTTACTTCTGTCTTCTAACTTAGGCAAGTTAGGAGTGACATTCTTTACGTATCCAACACTCCCGAAGACTCTTAAGTGGTGCACTGTGGACTTCTTTTCATGGTATGCTTCATAAGGAGTTTTGCTATCCACACTCTTAGTTGTTGATCTGTTTAAGATGTATACATCAGTCTGGACTGCTTCTCCCCAAAATATAGATGGTATTTTCTTGCTTTTCATCATACACCTTGCCATCTCTATAACAGACTGGTTTCTTCTTTCAACAATCCCATTTTGTTGAGGCGAGTAAGGGGCTGTCAAGAACCTCTTTAAGCCTTCTTTCTCACTGAATTCCTTGAACTGATCCGATGTAAACTCCCCACCTCTATCAGTTATGAATGCATTGACTTTGCAATCCTCCTATTTTTTATATTTCTCATTTATGTAAATCTAAATGGGTGAAATAAGTTTTTTAATTTTTCTTAATATTGATACTTTTAAGGCCCTAATTTGCTATCATATGAGGAACCAAATTGACTTGCTGGTTCGGAACAGAAACCGAATAGAACATTCTCATTCATAAAATAATTTCATAAAATCCAGTCACTACTGGAACTAAAGACAAAATACAAATCAATATTGGTTATAATAAGCAACATCGCTGCTAGGTCCGGCTTCGTAGTCTGATGGACGAGGACTTGGACGCTAGTGGGGTTCAGTTGGCGGAATAAGGCCGGTCAATCCCCTCTTAACATCCCTCATAAAGTCGTATCCTCATCCACCCAAGCGCGCGAACTCCTGGTAGTGACATACCACTCATTGTAAATAATTCATGCGCTACGTAAACACAAATAATATTACAAGTCAGTATTAATTATCAAGCCCATAATAAACAATACATTAAGTGACAATACAATAGCAAGCAACTAGATCCCCATACAGAATTTCGCATGGTATTGGGCAATGATCCAATGAGAAAAAATTGTGATTTTTGGTTGCAAACTTGCAATGGAAGGAAACCATTAAATAATTTGGTCGCTCACTAGTACTCTTGTAAAATTTTTAAAAGGTGTTATTGATCATTTCCTTAGATCGTCTCCATGTGAAAAGGTTCCCGAATGACCGGATGTCGTTTAGATTACAGTCATTTTTGAGGTTTATAAGCCTCTCAAACCTTGAGACGGAAGGAGTACGTAGCTCCTCCCCTTTTTTCGTCCGGCCGGGCTTGGGATTTCGTTGAGCTCCCCCATCACTAAACATGGGTTTCGTGCTTCTATTATAAATTTCTCAAGCTTTGACCAGAACTCATCTTTATCTTGTGTCCTTGGAGGGGGCACATGCGAAAATAATCGCTAATACATGTGTTATTTTCCCTAACATCCACCTATTCAATAGGCTATTTTTTATTAAAAAAATTCCTCGAAAAATTAACCCTAATTTAGCCCGGCCATCTCGTATTGTGAAGTTGGCTCCGTCCCTGATCCCATGACCGTTTATTAACTTGTCTCATTATAGCTTAGAAAAAGTCTTCCACAACCAACGACAAAATTATGCAAAATCACTTGTACAAATTCAGTAGTAAAAAGCTTTTATCATCACCAACAAATTTGCAATTTATTGATTCTTGTACACTTGTACGTACAAATATATATATATCGGGTTAAAGTTTTTTTACTTATTAGAGGAAACTCAAGACATTAGGATCATAGAAATTAAACTCTCTAAAAATAACACATGATCGAAATCACATCATCAATCCTCCTACATTCATATACATATATATGAATGAGTACGTTTATTCAAATTTTCATCTATTGATGATCCAAGATGCGCACAATGATCATAGCGGCGTTCCTCAGGTTCACGAAGCTCTGACCCATATCGTCGAGCTGCTTACGAATATCATCAGGGACAGGCCTGTCCTCAGGGTCACAGCTCTCCCCGGGATCCATAACGCCTGGAGCAGCGACCAAACGCTGCCAGGTATCTTCGGTTTGAAGGGCGTCACGATCGAATCTGAGCTCGGATGCGAGCAGGTAGTCCTCCCCGCATGACTTGAGAAAGGGCGCAATATCTTGCAAGTTCCCGTCTTTTTGTCTCTCGTTGAGGCGTTCCACCTTGGAGCGGGCATTGTCTTCGATGTCCTTGAGCAGGTCGAAGAACAGGTCTGTAAGAATCGCCCTAGCCCCGGGGTCAAAAGAGGGTCCGGTTGTTCGGACTCGACGTCGTCGTCGTCGCTGCATGATGCGACGAAGATTAATGTAAAGGCGAGAGCCAAAGCTAGAGCAAGGCTGGCGGCCTTCATGGGTTTTGGCTTGTGTAGAGTACGTTGGTTGTGTGTAGTATGTATGATGTCGGGTTAACTTCTTGTCCCTTTATATAAGCATATTTTCAAAATGAATTTACAATAATATCCTTTGAAAAATATGCCAGAGAATGGCAAAAGATTTCTCTCCTTCTATGACGATACGATACTACACGGGCTAAATATAGAAGGTTAGTATGGTAACGTTAAATCTAGCGCTAATTAAAGAAGGATTTCTATTTTTGGATTCGACCTTATAGATAGGTTTCCGTTGTTAGGGGATAATTTGGGGACACAAATAGGCAAGATGTTTTAGTGGCAATAATCCTTAATTTAGAATAATCCTCAATTTACTATTTTTACATATTTTTTAATGACATTTACATATCAAATATCTACTATAATATGGAGCAGTTTAAAACATGACTCATGTCATTTTTTTTTAACCGGTAAAAATTAGGAGACCCCCCTCAAGGGGGACGTCCTAGAGCGTCCAAATGGACGAGAACTTTCAGTGTTGGATGATTTATAATGACATTAGTAGTGAGGCTATGACCCATTTTAGCAATTTTATCGGCCACAGCATTATACACTCTACTAACGTGGGTAATTCGGACAGTCTCGAACCAGTTTAAAGAGATTAGGATATCTGCAATTATTATTTCAATGTCCCATGGGCTTTGTCTCTTTTTGTTAACTGCATTAATTACTAGTAGGTTATCACCCTCTATCTCTAGTTTGCTTAGACCCAATTCTTTGGCCATTCTAATTCCATCTCTCAATGCCAGTGTTTCAATTTTTGGTACCGAAATATTTCCATACTGATTCGTTCTTATTTTGATTACCTCCGCGTTTTGATTACGAATTACTATGCCAGGGGCGGTAGATCCGTTAGTTAGTTTAGATCCATCGAAATTCAGTTTGGCAAAACCTGGGCTTGGCCTGTTCCAAGTGGTTTTTTTCCTTTCCTGACGTTGTCTTATTGGTCGTCTCTGTAGTTGATCATTTTCTTGTTCCGTCCAGTTTTTGGCTTGGGCCCAGCTGAGCATCTGAGATTTTATAAACTGACCTAGGTCAGCTATAAAATCATTGTCAGATTGCTGGAATGCAAGCCTATTTCGTTGATACCAGATTCCCCACCATACAAAAGCTATTTCCGCAATTCCTTTGTTCCAACTATTTGACTAATTTCTGTAATGATCTGTCTTGGTGATTTATTTGATGAATTGTAGCTTTGCAAAACATAACCAGTCTTTGGATTGATCTGTTGTAGTATGTTGCGGGTGTGGTCACACTTGACAAGAAGGTGTTCAATGCTCTCATGTTGGCAACTACACATAAGGCATTCTCCTTGAAATATAGTGATAAACTTTCTCATATGTCAATGATGTATTACATAAGAATATAATGCTTAAATTTGAATTTAATTATTTAAAAATGAAATTATATTAATATCAGACGTATATCTATTACTATATACTAAAGTAGAAACAAATTTTGCCATCATATTGCGCCACATCACCCTTTTTTTAAAAAATCTATCTTATTAAATCTTGATTTTACCATAATCTTATAGATACTTAATTAAAATATTAGTTCTATATTAGAATTTGTGTTGTTTAATTAATAATTTTATCCAAATATATAAATCTCTATCTCATCATTATACACATTTAATTATTACATAGATCTAGCATAAACTTTTTATTAAAAAAAGGCTTTACTAACACTTGATTGGTCGGGTTAATATCTTATTATATAGTACATTCTACCACTCTATTTAGGACAAATATTCATTCTATTAAAATAATATATTAAATACATTTTTTCTATCATATCATATTATAATATAAATAAAAAAGTATATGTTATATCTAACATATATATAACTAATATTGCATATTGATTAAACTTTAGGAAAAAAAGATAGATTTCTTAATTAAGATAATAATTCGTCCACATTTTCATTATATTTTATATATTTATTATTTAATTATTTTTTCAAAAAACAATAACTTATATACGAGATAGTTTGGTTTTCTATTTAAATTATTAAATACTATCTATATATTTAATATTATAATACATTAATCCAAATTTTATTTAAACTTATTGATCTTATTATATAAGTTAGTTTACGTAATGTATTTTAAATGCCAAAAGATTTGTATCAGTTGTTAATAAAATGTGATAATGCATTTTATCTTATTTTCTTCCTCAATTATTAATTATATGTTTATGTATGTATAAAAAGTAAATACATAAATAAAGTTTATTTATATATATATGATGATGGTATACAAGAATTATGTCATTTTATAATCCAACAAATAAGCGTCGTTTTAAAACAAAGTATACATATGATAATATTTGTAACTGGTATAGTAAATTCATACACAAAGTGATAAATAAATAAATAATTAACATCCCCGTATAAGGTACGGGTCATCTGCTAGTATATAAGTAAATTGGTTCAAACTAGAATCTATCGGATTCATATTTTACATTCTCGAGTTAAAAATGCATTATTGTCAAAATTCGATCTCAAACCCATAACTCGGGTTTATATTTATTTCAGTAGTACATGATACGAGATTTATACTAATTAACTAGTATAAATCCCGTACCATGTATAGGGTAACGTAAATTTAAACCCAAATTGACTGTTTCGAGATTGAATTTTGACATGAATCCATTTTATCTGGAGAATTTACGATCCAAACACGATCGACCTGATTCTGAAGATATTGATCTATATATGTATTTTTATTAATACAATGTTATTTTTTTAATAATTTTGTTTCATTTTTTATATTTATATTATTATTTAATATACTATTAATATATGATGATATGACATGAGAAAGTTTCTTTTTACTATTCTTCAAGATTTAATAATGACAAAATGCATACTAATTAATAAGGAAATGTGCTTAAGATATAAAAAAAACCCTTGATTTTTTTTTAATCTTTATAAGAATATAAGGTTAAAAAAATCATGTTAGGAAAATATTTTAAGATATAAAAAATGGGATAAGATATCAGGAAGTTTGATAAGATATCAAGTAATTATATAAAGAAATTGGATAAGATATCAAGAATATATAAGAGTTATTTTGAAAAATCTAATGTAAAAAAATAAAATTATTATTTTATTCAAACTAGATGACGTGACACAATTTTTTACATGACTTGGGTTCTACTTTGTATTGTATTATTATTATAATAGATAAAAATGCTATATCTCTATGTCATGATTTCATTTGTCACACTTGAACGCATTTTAGGCAAGTGGAACCTTTTTGGTTTTATGCCCCATTGATCCTTTATTAAAGGGTCATTTTATTCCGATAACTAGCGGCTGAGCCCGTCCGATGGACGGGCATTAAATATATTCCTAACAAAAATATTGAAACAATCGTAATTTGCTAACAAAAAGATTGAAACACTTCTACGTAATTTGGTGATTGAATTTCTGTTGATATTCCCTTGTCTATATTGTTTATTTGTTGTAGTCAAAGACTTATTTTATAATTGTTTTTGGTTTGGTATGAACGAAATATTATGTAGAAATGAGTTAATAATAATAATAATAATAATAATAATAATAATAATAATAATAATAATGACATTACATGATTTTCACACTACAGAAATTATACTTTTTCTACCCACCATGTTTCATAAATTACATAATCTGAAATTATACTTTTGTCATAATTTTTTGAACGGTAAATATAATAATGTTCATAATGACATAAAATTTGTTTTGATCAATAACTTATGTAGGTGTTTGGCCCAACTGGTGCTTATGTAGACTCATAGCATAGTATTTCAAATCAATGATCATCGGCAAAAAACAGTGCTATAGTATATTAAGCAAAAGCAAACCAGTTTGAATCTTTACCTAGAAAAAAGCTAGAAAAACTGTTTTGACGCATGTTAAGAATGAGTACAGTGTTTGCTACAGGAGGACAATACAACACGCGGTTGCTTCACTTATATATATGGTCACTAATGTATACTTGACCCATAGTGTTGGTGTTGTGTGCACATATTGCTGAATTAACTGATTGATTACCATGGAACTTGGGCTCTTTTGGAATAGAAGGCTGCTTCATCGACCTAACAAAATTTACAACACAACGGTACCCAACATTAACCAACTTTTAAGATACATCTAAGCTTCTTCTATAATAAAGAAGAATATGATGATTTACACATGAACTCAATCAATTATACCTCTTGGGTAGGAAAGGCCTGTCAAAATAAGCCATTGCTTGAGCTTTTGGTACCAATTCTTTCCTTAGCCTCTTTACCTCTTCCTCCTCAGATCAACCGGGGGAGAAA
The DNA here is from genome assembly GCA_963924305.1 of Polygonum maritimum. NCBI lineage: Eukaryota > Viridiplantae > Streptophyta > Magnoliopsida > Caryophyllales > Polygonaceae > Polygonum > Polygonum maritimum. The sequence goes on along the minus strand of OZ002731.1, from coordinate 44,164,200 downwards.
GCTGTCATGTATGGACCATGTTTGAGACTCAAATTGATGTGATGATTGCCAAGATTATATAACTAATCCTTCAATAACCAATGCTTTCAAACCTTCAATAAAAAAAATGATTTCACACCTAAAACAAATCCAGACTAATAGTTGAAAGACATGATTGACTTTCAACTATTAGCGGTATCATGTAGATTGTACTTTTCTATGAAGTTGAACACATCGGGTTTCATAAGCTGCAGAAGGAAGCAGCCCCAATATTAATACAGGACAAAAAAAGAAATTTACAAACCTCAGTACAGTGGTACCAAAATGAATATGAAATCAGGATAACCATTCTAATGCAACCACTAATGCAATCATGTAAATAGATATAGAATAGTGCACATTTCATTCATAAAAAACACATAATAAAGGCAAGAACCTTTAATTTAACTCCAAGCCAAATTCTATCAGTTACATGAGAAGACTTACATCAACAAGGAGTGAGAATACTTTATCATATTGCCCATCAATAATATACAGCTCAGCTAATGCCTGTCGATTGAAAAATCACAATCTCATGAAAAGATATTTCTCTAAAAAGAGTATATCACATGTGACAAACAAAGATATGATATGCAGCCTAACCTCTTTAAGAGCATCAGTCATAGATGATGTTTTTAGCTGAGTCTCTATTATGGAGATGATGGACACAGGAGAATAAACTGTCGGTGGCCATGATTTCACAGCTGCCAACAACTCCTTGTGGTAAGTTGGGTTTGTTGCAGCAGCTCCAAGAGCCAGCTGGATAAAGATAGTGAGCAAAAGTAGAACCGTGAGAAAGATGCAGAAATTAGCTAATATTTGGAAAGCAGATAAGTCAATCACAAACCTCATAGGTAGTGCCACTCAGTATTGGATTGTTAGTAGGCAGATATGGCACCAAAACTGGTAGTTGTCGAAGCTGAGAAAAACGGATAGCCCATCTGTAGAAAACAAAGTCAACCAAGTCTTCTAGTGGAAAGAACTGAAAAGATCAATTTCCGTGGGATCAGAACATACCTTTCCCATGCTGGAGCAGATCCTTTTAGCACTTTAGGACACAGAGATGCAGCTTCAGCATATTTTCTTTCCATAATCAACTGAAGCTCCAAAAGTAATGGTGAAATCAAAACCAAAAACTAAATTTGTAATGGGTGGCGATTTGGTTTATAGATTTACAACTTGGCTAAATCCAACACAGCAAAGCATTAATGCAAATACAGCTTTCAATCCTTTCAAACAACAACTATTCAACACACAGAACAACAATTCAATCAGAAGAGCAATTCAATCAAGTGATATGGCCTATATACTCGAGCAACATCTATCAAAATTAAATTTAGAATTGAACTATTGTGAGCTATAGAGTTTTTTTCCCCTAACAACAACCAATTTCACACATTTCTTCAGGTTCAGGACCAATATTGGAACATTTGAAAGTCATACTCATAATAGATCAATAACATACACACATGCTCATTGCAATTGCGAAGAGATGGAGCGGAGATACATTCATACAGTCATATACATATATAAGTACCAAAAACAAATCATAATTCCACAGCAATAAACATCATAGATATAAAAATGCAATAAAGATTAAAGTTGAGAGAACATATATTAAAAGCTAAATCGGAATAGTTTGAAAGAGAGGAAATCAGTTACCTTCTTCGCTTCGAGCAAGTTACGGATCTCGATGCTCCTGCTAGAAGTCGAGAAAGCGAGCAGAGATCGCGCGAGAAGGACCTTCTAGTAGACCGTTTGGTGACCCGAACTTGACCCACTCCTTTCCCGATTAGGCAGTCCTGGTCGACCAGCAAAGTTTCCGGTCATTCCCTGTTGCAGCGTTCACCGCCGAAGCAGACCGACGTTCGTCTTCGTCTTCTGCGGTAAGTGTCTTCACTCGTTCCCTTCTTCTCAATGGGTGAGTCGGGGACGCCGGCTTGGGGTCATAGCAGATCCGCCGGTGAGAAGGAGGTCGGGCGGTAGGGCGCCAGATCTGAGAGGGAGGCGTGAGCGAGAGCGAGTGAGTAAGAGCCATCGGTAGCGGCGAGAGAGAGAGTCGGAGCGGTTGTCGGGGCGGGATAGTGCCGGAATCGGCCGGCGAAGTCGCACGTCCAGATCTGGGATTAGGGCGAGGGGTCGGTTAGGCGGAGCGGTGTGAGAGAGAGCAGGAGCGAATGGCGGCCAGGCGTCTTGAGCGAAGGCCCGCCGACGTCGTGGATGACGAAGTGGGAGCGGGCGCCGAAGAGGTGGACGTGGTAGGCGAGCCACTCGCGGACTCGTTGGGGGCTGAGGTCGCCGTAGAGGGGGAGCCGTAGTAGAGGTAGTCGTATTTGGGAGGGGAGGAGAAGGGATTGAAATACACGCTATAAACGTATAATTGAAAGCAATTGAGGTGTCATTAATTGAAATACACGTTACAATTGAAAGTAATTGAGCTGATTTATTATTTGATTTAAAAAAAAAAAGAACTGGGTGACGACATTAAAGCAATTGGCTGTGTTGCCTTTTTCAAGTTGTATAGATACAAATTAGAGGCTATTTTATCTTATACACTTAGAGTCCGTTTGGTAAATCATTGCTGATGCTGATCGATTGTTGATGCTGATTGAGTGCTGATGCTGATATAAATTGATGATATAAATTGCTGAAATTGAAAACTTATTTTTTAGATAAACAATAGGGTGTTTGGTGAGACAGTTTGCTGATTTTATTAGTATGACATATGTTTTTACCAATTTACCCATTATAAAACAAAAACATTTAAAAAAATAAAATCCATCTCTCAAAATCCATCTCCCACCTCTAATGGAACCCGATGCTCTGCGTCAGATCTATCACTAATGTTCCATCTATCAAATGACCGGGCAATTTCTCGCCAGAGAATTGGGATCCGATCATGCCGGCGATGAACACGGAGTCCGACAACATCCCGACAATGCACCACTGGCAGAGAACCGAGAGGGCGGGGCCGTGCGACCGCTGCTGGGGAGAACACGAGGGGCAGGGAAGAGTCCGGCGGCGGTCTCATGGATGCCTCTGGTCGTAGGGATGAGGACAAGCTTTCCGGCGACGGTGAGGGAGTGGACGGAGAGGACGTGGGAGAGGAAGGAGGGGTGGCGGTCGTCGTCCCATCCAAGCTCCAGATCTGGTATCGAGTCGTCGTCGTCTCCGGCGCCTTGCTCCGGTAGAGACGAAGCATGGATTAGAGGATCGGAAAGCGAACCGTCGTCGGAGTTAACAGGGAGGTCGTCCAAGCTCCAGATCTGGTATCGAGTCGTTGACGGGAGAGCGGAAGGGGCCGAGGAGAATCGAGGGTGGCCGGAGATGGGTTCGGAGGTGGCGAGAGTTGAGCAGAGAGGTACGAAGAAGGAAGTTGGAGATGGAGGAAAATGGGGTGAGGGTTGGAAGAAGAAAGGGGTAGTAGGTGAAAATTGGGGGAAAAGCCATGCTTATAATTTTTGTGCTTATTTGGATAAACATCTCCACCCATGTTTTTTTTTTGTTTATAAGTAAAAAAGTGTTTATAAACACTAAATAAAAAAAAAATCCCGTTTGACAAGTCCCATTTGCTTATTTTGTGCTTATAAGCAAAAAAGTGCTTATAAGCGCTTAAAAAAAAGTTTGCCAAACGGACTCTTATCCTAAAAATTTACACGATAAACACATACTTTCATTAAATCATTCCCATATCTGGATTTTTTTCATCTAATTTAATTTAACTTTTAAACCCAAAAAGTTTTTTTTTTCATCTACTAATTCGATGATACTTCCCCCCCTAATAGTGGAAATAATGTCAAATGGATTAACGATACTCAATTTTTTTTTCAGGTTTAATAAAAATTTCTTAAAGGCTATTTTATCTTATACATCTACCCTAAAAAATTATACGATAAACACATATTTTCATTAAATCATTCCCACAATTATATTTTCGTCTAATATTAATTTATCTTGATCTTAAACCCAAAAATGATGACACTTTTTTTTCATTAATACACACAATATTAAAAGAATTTAATTAAAAAGATTTTTTTAGGTTAAAAGGAAAAAAAACCGGTTTTAAAATTAGAGTTTAGGGAAGCAAAGTTAATAAGTTTAACAACAAAAACAAAACAAATCAGCAACTTCTTCTCTCTGGTCGTCATCCTCTCTCTCTTCTTCGGAGTCAAAAGTCTTGGGAGAAAGTAGAAACGTCCATCTTCGCCTGCATTAAATTTCTTCTTTCCTAATCCTCGAATTCGCGTTCCGAATCTCTTCTGCGCTAAATTCCTCCCCTTCCCTCGGATCTCCAATCTTCCTGATCTTCTCTCTCTCTTTCCCTCTCGCGGAATCGTTCTTTCGTGGGCGGACAGAAAAAAACCCGAAAGTGCGAAACCCTAGTTTACAGTCTCACTTGATCCCGGGCCATAATTGAGAGGGTCAGCTCTCAGCCTTGCAATTCGAGGTACGCTGATTGTCCTTTTCTCGAGTTTATTGTGTTTTTAGGGTTTCTTGGTTGGTTGCCGTCTCTGGTGATTTGGGATCGGCTAAATTTGGAATCTTTATATCGAATTGCCGAGTTCTGTACTTGTATTTTCGATTCTTGTCACCGATTTTGGTTTCCAAATGTACAAGCTTAAGAGTGATGTGGTTTGGTGAAGTTAGAGTAGTGGGGTTGAGGTTTTGGAGTGTTATTTGCTCAGCATTTTGTCTAGACTAATGGATTTATGTGATATGCAGGTCAAGTATAGCTGGGGGATTAGAAAATAGTCTGTTAATGGTGGGCAAAGTATGCCGTTTTTAGTTTGGAGAAATGCAAAGGTATCATGGTGCTAGTGGCACAAGTGCAGTAAACAACGGTGGCCTTGGAGGACTGTCCTCTAGGGATACGAACAGGGCTGATTCCTCATCGTTGCAGGCTAATTTCTCATTAAACTCGAGGTAAGAATATCATAGCCTCTAAAATAATGGTAGAGTTGTTGTGTTTGGGATCCATCTTTGGTATCGTTTATCTGTTGCTATACGCTAGTTGAAGAAATTGCATTGAAATGAGTTTTAGCTGGTGAATTTCTGTACATGATGCTTTAACTGATTGATTTTTTTAAACCTCTATATCGGGTATGGTGTTCTGTAAGGGCCTGTTTGGTATGATGTTAGGAATCAGGTTGGAATGAGGTATGGGGCTGGAATAGGAATGGCTCATACCCTGAGTTTTAGTAGAGTGTGGAATCATGTGTATTTTATGGGAATGGGAATCACTCATACCCAACCCTGAGTCCAAAGCAAACACATCTATGGGTTTAGCTCATTCCTAAACCGATTCCTTATACCGGTGGTATAGAAACAAACAGGCCCTAAATAAACAAGATTTTTGCGCCTAATGCTGTAGATTTTTTCTTCTTGTGAAGTAATGCAGCATCGTCGTTTTGAGCATAATTTTGTAAATACTTGAGCATATACAACTTGAGCTGGTGACCTGTGACTTATGAGGGTCTGAATGTTTTTCAAGGGGATAGACTGAAGCAATCGTTGATCTATTTAATTATATAATTAAGTTTATGATATTTGCAGGCGATCAGTGCAATTAATACCGTACAGATTGAAGTGTGAGAAAGAGTCGCTGAATTCCCGGTATAGTTTCCTTCTTTGTTATGTCACTATTGTGTTGAATGGCTCATTATTCTTTCTTATGCTATATGATGTTGGATCTTTTATTTTATAAAATGATCTTTTAAATGGCCTCATGAGTATATGTATTCCTTATGCAAAAGGTTTTTAAAGGTTGCCTTCCATGGACCATGGTGTTCAGATGAATATAAGATATAAGAAAAAGACTACAAGAGGAACGAAAATATAATCAGATTAGTTTGAATGCCAGTTGTTATTTTGTACTGCTCGTGTAGCTATAATCTGCCTGCTTTAAAATGGAATTGAGAGCTAAGATGTAAGGATTCTGTAACAGAAAAGCTGTCTTTTTGTATTTCATTGTAAATCTGCTGTCTTTAATTTTATTTCCATGGCTATCTCTGATACTTTTCACAGCCTTGGTCCTCCTGATTTCCATCCACCAACACCAAATTGCCCAGAGGAGACTCTTACAAGAGATTATGCTCAATCTGGATATAGGGAAACAGTTGATGGAATTGAGGTACTAGAAATCCCTCTCTTTCTGGTTCATTGCTATGTAAACCTGGTCTCTTTCCTGAACAAAGGGCATTTGGTGAAGATTTTCGTAAGAGATGGATTGAGGTGGGCTTATTCTCCTATAACTTCTCTGTGATGTGTCTTGATATCGCTGTCATAATTGTGGCAAACTATTCCTTGCTGATGAGTCCTGAAGTCTCACTCTTTTCTAGGTGGTTGCAATGGAAGGAAACCATTGAACAATTTGGTCGCTCACTAGGACTATGTCAAATTTTTCAAAGGTGTTATTGATCATTTTCTTTAGATCGTCTCCATGTGAAAAGGTTCCCGAATGACGGGATGTCGTTTAGGTTACAGTCATTTTTGAAGTTTATAAGACTCTCAAACCTTGAGGCGGAAGGAGTAGCCCCTCCCCTTTTTTCGTTCGGGCTTTGGATTTCATTGAGGTCTCCCATCATTAAACATGGGTTTCGTGCTTGTATTATAAATTGCTCGAGTTTTGACCAGAATTCATCTATATCTTTTGCCGGCCCTTGGAGGGGCACAAGCGAAAATAATCGTTAACACATGTATTATTTTCACTAAACATGTGTTATTTTTCGTTGAGGTTATTTTTAATAAAAAAAAATCCTTACAAGATTAACCCATATCCCATGACCGTTCATTAACTTGTCTCTTGTACGTACACTCATTATGGACACATATATAGTTTAGAAAAAGTCTTCCCCAATCAACAAACAAAATTATGCAAAATCACTTGCATGTACAAATTCAGCTTACCCTGTAGTAAAAAGCTTTTATCATCACTAACAAATTTGCAATCTATTGATTCTTGTACAGTTGTACGTACAAACACATATCGGGCTTTTTAATTTATTAGAGGAAACTCAAGACATTAGGATCATAGAAATGAAATCCTCTAAAAATAACACATGATCGAAATCACATCATCAATCCCACTCCCACTTGAGGATTGAAAGGCGTCACGATCGATATCGAATTCGGAATCTATCAGGTAAGTGTCCTTGCATGATTGTTGAAAAAGCCCGAAATATCTTGCAACTTCCCGTCTATCGATGCATATCGAGGAGTTCCACCCTGACGCGGGCAATGTCTTCGGCGTCCTTGAGCAGGTGTTAAGACCAGGTCAGCTCGATAGATCTCCCTGGCCCCGGGGGTTAAAGGGTCCGGTTGTTCGGAATCGACGTCGGAGATTAATGTAAAGACGAGAGCGAAAGCTAGAGCAAGGTTGGCGCCCTTCATGGTTTTTTTGGCTTGCGTAGAGTACGTTGTGTGTACGTAGTATGATATCGGGTTAACTTGTTGTCCCTCTGTATAATGCATGCTCTATGCATGTGTTCGCAAATACTTGTGGTTAAGTTGTTTCACATATTTTCAAATTGAATTTACAATAATATCGATTTTTCTCCTTCTATGACAATACTACACGGGCTAAATATACAAGGATAGTATGGTCAAGTTTAAACTAGCTCTAATTAGAGAAGGATTTCTATTTTGGGATTCATCCTTATATATATAGATAGGTTTCAGTAATTAGGGGATACAAATAGGCAAGATGTGTTAGCGCAGTAGATGCTTTTAATTAAGTCTTACTTGTTTAGAATAATCCTCAATTTACTATTTTTATATTTTTTTAAAGATATTTACAAATCAAATATCTACTATAATACGGAGTAATATAAAACATGACTCATGTCATTGTTAAAACTTATGGCATGTCATATAGCTGAATAAAATGGTGATTTTACTTTTTTTAAATATATCCTCTAAAAATAACTCTTGTATCCACTCAATATACATATGCAAATGAGCCCGTTACTGACAATTTGTATCAATATCAGTGAAGTCGTGAAAATGTATATCACAACAAAGCAGAGCAAGAATCGGTATGTCATCTATAACTTCTTTTTAACCAAATTGATTCTTAAGGTTGTGTTATTCAAATTTACGTAAATTCGTTAATATTATTGCAAGTTACTTTCACCCGTTTGAATTTTTCTATTTTAATTTATGCACTTTATATTTGTAAATTTGAAATATTCGTGCTTAAAATAATGTATTTTCGTACAGTGTTCAATTTCCAGATTTTCCAGTCACTTCGAAACTGATTATGAGTGGTTGGACAACAAAAGTGCGGAGCGATGGGCAAGGGATTTAGGACGGAGTTTGGACATGGCGTTGACGATTCAAAAGTCATGGACTTCAAAGTTCCTATTAGAGTGTGCGCTCTCAGGATCGTACCAGCCAAAAAAGAAGGGCAAATCTGGTCCTATTGTGCCTAACTTGCAAGCAGGTGACAATCTGAGAGAAAAGCCATGCTCTAGAAAGATCAAGTTAATTGGAAGACGAAGTAATGGGGTTTGGCGTGTAACAGTAAAATGTGGTCACCATAATCATGCACTAGAAACCCTAGAGGGGTATGCACATATGGGTCGTACGATAGAGGAGTAAAAGGAGGATGCAAAACAATTAACTCTTGCCCATGTGGAACCGAAGCTTCTTATGACATATCTACGTAGGAAGTTTCCGGAGATTACAACATCGATGAAGCAACTATACAGTTTTCGACGTGAAGTACGTGTTTAAGCAATAGATGGGCGCGATGAATGTAACCCAATTTGCGATGAGTTATTTGCAGAAGAATGATTACTATCTGGATTATCGTACTGTAGAGGGAAGTGATGAAATTGACGATTTTTTCTTTCCCATCCAAAAGTAACTACATTTGTTTCGAGATTATTTTGACATGAATCCATATTTAACTCGAGAATTTACGATCCAAACACAATCAACCTGATTCCGGACATATTGATCTACATATGTATTTTTATTAATACAGTGCAATGTTAATTTTAAAATAATTTTGTTCCATTTTTCATATTTATATTATTATTTAATGTACTATTGACATATGATGATATGAGGAAATTTTTTCACTATTCTTCAAGATTTAATAATGACAAAACGTATACTAATTAATAAGGAAAAATGCTTAAGATATAAAAAAACCTCAAAAAAATTCCCTTGATTTTTTTTATTCTTGTAAGAATATAAAGTTAAAAAAATCATGTTAGGAAAAAAATTTAAGATGTAAAAAATGCGATAAAATACCAAGTAAGTATAAGAAAATTTGATAAGATATCAAGTAAATACGTAAAAAAATTGAATAAAATTTCAAGAAGATATAAGATTTATTTTGAAAAATCTAATGTAAAAAAATAAATTTAATATTTTATTTAATGACGTGGTGCAAATTTTTACATAGACTTAGATTTTACTTTATACGAAGTAGATAAAAATCACTATATCTCTATGTCATGATTTCGTTTGTCATACTTGAAGGCATTTTAGGAAAGTGGAGCCTTTTTGGTTTTATGTACATTGATCCTTTATTAAAGGGTGATTTTATTCCGATAATACAAATTAGAGGCTATTTGATCTTATTCACTTATCCTAAAAATTTACATGATAAACACATATTTTCATTAAATCATTCCCATATTTATATATGGATTTTTTTCGTCTAATTTAATTTAACTTGATTTTACACCCAAAAAACTTGTTTTCATACGATGAGTTGATCGTACTTTTTTCCCCTTAATACACACAATGTCAAATGGATTACCGATACTCTATTTTTTTCAGGTTTAAGGAAAAAAACTTACATGATAACACACATACTTTCATTAAATCATCCCCACAATTATATCTTGATTTTTTTTGTCTAATATTAGTTTACCTTGATCTTAAACCCAAAAAGATGACATTTTTTTCCATTAATAGTTAATACGCACAATATTAAAAGAATGTAATTAAAAAGACTTTTTTTTTAGGTTAAAAGGAAAAAAAAACCGGTTTTAAAATTAGAGTTTAGGGAAGCAAAGTTAATAAGTTTAACAACAAAAACAAAACAAATCAGCAACTTCTTCTCTCCGGTCGTCATCCTCGTCTTAATCCCTCTCTCTCTCTCTTCTTCGGAGTCAAAAGTCTTGGAGAAAGTAGAAACGTCCATCTTCGCCTGCATTAAATTTCCTCTTTCCTAATCCTCGAATTCGCGTTCCGAATCTCTTCTGCGCTAAATTCCTCCCCTTCCCTCGGATCTCCAATCTTCCTGATCTTCTCTCTCTCTTTCCCTCTCGCGGAATCGTTCTTTCGTGGGCGGACAGAAAAAAACCCGAAAGTGCGAAACCCTAGTTTACAGTCTCACTTGATCCCGAGCCATAATTGAGAGGGTCAGCTCTCAGCCTTGCAATTCGAGGTACGCTGATTGCCCTTTTCTCGAGTTTATTGTGTTTTTAGGGTTTCTTGGTTGGTTGCCGTCTCTGGTGATTTGGGATCGGCTGTTAGGGTGGGGAGCGCGTTAAATTTGGAATCTTTATATCGAATTGCCGAGTTCTATACTTGTATTTTCGATTCTTGGGACCGATTTTGGTTTCCAAATGTACAAGCTTAAGAGTGATGTGGTTTGGTGTTAGTGTGAAGAGGTGTTTGGTGAAGTTAGAGTGGTAGGGTTGAGGTGTTGGAGTGTTATTTGCTCAGCATTTTGTCTAGACTAATGGATTTATGTGATATGCAGGTCAAGTGTAGCTGGGGGATTAGATAATAGTCTGTTAATGGTGGGCAAAGTATGCCGTTTTTAGTTTGGAGAAATGCAAAGGTATCATGGTGCTAGTGGCACAAGTGCAGTAAACAACGGTGGCCTTGGAGGACTGTCCTCTAGGGATACGAACAGGGCTGATTCCTCATCGTTGCAGACTAATTTCTCATTAAACTCGAGGTGAGAATATCATAGCCTCTAAAACAATGGTGGAGTTGTTGTGTTTGGGATACATCTTTGGTATCGTTTATCTGTTGCTATACGCTAGTTGAAGAATTTTCGTTGAAATGAGTTTTAGCTGGTGAATTTCTGTACATGATGCTTTAACTGATTGGTTTTTTAACCTCTATATCGGGTATGGTGTTCTGTAAGGGCCTGTTTGGTACGATGTTAGGAATCAGGTTGGAATGAGGTATGGGGTTGGAATAGGAATGGCTCGTACCCTGAGTTTTAGTAGAGTATGGAAATGGGAATCACTCATACCCAACCCTGAGACCAAAGCAAACACATCTATGGGCTTAGCTCATTCCTAAACCGATTCCTTATACCGGTGGTATAGAAACAAACAGGCCCTAAATAAACAAAATTTTTGCGCCTAATGCAGCATCGTCGTTTTGAGCATAATTTTGTAAATACTTGAGCATATACAACTTGAGTTGGTGACCTGTGACTAATGAGGGTCTGAATGTTTTTCAAGGGGATAAACTGAAGCAATCGTTGATTTATTTAATTATATAATTAAGTTTATGATATTTGCAGGCGAACAGTGCAATTAATACCGTACAGATTGAAGTGTGAGAAAGAGTCGCTGAATTCCCGGTATAGTTTCCTTCTTTGTTATGTCACTATTGTGTTGAATGGTTCATTATTCTTTCTTAAGCTATATGATGTTGGATCTTTTATTTTATAAAATGATCTTTACAATGGCCTCATGAAGGTTTGAATATATGTATTCCTTATGCAAAAGGTGTTTAAAGGTTGCCTTCCATGGGCCATGGTGTTCAGATGAATATAAGATATAAGAAAAAGACTAAAAGAGGAACAAAAATATAATCAGATTAGTTTGAATGCCAGTTGTTATTTTGTAGTGCTCGTGTAGCTATAATCTACTTGCTTTAAAATGGAATTGAGAGCTAAGATGTCAGGATTCTGTAACAGAAAAGCTGTCTTTTTGTATTTCATTGTAAATCTGCTGTCTTTAATTTTATTTCCATGGCTATCTCTGATACTTTTCACAGCCTTGGTCCTCCTGATTTCCATCCACCAACACCAAATTGCCCAGAGGAGACTCTTACAAGAGATTATGCTCAATCTGGATATAGGGAAACAGTTGATGGAATTGAGGTACTAGAAATCCCTCTTTTTTTTCCTTCCTCATTGTTTGATTTTGCATTGGAGTAAATTGAATCAACTTAATTGCTGTAATTATATGGCTTAGACATGAACTTATTTAGGCCTGAGCTTCGCTATCAGTCATTTAACTAATAAGTGGCTTATCACTACTTTTGCTTTAAATTTCAGGATGCCAGGGAGCTTTCACTTACTCAAGTTGCAATTTTCGCCCCTCCTGTTGTGCTCAAGTGTAAAGAGGTAATCATCTTTGATTTGTTTTCTTCTGGAGGTCTTTTTTTGGTTGTTATAACCTGTTATTAATACACAAATCCTGCTTTTAGGCAATTAGGAAACGACTTAGAGCAATTAATGAGTCTCGTGCTCAAAAGCGTAAGGTATGCAATTTGTCATCTTTATGCTCATTACTCCAGTGATTAGTTTTGTAGTTTTCTTCTGTTAATTCACTACTTGAAGCTGATGATTGTGGATTAACAGGCTGGCCAAGTTTATGGAGTGCCTCTTTCTGGTTCATTGCTATGTAAACCTGGTCTCTTTCCTGAACAAAGGGCATTTGGTGAAGATTTTCGTAAGAGATGGATTGAGGTGTGCATATTCTTCTATAACTTCTCTGTGATGTGTCTTGATATCCCTGTCATAAATGTGGCAAACTATTCCTTGCTGATGAGTCCTGAAGTCTCACTCTTTTCTAGACTGTTTGTCTTATAATTACTATTGTGGAATTTTATTCATGGATGTGATGTTATTTAGTTAGAAAAGAAACTGGGTATTTGTAGATTTACCTAACATATCTTTTTGGGCATCTAGCTCTGTAATGAACAAAATACTATGATTTTTGGGTACCTCTGAATAAGATTTTTTTTGGATGTCTAGCACGTGCAATGATACGTCATTATTTGAGGACAAGATGTTATATCTTGTGATGTGACCTATAGCAATCTTGTATATTGTGGGCATCTATTGTCTTTGTGATTGTTTTATTTTGCTGATTTCAGGGCCTTTCTCAATATCACAAGAGCCTCCATATACTGGCTGAGAATATTCCTCATGGTTATAGGAAGAAATCCCTATTTGAAGTCCTCATAAAAAATAATGTCCCAGTGCTGAGAGCAACGTGGTTTATTAGAGTTACTTATCTTAATCAGGTTAGTTTTGCCAATACCTAAATCTATTATTAGATTTTTTTCTATCTTGAAAATTTGGGAAAAATTGGACATGTATGTTATGCATAACAGGTTTTTTTTGAGGTGCTTAAGAGTTTATTTTATTACTCAGCTCCACCAAGAATGTGACACTTTGGCCTTTTGGAATTTGTAGGACTTCATAGTTAGATATCTTCATTTTTGCTTTTTTGATATATACTTTCTGTTTACGTTGCAATTTTAATCTTGGAGGATTTTTTCTTTTCCTGATTCATTTAGAAGTTAATAGATAATAAGCCACCAATCTGTATTAAGAATGATGCTTTTGAAAGCTATAGAGTGTATGCCTTCATCAATATGGATTATGTTTAGGCTTCACAGCATTTTACAAAATTCTACTCTTGGCGTCTAATATTTGCCCCTGAAAGTGTTTTGTCATGTGTTTTTCATTCCAGATTCGACCTGGAGCATCGAATGTATCTTCTGAGATCACTGAAAAAGCTCAACTTTCTAGAACAGAGCTTTGGACTAAGGAAGTCATTGAGTATTTACAATATCTTTTGGATGAGTACTTGTGTAGAAATAATTTGCACCCCCTTCCTCAGAACAGGGATCGAACCTCTCAAATGCTTTATGCAGGTGCTGGTGATGAGCCATCTCTGCATTTTAAGTGGTGGTATGTGGTTCGACTCCTGCATTGTCACTGTACTGAAGGATTAATTCTCTCTTCGCAAGTTATAGATTGGGTTATCCAACAGCTTCAGGTATTCTCAGATGTTAAAGTTTTCAGTTTAACACTTGAAAGGGTGTCAATGGTTATATTCAAAGAAAGTGAGCCTTTTATGTTATGACAGTTATCTGATGACTGGATGCCATTTCTTTTTCAGGAAAAGGATGTGAATCAGGTTTTACAGTTGCTACTACCCATTATATATGGTGTGCTAGAGACAATTATCCTGTCCCAAACTTGTGTGCGCAGCCTTGTCGATGCTTCTCTTCGTTTCTTCAGGGAACCTTCATCAGGCGGTTCTGATCTTGTTGACAATTCGAGAAGAGCATATACAACATCTGCGCTTGCTGAGATGCTTCGCTATCTGATACTCTCTTCTCCAGATACCTTTGTTGCATTGGATTGCTTTCCTCTGCCTCGTTCTGTGGTCACCTATATGGTTGATGAAGGAAGCTCTTTGTCCAAGTTATCTGTGGATACTAATGGTACAAAGAGTAGTGTTAACATTCCAAGAAGGCTTGATGGTAAGTATCAGACCGTGTGCTTCAGCCATGAGGTAGCTTCTATACAGAAACGTGCTGCTTGGCTTGCAAAAGCTGCTAGCCCTGGCAATTGTGGGCAAAATGGGGCTAAAGGAGTTCAGGCCTTAAATACAGCTCTGATTACCGGAGATGTTAAGGAGGCCTATAAATATCTTTTTGAGGATGTTTCTGATACAGCATCCAATCAATGTTTGTTTTCAGAAATAAGCCCTTGCTTACGGCCGTGGTTGAAGTGGATAGATTCACTAAGCTTGTCATTTATCTGCTCTGTCTTTCTCCTTTGTGAATGGTGTACGTGTGATTATGGAGGCTTCAGGAATGGCCCTGTACATCATTTGAAGTTTACAGGACGAAAAGACTATTCTCAGATACATGTAGCCGTTAGGCTATTGAAGCAGAGAATGAGAGATATCCATAGACTGATCAGGGGTAAATGTAAAAATTCAGAAATCAAATCTAGTTTGAAACTTTTTGGAAAAAGCAGCATAAACTTATCAGAAATATTTGAAAGCCCCAATCCACTGCATGATGTTGTAGTTTGTTGGTTGGATCAACATGAAGTCCACAAAGGAGAGGGTTTTGAACGTGTTCAAATACTCCTTGTTGAACTCATATGTTCTGGGATATTTTATCCACCAGCTTATGTGAGGCAGCTAATTGTTAGTGGGGTAATGGATAGCAGTGGATCAGCAGTTGAAGTGGCCAGGCAGAGGAGACACTACCAGGTCTTGAAACATCTACCCCCTGCCTATGTGCGAGGTGCTATTCAGGAAGCACAAATAATTGCAGATCCAGCACTTGTTGAGGCAATTCGCTTCTATGGAAATGAACGCCGTCTTCTACTTCGTGGGCTACTGTCCAACGAAGTTAAAAATCTGAAGTCTGACAATGCTTTCCATCAGAAGGGGAAACAGGATGCTTCAATATCACCAATAAGTCAACCAAAAAAAGTGCTGTTCAGTCCCAAACTGTTTTCAGGTAAATACAGCAAGTATGATGCTGAAATTGGCGGACTGAAATCTGCCATTTCAGTGCTATTGCAGCTTCCTAAATTGTCAGCTTCTGCAGAAATTGCAGTTGATGAACCACAAGCGAATCTCAAGAGGCCATTTGGGTTGATCTCCAACAATATTGACTTGATAGAGGGAACTCCTGGATGTGAAGAATGCCAAAGGGTAAAAAGGCAGAAATTCAGCGATAATAAGAGTTCCCATCTTCAAGGTTCATCATCCGACCTTTCTGATGATGAAGATGCCTGGTGGGTGAGAAAGGAGCTAAAGCCTGTGGAGTTATGTAAAGGCGAACCACCTCTTAAACCAGCCAAGCAGGCCCTGCCCAGAGGAAGGCAAAAAACTGTGCGTAAAACTCAAAGTCTTGC
Organism: Polygonum maritimum; assembly: GCA_963924305.1. Lineage (NCBI taxonomy): Eukaryota > Viridiplantae > Streptophyta > Magnoliopsida > Caryophyllales > Polygonaceae > Polygonum > Polygonum maritimum. The sequence goes on along the minus strand of OZ002731.1, from coordinate 44,148,296 downwards.
TCACCTAGCAGCTGCAAGAATTGAAGGTAGCCAGGGAGCTTCAACCAGCCATGTTTGTGATAATAGGATGGCTTGTCCTCATCATCGTACGAATCTGGATGTGGAAAGTTCCAAGTCAGCAAATGGGATCAAGACAACTCAGTATGGTGATATTGTTTCAGTTGGAAAGATCTTGAAGCATATGAGGTATATAGAGAGGAGGAGTGTGAGTGTTTGGCTGATGACTGCAGTCAAGCAGCTAGTTGAAGAGTCAGAGAGGATAGCCAAGGCTTCCCAATTCAATGGGTCAATTTCTTCAGTTGATGAAAGAACTTCCGTTCGATGGAAACTTGGTGAAGACGAATTGTCTCTTATCTTATATCTGATGGATGCCTCTAGTGATCTGTCAGCAGCTGTTAGATTCATCATTTGGTTGTTACCGAAAGCGGTTGGTAGTAGCCCTGCTCATGCTGGAAGGAACATGACGTTGCTTGCTAAGAATGCAGAAAGCCATGGATGTGAAGTAGGCGAGCCTTTTCTCTTGTCATGCATTCGGAGGTGCGTCTTCTTTTAGATTCTATGCACAACCATGCTGATAGTTTCATTGCTGAGGGGCACCAAAGAGAATTCTCTTCTAGAAGTTGGTGTCCCTGGGCTTTTTTTTTTTGTTTGTATTTTACTTTATGTATTTTATCCCTCTTTGATACTTGAATATTCTGCCATTTCTGTTTAAGACATGAACATACTGATTATTAGTGTATACGTGGACCTTCGAGCTTTTTAGTGTTAGGATTCTCTTGTCATTTAAGACAACATGATCTCCTGTCTTTTTCTGCCACTTGGCCGGAATAGTTGAGGTAGGTTGTCTTGACTGTTTGTGCAAGTGGAGTCTGATTTTGTAGAAAATTTCAACTTCTCTGATAGCATCTTCTGAATGCTAAATGATTTTATCTGTTTAAAGTTGCAACTGTATACTGTAGGAGTTTGAGCCTGTTTCTATGTACTGGTAGTTCATTCTTTGCCACTCCATTATCTGTTAATTGAGACCATGGACTGATTAGATGATGGTTTCTGCATCACTCTTCTATTGAACTGACAGGAACGGACAGAAACAATGAAAATTATACTTCTAACATTGTAGCATCTGCTGTATTTAGTGTAAATCCACTGAGGTTATGGGGTTTGTATCTTCATTCGATTGATGCTGCTCTTAGCATATTGTGGTTTGCTTAATCAGATGCTCTCTTGTTTTTGTGGAATTTGGATGATTCCTAGTATTCCTTTTTCTGCCATACAGTTGTGTGCTGGATGTGAAATTTGTATTTTCTTTTGGTTCAGGTATGAGAACATACTTGCTGCAGCAGATCTTATTCCTGAAGTCTTATCAGCTGCAATGCTGCGTGCAACTGCAGTTATTACATCTAATGGGAGGCTTTCCAACTCACCTTCCTTTTTATATGCTTGGTATCTGCTAAAGAAATTTGCGGGTGTTTCTAGCGTCGTTGAATGGGAAAAGAATTTCAAGGCAACTTGTGACAGGCGTCTAATTTCTGAACTGGAGTCTGGGAGATTGCAGAATGGAGAATACGGATACCCCCTTGGAGTTCCCTCAGGTGTTGAAAACCATGATGACTTTATCCGTCAAAAGATTAGTGGAAATAGGTTATCTAGAGCTGGGATGAGTATGCGAGATATAGTTCAGAGATTTGTTGATGAAATGGTCCTTCATCTATTTGGCAAAGAGAGAAAGCTATTTGCAGCAGGTGCACAAAGAAGTGCAGGCATTGAGAAATGGGATGATGGGTATCAAATAGCTCAACAGATTGTGATAGGTCTGATGGATTGCATTCGGCAAACAGGTGGCGCTGCTCAAGAAGGGGATCCTTCTTTGGTATCCTCTGCGGTTTCTGCAATAGTTAGCAATGTGGGAACCGCTGTTGCCAAAATGCCTGATTTCACAGTTGTCAGTAGTCACTCAAGTCTTCCATCTCCCACCGGCTCTCTTAGTTTTGCTCGTCGCATCATACGCGTTCATATAAATTGCTTGTGCTTGCTTAAGGAAGCTCTTGGAGAGAGGCATAGCCGGGCATTTGAGATTGCTCTGGCTGCAGAAGCATCTTCTGCACTTGCTGGGGTTCTTGCTCCTGGGAAAACCCCTCGGAGTCAGTTTCAGCTTTCACCTGAGATCCAAGAATCAACTTTCAATGTATCCAATGACTTTTCTAATAATTCTGTTAAAATAGTAGTTGGAAGGGCCACAAAAATTGCAGCTGCTGTGTCTGCCCTCGTTGTTGGTACAGTTATTCATGGTGTTGCCAGCCTGGAGAGAATGGTGCGGGTCTTCAGGCTAAAAGAAGGGTTGGATGTAATGAAATTTGTAAGCAGTTCAAGAACCAATGCTAATGGGAATGCTCGATCAGCTGCAGCACCCAGGGTAGACAATTCACTTGAAGTTTATGTCCACTGGTTTAGGCTTCTTGTTGGCAATTGCAGGAGTGTTTCGGATGGTTTAATTGTTGAGCTCCTTGGTGAGCCATCCATAGTAGCGCTTTCTAGGATGCAACGGACACTTCCTCTTGATGCCGTGTTACCACCTGCCTATTCCATATTTGCCTTTGTGGTATGGAGACCGGTTATATTTAATACTTCTACAGCAAGTCGTGAAGATAGCCACCAGTTGTTTCACTCTATGTTATCAGCAATCAAGGATGCTACGAGACACCTGCCTTTTCGCGATGTATGCTTGAGAGATACTCGTGGTTTTTATGATCATGTGACTTCTGATCCTACTGATTCTGAATTGGCAGCTGTTCTTGAGATGAATGCATCAGAGAGGCATTTGAAAGGTTTTTTTGTGCCGCTGCGTTCACGGCTATTTCTCAATGCTCTTGTTGACTGCAAATTGCCTCAATCTGTGATTCCACAGGATGATGGTAGTAGTAAAGTGACTGGTGTCTACGATTCAAAAATGCAGTATTCAGAAAGTGAAACAAAGATTTCGGATAAACTGGTCCATGCTCTGAATTCCTTGCAGCTTGCTAAATTTCATTGGCAATGGGTTGAACTCAAGCTTTTATTGAATGAGCAAGAACTCGATTCCAGCCATGCCAAATCTATAGCTGAAGCTATCCGCTCCCTTTCACCAACTTATGAAAAGGCCAGTGCTTCTGAAAACGAGAAAAATTTCGTTGAATGTGTGCTTACTAGGTTACTGGTCAGACCAGATGCAGCTCCTATACTTTCAGAAGTTGTGCATCTCTTTGGAAGGCTCATTGAAAGTTGCGTGTTGGTATCAGTTAAGTGGTTTCTAGGTGGGGATGATGTTTTGTATGGAAGGAAATCAGTAAGGCAGCGACTTTTTAATGTTGCAGAACGGAGAGGCTTTTCTACCAAGCAACAGTTCTGGAAGCCGTGGGGCTGGTATTGTCTAGATAATGAAGGGGTTAAAAGTGGAGATAAAAGGAAGTTAGAAACTGCTTTTGAAGAAGGCGAAGTAGGTTCTGTCCTGAAAAGACAGGTTCTTGATGTTGATTCGGTCACACCCAGCCAGCAGTTATTGACAGAGAAAGGCCTTATTGATTTGGTCACTCCATGTCTGGATCGAAGCTCAGAAGAGTCCAGTAAACAATTTGCTGTTGAGCTAACTAAGCAGATGAATAATATTGAACAACAAATTAGTGGGGTCATTGGAGGAGCAAATAAGCAGGCAGGAGCATCGCCTTCTGGGAATGAGAGTTCTTCTAGTAAAGCTAGTAACCGAAAAGGCATGAAAAGTGGAAGCCCTGGATTGTCAAGGCGTTTGGCAGCACCAGTGGATCCACTACCGTCGTTTCCTGCAGCATTGCGTTCCTCCATATCATTGCGCTTGCAGCTTCTCCTTAGATTGCTTCCCACAATATGTGCTGAAGGGTAATACTTTTCCATGGCTCTCTCCTTAGAAAAGAAATTTTATTTAGATATGCACATCTTGACTCCCCCTGTCGTCCTGAATTAAAAAATTAGTTAAAATGATAAGTTTTGTTGATTTGCACTAAGCTTATTTGTGCAAAAAAGGAAAAAAATTATAACTTGTTTTTCACATACAAAAAAACTATTTTTCATCTAGTCTTCTTTTCAACTTCAAATAGGCTTTTAACCACCATAACTGCTCATGGTATAGGTTTTTTTCATCTCAACGTCCATTTTACCTTTCCTTAGAAATAACAATGAAAAGTGCAGTATAAAATAATAATCAGTGGCATCATAGGATAACCTGTATTTTATATAGAACGGTGGTAATTTTCTAAGCATCTTTATTGGTTTTAGCAGGGAGGCCAACCGCTCCATGAGATCAGCACTTGCTACTGTAATTCTTCGTTTATTGGGAAGCCGGGTTGTATACGGTGAAGTTGATCTGTCAAACCCTGGATTTGCAATGCCATCAAAGAGGGATAGAGATACAGAGAAGAAGAAATCCACTAGTGTCCCGGATATATCTGGCAATAATATATTCGAATGGTTACTGTTGGTATTACATGCATTGCTGAGTCGATTTCAACCATCTTGGCTGAAAGTGAAATCCATGCCGAGGTCTACAAAAGAATCTTCAAAAGTTTCCTCAGTAATTGATAGGGATACATTGGAGAGCCTACAGGTTTGATTTTCTTCCCTTGATCCTAGTATATTAATTTCCTACATTAATATGGATTGTTTAAATTTTTTAAACTGATTTTCTAGGGTTTTATTAAGTCCAATCTACGGCAATAATTGAGATATAGTTTCAAATTTTAGTTAATTGACTGATTTGAGTTATAGTAATGTAATTGAATTTTGTAATTAAGCCCTTGGGGCATATGTCAAGAACTCTGAAATGGAACGAATTATATCTATATTAGGGTTTGAAATTTTTGTAGGGTTTATTCAGCTTTTAGTATTCAAGACCTTACGTTAGAAAAAACCTTAATAGTTTCTGAGAATACCATTCCAATCTACATGTCTGACCATAGAATATCTGCTTGCAGAACGAGTTGGATCGAATGCAACTGCCAGATACAATAAGGTGTCGTATCAAAGCTGCAATACCGCTCATACCTCCCAACACCCGCTGCCACGTCTCTTGCAGCCCTCCTTCATTACAATCTTCTGCCATCACTTCACTCCAACCGATCACCTCGTTTTCTGCCCAGGCAAACCCGAGAATCTCAACACTGTCAAAGGCCTCCTCTTCAAACACTCCCGGGAAAACAAAGTCGTCCAGCCTGGCACAACCCGAGAGCAGTGACATGGAGATCGACCCATGGACGCTTTTGGAGGAGGGGGCCGGAGCAGGCCCGTCGTCTAGTAACATGGCAGCCATGGGTAGTAGCAACGAGAACTCCAATCTCAGAGCTGCTAGCTGGCTTAAAGGCACTGTTAGGGTGAGACGAACAGATCTGACTTATATTGGTGCCATGGACGAAGATAGCTGATATTATCTGGTTGATTTGTCGGGTTTTGTTTTACATATGATTTTACGGGGAAGCGTGCGTTGAACACACGCTTCGAGCCTGGTTCTGGCCACCAGGGTTAAAAGGGTGGATCCGAGCGGTCCAACCAGGGCTCGGTGCTGTATATATTCAGGTTATTGTCTCACCAGGAGGAACGAATGAGGTTGAATTGGAAATGCTGCTCTACTCTGGTGGGTTGAATGAATTTACAGGTAGAATTTTTTAGCTACTTTAAGATCATCAAGAAGACAAAATATTGTAGGAGTACCATTATTATTACTACCATTAGGTTGTCTTCTCTAACTCCCTTTTGTAATTTTTAAGGCAGGCAAATTCAGGAAAACTAGCGTTTCCAATTTGTATGTTGAATTCTGGTAGTAGTCATTGGTGATGAGTTTTTCAGTAGTTGCTGTTGCCGTTGCCTTGTATTCAACTGTCGACAAATAGTGGACATGGGCTTGTAACTTCACAACTTAACTTCATTGTCTTCGTCTGATGAATTGTTGGCCCATTTTGTGTGTAAATTCTATTCGTATTTACCCCTTGCCAAAATTGATTGACAGTAAATCATCAATAACCTAAGAGACCGTTTGATATACAACGGGCGAAAACGTAAACGAAATGAACCCGTTACGTTTTCAATGACGAAAATGTAAACGGAGTGGAAAGGAACGTAAACGGAATGGAAAGGAACATATACCAAACGGTGAAAACGTAAACGAAATGGAACCCATTTGGTATTCAACGGACGAAAACGTAAATGAAATGAAACCCATTTGGTTGAAATGGAACCCGTTTGGTTTCCAACAATGAAAACGCGGAATGGAAATGAACATATATCAAACGGCAAAAACATTAACGAAATGGAACCCGTTTGGTTTCCAAGGACGGAATGGAACCCGTTTAGTTTCTGCCCATGGTTCGGAAACGTAAACGGGATAGAACCGAACCAAGTTTCCACCGTTGGATAAGCCTTGCATTTCAAATTTTGATATAAACCAACGCTCTAGCATTCCTTTGCTAGCTCCCTCACATCACTTTCCTCAACCAGAGCTAGCAACAATTCCTTCCATGGACATTAACCTAAATTGGCCAGTGATAATCGCCATGGGAGGCGATCCATACACAGGCAAGACCACGTTAGCCAACTCCCTCGCCGATCAACTAAAATGCCTCGTTCTCCGCTCCGAGGAAATCCTCGACGTCCTCTCTTCCTTCTCGCCTTCTCCTCCGACACCGGCAAGATCCGAAACCCTAATTTCCCAATCCTTCGACATCATCACTCAAATCGCCAAAACTCACACATCGTTCAACCACTCCGTAGTCATCGACTCCCCTCTCCATCGCCGATCTCACCTCGACAAGCTCGTCGGCCTCCTCCTTGAATCTCGTGAGCGAAACCGAAACCGCCTTCGTCTCATAATCATCGAGTGCAAGCCACAGATCAACTACGCCTGGCAAATGCGATTCGAGGATCGAGATCCGAGCACATACCTAAACAAGTGGTATAAGCCCCAAACCGACGACTGGCCTTTGGATCCCAAGTTCAGCAGAGACTACACCGACGACGAAATCCACCCCATCGTGTCGAAATTAGTCGTCAACACGACCGATCACGTCCCTCTTGAGTCCCTGTTCAACGCTGTGGACGATCTGACCACAGGTTTTGTAAGAATTGTAACGATATTATGAAATTAGGGTTTTCTCTCTTACCATAGAATATATGGAAAGATATGCTAAGATTTAATTCTATTCTTAATAGATTCTGAGGGAGGTAAGGCTTATTTGGAGGAATGGATGCGAATTGGCGACTTCCATGGCGTCCATTTGAAGGGGAAAAGAGGATTAACAAGATTGCTGTATGACTATTGTACAAAAGGCCATGTGATCAGAGAATACTGGGAAGAAGGAATCGATTACGAGTCGAAATGCGGAGTTTGCGAAAACGAAGTCACCGAAGGCCAGGTCTATGCTTGTAGCAGTTGTCTCTTGGCCGTCCACAGATCATGTGCTGAGCTAGGTGGAATGGAGTTCACTCCACAGAGTTTCCCCAAATTTCTCATCAGGAATGAGGGGGAATCATCTGAGTCTGCAACATACTGCTTCCCTGAGAATCACTTGTGTTTTAGCTGCAGAGATGGAGGGAAGTGCTTCTCACACAAGTGTGAGTCCTGCACTTTCCATTCTCACCTCAAATGTCGTCTTATACCGACGATTGTGAGCCATGCTCACCATGAGCACGCGCTGTATTTCTGGCTCAACAATGTCAGGTGGGACGGGTATCTGTGCATGATTTGCAGGCGTCCTGGTGACTACTTTGGTTATCGTTGCACTGAGAGTTGCAAGGTTGAGTGTCATCCCGAGTGTGTGTTGTTGCCTCGGGTTTTGGCCAAGCATGTGCATAGCGGCCATACGCACGACTTGGATATGATTTCGTGTAGGGACGAGACGTTGGAGGACTATCTATGTGATATGTGCCTTGACCAGATGAACCCTGAGGCTTGGTATTATGCTTGCAAGGAATGCCATTTGTCTTTACATTTGGATTGCGCGTTTAAGGATTTTGATGCTTGATGAATGTTGGTGTCATCATGTGTTGCATTTGATATATGTATGTGTTGTGTGCTTGTAAACTAGAAGAACAATCAACCATGTCCACAAGGCCAAAAATAACCGATGAAGGTAAGACATGAAGTGTACATATATGTATGATCAAGCATGCATCTTATCTTACATTACATGGACAATCCCTTTCTCTTACAAGAAACATGATTCAAAGAAGCTAGTATATCTTACAAGAAACAAACAACATACATATGAGCTTACTTGCACCCTAGATCTCCTCACAACATGCAATCCGATTTCGCGGGCAAACGACGAAAGAAGTTCAAATGCACAGAGGGTTGCTTACCCCTAAACTTAGGATGCCTCATGAGATAGAACCCACAAAAGATAGCCACCAACTGAAAAGGCACCGAGTACAAAACAACCGCAGCACATATACAAAACACCAAGAATATAGAAGTCGCCCTCGGATCGCGCCAGCTTAGCAAAGCCTGCAGCCTCTCCCCCTGGCCCGCCGCATCGCCCATGACACCTTGGATCCTAGACCCAATACTCCTCAACCTATCATACCTCATTCTTACCAAATCCGGACCCTTGGACGTAGGAAAGATGTCAAACTCCTCATCAAGATCATCACCGGTCACAGAGTCTGCACACGACAATCGTATATCCATATGGGGCGGGTGCTTTGGCTTGAAGCGGTAGTTCCACAACCCGATCATGAACATGTAGAGGAAAACGGTTGGGAGGATGAGCTCCGGAAAACAGACCAACATTAGGTAGAGGAGGTGCACTAAGACGGTTGTAACCGGGTTTTTCCAAGCACAAATCTCACCAAACCACTTTGTAACGGCGATCAAACCTTGGAAGATCCCAACCACTCTATAGAAGTTAGCCTTGCTCCTCCTCATGCTCCAAAAGTGCGCGTCCACGTCGGACATGTACTCAACCACCTCTCTCTTGAGAGGTGGCTCAGCTCGGCTAAGCCGGTTCGCCACCACATTGATCGCGTGCATTCGAAGCGTGTTGGTTTGCGTGATGCTCAAGGGCTTCGAGTAGTGCATCTTCGGCAAGTGAGGTTTCGAGTACAAGTTCATCAAGTTCACCATGGACGTGCAAGAGAACCTTATGGCCAAATGAAGTTGGCCCATCTTCTTGACCCCGGATTTGTCAAGTATCAACAACGGATAGTACAACGTGTAGATTCTTCCGGATTCGAGATTCGAGATCCGGATCCTGACCTTCCCAATCTTGGTGTCCTTGCCTCCCATCACATGTCCATTATCAAACACACAAACGGATAAAACGGTTGACGGATCGTACACCTCCCAAGTGTATTGCTCGTTAAACTTTGGGCTCAAGCTATCGATAATCGTCCTCGTTCGGACCCATTTCTGAGCATACTTAGCCACACAAAAGGTGTCAGCCGTGCCTCTTCCATCTCTAGACTTCATAGGCTGTATGCCATTCGCATCGAGAATGCCGAGCTCCAAGACACCGACCGATTTCTTCCATAGCTGCCTTAAGCTCGGCCGAAGATCACTACTATAGTAAGTGGATTCATCAAAAACATGGTAGCCTCCATCAAGGGTGACTCTAAGATGTAATCTAGTGGCGAATTTCTCCTTCCTCACTTCCTCAACGCCATCGGACGACGGTCTTTGTACCGGGTACCATTGGCCAGGGAAGTTCTTGTCGTCCGGGCGCTTTCGAACGCTCGGTAACGGTATCATGAGGCTTGCTAGAGTCTCTTCCTTTCCGGGTCCGAGTCGGTTTTCGATTGAAAGCAACAACTGCTCCTCAAATGGCTCGGCCGCCACGAGCATAAGATCCTCGTTCCAGAATGGAAGCCCTGTTACAGTACAACTCCATAAATTAATACTCGATAAACTAATAAATACGGTAAATTAACATTTTTCTCCGGTTCAGACTTGGACTAGTATAAAGTTTGACGATTTTCGATAAGATAATAAATTTTTAAAAAACCACTATAGAAATATAAGGTCTCAATAAAATCATAAATTAATAGTTACGGTATAAGAAACTTACAGTAATATCAATCATCCAAAATTTGGTCACCTAATCACAATCATCCAAAGTTTGCCCGGAAATTATCCATGATTTATTTTTAGTAAATATGTTACTAGTTTGGCTATAATTTTATTATTTTTGTAGTTGGTATTATTTTTGGTTCAGTGATAATACTTGGTATTATTTAATTGAAAATATTTCTATCGCTAAAATCTCTATAAATTAATAAATATTAATTTATCGATATGAATTAACTTATCTATAAAATAATAAGATACTCTGGTCGCGACCCTGTATAGAGGTTTAATTGTATTAGCAATTTGTTAATTGTGACCCTAATGAAAGATACAACCATGGTTAGAGACGTGTTTATCATAATTAGTACCTGTCATGGCTTGAACCGGCTTGGTCCTTTCAATTTGGCTCCCAAGTTGTGCTTTCACATAACAATCCGGAGGTCTAGTTTTGTCGGTCAAGATCAAATCTTGTGCCTCAATCACATTGACTCGAAGATACCATAGCCTTGGTGAATGGTAGACTTTGGAGCGAGTATGCACGTAGGAAAACGAATGAGCATCCGGCTTAATACTATCCGAGTGGCGAGCTTCACAAAAGGCCTCGTCGGCTTGGGTTCCAACCCAAACAGCCAACATAAGCTCACCTTCCAAGAGCTTCTCTCCCTTCTTGTTCTCAAGCCGGTACCATTGTGGAGCCAAGGGACTATCCGGAGGCACACGCAAAGGGATGTCAACAACATCAAACCTTACAAGCCCAACGAAGTCGTCAAGAAGCACATCCTTGTCCTTGAGATAGACCTCCACAAAATGAGACTGGACTTGATCTCTTGCAAAGGCAAACACTTCTTGCCATTCGGGGTTGGAGTTCTTGTCATAGTATCGCGTCCTGCCTCTGAAGTTCCCGACTCTCACCTCCACGTACGGGTCAAGGCTCCCCGTAAGATCCATTTGTGGGAGCTCGCGTGCCTTCACAACTCGAACGTACAAGAAATGCATCTTCTCAACCAAATCAAAGGTGCTAGTTGATGGCGTTCTATACCAACCGCCTACAACTCGGCCACCAACAACCTTTCCTCCTCCAAGAACCGGGCTCGTTTCCTTGATAGAGTAATCAACCGGTTGGCTCGGGCCTCCTCCGCTCATTTGAACAACCTTTGGTGTTGGAGCCTCGGCCTTAGCTGCCGATGCAAAGAACTGTTGTGATTGTGGCGGTTGAGCCTCGGCCTTAGCCACCGAAAAAAACTGTTGGGGTGGTGGTTGATCTTGTTGTTTTTGAGGTTGAGGATCGCTTTGCTTTGGAAGGTGAAGAAATGTTCGCCTTTGAGCCTTCAATCTCTCCTTCCTTGGAGGAGGCTGATACTCCTTATACTCCCTTACATCTACACATAGTACAAGGTCATTTTAATTTCTTCATCAGAGTTGTATCAATAGCTAAAACAACTTATACTATGTGGGCACGTGATGCATCTACTCACTAGCTAGTTGATCATTTATGGATTTACTCTAGGCGTACCAAAGTAGTACTTGTGACGATCCTAATCCGTTTTCTCATAAAAAAAACTTATATGGATTGAGGCACATTACCTTCTTGGTCAACACTTTTATCCGCAGGAGGAACCGAAAACGCAGGATCCATGGCACGAAAAGTACTTGTACTTGATGGATTGATAGAAGGATTGTCGGTGATGAAGACCTTGAGGGTGAGCTCTCCTTTGACTCTAGAGAACATCTTGTGTTTCTCCAAAGGATAAGCCCAATCTAGCGCATCCGAATAAGGCACGAACGAGGTGCCCGTGAGGTGGACCTTGCCAAGCAACGACCTCGAATGAGTCTCCTTATTGTAGCAATAGACATGTGCATCAAGGGTTAGGTTGGACAAGTTGTCCGAGTCGGTGATGGTGAAGTAAAACGTCTCGTGCCAAACCGGGTTAAGGTCTTTGTCCTTGGTGGTGGTCCGGAACCGTTGGTTGTCGAAGTGTAGCTCAACGTACGCGTTGGAGGAGCCTTGGCCGTCTTTCGCTACAAGGTCATGGGCGCCTATTACCTCCACTCCAAGCTTAAGGTTGCTCATGATCTTGATAAGAAGGTGTTGTGTTGAACAATAGAACTTAGGCAAAGTAGAGCTTCATTCCTTAGAATCAAAAGAATATGAAATTATCATGTTAGTGAATTTTTCCTTAAAATGGAAGAACTAACAAAACAAAAGCCTTCCAAAACCTCAAAAGCTAGCTAGAAGGAAAATAAACTAACATGAAAGGGTTGGAGTTGTTACCCGTAATTGAATGAATTGTTTGATCAATTGAGTTGCTAATAATATTCTTGCTCTTTTGATGATTGATGAGCAAAGGAGGAGTTTTGTGAGAGATATGAAAGTTTTTTTGGGTGAAATGAAATACACAAATGAGATTGATCGATCATATGAAGTGAAGAAGAAGAAGAGCAAGTCCTTCCTCCACGAAACTTCTTCGTCAACGGGGTTGAAAACGACACCCTTATTATGAACATAATTAAATAGGATGTAACTTACAGCCACCGGAGTTTAAATGTTCAAATGAATTTCCGAGTTTTTAATTAATTTCTGAATATTATATTCGAAACGAAAACGAAAAATGTCGGATAACAGTCATAACATAGCTCTTAGCTTCTGAAATTTTGATCAACTTCTTTAAGAAAATATTATGTGTAACCAAAAAATATTAACTGAAAATATTAGTATCATTTTTTTTTTGGTTGAGGGCAAATGTTAGTATCATTTGACTATGGGCAAATGAATTAATGGACGATTAATTTGGAGTTAGAAAAGATATAAATGGGGCCGAAATGCCAAATTGGTATTAAAAAGTGGTACCATTGGACACTTGGGTATTTAAAAAACATGTTTGGACAAATGAGTATTGAAAAACAAAAAATTGGACATTTTGGTATTATAAAAACAAAAATTGAACATTTAAGTACTTTTTCGATTTAAAAAATCGATTTTCATTAACAAAATTCATTTTTGTTGAAATTGATTTTTTATTTGACTTTAAAAGTAATTAATTCTCAAATTCTCTTCAAAATTTCAATTCAAAAGGTTCAAATGAATTATCCACATATTATTAATTAAAATTTTAAAAATTATTAAATCAATATCTATTCCAATATGCTTCTAAATAAATATATTCAATGATTTTTTTTTAATATTTTGCACAATAGCGCAATCCGATTAACTCGTTATCTTAATTGACCCTACGTATGTATTTGCAAATGAACAACGTCAAAGTTATTATTTCCATGATAAATAATCAATACATATATTATAATTTATGATGTTATAATGAAAATATTATTTAAAGTAAATTAAACTCTAAATTGCATGGAAATTTTATTTATAAATTTTTTATTAAATGTTTAAATATTTGCAAATTTGATTTCTGCATAAAATTTGAATATAATTTTATTAATTATAAGTAAAAAAAATTAAGTCTAACCTAGAATAACATTTTTAATTAATACACAAGTGTGTTTTGCATGCAAATATGATTATTTTCATGAAATTGTATCAAAATGACAAAAATTTCCTTTTTTAATACTCAAACGTCCAATTTTTTATTTTTTGATACCAATTTGTCCAAACATGTTTTTTAAATACCCAAATGTCCAAAAGTGCCGCTTTTTAATACCGATTTGTCATTTTGAATATAATACTCCGTAGTAGGTTGCTCGTTTAGCTAGCTTGAACGTGTGACACACGTCACCCACCTGTTGTTTTTTGGGTTACGTGATGACATGGCAATAGTGACAGCGTGGCAGAGGCTAAGTGAGAATTCATTTCCAGCATATACTTTCTGGAAATTCAAAAAAAAAATCTTGAAGGCTAAAAAAATTTGATAAACACGCAAACCCTTTTTTCTTTTTTTTTTGATAACAAAACACGCAAACCCTTACTATAGAATAAGCATGCTATTTCTATGTACGTAACAAATATATACTCTATCCGTTTCACAATAAGTGTCGTTTTAGCTCTCAACACAGTTTTTAAGAAAAACAATCATTCACTTTAAAACTTACAACTTTTTCTTAATCTTACCACTCATTACATTTTTTTGACCAATGCATGAACAACTTTAGTCAACAAATACACATTCCAATAAAAATTATCATCATTCACCCCTATTAAATCACTTTGAAAACCTAAAACGACACATATTATAAAACAAATTTTAAGTGCTAAAATGACAATTATTATGAAACGGAGGGAGTAGTTTTTATCAAAAATATATATAATTAAGTTGTGGAAAGCATCAAACATGTCTACGTACTTATTTTGTCCTCTTCTTGATGTTGAGATTAAATTTATAGCCCAATTTTTGCTATATTTCAACGTCTATGTATTTGTTAAATGAGTCAACTCTTACGAATAATTAGACTCAAAATCACATGCAATATATGTAAGTTAGGTAAATTGGTCTTGCATATATCAATATAAATTTGTTATTTAATGATTTTATACTATAATTACGGAATAAACGCATGATCATTATCGTTTCACTTTCAGTAAAATATGAATTGAGTTGTCTGTATCAACTTATTCATACCGATGTTAAGGAAATAGATTAGGTGCTAAAAATGTTTGATGATATGTGCATATAATGTGATTAGGTCAGGCTAACGAATCAACTAATTAAATGATCAATTTGCAATATTATATTTTACTAATTTGCTTGCTAAGCCATTTACTCACATTACATATATTTAATTTACACCAAGCTGATAAGTTTGTTACGTACATCATTATCATATGTATCTTTCTTCATTAGACATTTTTTACACATATACTAGTTCAATAAGAAGCGAGATTATTGTAATTCAAGTCATCCATGAAATCGACAGGTGTTATTTGTATTGTATATATGATTGAGTATTATAGTAATTTATGCATGTTTTGGTTGAAAAAACTGATCTTCTTGCATGGAAAATTTTGATTGTGATCCTCCACCTTGCACACATATACATATAATAGCGATCTATACCTAATCTTGGTTTAACAATTATAAGATAATACCTAACCCAAGAAAACAAAATCATAAAAAAAATCGACATACATTATGCACTCATCCAGTCTAGTTGTAAGATTAAGTTGGGCCCAAAAGGCCCAATTAACGTTTGATGATAGCCCATTTCATAGGACTTGGTTTTTTCTCAGAAGAAGTTATAGGACCATACATTGCCATTTATATGTATGTATAGTCTTTGAATTCTTTCAATTTTACAACAAAAAAAAATGTATTTGGATTGTTGCAATGAATGATTTGGAGATCATGGTAGCATGTAATGGTTCCAACTAAACTCGAAAGAGAAAACACACAAACATGTAAACATCTCATGTTTGACTTGACTTGGTCTATTATCATTACTACAACAACAAAAAAAAGTTTTTATTTTCAAAAAAAGTAAATGATTTCATATATATATTTTTTTTCAACAATGTATAGCATAATCAAACATACAATACAATATCTACCAATTAACAAAGAAATAAAAATAATTTCATTTTTCATATATTATTTTTGTGAACACTTTGTTTGAAACATTGAGATTCACATTTAGGTGGGATTTGGGAAGAAAAAAAATGTAATCCAAAAAATGGGTAATCAAGGTGAGAGAAACCCGTGAATATAGTGATCAAGAGATCTAAATTACAAACCTAAATTAAGTATTTGAGTCACCTATATAGTACTTTAATTATTGGTTGATCATTAATAAGTCAATAAAAAAATGAAAAAATGTTGATTATTTTAAGTAGTATATATATACTACATGGAATTATAGATAGAGTTACATTGAGGGGACGTGATTACCATGAAGAAGAAATAAGAGAGAGAATATTCCATTTCTTATACAACCTTAAAATATCAATTTCTCTTCCCCTTTAAACTCTCTATTTTCTCCTTCAAATTTGTTCTCCATTTTGTTTTCTTTCTTTCCCTCTCTATCTCTCCCTTATTTCTTGGGTCCTTGCATGTTTCTCTTGCAATTTTCTTTTTGATTAATTTCTTGCATTTGATCTTTTGATTGTACATTTACAAGAAGGTGCAGGGTTTTTCAACTTCTAGGACAAAATGGTACGTTAGTTTCTCTTCTAAGTTCTTGATGATCTTGTAAATTAATCATAATTTGAATCCTAATAAAAGGGTGAAACTAGGTTATTTGTGTTTCGTATGGAATCCAAAAAACAAAGCAAGATATCCTTTTGAGAATGTGTTGCATTTTAATGGTAGACATCCATTTTTTTAGCTAATTTATGATTTTATGACAAGCTATGATATGTTATTAGATGTTAGCTAGAGTCGATTAGGTCCTTTATGGTGTTGACTTTGGTTTTCATTCATGAGGCTTAGTTTGATGTTTGAGCATAAAATTTCAAATTGAGAGTTGAGACAAATCAAGCCTAGTGTATAAGGTTGGTGGGCTAATATGTCTATTACTAATCGATTGATGAATCACCGATGAGCTTATTTGTTAGATTTATTTGCACATATGTGTTTATCTAGGACTTTCTAGACCTATTAGAGCAAGTCTGGTCTTAGCTAGGTCAATTTCTTATAATTGATTTTAGGATAAAACCTCGACAGGCTTATATGTTTAATTATGTTATCTGGACATACACATATGCAAATGGCGAATTAAGGCTCTAAAGGGGGAAAGATGTCTACCTAAGTATTAGTTTCTAAAAATGGACCTGAAAAAATATACTCAAGTTTAGATGGATAAAGGGCTTATCAATTCTTTGGCATAAAAAAAGGACCTTACCCTAATTGTGATATTGCTATGGAATATCCATTTCTTAAAAGGCGAACGCATCTTCTGGAATGGCGGTAGACGATGATTGCAAGCTCAAGTTTTTGGATCTAAAATCGAAGAGAAACTACCGATTTATCATCTACAAGATCGAGGAGCAGGTGCAGAAGGTGATCGTCGAGAAGCTAGGTGGGCCAGACGAGTCCTACGACGACTTCACCTCTAGCTTGCCCACCGACGAGTGTCGTTACGCTGTCTTTGACTATGATTTCACCACCGAGGAACACTGCCAAAAGAGCAAGATCTTCTTCATTGCATGGTACATGCATTGTAAATTAGGGCGTGTTTGGATGTATACTCCAATTTAGTACAACTTAAGGTTTTGTTTGGATTGC
Source organism: Polygonum maritimum (assembly GCA_963924305.1). NCBI lineage: Eukaryota > Viridiplantae > Streptophyta > Magnoliopsida > Caryophyllales > Polygonaceae > Polygonum > Polygonum maritimum. Next base: position 44,131,064 of record OZ002731.1, on the reverse strand, counting down.
ACTAACTACATTGTGTTTGGACCGCGCATTATCATGCATCATAATGTGCGGTCCAAACACACCGTAAATTGGGCGATTCAAACATACCCTTAATGTTGCCCTAAGTTCAAAATGCAAACTTTGTGAGCTAATGTTTTTTGTAATGGATGGTATTATCTTAGGTCGCCCGACACATCAAAAGTGAGGAGTAAGATGTTGTATGCAAGCTCAAAGGACAGATTTAAGAGAGAGTTGTATGGAATTCAAGTCGAGTTGCAAGCTACGGATCCAAGTGAGATGAGCATGGACATCGTAAAAGGGAGGGCCATGTGAACAATTAATATGAAACAAAGTTAAGGGCCAAGAAAGCAAAAAAAACACGTACTCATTCATCTATACAATTTTTAGTTCCTCATGTACTACATTTTCCCATTTGTTTTAATTTAATTTCCATATGATCTCCGCCTTAATTGGCGTGAGAACAAAAGCAAAGTTGATCAGCATTGTGCTTATGTTTTAGTGCTCTTTTTTGCGTTGTAAACGTCCAGCTTGTTGACCTACAAGGTGATTTCATCCTTGTTGATTAACTTTAACTATTTATGAATTAATTTCCATTATTTACATCCCTCCCGGACATTTTAGGGTTTTTTTTGAGTTATTTTTTCTTTGTCGAATTCTTTTTGAATTATTATATAAAAAAGATTCTAGCTCAATAAAAATGTCCTTATAATGCCTCGTAAAAATATTTAATTAGTCCTAAGATCATCCACTATAAATTAATTTGCAGTTTCATTACAAATTAACTGTTGTGTTTTATTGAGGGCATTGTCTATAAGAATTAAACCGGTGACCTCTGAGTAGCACTTTTAGAGGCTTAAATGTTTGACTAAGTATCCGAAAATGGACTACTTGAATAGTGTTACACACACTTACAAATGTATTATTTCATGGATGAAAAAAATACATTAATTACTTCTTGTTGAACCCTTCTCATCGCTTCTACAAAGCACAATATCTTGCTAATATGGGTTAGGCTCACTACCTTTTCTTCCAAGATTCAATATCAACAATGAACGTAACTAAGACACCACTACTACTAGAAACAAGTTCAAAGGTGAAAGTAAAGTGTAAACACGTACGTACATCTAACTAGTTAGCCTTTCCTTTTATCTCCCAACTTTCTACTTGCTTGATGGCATTATCTTTCTCTCTTCTCATGTTCCTAAGTTCCCATGGCTCAAAAGGCGATGGAAGAGCACAAGGTTGTCTCGTTTCATCGTCTTCCACCATGGTCTCGACCTTGTATGTCCTTTCCAACTCGTTCGGAGTGCAAACCCATTTCTCGGAGCATAGCTCAACCGATCCCGGAGGAATGGTTGGCCTATAAGCTAAGAGCTTTCCATATTCGGACAACACATGAAACATGTAGTCATACACATTTTGCATTGTGATCTCTTCCTTAACAAATCTTGTACCGGCTTTTCCAATCTTTTGTGCCTGCATGAAATGCAACTTAATACATTAAGGCATGAAATGAAGCTACCCAAATGCAATCTAAGTTAAAGTTTGTGGATTAAGAGACCTCTTCAGGGTGGCGGTTTCCCCAATCGGTAGCGAACTTGATGGATTTGCAAAGGGTGTTAGGGTTTATGGGCCAATAGTGTTCCATTGGCTTAAGGCTTCTTGTGAAGAAGTCATAGAAGAAAGGGTTCACCAAGAGCGACATGGAGTCGCAGGCCAAGACGTACTTCTCGCTAACCGACCACGCGTTTCCTTCCATGTAGATCTTGTACTTGTGTGTGCATTGTTTTGACATGTCCGAGTTCTTGAATCCTTCTCGACTCTCCTTTCCCCAATCCTGCAAGTAGTCAGGCCCGTCTCAAACATTTTGAAGTAGTAACATCAACTTCTCAATATCGTACCGGTGATAGAAGCTCACACGAATGAAGGATTAATAAACACTTTCATATGTTGTGATAAGAGTCCTTTAGGGTTTTGACATGTTCGAGTTCTGGATTCTTATCTTGCGCCCTTAGAACACGACAATCGTCCAAACTAACCTGTTGATAAATGAGAGCATTATAAGCCTCTGTTGAGTTACAACTCCCAAGCTTCCTTCTAGCCCCTGTGTACAAGTTTCCCTTCCAATAAGCATAAGGCTGCCTATCACTCCAATTCACCATCTTGTTGCCTTCTTCCAATTCCTTGCTCAAGATTGTCCATGGCTTTATATTGATCTCAGGCCTACACGTACCAAAATGACCCAAAATACAGATTAATCTTAGTCTTCAGCTTTTTTTTACCTCATGACAACGTACAATAGCAACAACAAAAGAAAGATGGTGTGATAATTCATTACGTACCAACCCCAAAAGGACCAATCTGGGAAGACAATATCATACGTATCGTCGGATCCACAATAATGGAACAAAGGCGGAACCCTGTCGCTCTCGTAGTGACCCTTTCTTATCGACGGCTGGTCATGGCATTGGAAGACCAAATCCAAATCCGGGATCCGACCCGGGTACATCTTCAAGAGCTGAAGAATACCCCAAAGAGTGAAAACATCTCTTGTTTGGAAGGCCTTGTCATATTGCTTCACATAAGCCGTTCCATTCACAATGACCACTCTAAAGTGTCTAAAGTTTCGATTATCAATCACTTCCTCCACCATTTCCCGCGTGATCCCTTCCTTTTTCCATGTCTTCATGTCCTCGTGGATCCATCGGAAGTACTCCGGGCATTGCTCTTGGGCTCGCGAGGTTGACCCGTTGCTCGGGTTATGGTAGTTTGCAGGGCAAGTTAGTGTGAGGTTGTTGGTGGTGCAATTGAATGGATGTTCTTTTATGTGAGGGTAATCTGGTGATCTTATGTTGATCACTTGGAATGATCTTTGAAATGTGAATGAAGACTGTACAAGAATGCAACAACATTGATCTATCAAGCATGAATTTGAACAATTGTAATTTAATTGAAATCTAAAATTTCTCAACAAATGTAAAAATTCAACTTCTAGAGACAAAAGGCCGTTTAGGCATTTTCACAAACAGGTGGTGTGCATACAGCTAGGCCTAACAAAAAGGTGAACAAAATGGCTGAAAATTGACATCTACCAAATTGATTTGTAACGCCCCTAAACAATTTATGTTAATATCGACCAAAAAAACAATTTATGTTAATAGCCACATGCCCAAAAAATTTATGCAATAAATATTTTCTAAACTTTTTATATATAACTTCACTACCATAAAACTAGAGGTTATATTATGTATCACATTTTCAAGCCAATGCATTTAATTCAAAAAATGATTACTACATTAATTAAACTCTCTGTCAAAGATACATATATTAGTATTAAATTAACCATAACAAGTAGGGTTGAGATCCACGTGAAAGATAATGTATACTTTATTCCTAAATAATGGTTAAGAATCAAACAGGATAGATAACTGTCCATTTTTTAATACAACTTGTATTGTATTAAGTTGCAAATCACATGAGCCATTACTATAAATTAAGGTTAAGAATCTTAAAAGCAGGATATTGACAAGTCTTATGCAAACATTATGACAACTACAATTATGGGTCGGAATTTTTTTACTAAACATTAACACAAAGATCTACCTAATCACATGGTTATTAAGATATAATAAATCAGGAAAAAAATGCAAAATATTATTGAACCGAAATTTTGGTATTATATGATCGACATCAATAAAGTGAAAAAAGAGGCTGAAAACAAATACTAAGAACCATGGCTATTTGATTTTGTTCAAGTACGTGGCAAATGGCCTAATTAACAAAACCTTCAAATGACGAATTAGCTAGTCAAACCTCTGGCCAATAATAAATTAAGCATAACTAAGCACCTTGTTATTTTTAATTTAATCTTGAGTTTTTTTAAGACACGGCAGCCATTTCAAGAAAGTCAATAAATCACTAGTTAACTAATTTCAACGTGTTCATGAATAGAATAATTACCATCAAGATTATTCTTTCTTTGGTCTAGAGCCAACATATGTACATCAACAAATTAATGCTAAATCCCATGCTTAAAAAGGGGGTTATTATCATCATGTTTGGTACTCTATATATAAAAGTTGTGTACTTGCATCGTGATATACTAATAATTATTTTATTTGAAACTATTTCATCTATTATATAAGTTAAATTTGACTTATCAAAACAAATCTAAAACCTTTCTAATACTTTCCATCTCTATAGTTCCGTTTCTTGGTTGACACCCCACTTTAAGAAATTAAATCTAGCCTAGTGATGAATTATTGGTCAAAATTGAAGGTTGAGCAAATTCAAAATTAAATAATGCATAATTCCCTAATCCAATTAAGCTCTTGAAAATCAAGCACTAAACACATATTCTTCGTCCAATTATACAACTCTCAATTGGTAGCCATAGAACAATCGAGAAAAGCCCATCATATCACATCAAATCACATCAACATAAAACTCTTTGCTTTTTCTTCTACGTTTTTAAAGAACCATAAAAAAAAATCAACAAATTTCTAGAGAACAAAAAAACTTACCACATCGATGCCCTGTGCATAGAAGAGAGCGGCAAAGAGAAGGAGCACAAGAAAAAACGACGCCGTCGTCGCCGATACCATCCTCAACGACGTCGTTTTAGTCGTCCGAAAACAACTAAAACGACGTCCCGCCTCCTTAAACCACCCGAGCTCCTCCGTCGGGTCTTGGTCGGCGACGGCTCCCGGCGGCGACACCAACGCCACCACAGCCTCCAACTCCTCCGACTCCGACTTCTCCGGCTGCGCCATGTGATCGATTTTGATCGGTCGAAAGAATAGTGCAGATAGATGAACAAATAAACTATTTGGCTTGGCTAAGCTAAACTCTAGTTATATAATTTGGCTCGAGAAGGGAATTAGTTGTTCTCCACGACGTCGTTTTGGATCGAATGGGTCGTTGATTATAGAGATTTAGAATGGAGCAAGTGGTGAAAAGTCGTCGGGAAAGAGATGGAAGAAATCAAACATGAGATATATATATAATCGCATCTATTTATATAATCGCATCTATACGTCTTTATTATTTGTAAGATTCAAAAAATTTCATATATCGTTATCTTATTACCATATATTAATACATCAAAATAATATCTATATCCATAATCTATCAAAATAATATCTTGTATTTATAAACCATCTAAATAATATCTATCTATACAATCTATCAATATCGTACTAATCAATTAATCATGAGAATATTTGGATTTACCGTAAAAGAATCTATCAAAATAATATATATATTTGTAATCTAACCGAATAATATCTATCTATTTATAATATCTATGTATAAATTTTTCTTTATAAAATAATGGCTAAAATAAATTGCAACGTAAAAAATAACATAATTTTTATTTAAAGTTTTGGAGTGGATATACTTTTCAACACCAATAATCAAATTGGATTGTTCATTGTTGGGAAAAATATGTAGAAAACGACGTTATCAAGTTGTAAGGAAGACAATCAAAGACAGGGATGGATCTTGGCAGTTTGGCAGATTAATCAACATCATAGACATCTTTTCCAAAGGCCTTAGATGGCTTTTAGGGAATGGTACAAACATTAAATTTTGGACGGATCCTTGGATTGAAAATGTGGACTTATCACCTTTTATGGATAGTTCAGATCCAAACCTTACGGTTTCGGATCTTATTCTTCCATCAAGGTCTTGGAACTTAGATCTTCTCCAACATTTGTTGCCACCTCACATTGTTCGATATCATTAGTCATATTAGAATACCAATTACAGACTCTAGTGATAGACTCATCTGGTTGCCTGCAACGGATGGGGTCTTCTCGGTTCAGTCTGCAACATCACTCTTAACTGCTCCAATTAACCATGGTAACAATAATTTTGATTGGATTTGGAGATCTAAATACCCACCAGCTGTTGGTCGCCAACGGTTTCCTACAATGACAATAGTCCAAGCAGAAGCATCCGCCTTACTATACTCTTTACAGAACATTGACTATTCTCAAATTCAACATTTGATAATAGAAGGCGACAATCTTATAGTTATTAATTCTTTAAAACGCCTATGGAAAGTTCCCTGGGAATTACACTCTATCATAGAGGACATTAGAAATCTTATTTCGGTTATCCCTTTTGTTGTTTTTTATCATTGTTTCAGGGAGTCTAATGCTGCTGCTGATTTCCTGACAAGAAGACAAGTTGATCTCCAAAGTCTCAACGCAGTTATTCCATTTCAATCTTCGTCTTTTCCTTATTCACATTTGTCTGTAACTCAGTCGAGGTTCTTGTTGAGTCAACATCCCTCGCTGTTTGATTTTTTAAAGATCATCCGACGTGATGATTTAGGTTATCCTTGTAACTAAAAGGTAGCCTAATTTTGATTTGTTCGAGCTAGTAGCTCCGCAATCATAAAAACAAAAAAGACAGGGATGGATCTATGGTCGTATTTGTTGTCTTCTTTTTCCTTTTTCTTTTTAATTTGTTGTCTTCTGTTCCAACTTAATTGATTAACATTGGTTTGTGCTAGAGTCACTTTGTAAGTGGAGCTTGAACAAACTCGAAAGATTAAAAAAAAAACAAAAAACAGAATATGAACATAAAAAATCGGTATTTTTTTCATATACAAGCTCAAATACATATTATCGTTATATTTTTTTTTTAAATTACTTCTAATTTAACAAAAAATCCTAGATAAGCAACTCACTCGTCGCATTTGAGAATATATAAATATATTACCTCATTTAATTAGGTCATATACGAACCACGTAATCGGCTTGTAAACCAACATACTCGAGCTCAACGGACACAGATGGGTCACACCGGAACAATATTCTTAGCCCGAAAAACAAGCAAACTTGATTATTTCAATCGAGCCGAGCCGAGCCTCAAACGGGTTGAATTACAACCCATGTATATTACATTCATACGTTATTAAATTCTCATTCAGGACATTAGCAGTGTAGATTATAGAGGTATGCTTATAATATTTCCTTAGAGCACACGATAAAAAAAACATCCTATAAATTAGGAAAGACCGTTTGAACAAATAGGTTTGATTTTTTTTGGTCGGACAAATAGGTTTGGTTTTTTTTTGGGTGGAAACAAATAGGTTTGATTGATGATAACGTGGGTAATTGGTTTGTATATTCTTGGATCGGAATATTTGACGGGCTTGGGATTTTATTCGGTGTACCGCCACCCTAGTTTCTACGCTGTTCCCGCATTGGCCTGTTGACTTGGAAGTCAAACACCACAGATTAGCTGTCCTGAATTTATCTTTGCTGGCTTTGTAAATTAAGCCAATCTAACTCATAATCTTATAATTGAGGGTATATAATCATATATTGTAGCTGAATCCGCAAATATTGTCTTTTCGAGAAAGTACAAAGCTTTTTGATAAAGACGTTTATTGAATTTCAACACTCTTAAATGATGTACATGTTTTTTATAAGAAAAAATAAATAAATTAGTATGTATAATCACATGAATTAGTGAGATTATTCTCTATTAGCATATTCAACTAATATAGTTTAGACGTGGGTCTGGTTCCGAAACCGCCGGTTCCGGTTCCAATGGAACCGGAACCGATCCATGGCCGGTTTTCCGGTTCCGGGCCGGTTCCGGTTCCAGGTGGTTCCGAGGCCGGTTCCGGTTCCGGTTCCGGTTTTGGAAACGGCTAAAAATTACATGTTTGAGAAATTATTTTTTATTTTGAAAAATAAATGTTGTCAAATTTGGGTATATTTAACCTCTTTTGACTTATAAAATTGGTTTTAGTTATAATATATGAATATTTAATACTTGATTTGTATTTTTTTTAATATGTTCGATATAATTTATGTACATTTTATTGTTGAAAAGAGGATAAACCGGCGGTTTGAGACAGTTTGGAACCGGCGGTTCCGAACTGACGGTTTGAACCGGATGGAACCGCCGGTTCCGGAGGAAGGGGAACCGGAACCATAACCGCCCTCGGAACCGAAACCGCCGGTCCGGTTCCGGTTCAGCACGGTTCCGGTTTCGGCCGGTTTTGACCCGGTTCCGGAACCTCCGGTTTCCCGGTTCCATTGGAACCGGACCCAGGTCTAATATAGTTACTTTTATCAAAAAAAAACTAATATAGTTACTTGTTTGGGCTTGACAATCATATAGACTGGGCCTTTTCCTGGTTAAACGGCCCAATTATTTTATGGCCCAATTATTTATTTGTTTCATATTTCACATTTTACGTTAGTAGTAGTATCACATTTCTTGGAAAAAAGAAGAAGCTCAACCATGCTTAAACTTGTTGCGATGGACATAAGATCTAGTTGCTTAATTAGTGCCAAGAAATTTACATACTAATTAATTAATCACCGATATAGGCGTAAAGCCAACACTTTAACACCTACAACCATATACTATATAGAATTTAGCTTCCGAGGTGATTTTCTTCTAAGTTCCTTACAAAATAGCATAAAATGGATCTAACAAACCCTACTAACAAGTGTTACACTACTAATTCCGAAAAGAAAGAAAATGCCCATCAAAGTAATCATCATCAAAGAAGCTCATCTCATTGCACCCAAAGGGGAAGTCCATAAGCAATTGCAATGCCGACTCCGACGAGTCCTCGTCCTTCATGGCCTTGGCCTCGTACTCCTCCGTCTTGTGCACTTGGTTAGCCAGCTTGGTCGTGCAAGACGACGCCTGAGAAACCGGGCTCTCGGTTTCTGAAGAGCCCGGTTTCTCAGGCGTCATCTTAGTAGTGCTCTTGAAGCTTCTGAAGATCTCTCCAATCTCCGAGTTCCAGAGCCTAAGGAAGTAGTCAGAGTCCGAGTAGTTGTTATGGTTGTGGCCAAGTAGAAGAGCCTCCCTTGAGAGGCGAGCCTCGGCTTCGAGCCTCGCGCTCTCCCATTGCGCCATGTGGCGGGTGGAGGGCGAAGGGGGCGGTTTCTTTGACAAGGGCTCGTGGGTTTGCGGGTCGATCCCTGATGAAATGAGGCGTTTTCGAAGATGCGTGTTCCATAAGTTCTTGATCTCGTTATCGGTTCGCCCTGGCAAGTGAGTTGAGATGGCTGCCCACCTAGATAGAAATCAAAACACATTTTCATAATGAGTTAACATAAGGTAATTAGTTAATCTCTTGTTTTAATTCACTAGTTAATTTACCGGTTGCCTAAAACTGCATGGAGTTGAATGACGAGCTTCTCTTCTTCTGGTTTGAATGGACCACGTTTAATATCAGGGCGAAGATAGTTTGTCCAACGGAGTCTACAACTTTTTCCACACCTGTTGAGGCCTACAAAAATGACCCAAAAACACAATATTATGAAGTTGAAAGAACAAAATTTTAACGCTAAAAACATCATATTAAATGTCTGAGAAGCAAAAAAATGTATCTTAAAGTAGTTGATTTATGTTAGAATATAACATATATACCGAATGTCTAGCACTTTTGAATGTAAGAAACGATTTTTCTAACCAAACTATGTGAAAAATCCCTGTTTAAAAACATTATGATTAATCTTATTTGCTTAGAAATTATTTAACATCTTTTTATAGGAATTATAAATAGCTTTTAGTTACAAGTGACCTTTATGATACGTTACTCTTTCTACTTTTTGTGTTCATGAGATCATAATCTTCTCAAACCATGAGCTAGCTAGCTAAATAAAAACCTATGAACCAAACAAGGCCTTATGAAAACAAACACAAAATAGAAGAAATTAAGGACATTAAACCTGCAAGTTGAGGGATTGAGCGCCAGCTAGTGTGACCATTTTGAGAGATGAAATTGAGCAAAATCTCATCTTCTTCAGCTGTCCATTGCCCTCTTCTCATTCCTTTCTTCTTTTCACAACAAGGTGTTTTTCCTCCCATTTTCCCCTCTCTTTTAGACAAGTTAAAAAAACGGATGAAACAACAAACAAATGTGGTCTAATTCAATGAAAGGAGCAATACCCAAGTGACCAAAAGACAATAGAAACAAAACCCAGAATTTAAAATTGTCTAGTTCAATCTATAATGACGGCAAATTACACTAACATGTCAAGTCAAATGCAACAGAGACTTGGAAAAAAGAAGAGATTTTGAGAAAGAGAGAAAGTGAGGAGTAAATGCAAATGCATATGCTAGAATAGCAATAGCATTGAGCTTGAGTGTAGGCTAGGGTATATATAAATGACAGATTTTGGGAGAGCAATAATTGCTTGCTGAAATAGAACAAAAGAAAAAGAAAATTAAAATAAAAAATTTGAAATTGAGAAAAATGGATTAATTGTACGAACAGATAAAGCAGCGAGCTTCAAGCTGCGACAACAAAGCTTCCTCCCATGGCATTTAATGGCTGCAAAAATATTGGTCAGCAAACCAGATTTCATAGAAATCAATCATGTCCTAGGGTTTACTTTTGTTTACTAGCTGGTTTAATTAATTCTTCATTTGCATTGACAATTTTCTAGGGACGCTTTTTTTTAAAAAAAATTATAAGAAAGAAGTGATTATATGGTAAATTGAGAGGTTGAAAAAAAAACTTGACAAAATGGGTATAGCAAAATATAAATAAAAATAAACTAAAAAGCTACAAATAATAACCAAAGATGGATCTATAAACTTAAAGATGCACAAGATAAGGCCCTGGAATGTTTTTATAAGATTTTTGTGGGATCAAGTCATAGAAACTAATTGAAACATATTGATAAATTTTTTTTGTAGAATTGTAGTACAGTAAGTTTTTATAGGGTTATGTTAGGGTTTTACAGTCCATTTTGTTTACATGTAATAGATACCTATATTGAAAGAAAATGAATCTACCTCATATTTGTGTGCTAAGTAAGGATGATTAAGGGGAAATGATTTCACAATTTAAAAACCAGGCCTATGTATTGGAGTAATGAGTTCTTCCATATTTTTGGATTAAACTTCAATAAAGCACAACCAAACAAGCCCTTAAATCTTTTAAAAACAACATGTTTAGCCTATACTCTTAATATCATAATATATACTCTAGTATGAATGTATGATAAGAAAATTATAAAACTAGTGATCATGTGTTATATTGTAACGTGGTCCAATAATGTGTATAGAGATAGAGATTGCATGAAATATTAGGTAATGAGGGTGATTGGATAAGGAGGATTAACTAAATATATTGAAGGGAAAAAAAAGGAAAGAAAACAGCAAGAAGTAACATTTAATTAACCTTACATCAGTACCATCAATTGCATCGCAATTTAATGCTACTCTGTGCAGTTTTTTTCACTCATTGAAATGTTTGAAAGTGAAAGGCGTCAATGGTGAAGAAATGTGGCAGCATTTAATATAGTTGTGAAGAAAAGAGAGAAGATTGTAAGAAGAAGATTTCAGAGAAGAGTGAAAACTTGGAAAGGACAATGGAAAACCTGAGCTCTATTAATAAAACATCAACTCTATAGAAGAAACATAATTCTGTATAATTATAAGAGCTTAATATTTCAACAATATAAGCTATCTTGTTCTTGTACAAACTTGATTTGTTGCAAAAAAAATAATTTCCACTTTAGATATTTAGATATTAATTAAGCTACGTACGCACGCACTTCACATTAATTATAGTTTAGAAAGTTTGGATAATTATATCTCATGAATTTTTATTGTCGAGGGCACTGTCCATATATTATATCTCATGAATTCTTTTTAGTCGAGAGCACTGTACATGAGAATCGAATTGGTGATCTCTGGGAACTGTCCTGAAGGCTTGACCGTTTGAGTAGATGCCCGAAGGTCATTCTATTTCATGATCTGTTCAATACATGAAGTTTTTATTTTACCATTTGCCCTCATTAGATTGTAATTAATACTCCATCCGTTTTAAAATATTTGTCAATTGGGTAACCTTTCCTTTTTTACAGTATTTGTTCATTTCATATTTTTTATCGATTTTTTTTCATTTATACTCCAATAATTATCTTTATCATACTCATTACATTTTTTCATGTTTCTTTATATTAACAATTAACTCTATATTTATAGGAGTAATATAGAAAAACAATTCTTTCTTAATACGTGTGAAATGCTAAAAATGGACAACTATTTTAAAACGGACGAGTAAATAATAAGGCATACTAAAAATATTCTGAAATTTTGAGTTACGTTAGAGCATAGAGAGGATGAGGGGTCTCTATTGTTAGAAAACAATAAATGTGGAAGGGAGGGCAGAACAGACTACAGAGTACGGCCTCCATCCCATTTTCCAATCTCCTGCTCATCTTACTTGTATTTATCTTGCTACTAGGATCCTTCAATTTCCAAGTCAAACGTAAACTTTATGAAGTTACCTCATAGGGAGTATGAAGTTACTAGGGTTCCTCAAGTAACAAGTTTGATTCACCAAATGATCGATGTTACTCCTTTTTGGTCAGGTATAGTACCCGTAGATCGCGAATGATCGAAGACTTCTTATATAGTTCTACGTACTCTGAGAAGCATAAACGCTTAAGTAGATGTCCGAAGGTCACTAAATGATGATACATGCTAACCAATATGAATATTTTTTCGCATTTCATGTGAATATTTTTCAGCGATTAACTGATCATGGTCGAGATTATGACCGCGATTTGAAGGCTAATTTTGCATTTCTTCGGGTTTTATCTTGTTTGACTTCTTATATAGTTCTACTCTTAGAAGCATAAACGTTTAAGTAGATGTCCAAAGGCCACCAAATAAACATTTAAGTAGATGTCCGAAGGCAACCAAATATTAATGATGATACTTGCTAACAAATATGAAATGTTTGTGAATCTATTTTTTGTATTTCATGTGAATATTTTTCAGCGATTAACTGTCTATGGTCGAGATTATGACCGCGGTACGAGGGCTAATTTCGCATTTCTTTGGGCGTTATCTTGTTCGACTTGCGCGTTTATGATGTTTTTTCTCTAGTGAATTTAGTCATCATGTATCCCTTTAGGTTTTAATAGTCTGTTGTCCATTGCTTCTTTTTTTACCTTGTTTTGTTGCTCATACTAAATTAGTCGGATTCATAAATAGCCTTTAGTGTGAGAATATCGCATTGTAAAAATGGTGATGTCAATTTTAAGGCTTATCATTGACATGCATTCATGCGACGTCCTAGTTCCAAACCTTATCGATTATAACTAATGAGGGAACAAATAAATCTTCACATAAACAATAAATGTCCAATTGCATGCAACAGCCTAGCAAATCTAAACATATTTTTAGTTCAACAATTCATCGATGGGCTCAAATATGAATATAATCCCAAGTTGTTTTTCAACGAGTCAAAGGAGGACATTTTTGAATGAGAAAGCTTCATAATTCATGGTCAAAGTTTTATAGAAGGAAACTGTAAGAATTTTTTTCTGTGTGGGTTGTCATTTTCTCTTGCCATTAACGTGAACGAACATGAAAGCAACAAAATTTGACAAGAAAAATCCATCTCCACATGATCGTGTCCTTTTTTTTTAAAAATTTCCCATTTTAAGTTCATCGACAATTCATTTTTTTTGTCCAGTTTCATGTGTTCATCACATGGTAGCCAAACAGTGTAGTGCTATACTGCTATATAATAATTGAAGCCAAGGAAATAGTGTTAGTAATAAAAGCTATGTATTGACAATAGATTCAAAGAATAATTGTATAAATGAGTGGAGAAAAATTCTTTATTTGGGCCCATGTTCCATGTTGCAATTAAAGCGCCTACATCCAGACCTAAAAATGGGAGCAAGTACTAGTATAAACGTTTTTAAAGAAGTTCTTCATGTTATAAAATGGTAATTAATGTATTATAAACTTATTCTATTTCAAGTGATGATAATAATATATTCATAGTCCCAAACAGGAAAGGCCAATTACTCAACCTCGAGACTAATCCAAAATAAAACCAGCAGAAAGTTCAAAGAAGTCCGTCATTGAAAGAAAAAAAAAACATAGCAAAGCTAGGCATTTTAGGCATGTCTTCACATAAACCACATCATTGTAAGGCATATAGCATGCAAGAGCTAGTTATATAACTAGGCTTCAATATCAAAGTTTCAGGCACATCAAAGAAACTTCTGGGCATCTTCCAAATATCAAAATTTCAGGCATTTTATAGATGATTTAGTTCGAATTCCATCTTCTAAACGTCAGGAAGCACCAAATTTATTCATCAGGGATGTGAGCCTTATCTGATATGTTGGCCAATTAGTGGCAATAGATGCCTTGATCAATGTGGGGAGGAATCTGCTTTATTTCAGTCCCTAGCTCTTGCTCAATCCTGTACCTGTTATGGAGTTAAGTTAATAACAAAGAAATTTAGGAACAGCTAAACAGAAGGGCGAAAGTATATGTAAAGATGTGGTTGTTAACAACAAAAGAGAAGACCGTAAAGAAAAACTGATACTCACAAGTTAAACCTGTCTTCATAGGTAATCAAGTTCACAGCTAATCCAAGATGTCCATACCTTCCGGATCGACCAACCTGTGGGTGAAACCACACCACTTTACGTTAATGTTATCAAAAGTTAAGGAACCAAAAGACGAGAAAAACAGTCAAATCAGCTCAACATACACGGTGAAGATAGGTTTCCGAGTTCTTAGGGAAATCAAAGTTGATTACGACATTGACAGCTTGAATATCGATTCCCCTTGTAAACAGGTCTGCAAAATTGGTTTCCAGACATTCAGAATTCAAAAAAGTAGATCATCGGTCAATAGACAGAAGTCACACAACTTTGGTATATGGAAATTACATATACAAGATCATCAACAGATCAGATGTGTTGTAGCGACTTTGTGATCCAATAATCAATCAAGATAAGAAAATTATAAGCATTCCAGTTACAGGAGATTAGTGCCACCATGTTTGGATTTAAGAAGGTTAGAAATTATGACTGATTCAAAATCATATGCTATAGCATAGGCATTGTAGAATGTTACTGGAAATTAAGAGTATTGAGTGAGTAGACATCTAGGAGAGCAGAAAAATACAATTTTGAAGCAATAAAAGAGCAAGTGAGACCTACCAGTGCAGACAAGGTTCCTGCATGCACCATTACGGAAGTCATGAAAAACTCTATTCCGGTGATCTTGCAACATCTTTGCATGAATATAGAAACAAGAAAAGCCAAGCTCTGTAATCTTCTTGGCCAATAATTCAACCCGATTAACCGAGTTGCAAAATATAATTGATTGGTTTATTTGAAGCTGCAACAGAAGAAGAAAAAAATCACATCAACAATCAATTTGCAGAAGCTCTTTTCTAAGAAATTATGTACTGTCCAGAATGGTGTGATCAGACCTTGGAGAAAAGCGTGTTCAAACAGTGAACCTTTTGTCTTTCTTCAACAAAAGCATAAAACTGGGTTATCCCTTTCAAAGTAAGCTCGTCCATCAGGTTAATAACATAGGGTTTCTTCAGATATCGATCTTTGAACTCTTTAATAGTTACAGGAAATGTGGCAGAAAACATCAAAATCTGACGATTTCTAGGCATAAAATGGATCAGTTGTTCTACTGAAGGTTGGAACTCTGGTGCCAGAAGTTTATCAGCCTGCAAAACACCAATCCCATTAATTCGAGGAAGCAAATTACACAGAGAAAATAATAGTCTACTAGCATCATTAATAACTTCAAAATCTGACCTTACTAGTCACAATACATTCATAATGGCACAGACAGGGAGAGCTTATCAAATGTACGTATTACATATATCTATTACCTCATCCATTACAAGCATTGAGCAGTCCTTCAATATGCATATACCCTTGTTGGCAAGATCTAGTATCCTTCCTGGGGTTCCTACAAGCAAATGGACAGGTTGATACAAGCGCATTATGTCATCCTTAAGGCTAGTTCCACCAGTAGTAACCATGACTTGTATTTTCAAATGTTTTCCAAGCTCCTTGCAAACTTGAGATGTCTGAAGTGCCAATTCTCTAGTTGGCACAAGTATAACAGCTGTGAACAAATAATTAGAATTCAGAACACGATACTAGTTATGCAGACTATCAATAATTTTTATCAGAACATCAATCAGAAATTAGTAGGTTCAGCACATTAATCATCTGTGGAAGTAAAATGTCATGTGTCAGAATTCAGGACTACAAGTATATCAGAAAAGAAAGAATAATATAGAAGAAAAAATTGAAATGCAAACATTGATACTTGAGCACAATAATGATGCATAAAATTCCAGTTATAAGAAGCACTTAGTGTAATTGAGACACCTCACTGAAAAATAGAAGCCAATGCACTCAAAAGAAACACTCAAGTAAATAAACTATCAACCATTTATATATAGCTAATTACCTACTATAACAAACTCAACTATACAAAATAATACTAATTCATCCAGCACGACTTGAGTATAACCATTCAAAATTTGATACAATCCCAACTCAAGTTAAGAGGTAGCCAAATAAATCAACTAAAGCAAGAAAAGCTCAAAACCTTGTATAACATTGTTATCCTGATCAATTTTTTCCAGAGCAGGAATACAGAAAGCGGCTGTTTTCCCCGTTCCATTTTTAGCTCTAGCAAGAATATCACTTCCAGTCAACGTTATCGGGATACTCTCTTCTTGAATAGGAGAGGGCTTCTCAAACCCCTTCTCGTATATTCCCATAAGCAGCTCACGCTTAAGAAAGTAGTCTTCAAATTCATTTCCTTTGGTCGCTGTTACATCCTGTCAATAATACCAATCAGAAACTAGATGAGGCAAGATGCAAACATTCCATAGGATTTTTTATGCATACTATGATTAAACTACCACAAAACCGTAAGGAGCAGCAATAGTTAAGAGAACTGCTCAAAACCAAAGCTATGTAATAAATTCATCAACTACTACTTTTTTCCAACTATTTGCATGAATACACCATCTCAGGATTCTCAGCCATTGCTGATAAACATACATACCTCTGTTCTGTACCTTGTATCTGCAGGAGGTAGCTTCAACCTTGCTTTCCAGTCTTGTGAACTAAAAACAAGCAACAAACTGAATCAAAACAAAAACTTCTAACAATTAATCAACCTAATGAGGGAAGTGCAGATCACCTTCCCTCCATCGCCTCCGATCGAACCGTCTTCTCGACCTCATCCACACTCGACTGGCTCCTCTTCAGCCACTGCTGATGCTGTTGTAGCTGATGTCGTTGTTGCTGATGGTACTGATGCTGTTGTTGTTGATTGCTCGGCAAAGCACCTCTCTGAACATACTGTTGCTGGAAATTCCTAGGTTGAAAGTTAGGGTTTCCGAGCGAACCTCCACCGCCTAAACCTCTCGTTCCACCTCGGCCTCCTCCGCCAATTCCCGGCGGATAACGGCCTCTCATGTTGTTGTTGCCGTTGCTCATGTCGAAAACCTAAAATGTAGCCCTAGATTTCGAGATATGTACAAAATCCTTGGCGATTCAAAGCAGAAGAGTGAGTTTGTAAAAAATAATCGCCCACTCCTGTGCAAAATCGACCGATCTGGAAAGAAATCAGCAATAACGGGAAACGCAATCGGAAGAACGGCAGAAAGTCGATTGGAGAAAAGGATCTCGAATGTGGCAAGAGTTCGTCCTAGAGCCTAGCGATAAATGAATTCACCAACGCGGAGCAGAGTAATGGAAGGTAGACGAAGAGATTTGAATTGCGAGCACAATGGAGAAGGAGAAATTAGGTTGAAGAAGAGATTGCTGTATGGGATTGAACGTCGAGAGTTTGAAATTTCAGGAGGCGTAAAAATGGAGGTTTGGGGTTTTACCTCTCGGAATTTCTTGATTTCGTCGCTGCCTTGTGTTTGGGTTTTTCGTTCTGCTTGTTAGTACTGTGGGCGATACGACAATGAAATGAGCTTGTCTTGTTTTTCTAAATGTCCCGCAATATTATTTTATTGATTTGCTAAACCGACCTATAAGTTTTATTTTTTTGAATTAACCGACCTCAATTAGTCAATTTTATAGATTCGCTTAACCGACTATTTTTTAATTTAACCAACCTGTTGTGATATTTGTGAATTGTCCTCGGTTTCCTTTTATCGCGCTATAATTGACTACTTACATCTTTTTTATATTTTTAAAAAAGAATCATAATAACCGTTACTTTGAGTTTAACTCTAAAGATCATCTATTCAACTCTCATAAACAGTCCAAACTTTTGGAGTTAATAAACAGTCTTTTGAGTTTTAACTCCAAAGATCATTGATTTGACTCTCTAAACAGTCTTTTGAGTTTAACTCCAAATATCACCAATTCAACTATCAATAAGCAGTGTAGCAGAGATTATTAACTATATAGTTTATTTTTATGGGGTAACAAATACTTTGTTAGCCAAAGATGAGCCAGAAACGCCGATTGCCAAATTGATACAGAAGTGAAAAGAGCCATAACACTTGAATAGTTTGCCGTTAGAACGGTCGGAAACCGACCACTCGAATAAATTTACAAGCTCCAACGGTGCAACCGACCAGGGATGAAACGGTTGCCAGAGCCGGTGGTTCGGAACCGTGAGAACTGGTCTTGCTCAAACCCGCAAAACGGAACCTAAAACAAGAGGCGCGAACCGCTGAGTCCAGTTCAGTTCTGTTGGTTTGAACAAGAGTACACCATCACTTGAATAGAAGCCAAGCTGAACCTAAAACAAGTCCAAGCAATAATAACATACAAAAACAAAGCAACACAATGTTCTAAAAGTGGTTCGTTTAGAAACAAACTCCAAAAGCGGCTCGGTTCATAAAAGTCTAGAGCACGATTCAAAGTAAACTAGAAGGTTCAGGCACATCTTCGCATAACCCACACCACCATTCTAAGACGAGACCACCACGAAATTCCCAGCATGAAACAGCTTAATAGATTACTAAGCAGTACAGAGGATAGAAAAAATACCAACAAGAAACTACTGCAAAGTCTGCAACCTTCCAAACATTGAAGTTTCAGGCATTTAAAGATGATTTTGTTCGAATACCAACCGACTGAGTTTAGAAAATGCCGAATGCTACCAAGTGCCAGCAGCAACCGAATTTATTCATCAATGCTGTAGAAACAGCTTAAGGTGGCCAATCACTGGCAATAGATGCCTTGATCAATGTGTGGAGGAATTTGCTTTATTTCGGTTCCTAGCTCTTGCTCAATCCTATACCTGTTATGGAGACAGAGGAATTAAGAACAAATACAAACGGTGAAAGGATACGGTTTCTAATAGAGAAAAAAAAAAAGGACACCATTGAGACAGTATCTGGTACTCACAAGTTAAACCTGTCTTCATAGGTAATCAAGTTCACAGCTAATCCAAGATGTCCATACCTTCCAGACCGACCGACCTAGATGAAACCACCACCACCACTATGCATTAGTATATTTGTAAAATGGTAAATAATAAAAAATAAAGAAGCGAAAAGTGAGAAAGGCAGTCAAATTAGCACAGCATACCCGATGAAGGTAGGTTTCTGAGTTCTTGGGGAAATCAAAGTTGATTACGACATTGACAGCTTGAATGTCTATTCCCCTAGTAAACAGGTCTGCAAGAAAAAAATTCACACTTTCAGATTTCAAAGGAATAGGTCATTGTTCAATATATAACAATTGCAATATAATGTGTTTGTACAAAAACAAACTGACAGTGTAGCAACTTCTTTGCCATAATAGTCAATCAAGAAAGGAAAATCCAATTAGCAGAGGTAAATGCCCCCATGCTTGGAATTAAGAAGGTTAATAGCTACTATTGCAAATGTCAAGCAAAAGAATAGGCAGTGTTGAATATTTACTAGACGACAATAGTATCAAGCAGACATCTAAAATAATGGAAAAACACAATGTTTAATCAACCATGTAGCAAGTGAGACCTACCAGTGCAGACAAGATTCCTGCATGCACCATTACGGAAGTCATGAAAAACTCTGTTACGATGATCTTGCAACATTTTGGCATGAATATAGAAACAGGAATAGCCAAGCTCGGTGATCTTCTTGGCCAGTAGTTCAACCCGATTAACCGAGTTGCAGAATATAATTGATTGGTTTATTTGAAGCTGAAATTTTAAACAAATGCGTTAAAATCGAATTTGCACAACCAGCCTCTTTTCCAGGAAATCAAGAACAGTCCAGAAAGTAATAATCAAACCTTGGAGAAAAGCGTGTTCAAACAATGAATCTTTTGCCTTTCTTCAACAAAAGCATAAAACTGTGTTATCCCTTTCAATGTGAGCTCGTCCATGAGGTTAATAACGTATGGCTTCTTTAGGTATCGGTCTTTAAAATCCTTAACAGTCACGGGAAATGTGGCAGAAAACATCAAAATTTGACGAGTTCTAGGCATGAAATGGATCAATTGTTCTATTGACGGTTGAAATTCTGGGGATAGAAGTTTGTCAGCCTGCAAAACAACATACCATTGATTTGAGTGAGCAAATTACATAACAAATAGGACCTGTTACTTGCTTCATTAATAACTTGAAAGTCTGACCTTACTTATTCATACAACAATTGTAAAGGCGTATAACAGAAGGAACTTATAATGGCGTAAGAGTAAAAACTATACAGCTATCTATGGATAGCCATAAAAGGAACGAGTAGCAAATAGGAAGTGCACTGAGATGGAGAAGGCATTCAATAAAGGCAATCAACAAATGCAGTGGCATAGATGAGAATCATGAGCACTTGTCAAAGCATATTCATAAATCTATTACCTCATCCATGACAAGCATTGAACAATCTTTCAATATGCATATTCCCTTGTTGGCAAGATCTAGTATCCTTCCTGGAGTTCCTACAAGCAAATGGACAGGTTGATACAAGCGCATTATGTCATCCTTCAGGCTAGTTCCACCAGTAGTAACCATGACTTGTATTTGCAAGTGTTTTCCAAGCTCCTTGCAAACTTGAGATGTCTGAAGTGCCAATTCTCTAGTTGGCACAAGTATAACAGCTGTCAACAAATAAGAAAAAAAAACAGGAATTTGGTATAAGAATATGAAATCAAAGAAATACAAAACAAGTTTGATAAGTCAGCAGTATAAGTACTCACATCAAGACAAAATAAATATAGAAGAGAAAATTGAAAAGCAAATAGCAATATTCAAACACAATGATGATATCAGATTTCAGGTTATAGCAACCAACTAGCCCCATAGAAAGACCAAAAGAGGGTCTTGCGGTAATGGAAAAATAGAAGCCAATGCACTCACTTGAGATGCACTAAAAGAGTAAAAAAAGCAGCACATCAGAGAGTTGACTCGGGTAATTAGTAGAAAATATAGCAAAAGTTGAAGAAACATAACATGTTAACAGGTAACTATTGAATCTACTCAAACAAGGACAGGTACAAAGTACAAACCTTGTATAACATTGTTATCTTGATCGATTTTTTCCAACAAAGGAATACAAAAAGCAGCTGTTTTCCCTGTTCCATTTTTAGCTCTAGCAAGAATATCACTTCCAGTCAATGCTATTGGGATACTCTCTTCTTGGATAGGAGAGGGCTTCTCAAAACCCTTCTCATATATTCCCATAAGCAGCTCACGCTTAAGAAAGTAGTCTTCAAATTCATTTCCTTTCGTGGCTGTCACATCCTGAGAAGAAAAACAACCAAACACTGGTGAAGCTAAATTCCATAGAATTAAAATGTATAACATGAACCCAACTACCAGTTTACCATTCCATCAAAAAAACTACCAGTTTACCACAACATCGTTCAGAGAATTGTTGTAGTCATGAAATACATTCATCAAGTAACACATTTGCACTTGCCAAGTTTTTTCCACCATTTCTAAACTCACTATATAAATACCCATTATTTGTGCAAAAGTGAATGATTTTCACCATTGGGACAGTACTACAGCAATGTACAGTGCCAATTACAAATCACCGAGATTAACAAGCATATATAAGCATGCATACCTCTGTTCTGAACCGTGTATCCGCTGGAGGTAACTTCAACCTTGCTTTCCAGTCTTGTGAACTACAAACCAGCAACTTAAGAATCAGTAAACAAACTGAATAAAGAAACTTCCTACATTAAAGCACACAATGAGGAAAGAGCAAACACCTTCCATCCGCAGCCTCCGATTGAACCGTCTTCTCAACCTCCTCGGCCCCCGACTGGCTCCTCCTCAGCCATTGCTGATGCTGTTGTAGCTGATGCTGCTGTTGCTGATGTTGCTGTTGCTGATGGAACTGTTGCTGCTGCTGTTGGTTGCTAGGCAAAGCACTTCTCTGAACATACTGTTGCTGGAAATTTCTAGGTTGAAAATTAGGGTTTCCAAGCGAACCCCCACCGCCGCCTACTCCCATTCCACCACGGCCTCCGCCGCCCATCCCCGGCGGATAACGGCCCCTCATGTTGTTGTTGCCGTTGCTCATGACGAAAACCTAAAACCTAACCCTAGATTTTGAAAACGGTCTATATATACAAAAACAATGGCGATCCAAAGCAGAATAGTGGATTTGTACAAAAAAATTCGTCCACTACTACACAAAATCGACCAATCTAAGAGCTTGAAACGGATCCGCTGTACCGAACAGAAGAAAATCGAAGGATACTAGCAATGACAAAACGGAAAACCGAGAACTTTCAGATCAGCGAAAATTAAACAGAATTTCGACGGGGAAAAGGATCTCAAACCTAGCAATTTGATTGGAGTCAAGAGTTCGAACTCACTAGCGCGAAAGACGAAGAGATTTAAATTCCGAGCAGATTGGGAAAAAAAGGAGAAATTAGGTTTCCGGAAAACGAAATGCGAAGCTCTGATCTGTTGGAGGAAGACAGCGAAAGAGGAGATGAAGAAGAGATTTGCTCTTGGAAGGATTGGACGTTGCCGAGTTCACTGATTCGAGAGGCGTAACAATGGAGGTTTTAGCTAATTGGCCGCTTCTGGATTTCGTCGTTGCCTTGTGTTTGGGTTTCGGTTCTGCTCGCTAGTGCTAGGGCGCCTCGACAATAAGGTTTCCTGTATTTTCAGAATGAGCCCTGTAATTTTATATATTTGCTTAACCGACCTATTGCGATATTTGTGAATTGTTCTCTATTTTTTTGTTTTTTCGCCATAATTGACTACATTCTAATTGAGAGAAAAAAACAACCATAGTGTAATACTATAACTTTGTGCCTAGTTTCGTTATAACTTTGTGATGATGTGCTGATTTGTTTTCCCATTATAACTTTGTGTCTAGTTTCATTATTATATTGTTATAATAACAACAACAATAGACCCAGCGCAATCCCCCTGCGAGAATCTGGAGGGTCAAGATGGGTTCCCCTGACTTTTTTTTTTTGTTGAAAGATGGGTTCCCTTGACTAAACGTAGAGGAGGCGTCCAGAAGACTGAAAGATTACAACTAGCAAAGCAAATCATAAAAGCAGGAGCATACAAAGCCCACACACGAAAGCACCTAGTACAAAGCAACTGACACAAAAGAACTCACGCCACAAAAGCACATTAAAAAAAACAAAAACAAAAACACAAACACTCATACGTAGTGAAAGATCAAGGTCTTTCATTATATTGTTATTTTTGATCAAAAATCATATAAATTCAACAGTTATGTAAAAAAAAACGACCCTAAAGTACTATATGAATAGGGTTTAATTTTTATATAGATTAAACTAAAAATTTTGGGAAAATAGTGTCAGAATTTTATAAAACTAAAAAGAGTCAGAAGACAATATTTTGTTTGTTTGGCAGTGATAGAATATTGATTTTTGTTTTCAAAACGGATAAGATCATCCTAATGTTCGCAGTGATAGAATAATAGTACGGAGTATGAATGTATGATGGTGATGAGCAATACCCAAAAAAAAATCAATACAATATTGATTTTTTTCTTGGTCCAACTCATGATTGAGTAGCAATTCATGCTATCAATTATTGGTATCATTACCTAACATGAAAACAAAAATCTGAATCCATTGATTCCATTCCAATACACAAGGATACCGATCCACATCTGATGCTAAACTTGTAATTAAAAGCAAAAAAAAAAAAATGAAGAAGCAACTTCAATCCTGACTCAAATCCATCATATAACCATATAATTGTTAGGTCTACTCCATATATTAAATTAATCCAAATAAATAATCATTGCAATTTAAATTAATTAAAGAATAAGGAATTTGTCAAATGAGTATAGAAAATGCTCCTCACCTGTTCCATTGATATGCACCCTCTTCATAATAGCATTTTTTACTTATAATTTATAAGAAAATTTCTTCACATATAAAATATCATGATATACATGCACTAAACAAACCGACTCTTAATTGTTTTCGGTCGTTTAATCAATCGATTAAGTTTGTGAGGTAGTACTCAAAGGTCTCCATGAGAGTAATACCCTCGACTAAAAAAAAACAAACCCTTAACCTCGTATATAGGAAGAATTTTATTTATCTTATATACCATGTAAAAATGATATACAACAATAGAATTGTTCTTCACTAAATTAATCAACACAAACTCAAGAATGCATGTTCTCATTAATTTAATCCATCCCTTTACAAAGATTTGTTCTTTATTTCTCTTCTTCTTCTTCATCTTGTGTTGGGTTATGATTTTTTGAGGTGGACTCATCATGATCATTATCCAAATGTTGATGTTGATGATCATGCTCAAGCTTCTTAGTCTTGGCAGCATCAAGAACATGTTTAAAATTTCCTTTCTCCATAAAGAGTTGGCCAAAGTGATTCCTACAATAGAGGATCCCATCTAAGGCAGCATAAGATGAGTGTGTTAAATGGCATCCTCCAAATGCACACTTGAAGCATGTCTTGTGATATGATTCTCCCTCTAGATCTATCTTTTTTTTTTGTTTTTTTTTGTACAGGACACAAATAGATGATGAAAAGAAAAACTCATTAGTACTCTACAAAAGACAAATATGGGAAAAACATACTAATACAAAATAAACACATGAACGAGCCTTCGAACATTTAAGTAATTAAGTTTTCTGGGTAGCGCCCAAAAGTTTCTGGTTCGACTCTCATTGATAGTACCATTGACCAAAAAAATAAGCACGTGATCATTATCAATAGTCTTAGTCCTAGGATACGAGGTTGAAGGGTAAACTCCCATGTTGGGATATAAGGTTGATGGGTTAACGATTGACCCACCAAACTTCAATATGGTATCAGAATCGATTTTGGTTCAAGTTTCGTTTTTAGTTGTTTGTATTCAACTTAGCATCATGATACATATATGTCCATTGTTTATGCTCTTGCTATGATGGCATGACTCGGACTAGCTCCTTTGTCTTACCCGTCGACTTGGCATATATAGTATCGAGTGGTAGTTGTTTAGGTTGTTTAGTTATTAGTTGAGGGACTTCGCGAGCTTATATGCCCATTATTTATTGGTTTTAGGATATAACTCCGTTAAGCTTATATGATCGATCACCTTATCGCACATATGGAACATCACATGAATTGACCCACTAAACCCTAACCCTTGCTTAGGTAGAATTTGGATGTGGAATTAACATCTCAATTTTGGTAATATCTTTTTTTTAATCCAAATTTTGGTAATAGCTTAGCATGTAAAAAATCTCACCTTTTCAAAAGGATATAGAGTCTTGTGACAAGCGGCACATTTGTCTTGTGTACCACAAAATATAGAGGCAAATTTGTTAGGAGCTTTCTGCAAAGACAATAGCAAAAATGAAGTTACAGATATAGAGTTTTTTCTATATGTATCTTACTTTTATTATTTCTGAAATATATTAGGATTAATGATCCTATCATATGGATATGTAAGAAAACTCACCGGTTCATTGTTCTTTTCCTTTGTCCCTGCCACATTTAAATTTAAATTCAGACAAATCAAAAAATTAGGTGGTAAAATGTAATAAAATAACTCAATTAGCTTAGTAGTTAATTACATGAGTGGAAGTTTTTGTTGAAATTTCCTGACTCCTTGAAGAGTTGCTCAAAATGGGTCTTACAATAGAGCACTCCGTCCATGGATGAGTAGTTGCTCATCTGCCATTTTACATTTTTACCAATACTAATCAAATGCTCAATATCATACAAATAAGATAATGCAAATGTATACTCCATTTTTATTTGTACTTTGATAAGGTAAACATTAGGAGGATGTCGGACTAAGCCCTAACTTCGACCTATGTCATCCTTTCAAATAAGAACGAGAAGTTATTGGTGATTGCGTATTTTTTCTAGAGGAAATGAATGATCCAAAACTACATGTACTTATACCTAGCGTCTCATTTACATCTTCGAAAACGTGATTAAAACGTAATCTCGTAAAAGATTTAAGACAAATAAGGGGATTTGAGATAATCGTTCAATTTTCTCTAGACGGTAAGAGATATTTTTGAATGTGTTTATGATAGTACGGTTATCATTTTTTTTTAATTTTCCGTAAATCTAGTTTTTTAGCAACTAAAAACTTCATTTGATCTCTCTTTATATATATGATTATGGCAAAAAAAAAAATGTAAAACATACCTGAAGGGTTCCTTTACAATGTTTGCATTTGAAACAAGTCTTGTGATAAGGGACATCATCAACAGTTAATAAATCTATGAAGTAGACAGTTTTCTCACAAGCCTTGCATTTATCCAATGTTCCTGTGAATGACATCCTCTTATAGTCTTATTTCCTAAACTATGTTGAATCAATTGATTTTAATGGTCATTTGAATGAGCTTGTGCATGAAGGCCCGGACAAACTTTCAAGAAAGTGGCTTATTAATTGATTTGAGCAAAGGTTTTGTGTTCTCAGAAAAACTAAATTATAATTAGTCATGATCATGCTAGAGGCAAATCTTTTTGAATATCTAAAATATGTGAGGAGAGAATTCAAGAGAAATTCAATATACTTGGAGAAAGAATTTGAAGGCTTTCTTCTCTATTTCTTTGGCCTATCCCAATTATGGAAGATATATTATTTTGGGGATTACTCTAATTAATTGTGGGAGATATATTATTTTGGGGACCAACTTCATACGAGGTATCGTTATTATCTAAGGGACCGACTTAATATGATGCAATCAAAACCTAAGGTACCGAATTTATACGAGACATCATTTTTATTCAAGGGGTCGATTTTATACGAGGCAAGCAAAACCCAACGGACCGACTTTTTACGATGGATCATTACCGAGGGACCGATTTCACACGAGGCATCATTAATATCTGAGGGACCGACTTAATACGAGACAATTGAAAGGTGAGGGACTGACTTTATACGAGACAATCGAAAAGTCAAGGGATCAACTTTATACGAGACAATCGAAACCGAGTGACCGACTTTATACGAGACAATCAAAACCCAACGGACCGACTTTATATGAGCCAATCGAAGACCGAGGAACCAAGTTTACACGAGGTAATGGAAATCCAAGGGAGTGAGGGACCGACTTTATATAAGGCTCTCGATACCCGAGAGATTGACTTTATACCAGACAATCAAAAACTGAGGAACGGACTTTATACAAGGCAATCAAAAATCGAGGGACGGACTTTATAGAAGACAATCGAAAATCGAGGAACCAACTTTATAGAAGACAATCGAAAATCAAGGGACCAACTTTATACGAGAAAATCGAAACAAGGACTGACTACATTTTAAGATTTTGAGGCCCCTAAAATTTTATAGTTTTCATCATTTGGGAGCAAAGGCAATCTTCTCTCCTCCAAAGGGTTCAATCTTGATCACCAAAATTACAAAGAAACAAAGGTTGGGTGAGATCCACAGTCAATAATCAATATTAACATGGAAGAATCATAATCACTAGCACAGAAACAAAACTGAAAACCTGCTTCCCTTGCTTGCTCAAATTGGCAACCAAAGGGAGAAAAAAATTAATTCATACCACCATTCTTACAAACTTCACAGCTTAAAACAGATGACTTGCATTTGAGTGTGACACGAAACGCGCCAAGTTCAAAGTCGAAAGGCAATGATATACCCCCTTCGAATAAATTTGAAATCTGCACAGCAACGAAGAGAGCATCGCACGCCTCCTGTGCACTTAACCTGCACAACCCAAAATTTTGTGTCTACCCCTCAAGAAAACCGAGGCTGTTGTGAGACGAGGCTAGCTAGCTGCACTGGTGGACGGAGCATATGACTTCTCAATGAGTGACTCAATTCTCTGCTCAGCAAAGGGTAGCAAGTTGGCAATTAGGTCAGTAGTGTCATTAAGCTTTATTAAGCTTCACAATACTTGTTTGTATAACCTTCCCTCCAGAAAAGATTGTCAATTTTTTCCATGGATTTTTAAGGTAATATGATTTATTAATGCACATAACACCAGTGCAAAGCCTAAAACACCAATCTTTAGTTAGCAAAGGGAGTATTAGCCATAGATTAGCTAAGGAGTTTACGCTATCTCAATGACATCAGGTAATCAATGACTAATTTTACTCCAGCCATTCAAAGAAAGTCATTAAGGGTTGTTTCAAGCATGATCAGTTGATTAAGCCAAAAGCATTTATACCAGAAAAAAGGGGTCAATTGTACCTTTACAGAATTATTTACTTCATCAATCTTATATAGCAGTAGATCCCCGGATGCCACGGAAGCCGAGCGGAATGAAGGAGTCGCCTGTAAAAATGGATGCAGCAGGGAGGGACATTAATAATAAGCAGAATGACACAATAACATTATACCTGCAACATCCAAACAGTCAATTTTTATTACCCTTAAATTCTTAGAGGGTGATCTAAGAACAACAGCTCCTTGGGATAAGGATCCCATACGGGGCATGGCTTCAGCTTCAGTAGCATGAGTTGCGAATTTTAAGGTTCTGCCGGATTCTTGGACAACCTTTGAAGCTTCAGAAATAATTACCTAAAGCATTTAAGCAGAGGAAACAAAACTAACATTACAACTTTCTAATTTATCCAGAGGTACTTCTATACGAAGAAAGATTTCAGAAGTTGTACTTGCGAAAAAAATAAGTTAATTTGTGGATAAATTGTATTGATCTTGATACCTTCCTCAAGATCCCAGGATTGAATACTCCTTGAACTTGTAGTTCATCCACAGGAGCAGCTTTTCCACTTGATATGCTTTGGATTCTGATCGTATGAAGTCCATATGTTGACTGCAAGCATCCTATTTTAACAAGTTGTCGAGGAATTAAATGCTGAACACAAAAAATCTTCAGCATATATAGGGACTTTTATAGGATTTCAAGATCAATATAATACATTGTTTCAATACCTTGTTCAATTATAATATCAATGACTAAGGACAGAGGGACACGCCTTTCGGTTTTTGCCTCTCCCCAAAACGGTATAAATGATGGCCTTGAAACCTGCCAAAAACAAAGCCAAGCTTCTAAGAGTTGCCAACTGAACTGAATTTCAGCAACACCCAGATAAAAGGTTAACCTTGTACACAACTTCTGTGGGGGTGACATACAGCTTTCGCGAGTAAATATCTTTCCAGAGTACATATCTCTTGTAAGGCAAGTACAACAGCATAATGACTCCAACTCCCCAAGCTAGCACAAGCAACAACGATATTGAAAACCATATGATTGTATCGTATCGGAGGTAGTCATTGGCGAGCTCATCAAACGAGGCCATGTAAAGTATCTGGCTAGAACTACCCGCTTCGTCATCATCAACAAGCTCTTCGGGTATATTTTCAGGTAGTAAGAAATCCTTTTGTGAGCTGAGCTCGGGTATAGTGTCGGTTTGACCGGTCAACATACTTTTCGGGCACAGAACTGGCAACAAAAAGCATGAACAATGAACAACATTCAGAAAATAGGATGATTTTAACCCTTGTATACACCAAAATTACCAAAGTCAAAATGCCAAGAATGTCTCAATCTAGAATATACTGATTAAGAGATTCAGTTTCCATATGAATCTGTAATTAGGGAAATGACAGCATTTAACAATCCAGATTGAACTTGAATGGTGCAATTAAGAGCACTAAGAGATAAAGTCACAACTAATTAGGTCTCAATACTTCCTTTCCACCCAGAAAAAGCAAATAGTACTAAATTGTACATAAGATTCGGGCAGAACAATCGAATAGTACCATCTTTTGATCGAATAACCCTAAAATGAACCAGAATAAAGCGCAAGAATAACAATTAGGGCAACCCAATTGGCGAAACTGAATTTGATTTACCTGAGAAAGTGCGATATTGGAGAAACGACTGTTAGGCGAAGAAAATTTAGGAGTGGGTTGAAAACTTGAAATTGAGGATTTCCAATTTTTCAAAACTGAAGATTTTTATCTTATCTACCAGTCTCCTCTAATCGTCGACAATGGCCCTTTCTCTCTCCGATTAACGACGAGTACTCAAACGTGTTCTACCAGCTCCTGATTGATCTTGTTTGAGGAGTGAAAAGACGAAAGATCTGACCTTTGTAGTAAACCGGCTACAAATTGTACCTATCCTTGGCCAGTTTTTCGGTTCTGGTTCAGGTTCCAAGGCCGGTTCCGATTCCGAGGCCGGTTCCACTCGGTTCCGGTTCCAAAACCGGTTAAAAATAAAAAAATTAAGATTTTCTTTATGTTGTTATTTTAAAAAAAACATGTTGTTTAATTTGGCTATATTTAATCTACGTTGACTTATAAATTTGGTTTTGATTATTATGTATAAACATTTAGTACTTGATTTATTATTCTTTGATATGTTTGTCATTTATGTATATTTTTTTGTTGAAAAGAGGAGAAAGCGGGGGTTTGGCACGGTTTGGCGGTTCCGAACCGACGGTTTGAACCGGATAAAACCGTCGGTTCCCTAGTTTCGGGGGAAGGGAAACCGTAACTGTTCTCAGAACCAGAACCGCCGATCCGGTTCCGGCTCCATACGGTTCTGGTTTCGGCCGATCCGGTTTCGGAACCCAGGTCTAACTGTACCAAAAAAAGGGGATAGTTTTTGCAATTTTACCTTTTTTCCAATGTAAAAAGTAATTATTCCGAATTGCCGACCTTCAAAGCGAGGGCTCCACATCCGCTTTCCTTGTTGTCATGTCAAATTCTCCCCCATACGGAATCAACCAATAATCTCCCATCTCCCTCGTTCGGTTCCCTCTCACATTGTCCACAAAACCCTCTCGTTTTCGCCCGTTCAAAGATCCCAAACGTGTTCTGCATTCTCTCTCTTTTCGCCCGTTCAAAGGTACACTTTCTGTAGAACTCTGCTTCCTCTTCTTCTGTAGAATTGCTTTCTTTTGCCAGTTTGATTCGTGAATTTGAGTTGATTTTTCTCTAATTGGGTTCTGTTTGCTGTGAACTCGAGTTTGATTAGACGAATCAGTTCCTTTTTTTAGTCTCGTTCTTCCTAGCTGTGTGATTGTTTAGGAGCTAGGGTTTATTGGCAGATTTGAGTTGATTTTCCGCCAAAGTTTCAAGCTTTGGAGCTTCTGGTTGAGGAATTTCTCTAATTAAGTGGTTAATTGATGAGCTTATTTAATTTGGACAAATAGTTGACGTAGTGCATTCTTTCGTTCTTCAGTTGAATGTTAGGGTTTTGTAAATTCTCCCCTCTTTTATGTACACTTAAATCGGGTTTCGGTTCGTTTCAGCTTGTGGTGCAATAAGCATGGAACAGCTATAGCTAATTGGATTCTTGTGTAAAACAGCTGAGGAATTTTTCTTATTAAGTGATTAATTGATGAGCTTATTTAATTTGGACAAATAATTGGCGTAGTGCATTGAAATGTTAGGGTTTTCTAAATTCTCCCCTCTTTTATGTACACTTATGTCGGATTTCGGTTCGTTTCAGCTTGTGGTGCAATAAGCATGGAACGCCTATAGCTAATTGGAATCTGGTGTGGAAAAGCTGATGATTAAATGGAGAAGAAGCAGCATATCGCTATATACACGACGGCTAGTTTGCCATGGATGACCGGAACTGCTGTCAATCCTCTATTTCGAGCTGTCTATCTTGCGAAAGGTGGATCAAGAAAGGTCACACTTGTGATTCCTTGGTTGTCCCCTGGTGATCAAGAGTTGGTGTACCCGAATAATATCAAGTTCAGCTCGGCTTCTGAACATGAAGCCTATGTTAGGAGTTGGGTTGAGGAGAGAACTGGATTTGATTCGGGGTTTCATATAAAGTTCTATCCAGGAAGGGTTAGTACACTTCGAACTTTGAACTTTTTTTCTGTTTTTGCATAATTATGTGCTGCAGATTTTATGAGAGTACTTTGTAGGTAATGCTTAAATTTGCACACTGGAACTGATATGTGTGATCTTTATCAGATATTTAGGACCTTTAACAGACGAGCAAAGTGCTCAACCCTTTTGTGTACCATGTTGCAATTGGGTTATGTGTATCCAATAGTTGTCTGTAGCGGGATATGAATGTAATTATTCAGATATAGTCGGAATTCATGAAAAAACGTGATACTCCTGTTTCAGATGCATATAAGGAGCAATCATCTTTTGTGTTGTTTGTTGATGTAATGCATAATTATGTTCAGTTTTGCAACATTGAAAGCTTGGGAGTTGATGAACTGAAGTTATGTCACAAAAAGTGGCCTTGATAATGCATTTGAGACAATAAATATGTACTGTAGCATATAGTCTAGCCTGCAGAAAAACATCTGATATTGCTGCAGTAGCTAAAATGTTCATTTTGGTGTTTCCTCTGTGTGATGTATTGCACTAATTCAGGATTTAATGGACATTACAGTTTGCTATAGATAAAAGGAGCATTCTTCCAGTTGGTGATATCACAGAAATGATACCTGATGACGAAGCAGATATTGCAGTCCTCGAGGAGCCTGAGCATCTAACATGGTACCACCATGGAAAGAGATGGAAAATAAAATTCCGCCTCGTTATTGGAGTCATACACACCAATTACCTTGAGTACGTGAGACGCGAGAAGAATTCCATGCAAGCATATGTTCTGAAACATATGAATAGTTGGGTGATCTCTATCTATTGCCACAAGGTACGCCATTTTCTCAATTCCTGTATTTGTCACTCCCTCCTTTTTTTCATCTTCTTGCAAGTAATAAAACTGATAAGAAGAACATGATCTTACTTGCTCTCACCCTTATTAGATTGATCACACATGACAGGTAATTAGATTGTCTGCAGCTACCCAAGAGCTTCCAAGATCAATCGTTTGCAATGTTCACGGTGTCAATCCCAAATTCCTTGAGATTGGGAAAAGAAAGAAAGAAGCACTTGAAAGCGGTGCCCAAGCATTCACAAAAGGCGCGTATTACATCGGGAAGATGGTGTGGAACAAAGGATATCGGGAGCTACTTAAGCTTCTCAAAGACCATCAGAAGGAGCTTTCTGGCCTCGAAGTTGACCTCTTTGGTAGTGGAGAGGATTCTGATGGAGTCAAGGAAACCGCCAAGAACCTGGACCTCACAGTAAGAGTTAACCCGGGTTGTGATCATGCAGATCCTCAATTCCATGAGTAAGTACATGCTCAACTCCATATTTATGTGTTATATAGCATGCTTTATGCATTTTAAGGCCAAAATTATAAGTTTTGTTTTTCAGTAGAAGTTGTAAGAACAGTTTGCTTTGTCTTTGTAGCTGCTTAAAAAAAATTGTTTGGTAAACCCAAAGTATAATGCTTTTGATACATTAGTTACATACTTTGGCTCATAAACTTAAATCGTTCTGAATATAATGCCCAATAATGCATAAGTTTTGTATATAGCATTTACATACAAACAAACCCTTAAATATATCACTCTTTCCAGTTCCCAATGTATGCTCTAGAACTTGCTTGACACATGAAATTTCCCTTTTAGTTACAAGGTGTTCCTCAACCCAAGCACAACCGACGTCGTCTGCACCACAACAGCAGAAGCGCTAGCCATGGGAAAGATCGTGGTGTGTGCTGACCACGTGTCAAACGAATTCTTCAAGCAATTCCCGAATTGTCGGACGTACAAAGACAGCAAATCATTCGTAAGCATGACGCGTCAGGCATTGGCCGACGAGCCAGCGCCTTTAACAGACGAGCAAAGACACGAGCTGTCATGGGAAGCCGCCACAGAGCGGTTTCTCAAGGTTACTGACTTAGACAGCAACGTCCCGATAACTACTACTGTGGAACCGCCTAGGAAGTTTGCTTCCATAACTCTGAACCTCAGGAGGAAGATAGAAGACGCCTCGGCATCATTGCATCACGCAGCTGCAGGGATCGAAGCGTCTAGAAAAGTGTTCGGAGCCATCCCGGGATCGCTGCAACCGAACGCCCAACAATGTCAGGAGATGGGCTTGCCTTTGCCTGTGGAGCAACCAAAGCGCTCCAAGAGCCTTAAGTTGTGATGTCTGTGTGATCTCTGTAAAACTAATTGGTGTTTGTTGTACACTATTCAAAACTCTGTGTACTCTTCCTGTGTGTGTTTCTTCTTTCTGTTGACTTGTAGTGTTGTTGCAATGTGGTTCCCTTCTTTCTGTCGTCATTCGTCAAAGTCCATTTCTACTTAACTATTTTTTTATTATTAAAAAAAATGACTTAAAAATAAAACTATCAACTTTAAACCCAAAATAATCTCAAATTTAAAAATCATCACTAAGTCAACAATAATATAAACTATCGTGAAATTAACCAAAGCAATTATAAAAAATATTATTCGAAACATTTTTTGACGAGTTTTCTAACTTAATATTCTACACTTGGTCTTTTCGCTTATACTTATTATTTTAAGTTATTTTTCAAAAAACAAAAAAAGAAACATAATTATATATACAGCGAAGAAGAATAAAAGATAAGGAAACATGGATGGCGTGCAGAGAAAGAAGAGAGAAGAGAGCGATCGGAAAAAGTCGCCGGAGCAGAGCTCTAGAACTCCGGCGACAGGCAAAACCAAACCGATCTCCGGAGACGTGGATTCCGTCCGCACCGAGAACGTGGCCGGCTTCTTTAAGGTTATGGGAGCATTCGGATCAAGGCTACCGGAACCGATCGAGCGCAAAGACTTCTACTCCGATCTGTTGCGCGGACTGGTCAAGGTGGAAGCCATCGCCCATGGCAAGCTCACTTGCATCGTCTCCGTCGCTCCCTGCGTCCTGGTAACCTGAATTCTGATTTCTCCCTCTAATCGATTTCAATTCCGTTCAATTTCCGCTTAACAGTGCGAAATCTGCAATCGCGAGCTGGCGAATCGCCTAATTTGACGAATTAGGGTTTTCGGAAACGAACATTCAATTTTGGATCACATTGTCTCTCTTTAATTTGCCGTCTGATCGATTTCAATTCTGTTCAAATTCCACTGAACAGTGCGAAATCTGCAATTGCGAGCTCGCGAATCGCCTAATTTGACGAATTAGGGTTTTCGGAAACGAACGTTCAATATGGATCACATTGTTTCTGAGTGGACAGAATAAGTTCGACGGATTGCACGGCGGAATGGTGGCGATGGTGGGGGAGCGGGTGGCGGAGGCGTGTGCGAGGACGGTGGTGGCGGAGGATAAGCAGCTGAATTTGGCCGAGCTTAGCCTTTCGTATCTCTCGTCGGCATTGCTCAATGTCGGTTTGATCTATCATCTTTGTCTCCTGAAAACTGAAACTGTTTTCAATTGATTATGCAATTGCTGAAATTTATTCGTGATTTGCAAGGACGAGATTGCGGTTGAAGCCTCGGTTGCGAAGACAGGGAGGAATGTGACCGTTGTAAAGGTTGAAATGGCGAGGAAGCAGAGTAGAAGAAAGCTCATGTACCTCTCTCATGCCACCTTCTTTCATGTTGCTCCTACTTCAAAGCTGTAAGCTTTTCACCATCGGCTACTACACGATGGTCGAGCTTGTTCATGAACACACAAACGAATCGAGGGTCGAGCTTGTTCATGAACACACAAACGAATCGAGTATACGTGTGTAAGTGTGTTCATGCTCGGCTCATTTATCTTTTTATCTTTTCGAGCTGTTTGGAATCGGCTTTGAACGAATTTTTACCGAGCCAAATATCTCATGAACGGCTCGGATTATTTCCAGTCCTAGTTAAATTCCCTGTGATACTACAATCCAAGAATGATACAAAGAACAATCTTGTAACTTACAGCCCTAGTTAAATTCCCTATGATTCTACAATCCAAGAATGACACAAGGAACAAGCTTGTAAAATCTGAATACGATCATTCATTTTCATTTTTTCTGTAAACCTTGGCACTCTTGTTTATGAAATGAACTGAGCACTATTGAAACAGAAAAAAGATGTGAAATTTGTTCTTTTTGTCGACACTAAGAAGTTTGTACTATCCCAAAATCTCAATCTTTTGTGGTGTTGTGTTTGAACTTATAAGGAATGTATGATGCCTTTCTACATGCAAGGAAGGATCTAACACATTCAATTCAGTAAAGTATAGCTCAAAACAAACCAGAACAATTACACCACTAAATCTCTAAGAAGAGTTCAAGGCAATAGAAAGTAGGAGTTGGATATACTTGTAAATATTCATGGGGTTCAACATTCAGGTTACAGTGATTGAGTAGAGGGTACAAGTTAAGGCAACGTTTTGATCAACCATGATCTAGCAACATAACACATTTCCCAAATACATATAAACTAAATACACTTGAATAAACACATGCACCCTTAGCTCATAAGAGCCCTAATCATCAGCTCCATAATAGGCTGGCCAATCTTTCATGCATTCTTCTTCTCACTCAAAACAATATCAAGAAATGAACTCAGATGCGGGCCGTCTTTACACCAACCATAAGAACACATTATCAGGCCAAATGAAAGGGGGAGGGTAAAAAGCCTTTACACAATTACTTGTATGTATTCATAGTTTCATATCATTCATTTCTGCACATTTTGTGGTATGAGGCGATCACGAAGCTCAGGTGACGCTTTCGCAAGCTCTGAAAAACAGCAGAACATTTTACAGATGAATCTCTCCAACAGAAGTAACATTATTTGTTCAAAAAGTCACCAAGAAAGGAATTTGATATACCTTCAGGTGTGAAGTTAAATAGAGTAGGCAACGGTTGTCCATTCGGTAAACAAGCATTTGGATCCCTCAGATCGTCAAAGAAGGGATGTGCACATGCCTCCAGCTGAAAATCAAAAGAAGGGCACATTGGTCAATGCTCATTTATGATAAACCAGAAAAGACTTAATGTAAACAAGCATCTGAGTAATACAAACAGACCCTTAATTGGTGAGTATAGTATAAAAGATATAGTCTTTCATCAAAAAAGGCAATTGCCCATTTGAACACCATAATATGGTAAACAAGGAAGACTTAAGGTGCACTTGGATTACTCAAGATAATGCATGATCTTGAGTAATGATCTTGGTTCAAAAAAGTTATAAGATTAAGATTGGAGTCTTACAGCATTGCAACGCAGATTTGGCGAATACTGCAGCAGTCTAGAAACAAGATCCACAGCTTCAGCAGGCATTCGCTTTTTAAATACCTGAGTTTAGAGGCATTAATTTTTTGTTAAAAGACAGTGAGAACTGAGAACACTGATGCAAGCTTCTTGCAAAAATTGTAAAACATATATTACCTTGTGCCACGGATGAGCCTTGATCTGAGGAAATTTAAATTCATTGTAGTTGGGGTTCATACATTTTATTTCTTCTCGTGTCGGTGTTCCCAAAATCTAAAATGATGAGCACATACATTAAAAAATGATAATCAATAAGGAAGAGCAGAAAACAGAAGATAAAAGGCATGTGTTTCACACACACCTTAATTATCTCTACCAACTGATCCACGCCGCTTTCACCTGGGAAAAGGGGCTGCATATCAAACAAGAGCCCAATTCAACTCAGAAACTGCAATATAAAGTAAGTAAACAAAATTGTAATATAAAGTAACCCCAATTTAAATCACCTGTCCTAGAAGAAGCTCAGCCATTACACAGCCAGCGGACCACATATCTATTGCAGTTGTGTATTCAGTAGCCCCAAATATCAACTCTGGAGCCCTGTAATACCTCGAGCAAATGTAAGATATGTTGGGCTCACCTGGAACCTGCAGAATCAGAACAAATCAAAATATATTGCATGGAGACCGAGAGGTGATGTCATGTACTGCACAGATATAAACATACCAATTGCTTTGCACTCCCAAAATCACAAAGCTTTAATTCATGAGTCTGAGGATTCACCTGCATGAACAACAAAAATACTCTTATTTGCATGTTTGATCTCAATAAGGAAAAATACTTCAACACTCTATGTTCGTGGACGAAGAAATACAATCGAGTAGAAAGTAGTAGAAAAACTCACAAGCAAGTTCTGAGGCTTGATATCTCGATGACAAACGCCAATCACATTGTGGATATAATTCAGTGCACGACAGATCTGTGAAATGAAAATTTAACTCTAGAGTTACATTTTAGGTAAAATGACAAAGCTAACTTATGAAAAGAATCACAACAAGGCTAGTTCACCTGGTAGGTGTAGAGTTGAACATAGAGCATCGGCATGTGCTGAGCAGCCTTAGTGTAGTGCTTCAGTACCCGGTAGACAGTTTCAGGCACAAATTCCAAGACAAGGTTCAAGTAGACCTCGTCTTTCTCCGTCGTGGAATAAAAACAATGTTTTAGTTGGATGACGCTAGGATTGTTAAGTAAGCGCATAATTTGTAGCTCCCTGTTCTTGTAGCGCTTATCCTGCAATACCTTCTTTATAGCAACTTGTTCGCCAGTTTCCAAGCATTTTGCCTTCATTAAAGAACTCAAAAGGATCAGCTAAATGTCAGCAGAAGACGCTGCAGGACCCGTAAGCTAAAAAAGTGCATATTATTCACAATTACCTGAAATACTACACCAAAAGAGCCAGTGCCAACTACACGTTCTGCCATGTAAGAAAGTGTCTGGAGATAAGAAGAAAAAATTGTTTGAATGGTAACAAATCAAAAGGGAAAAATAAAAAATCAAATTTCAGTAAGCTTTAATAACAATTCTGCATAGATACCAGAGAAATGCGAACTTTCAAGAGATTACATGTGCGCATGAAAATCAACAACAAAGATTGCTTGCATTATACCATAGGAGATCCTAGAAGACCCATAACGGGATGTGACAATTTACCTGCTTCGGTTGCCCATTCCGACCACCAATCATTGTAGTAATTATCTGGCCAGTCTCAGTTCCGTTGCCACTCACAAAGGTTCCTTCCATGTCCTAATAAAACAATACACAAATATGATGCTAGTCAAGTTGTCATTACTTCATATTACACATATATAGCCATAAGAACACAGCCATCAACATAAGGAGAAAGCAACAGTTTAGAAAAAGCCACAGAAATTTACTCAAATCTGTAATACTCCAAAGAGGGCCAAGAAGTTACTGAAACCATTAAAAGAGATTGATCCAGTAACATTGTAATTTAATGGTATTCCATTCAATCTTCTATCTGAGATTAAGCATCAATAGTTCTAATCCCAGTGGATAAACTATCCATAGAAAGTAGAAACCATGTTTCTGTGGGCAAGTCTATTCAGA
Organism: Polygonum maritimum; assembly: GCA_963924305.1. Taxonomy (NCBI): domain Eukaryota; kingdom Viridiplantae; phylum Streptophyta; class Magnoliopsida; order Caryophyllales; family Polygonaceae; genus Polygonum; species Polygonum maritimum. Next base: position 44,091,761 of record OZ002731.1, on the reverse strand, counting down.
TCAAACAGCAACAAATCAATTCAATTTCACAGCAAATTCCCAGACATAATAATGATTTGCGCCTATTAATTCTTCCTTTTACCCTTTTCCCTTCATCATTATTTTACATGATATGATGAGCAACTTGCATTTTAGCAGTAATTGGTCAGCACCCATCAAGCTTATAAAATCCAAACTCAAAGACAGAGACTCCTGATTGCAACTCACACCCTTGAAACAGTTAATTACATCATCAAACCAACAAAGCCAAAACATCACAATCAATGGAATGAATCAAATCACCCACACACAAAGATTAAAACTTTAGGGCAAAATCGCAATTAAACATCAACCACAAATTAGGAACAAACAATTCCACAAATAATACACAAAATTCCCCAGGCGAGAAACCCTACCGGATCGGAAACCGACGGCCGACCGGAGCCGGATGTCATACTTTTCAGCCTGCGCATGACATTCATCCTCTCAAGAAATACCAAAATCAAACCCTAATTTGGAGAATAAACCCTTGGCTATGGCGGTCAAGCTCTGAAACATCCGCTCCCCAGAAAAGAGGGCTTTTCTTTCTGGCGTTGAGATTGTGAAATTGATTATGAATTGGACATTCAGAGGAGAGAGAGAAGAGAGAAATGAAACAAAGTTGCGTTCTTTTTCCCTCTTTCTGTTTCCCCGGCCGAGAAGAAAAGGGGGAAAAAGAAATCGGACGAAGAAAAAAGTCCCCCCCCAAAAAAACTGATAAAAAGAGAGCCCAGAAAGGGAAGACAGTCGAATTGACTATGATTTTCGTGTTCAAAAGACCTCCATTTGTCGTTTAGGAGGGTTTGAGTTTTTCTTCTCTGTACAGAGCTCGAATTGTTTATTGATTGTAAGGAAGAAAAGAAAAGGAAAACAACAGATGAAGAAGGAGAAATCTTACGGTGCAACCAATCATGGAGCTATCATCCGTTTAGACCAGTCAACGAGCGATTCCCTACCGTCGATGGTCATGATTATGATCGGACGGACGAGATTGATGGAGCCAGTACACGGAGCCATGTGGAGATTTCCGAGAATGCCCCTGGTTGGTGAGAAAAATACAGTGTACTTCAAAGGGTGCCCGGGAAATTCGGGCAGAAACGGTGGGGTAGGTTTGTGGGCAAAATTTGGCCGATAAGTGGAATATAAGTTAGATGTAAAGTTTAGTTTAAAGAAAATAAGTTAGATTTTGATTTCCAATTTTTCGTTCTTATTGTAATGATCTAGGTATTTTCATAGCGAATATCCACCCGATGCTAGCCTGTTTTCAGAGTTAGAGGTTCTCCCACCTACGCTGGGGGAATTCTATTATCGACTATATTGCTGGTTATTTTCGCTTCGTGTTAAATGTCCCTCTTTCAGCTGATTCAGGTCTTTTAGACCTCATCTATTGGATGCTCTAGGGTGACCCCCAGTCTTATAAGCAGGTCTCTTAATTCCTTTTCTTATCTAAAAAAAATGATCTAGGTATTTCGTTAGTACAAGCAAAAAATTAAGCGTATTAATAAAGGTGTAGTGTCTCGTACTCTTGTTTATAATACTGTTATGTTTGTGCGTGGTTGTATAAACTTAGTCCCGATAAGCCTCTTAACCATTAGCATGCTCGGACATAGGTGCATACGTTCTTTATTAATACCAATTGCTCTCTTTTTAACAATGTTGTTTTAAGCCCTACTGGTCTAACCTATACATGACGATAAAACTCGTAGACAAGTTTGTAGCATTTCTCGACGTTTATAATGCCTAAAGGTGTCTTCCATAGCATGAATAGCAATGTAAACACGGTTTTTCTATTGTGAGTTGAGCCTTAAGTATACACTCTAAGCGTACGAATAAGTCGTGCGATTTTCGTTCAAGTAGTAGTTAGGTGAAAAGGTAAGATAATCTTTTTAGGGGAGACTTTTGCGTAGGTTTCCCTAATTGTGATGTTGAAACGTGACGGACATGACATGTTTGGCCACCTGGTTTCTTGTACTTGCATTGCACTTGCTTGTCTGTTTGTTCCCTAAAGTACGATCTGATGAGACGGCCACAAAATGGGCCGTCATTTGGGCCGTAAGCCCATTTATCCATGGCCCAATTTCATTTGGGCCGTTATTTTCTTATCACATGCATGCTTTTCTTTTTAGAAGAACTTTTTTTTGTATAAACCCACCATTTGTTTTTGGTCGGATTAGTAATGATTAAGAAAAATAATCAGATACTTACCCTGAATTTCGTTTTTCTTTTATTAAAACGGAAAGTTTATAGTCTTGATTAATTTATTGTGATCCACATATTCAAAGCATTTGAGTCAAAAATGAAGATTCAAAGTTTTCAATATAGTTGACTTTAGTCATCCGACATCATAGTCAAAGTGCACCAAGTCAGTCTTCCCTATGATTAAATTATTAGATTTTGTCAATAACATTATGCATTTTTGTATTAGCTAGCTAAATTCAGGTGGTGGGTAATATAGTTTATAGTATTTAGTTTTTACGTTATACACATGCTATGTTTTCACGATATTGGATTTTATATAAACTTTTATCTTTTTTTATTGTGTGTCTAAGGACACATTATAAGCGTACTAAATATAGAAACTAAAACGCTAAAAAGAAAATAATGAATCCGTCATAAAAAAGATTAAAAAATCTAAAATCTAAGATTTATCATGTTTTTCCATTATTAGTTACTTGTGTCTCCTTAGGGCACACCATAGAAAAATCTTGTTGTAAATTACAAATTCTCAATATATAGTAGTCGTGACAAATCACGTTAACCAACCCATTAGCCAAACTCTATCATCTTATTGAAAAGAACGTGACATGATGATATCTAAGTGTTGAATGACTTTTTTTTGGTCATGGCTTTGCCCATACAAACTTGAATGTAGTATAGTATGAAAAGGCAACTTTGTCTAATCTGATCAAATTTGACTTCTCCAGTTTTGAAAGATAGCAATGGCATGGGAAGTGCATGTGAACTTGACAAAAAACACAAAGACCCCATGTACATTATGCAGAGGCCAAATTTGTAAAATGCCAAAAAGATAAGGGCTATTTTTGCGATATAACGACGTGCCCATTGGGACATGATTTGGCATGACAATCATACACTGTATACAAAAACAAGCAATTGAGTGAATGGTTTTCCATTCCTTATAAGCAAATTTGAGAATTTGCAATCAAACTTGTTAGGTGAAAGGTCTATTTTCATGCATGTACGTCTTCACATGGCCCCCACCATGGCCCTGAAAATATATATTTTGGAGTACTAATTAAGATATGGTTGAAAAATTCAATATATTATTGGATCAATCATACCATATATATGTACAAAAAATGCACTATTTAACATTTCCAAGTGTAAAAACTATGACTTAAGTTTGATTCACCATGTTGAATATTATTGGATCATTTAGATTATAATGTACACTGGCTTTTGCTAATTAATTAAGTTTGTGCCATTCCCATCTCTGCCCTAGACCAAACTTTACTTAAGAAAACAATTAAGAGGAAAATGCCCATAAGAGTCGAAGTGAAAATCTATGGATATGATCACCCTTCAAGGTTAATCATTGATTAGATGTCTCAAGGCGGCTGATCTTTTCAAATTTGTCGATTTATTTGTTTAATTATCATGGAATATGGTGTTTTTAAATGTCACTTTCATGCTAAATTGTCCAAAATTAATTAAATTCTCTCGGTATCTCGATCTACTAGCCATATATGATATATTTAATCTCTACCTTTAAAAAAACAATACTTCTATTTCACTTTACATGGGATGAAAAGTTCCCTTTTAAATCTTCCCTTGTAAGTGTTGAATCTTTGACTTACAAATCCAATCATCAATATATATATATTATAAAAGCGGACCGTTTTCGAGCCACCACGTTGATTCTGGCCCCACCAGATATTTAACCAAAATAATTTTTAAAGTCTTTTAATTAACTACCATAATTTTGCTACGTAAATTTTCAATCTTTTTAATTAACTACCTTATCAACAATATCTATCCATATAATATCTAGCCGAAAATATAGTACGTAAATAAACCATATACAATATCTATCCATAAAATATAGTATGTAAATTTTCAATATCTTTTAATTTTGCTACGATCTATCCATACAATATCTAGCCGGTTTTACCAAATAAAATATGTAGCCGAAAATATAGCACCTAGACTACATTTTCCTATATGAAAATTACATGTCTAGACCCACAATGCATTTATGAAAAAAACGTAAAGTACAGCTCAAATAGTGGTGTTTATGATAATATTTAAGAAAACCACAAACTTACTTGTAGTACCACACCTATAGTGTGGGTCTAGAAATAATTTAATATATCAACATATAGTGTAATAAAAATTTTAGCATGAAAATTTTATTTTTTTCATATATATTTGATATATTATTTTTCATATGAATTTTTTTTTAACATATAGTGTAATATCTTTTATTTACTTAATTAAATTTAGAATCTTTAAGAAAAGATATTAAATTATTTTTTAATAGAAAGACTAATTTTGTTACTTTATTATTTGATTTACTTGAATAAATTTAGCATTTTTAAGCTTAAGTTAATTATTTTCTATATTTACATGATCTACTATATATTTTTACCCATTATATTTGATTTTTTCTATCTTGATAACAAATTTGATTTTTTAGCCAAATAATAATTTCGATTTATATCTTCATAACGTACATCTTTTTCATAATTTTTACTTATTTACAAAATAATCCCACATTTTTTCTCAAATTATACAAACACCCCTTATTTTCCGAATATAAACATACAAGTGGTCGTTTTTGAACTTCCACATTAATTTTGACCCTACCTCATATATAAAAAAACCTAATTTTTATTATTCGCATTATATAGGGTTTTCCTATTGAATTTCTTCTTATCTACTTATAAGAAAAAACTTTTGTCAATTATTAGCATTACAGGGAAAAATCTTTCACAAACAAACTAAGAAAAATCTAGGAATATTTGATTCAACTTATTTCCTTAATACAAGTAAATTTGTGGTTTCCGACAATTTCTATTAATTTTTTATAAACTTTATCAATTTATCAGTTGATGAATTTTTTTAATTATATTTACATTTATGGTAGTCGTTATTAGTATATGATAAAAATTTGTAAGGGAAATATCAATTTTTATTTTTATAATCAGGTTTTATAAAAATATACAAATGAGTGAAAAAATTATGTCTTTTATATATATATATATTGGGTTATATAAACTTCAAAAATAATATCACTCTTTTTAAAAGATAAAAAAAATTAATATATTAAAACTTATACTGTATAATATTATCCATTTATCCATATAAATATATAATTTTATTTTAATATTTTAAAGTAAATTAGTCGTGCATGGCACGACAGGTTAAGCTAGTTACTCCGTAATTAATAAGGAATAACTATAATGAAATGGACGTCACAAGAAATTAGGGGCAACGACATTGCATGTGTACAAATTAATCAACGAAAAGTACTTTGTACTTTCGATATGCTCACATGGTGTGTCACTTTTTTTTTTATATTAATAAATATATAAATATATAAATATAATCTTTCCCTAATACTGTATATTTACGTACGTACATGCACACATGCATGCATGTTATTGAACGAGTTTGATCGTGTAGTTCAAAAGTGACGAAATAGTTCAATCAATCAATTAATTTATATAAAGTCCGAATCTACGCACTGTAGTTGAAAATTACTCGATATATCTAGCTAGCTAGCTAGATTTCATTCATATCATGCATGTGTACGTGACAGGTCAAATGCCAACCTCGTACATGGATTATCGTTGTATCCAAAACGTTTTAATTCGATTAAAGATCAAAATCTTCCATTAATGCATCCCGGCCTCAACCTCAATTAAGCTTGATGAATGAATACCCTACCCACATCGAGAAATAAAGAGCTAAAATTAATTAGTTCATTCGACCGCGACCACTTTAACGTAGTATCAGAGTGGGTTTTGATTTACGTTCGACGCTTTATTGATGTATTTATTCTCATTCCTTTGCTTTAAGATACTATAAGACTAATCGGTCTTATTGTTGAGCACAGATACGGATAGAGGGGTAGGCTGTGTTGTAGATGCATGGTGTATAAAGTCGCACTAAAACAGTGAGATTGGGGGTTCAAATATCATAGTTTTTATTTTTTATTTTAGCCCACCCTGATTTGAATTTCTGCTTCCATTCTGGTTGAGCATCAACTGGGTCGTCGTCAGGGAGCTATTGTGATTTTCTTTTATAAACTTGTACCTAAATTCATGTGAAATTTCAGAGATTTATGTTAAAAGTAGTCATAAATAGCAAAACACACATGAGTTATGTGTCAAGATGAACCCCAACACACCATACAACATTAAAAGCACCGTATCGGGCCCGCTAAAATCAAAATATGACCTGGCACACTATCATTCCAACCGCCACCGGCCATCATACATCACCGTCGTTCCATCACCACCAGCACCGCCGCTTGAGTATTGCCTTTTCGGTTATATTAATTATACTACACCTTTGGGAAAAATAGGACTTATATTAATTATACAACTTATAAGTTTGCGACATATTTTGACTAAATTTAGTTATTATTGTCACATAGATGAAATCATTTTTCTTATCATTTTTCGATCCTTCGGAAACATTCTCTAAAACTTGTAGAGATAAAGGTGTGATATATATTTCGAACCCTCCAAGCCCCGCTTTTGGCGAATATACGTTGAGTTAATTAGTAAATGGGTAAATATGTCTACCCGATTATCTAATTTCTTTAGTCCTTTCTATACACGAGACCAGGGCTGGGCAAAAATAACCGGATACTGGTTAACCGACCATTTAACCGGTATCCGAAAGCTTTTTCCGGTTAACCGTGACGAGAATAACCGGAAAACCGGTTATGGTTAACCGACCGGTTTTTTAAACGGGTTAACGGTTCGGTAATGGTTAGTCATATATTTTCAACCGGTTAACCGTTAAACCGTTTAATAAAATATTAATATATATTCTTTGAAAAAAATAATATAAATATGTTAATTTGATTGTATTAGGCTTTTTTAATAAAAGATATATTCTACATTTGCAAAAAATAAAAGATATATTCTATACTTTCTTTTCTCTGAATACCTGGTTAGTCATATATTTTTTAATAAAAGAATCGGCGTTTAGTACTGGAGGTCGTGTGCTTGATTCTTTTCGAACTTCTCTGGCGCCTAAAATGGTGGAGGCTCTAGTTTGTGGTCAAGATTGGATGCGTACTTCGCGTACTCATTTTCCAGTCGAGGAGAACCTACTTGAATTAGAGGCTATGGCTTTGGAAGAAGGTTAGTGTATTATATCTTGCTTTCTTTTCTTTTCTTATTTATATTGTCTAACTCACTATTTTGTTGTGTTATTGTTTACAGTATAACTTTTAGGCATGAGAAAGCTGATTTTAGAGCAACCGTTAATTGAAATCGATGAGGTTATGGAAGAATTAACCGTCGATTGAAATCGATGAGGCTATGGAAGAATGAAGAAATATGTATTAGTGTTTTGGGATTGAGTTATGTATTTTGATCTTAGTGATTCCACTGCACAAACTTTATGTAATTCGATCGATGCTTTGATATGTAATCCAATTATGTATTTCAACAAGGTATTCGACTACGTGTTTTGATTATATATTTCGATATTTATCGGTTAAAATGCATGTATTTAAAATGAATAATTTCACTTTCAAATAGTGGTTAACCGACTAACCGACCGGTTTCATGGTTAACCGATATCGGTTAACCGTTTCTTAACGGTTCGGTAATGATTATCATAATTTAGTAACCGAATACCCGGTTAACCGTCCGTGCCCACCCCTACACGAGACATATACTTAACAAAAATGGTTTTTGGATATCTAATTAAGCGGTTAATACTTCGATGGTAGTATCTAGATATCATCGATTCTATTCTCACGAGCACTACACTCGACGAAAAAAAATCGAAACAAATCAATGGCCTGCAAAGTAGAAATCTGACCACATGGGCATTTCCATCTTGCCGACGAACGCCAAACGTTGGCATCATTTGGTCCATAAAAATTGTTGAAACTTGTTAGTAAGTTGTTTAGGCTATTTATGGCCCGATATAGGTCTCTTTCATCAACTTATCTATTGTTTACAATATATTTACTATAAAGATATGTTTTTTTCTAATAAAATCGATATTCTAAATCGACTAGTGTTTTTGAGGGACTAATACGTTGAATGACAACTCACAACTAGGTAGTATGACAATAGATTTGAGTAAACTTTTTACACCGAAATTAAAATTGGATTTAGCTACATTTTTAACAAATGCAAAAGAAAAATGTCATTGCTTTTCTTTATTATGCGTATATATTAACGTGTAAAAAACATTCGTAAAATAGTTTCATTATTTTTCCCTTTGTGGTAGCAATCTTCCTATTTCATCGATAATTTAATATATTAATTATTTCATTGTTAATCAATAATCATAGCTTGATTCAATGCAAATCATTCATACATGATGAATAATTGGATTTCAACCGAGCAACACGTTATCTAAGATAGTATCACAATTCCAGTTTCCAACTTTGATTCAAGATCCAATGAACGAGAAAATGCACATCACGTCGCCGTCACAATAATTCATTAGTCTTGTTTGGTAGTATGACTTAAACATAAATAATTTGCATAAGTTACATCCAAAGAACTGTTCATGATCACATGAAAATTCGGTTTTTGATCCTGTTTTTAAACTGTTACTAAGCCACACAATACTACTACAAGTTAGCACACACAAATCAGCATTTTTGCAAGGATGATGAGCTACAAAATAAACCAAAATCAGAAACGCAAAACCCTTATTTAAAACGGAGCGATGAGCTCACTCGGGTCGAGTTGAGTCAATGCCCGAACCACACCATCCCTGAGCCAAGGGATTCGTCGACTAACCCACGTGGTTCGTTCTTGACTCTGATCGATAACAAGCGTCGAGCAATCATAATTAAGCAGTGACTATAAGAATAACAAAAGACCAAATGGACCATATTTATAAACCCTCCTCAGCTCTCACATTGTAGGGCAGCCTTGATCTTCTGGACAGTGCAAGAGATCAGGTTGTTGACGGTTTCGACCGACTCGACCGTCAGCTTGGCTGTCGGGAGGTTGCTGACAAGGATCTGGAAGGCGACGGTGAGAAGAGACCCGTCAGCACGGTGTGGGGTAGGCCCGTTGTTTCCGTGTTGTGACTCGAGAGCGGGCCCGGGCCCGTCGGGCATGATGGCGAACCCGGAGGGGAGGAGGGCCACGTAGGCGGAGTCGCCCCCGTTCATGACGATGTGCATGGCCGGGATGTCGACCGGGGCGTACACCACGAGCGACGATCCCGAGGCGTCCGTGCACGTCTCCTGTAGGATCAGCATGCTGTTCTGGTTGGCGTTGGTTGCCTGTAAAAGCAAAGGCAAAGGCAAAGAAATCATACACAACACGCCAATTACAGTAGCTCACAAACAAAAGCTTCCCATATGAGAGGCAAAACGGCGACGTATCATGTGGTCACCAAGAAATGCAGAGAAAAGGAGAGTGGGTCCCACACGTTTGACTTCTTCAATTAATCCTCTATGTGGGGCCCGCCGGCATCAGCGATCCGATTCTTACCTGCCCCAGCTTTCAGATTGTTTGTCATTTTTAATCAGAATGTGAATACCTCCAAAAGTTCCACTTTGTCCTCTTAAAACCCTTTTGATTTTGACCCTTTTTACCACACTAATAGACACTCATTTATAAGGAAAAAACAAGCATGGTAAATATAAATACCAGCTCAAAAGAGTTAACGTCCGAAAGATATTGACCTTACGTTCAGAAGGGTAATATTTTGTACTGTAGTAGTATTCAGTTCTAAAATTTCCATGTGATGAAAACATATTGACATCTCATGAGAGAGGGCAAAAGGGTCAATTTCAAAAACTGCATGGGAAGAAGAAAAATAGCTTACACTGGTACGAAGGAGTGAGACTGAGTTGCCTTGATCCTGGCCCTTGGCAACATGAGCCATCTCCTGCATGGGCCCGCCGTTCGAGAGGATGTCCCAAACGCTCCTCAACCGCTCGTCCCGAAGGAAGTCAAAGAGCCGTTGGGACGAGACGGGAAGCCAGACGGAGGTAGCGGCGCTCAAGACGATCCCCGGAGGCTCCCCTGGGTCGTCCACGCTTTGTCGGGTCATGACCCGAACGTCCTCGTCGACGTTTCCAATGTTAAGCTTGCTCCACTTGTGGACTGTTGACGCGCACACTCCTGCACAGAAATTGTCTGTCATCCTTCGGGCTAGCTTCAGCATGCTCCTCCTACCGCTCGCTGTTATTGCTGTCGCCGTCATCAATCACAAAATCATTACTCATCCAACGGGATAGACTAATTTCGAAATTTAGAAAAACTTTGTCCATTACAATTCTGAAATTATCAGAATGTACTTACTACTAGTATATGTACTAAATAGAACAAGAGTCAAGATTAAATGCAATGTAGTAAATAGAGGATGAAAGGAATAGGTAAAGGTTTAAAGAGCTTTTACAAGTTTGGATGTGTGTAGGGATGGAGGACATGAGGATGGCAAGGCACTCGCACTGTCGTTGAAGGGTAGTGACCCACCGCTGGGCACCGAAGCCCATGCCAGAGCTCACGACAGACCGATAGAGATGGTGGATCCCGCTCTCATCGTAATCCGCATGCTCCACCCATGTTACCTGCAACCATGAAAGACCGTCGTGTCATAACTTAAGTGAAATTGTTTACATCTGTTAATGCTAATCACTAGACCTCAAAGAATGATTTATTACGACGAGCTACCCGTCTAGTACAAGTGATTAGTAAGCAAATAATTCCATGGGTTATGACCAACAAAATGAGTAACAAGTAACAATGTCTGGCAAATCTTAGGCTATGGGAATCAAATAGTAGTCAGTTTTGTTGGCTACAGAAAGGCTTGAAAAGTTGAAAACTTGCGAAACTCGTAGAAATGTCCCCCTCTTGTGGTATGGAATCGGCTTAGATTCTTGCATGAGAGCGGGTAACGACAATTTCGGGATTTTGACTACAAAGACTTCAGTGAGCACTGAGCAATGCAGCATAAAGAATTGGAATAGAAGCATCAAAGAGACAGTTTAAGTCAAGCCTATCTCTGAAGAATTGTAGATTACAAGGCATTAATTGTTAAAAATAAAAGAGATGTAAGGCTAATCCACATTTTTAATGTAGTGACTGCAGAAAATAAGGATATTAGAGACTTCTATTCATTTTAATAATGATCGGTACGAGGGGGGAATCCTCGATTTCTTACAAAAGCACAGTCCATAACAATAAAAAAATATCTTAGCTTAGCTCAGACAAGCTTAGTTGTCGAAACTATAAAAGATTACAATATAACCAGGCACAAAATAAGCATCTAAGTTCAGTAAAATATTCAACTGTTCTAGGAAGCCGGGAAGCCTTAGTTTAATCATCGCGGAATCAGACGGATGGCGGGAAGTCTAGTGAATACGCGAGTAAATATCGTCCAGACAAACTATATCCATAATAGATTGATGAGCTCAATTACCTTGTCATATTTTTTAATTAACAATTTCTAAGCTAAGCTTGCTGAAGAGTATAAACTCATTAAAGACATAATGTGGGCAACAAAAATTAATACATATAGAGAGGCAGCATAATAAATGTTGTCATGAGAAAGACAGTAAAGAAGTTGAAAGCTTTACCATGGAATACCCGTTTGCTGTCATGAAAAGTAAGTGTTTAAGTTGAAAGCTGTACCTTAGAATACCCGTTTGGCATATCCTGCACAACGCACCCGGAAGGAAGCCTCCTGCAGTTTACATATGCTGGTGTCCCTGACGTTTCTCGAATGAAGTCAATTGAGACGTCGACAACCGCCCACACGCCCTCGGCGTGCTGTTTGCAGAACCTCAGGAAATTCACCACTCGAACCGGCACCAAAGGTGATAGAACTTGAAGCTCAGCATGCATCTAATTAGGCCAAAGCAAAAGAAAAAAGTCAGATAATAGCACTTAAATGGAAAGATTTGGACATGAAATATGGCAAGAATTGTATGTCTTTACCAATTGAAGTGCACCATTCCTAGTTCCACCCATGCCATTCGCAATCACATCAGTAGTGGAAGCTCTAGATATCATACAAGGAAACATGTCGCCCCAACGGTTCTGTTGCAAAAGTAAAAACATATCATGACTAGTTACACGCAGACATTGGGTCAATTATTTGAACAAGAGAAGAGTTTGATATATGATTACTTACAGAATCCATTAATGTTTCGACAAGAGCTAAGCTATTGATGATCACCATACCGCTCTCCCTTGTGGCCTCTGTAACATACCCATTAGGTTTCGGACCAATGCAAGGAGGGAATGTCCTCATATACTCCTCCTGGTTAAGGATTTCCCTTCCACTTCCTTCCATAGTTGATCTCAACCAAAGAGGCTCATCAGTCTGAGCCATCTTAACCAGTTCATCCATTGCAGCCAAAGCCAGCTCCAAATACATAGATCTCTCGAACGAGCTCTCAATCCCGGTCAAATTGGAGGTTGATTTGGTTGGGGAGATTACATTCAAGGAATTCGAGATACCACTACTGCCAAAATCAGGAGCCAACGGCAAGCTCGTAGCAACCGGGTTTAGAGCAGCAAAGCCGTTGGTTCCAACGCCAAGTTCCAAGGCCGAGTTCGGCATAGGCGGGTCCATGGAGCTGGAAAGATTGGGCAGTGTCGAGAACGATGAGAGTGGCCGGCCTAAGAACTTGCCTGCTAGAGCACAAACGCGGTCTAATTCATCTTTCAACCGAGCGTTTTCAATCCGAAGATGTTGCTCTTCCATAGAGATGGCTGGACCACCACAATTGCTGCACATTGGGTTCCTCATTGCTTCCCTGATCGACAGATTCTCGGCTCGGATTTTATCGTTTTCTTGCCTCAAGATCGAATTCTCATGCCTTTCCAATTGGGTCTGATCAGCAGATAAAATGAAAATTATAATTCTCAGCTACCAAGCAATCCATTTCAACGAAAACCGAAATCGAAACCATAAACATTCAATCATTACCTTCATCTGGGTACGTCGATTTTGAAACCAAAACTTGACCTGTCTAGTCTCCAAGGAAAGCCTCCTGCTCAGCTCCAACCTTTGTTTCTCATCAGGATGTGGGCACTCTTTGAACACACTACAAAATCAGCCACAAACAGTCATTCAAATAGATCAAGACACAAGAATCCTAGCTAGAGAGATCTGAAAACAAAAATACATACGACTCAAGCTCTTGAATCTGTTGAGGGGTGTGTCTGTGGTATCTCTTCTTCCTAGGTGGATGATCAGCAGCCTCTAAATCATCACCAGAAGCCCCTCCTTCCAGATTATCACTCCCAGATCTGCTCTCATGTTCTTCTTCTCTGCTCCTCCTGCTCCCACCATTGGAGAAGTTCTCTGAAGCTCTGGTCAGTTCACCTTGACCGGTCTCCATACCCGTTTGCTGTGTAGCACAAACCCACAAATACCCACATCAGTTTTCAGCAAAAAGCACCAATCTTGAAAACAAGAAATGGACTATTATCATGATAAGAGCCTTACAAGTGCAAGGGAGAGGCCAGGAGAGTTGAAAATGGACTTGTTGTTGGTGTTGGTGTTGAAAGAGGGAGGCACAAAGCGCTGAGAAATGGCACCAGGAGGCATGTTGTTGTCACCAGTGTTGTTTAGATAAGGTACATCAGCTCCTACACCACCTCCTCCATCAGGACTGTTATTCAAGAAACCTCCAAAACTCATCAAAGAAGACACTCTTCTCTTTTTCCCTTTCTTCCCTCCCAACTCCTCTCAAAAGACACTCTTTCTTATGTGCTCTCTCAGAACTTGGCAAAATGAGTATAAAGAAACACAAGAGCTAATTTTGAGTATCTGGGTATTGCAGAATAGAGGAAAGGGAGGGACTTTAGTGAGGAAAACAGCAAGAGAGGGCAAAGAAGACAGAAGGGCTTTTTCCCAAGTGTCTGCAATCCCTCTCCCAAATAAGAGAGAGAGAGTTGATGAACAAGAGAGTTAGAGAAAGAAGGGCAACAGGAGCAACAAGTCCTCTCTTTTAAAGCTTCTTTCTTTTTTTCTTAATTACCCTTTTCTTTTTAAATATTTATTTATTCAGAGCACACACCAAAATGGTCTCAGCACAGACATGGAAGAACAAGAACTGTCAACAACAACAACCCTAGCAAGTTATAAGGATGAAGAAGAAGTGGAAAAGGGGGTGTTGAAATTGGGGAAATTTGCATGCTTTGACAAAGCTAAAAAGGTTCACATTATCTCAACACAGTGTAATCCTCCCTAGTCTAGAACCCTAAAGTAGAAAACAAAAGGGGGTACAGGCAGGCAGGGATGATGATGAGATTGAAGAGAGAAGGGAAAAATGGGCCTTGAGAGTTGAAAGAGGGGTATGAAAACAAAAGGTGAGGATAAAACCCAATATGTGGAGTCTTCGAAGCCTTACAAATTCGGCTGTGGGGGCCGGTTGACTCTCTCCTAGTTTCTCCTCTCCCAAAAGATGCAATCTTTTTGCACTGTTCTCAACCAGCCTTTTCAAGGGAGCAGTAAAAAGTATAGAAAGTGAAGAAGAGTAGAAGAAACTACACATGATACTCCCTCCGTTTCATAATAAGTGTCGCTTTAGCTCTTTACACATTTTTTAAGAAAAATAATCATTCATTTTGAAACTTATAAACTTTTTCTTAATCTTACCACTCATTACATTTTTTGGCCAATAAATGAACAACTTTACTCAACAAATACACATTTCAATGAAAATTATCATTACTCATCCCTAATTAATCACATTGAAAACCTAAAACGACACATAATATGAAACAAATTTTAAGTGCTAAAACGACACTTATTGTGAAACGAAGGGAGTAGTTCACAGCCTGGTTGTAAATACAGTACAACAAGAATGGGCCCCACCCAAACCCAAAATCTGAGCTGGCCCACCGGCTACCACCACCGCCGGACAACCACCTCTGGCACCGCCGTGGTGGACCCGAGTCGTTTAATCTCTTTTTTACTAACCCGTCTTTAGGTTGCACTCTCCCCTTCCCGAGTCTTTAGAGATTCCGATTTGTTCATCTTGGTGTTGTTGTGTCCTTACTTTTTTTTTTTTTTTTTACTTCGGCCTACTTTTATTAGCGAATGTTTTCGGTCTCTTAAGTCTTAACTTACTAGTATGTTTAATATTGAATTTATAACCGGACAACCACCTTTGGCACCATTGTGGCGGACCCGAGTCGTTTAATCTCTTTTTTACTAACCCGTCTTTAGGTTGCACTCTCTCATTCTCGAGTCTTTAGAGATTCCGATTTGTTCATCTTGGTGTTGTTGTGTCTTTACTTATTTTTTTAACATCGGCCTAATAAAAGCGGATTTTTTCGGTCTCTTAACTTACTAATATGTTTAATATTGAATTTTATTTCCGGACAACCACCTCTTGCACCGTTGTGGCGGACCAGAGTCGTTTAATCTCTTTTTCACTAACCGGTTTTTACGTTGCACTCTCTCCTTCTCGAGTCCTTGGAGATTCCGATTTATGGCGTTTCATTTTTCTTTTTTCGTTCATCTTGGTGTTGTTGTTCATTACTTTTCTTTGGGCCTATTTTTATTAGCGTTATTTTTCCGGTCTCTTAACTTACTAATGTTTAATATTGAATTTTATATCCGGACAACCACCTTTAGCACCGCCGTGGCGGACCTGAGTCGTTTAATCGTTTTTTTTACTAACCCGTGTTTACGTTGTACTCTCTCCTTCCCGAGTCTTTAGAGATTCCGATAAATGTCATTTCGTTTTCGTTCATCCTGGTGTTATTGTTCCTTACATTTTACATCGGTCTATTTTTATTAGCAAACTTTTTTTGGTCCCTTAACTTACTAGTTATGTTTAACGCTGAAATTTTATATCCGGAAATGAAAAATTCAATGGCCTACAAATTAGAAACGTGACTACATGTGACACTTTGATCTTGCCGACGAGCGTTAAATGTTGGCATCATTCAACTTTGAACCATCTTTGATCCATAAAGATGGTTCAAAGTTATTGTTAAGTTGTTTAGGCCATTTATGGGCCGCTGTATGTCTCTTTCACCAGCCTATCCATTACTTTAAATCTATAAAGTTAGACATGTTATTTTATACTAATCTGAAAAAAAAAATCTACGTTGCCATCGATGGATGAAAGGTTCTAGACTGAAACTGGTTAGAATCGAAGTTAGATACTCGATTTAATGATTGCTAAATTCTCTCTAACATTGAAGTCTTAATGGAAATGAAGCCAATTTTCTAAGAGGTTGGTCGAAAAAAAACAGTTGGAGAAAAACAAAATATCAATAGCAATTCTTTAAATCACAATTGGTTCTAATAAAGTTGATGGTATAAATCGACTAGTGTTTATGTTATGAAGGGTGTGGAGTAGATTCTATGGTTTGGATCTAATAGTATAGTGGATGGAGACAAACTTGAATCAACTTGTGCATATAATTGAGGTGTGAAATTATGAAATTGGATTTAGTTACATCTATACGAAATGCAAAATATCTAGACCCACAGAAATAGTTAAGGGCTTTTTTTATTGTTAATAAAGATCTTTTGATCCAATTTTGTAATCTATTTTTATAAGTCATTTTATTTATTTTATATTAGTTTTATTATATATATATATTCACTTTTCATCAATAAAATAAGTGAGCTACAAAATCGATTATATTTGATTATTTATAATGCTCGTCATGCAATCATAAAGTAGGTTTCAAAGGGGAAATGGATCTTTAATACCATTGTTATATTCTTGCACCCAAACAAACATTTTCATTATTTAATTCTTCTCCTTATTTTAATATATATTGTGTGCTAATCATTCATACATGCTGTTTGGACCAAAAAAAATCATTCATACATGATGAGTAATTGGATTTCAACTAAGCTGTGTCCACAAAACATGACATTACAAGAAATATTTCCCACAAGTTCTATCCAAACCTAACAATGATTGTGATAACAGTGTCCAAGATTAGAAAATATCATATCGAGTTATTTATGGAGGAGTCAATTTCTAGACGAAAACCTTGACATTTAAAAGATAAAGTTTCATTCTTTCACATCAAAAACTTTTCATGTAAATTGCGAAATACTGCGTTTGTTGCACCATTTCCGAAACAGCTTTTGAACTAAGAAGGGGAAGGAAGAAAGCGAATCGGTAACACTAAATCCTCAAATCTGCCCTTCCCCCAGTTTTCTCAACGCAACGCACAAATAATTGTAGTAGCGAAATCTTGGTATAATGCGAAAAGAATAGTTTCGTAAAGAATTAGCTAAATCGGGATGTAGTAGTTTTTTTATACTGACCCGATGGAAGAAAAATAAAGAAATAATTTTAAAATGTGGTAAAAACCCGATTTTTATACTTGTATTTAATAAAAATCGGTTAACCGGATAGAGAAATTCCGATCTAGCACTCCATCCATAATTTATCGAAAACCAGTCTGGATCCGGTTTTTTGGAGGTCCCTAGCCCTAGCCATCATTTAACTTCCATCAAACACCATTAGAAAACCACATAATACTACAAGTTAGCACAAATATATATAAAAAAAACCACTAGTCACACAACAACAAATCAAAATTTTGCAAGATGAACTACAAGAAACCAAAGTCAGAAATCAGAACCCTTATCAAACACGGAGCGACGAGCTCACACGGGGCGGCTTGAGTCAATGCCCGAACCACATCATCCCCGACCCAAGGGATTTGTCGACTAACCATGCGGTTCGTTCTTGACTCGATACCCCGACCAGCTCAAAACCCACCTCCTAAAGAGGTCACCATTTCCTCAATACCCCATCAGTATTCATCAACAAAAAAAGAACACAAGGAGCTGATGATAGCAAGTGTCAAGGAACCATAAGTGACTAAAAGAATAACAAAGACCACCATTAAATAAAGGACCAAATGGATCATATTTATAAACCCTTCTTAGCTCTCGCATTGTAGGGCAGCCTTGATCTTCTGGACGGTGCAAGAGATTAGGTTGTTGACGGTTTCGACCGACTCCACCGTGAGCTTGGCTGTCGGGAGGTTGCTGACGAGGATCTGGAAGGCGACGGTGAGAAGAGACCCGTCAGCACGGTGTGGGGTAGGCCCGTTGTTTTCTTGGGACCCGAGAAGGCCCGAGTTGGAAGAAAGCCCGGGCCCGTCGGGCATGATGGCGAAACCCGAGGGGAGGAGGGCCACGTAGGCAGAGTCGCCCCCGTTCATGACGGTTTGCATGGCCGGGATGTCGACCGGGGCGTATACCACGAGCGACGATCCCGATGCGTCAGTGCACGTCTCCTGTAGGATCAGCATGCTGTTCTGGTTGGCGTTGATTGCCTGTAACAGAAAGGGCAAAGGCAAGAAATCAATCACAGGCCAATGAGCTGACAAACAAAAGCTTCCATATAAGAGGTCAAAACGGCGACGTTTCATGTGGTCACCAGATAAGTGCAGAGCACAGGCATGGTAGTAGAAAAGAAGAGGATGGGCAGTGGGCCCCACACGTTTGACTTTTTCAATTAATCCTATGTGGGGCCCGCCGGCATGAGCGATCCGATTCTTACCTGCCCAGCTTTCAGATTGTTTGTCATTTTTAATCAGAATTTGAATACCTCCAAAAGTTCCACTTTGTCCTCTAAGCCTTACTGATTTTGACCCTTTTTACCACATAACAGGACACTCATTTATAAGGAAACAACAAGCATGGTTAATCTAAACACCAGCTCAAAAGAGTTAACATAGAAAGATATTGACCTCACACTCAGAAGGGTTATCTTTGTTGAGACTAAACTTATCCCACATCGGGATTTAGAACCTAAACCACCCACCATATAAGTACATGGGCTACTCCCCCTATTGCCAATTGGTTTTAGGGTGGAACCTCATGTGCTTATGTGTCGGGCTTACCGCGCATATGCGCACGAACCGACGTGTGAACCCCCCACGTCATGTATGGCCCACCGAGATTTAACATTTATTCAATTTAAAATTGCATCAGAAGGAAAATAGCAAGAAAGGAAAAATATAGTGAACAGCTTACACTGGCACCAAGGAGTGAGACTGAGTTGCCTTGATCATGGCCCTTGGCAACATGAGCCATCTCCTGCATGGGCCCGCCATTTGAGAGGATGTCCCAAACGCTCCTCAACCGCTCATCCCGAAGGAAGTCGAATAGCCGTTGGGAGGAGATTGGAAGCCAAACGGAGGTCGCAGCGCTCAAGACGATCCCTGGAGGCTCTCCTGGGTCGTCAACGCTTTGTCGGGTCATAACCCGGACGTCCTCGTCAACGTTTCCAATGTTAAGCTTGCTCCACTTGTGGACCGTAGACGCGCACACTCCTGTGCAGAAATTGTCTGTCATCCTTCGGGCAAGCTTTAGCATACTCCTCCTACCGCTCGGTGTTATTGCTGTTGCCATCATCATACACAAAATCATTATTAATACACAAGGCTCTAAAACCTAACGATATCCAAATGAACTCTTAACAAAATCAGAGCATTTTACAGATGAAAGTTGCACAAGTTTCAGAATAAATGGCCACTGCAAGGATCTAAATTTAAAAATACAGAAACTTTGCCAATGAAAACTTCTGCGATTTTCCTTATATCTATTTGGGTTTCTCAAAACAACCATCCACTCCAAGAGACTAATTTTGAGCTTCAGAAACTTTGGCTATTAGATTTCTGAATTTTTGGAAAATACTTACTATTAGACTATTAGTAGCATATTTTTACAAAATGTCAGATTAAGTGGGTTGTTTTGTGTCAATCCTTCTCATATAGTGTAGACTGTGTAGTAAATAGAGGATGAAAGAAAGAGGCAAAGTTTTTAGAGCTTACAAGTTTGGTTGTGTGTAGGGATGGAGGACATGAGGATGGCAAGGCATTCACACTGTCTTTGAAGGATAGTGACCCACCGCTGGGCACCGAAGCCCATGCCAGAACTCACAACAGGCCGATAGAGATGGTGGATCCCGCTCTCCTCGTAATCCGCGTGCTCCACCCATGTTACCTGCAACCATGAAAGTTCGTCATGTCACCTCAATGAAGTAAGTTTGGATTGAGGGATTGACTTCTATTACAGTTTTTTTTGTTAATTACTAGAAACAATTAAAAAAAATCATATGAACATAGATAACTATATTAGAGCTCAAGGGCTGATTTAATACGACAAGGTACCAGTCAAGTTCAAGTGATTCATCTCATTTGATAATTCCAATATGGTAAGCACATAATTCCATCGGTTATGAGAAAGAATGATTAACAAATAATATTGTCAGACAATTCTAAGGCTATGGGATTCAAGTATAATAATTTAATAAGCTCACAGTAATCAGTTTTCCACACAAAGGCTGAAAAGTTCAAAAATCGCAAAAAAACATAGAAATGTTCCCCCTCTCGGTATGGAATCCGCTTAGATTCATGCATGAGAAAGAGTAAGGACAATCTAAGCCCTTTTGACTACAAAGACTTCAGTGAGCACTGAGGAATGCAGTAAGCAGACCTAATAACATGGCTGTGTAACCAGGTCAAATAGAATTTATATTAGAATCTCTTCTTTTTTTTGTCAAAATATATTTTACATGAATTGGAATAGAAGCATCAAATAGATAGTTTAAGTCAATCCCATCTCTGATGAAGAGATTACAAGGCATTAATTGGAGAAAATAAGAGATGTAAAGCTAATCCAGATTTTTAATGGGTGACAGCAGAAAATAAGGATATTGGAGACTTCTATTCATATTAATAATGATTCATATAAGGGGGTAGTCCTCGATTCCTTACAAAAGTACAGTCCATAAGAATTAAAAAAATGTTAACTTAGTTCAGACAAGCTTAGTTGTCAAAACTTCAGAAGATTACAACGTAACTAGGCATAAAATAAGCATCTGATTAAGCTCAGTAAAATATTCAACTGTTCTAGGAAGCCGGGAAACATTAACTAATCATCTCGGAATCAAATCAGACCGATAGCAGGAAGTCTAGTGAATATGTAAGTAAATATCATCCAGACAAACTGTGTCCATAATAGATTCATGAGCTCAACTAGCTTGTCATATTAATGAATTAATAATTTCTCAGCTAGCTGAAAAGTATAAACTCATTAAAGACATAAAGGGGGCAAAAAAATTTAATACTTAGAGCAGCAGCATAATTAATGTAGTCACGAAAAGTAAGGAAGGAAGTTGAAAGCTTTACCTTAGAATACCCGTTTGGCATATCTTGCACAACACACCCGGAAGGAAGCCTCCTGCAGTTAACATATGCTGGTGTCCCTGAAGTTTCTCGAATGAAGTCAATGGACACATCGACAACTGCCCACACACCCTCAGCGTGCTGTTTGCAGAACCTCAAGAAATTCACCACACGAACCGGCACCAAAGGTGATAGAACTTGAAGCTCAGCATGCATCTAATTAGTTCAAGCAAAAGAAAAAAAATTCAGATAACAGCACTTTACATAAGGAAATTTAACATTTACCAGGGAATGGAAAGATTTGGACATGATATATGGCAAGAACTGTATGTCTTTACCAATTGAAGTGCACCATTCCTAGTTCCACCCATGCCATTTGCAATCACATCAGTAGTAGAAGCTCTAGATATCATACAAGGAAACATGTCTCCCCAACGGTTCTGTTACAACAATAAAAACATATCACAAGGACTTCAGTTTGGTTCAAATAGTTACAGGCAGACATTGGGTCAAATACTTGAAGAAGAGAAGAGCGTGATATAAGAAAACTTACAGAATCCATTAAGGTTTCAACAAGAGCTAAGCTATTGATGATCACCATACCGCTCTCCCTTGTGGCTTCAGTAACATACCCATTAGGTTTCAATCCAACGCAAGGAGTGAATGTTCTCATATACTCCTCCTGGTTAAGGATTTCCCTTCCACTTCCTTCCATAGTTGATCTCAACCAAAGAGGCTCATCAGTCTGAGCCATCTTAACCAGTTCATCCATAGCAGCTAAAGCCAACTCCAAATACATAGATCTCTCAAATGAGCTCTCAATCCCGGTCACATTGGAGGTTGATTTGGTTGGAGAGATTACATTCAAGGAATTTGAGATACCACTAGCACCATAATCAGGAGCCAACGGCAAGCTTGTAGCAACCGGGTTTAGAGCAGCAAAGCCATTGGTTCCAACGCCAAGTTCCAAGGCTGAGTTTGGCATAGGTGGGGCCATAGAGCTAGAAAGAGTGGACAATGTTGAGAATGATGAGAGTGGTCTGCCTAAGAACTTGCCTGCTAGAGCACAAACGCGGTCTAATTCATCTTTCAAGCGAGCATTCTCAATCCTTAGATGCTGCTCTTCCATAGAGATATCACCCATGATGGCTGAACCACCACAGTTGCTGCATATTGGGTTTCTTATTGCTTCCCTGATTGACATATTCTCAGCTCGGATTTTATCGTTTTCTTGCCTCAAGATTGAATTCTCATGCCTCTCCAATTGGGTCTGAACAGCAGAAAAATGAAAGATAAAATTTCAGCCACCAAGTAATCCATTTCAATGAAAATCGAAATCGGAATCATAAACACTTAATCATTACCTTCATCTGGGTTCGTCGATTTTGAAACCAAAACTTGACCTGTCTAGTTTCCAAAGAAAGCCTCTTGCTCAGCTCCAACCTTTGTTTCTCATCAGGATGTGGGCACTCTTTGAACACACTACAAATTAACCACAAACAGTCATTCAAATAGATCAAATAGATGCTTCAAACCCAACTTAAATTAGCCACCAAGACAAAAAAAAAAAAAAATCCTAGTTTGAGAGATCTGAAAATAAAATCCATACGACTCAAGCTCTTGAATTTGTTGAGGGGTGTGTCGGTGGTATCTCTTCTTCCTTGGTGGATGATCAGCTGCCTCTAAATCATCACCGGACGCACCTCCCTCCAGGTTATCACTCCCAGATCTGCTCTCATGTTCTTCTTCTCTGCTCCTCCTGCTCCCTCCATTGGAAAAGTTCTCTGAAACTCTGGTCACTTCACCTTGACCAGTTTCCATACCCGTTTGCTTTACATTAGAAGCACAAACCACAAATACCCACATCAGTTTTCAGCAAAACAATATTGAAAATAAGAAATAGATTATTAGCACAAAGAGAGGAAGAGAAGTTACAAGTGCAAGGGAGAGGCCAGGAGAGTTGAAAATGGACTTGTTGTTGAAAGAGGGAGGCACAAAACGCTGAGAAATGGCACCAGGAGGCATGTTGTCACCACTGTTGGTTATGTCAGGTACATCAGAACCCACGCCGCCACTCCCACCACCACCTCCTCCACCAGAACTGTTATTCAAGAAACCTCCAAAACTCATCAAAGACGCCACTCTAGTTTTTCCTTCTTCCTTCCCACCTTCTATCAAATGTCAGTCTTTCTGTGTTTTCTCTCAGAACTTGAAAAAATCCTATAAGAAAGTTGTTCACTTCAAATGATGCAACAACAACTCGTTTGGATTAAAGGATTATCCTCTCCGGGTTCAGAAATGCTATAAACAAAACAGCTAATCTGATAAACTGGGTATGGCAAAATAACACTTGCATGAGCAAGAAGTGGCAAAGAGTATAAAGGAGAGAGTCTTTAATGAACAAAACAACTAGAGAGGGCAGAGAAGACAGAAGGGCTTTTCCCAAGTGTCTGCAATCCCTCTCCCAAACAAGAGAGAATTGATTAACAAGAGAGTTAGAGAAAGAAGGCCAAGAGGAGCAACAAGCCCTCTCTTTAAAGCTTCTTCTTCTTCTTCTTTTTTTATTACCCTTTTCTTTTTCTTTTATTATTTATTATTATTAA
Source organism: Polygonum maritimum (assembly GCA_963924305.1). Classification (NCBI taxonomy): domain Eukaryota; kingdom Viridiplantae; phylum Streptophyta; class Magnoliopsida; order Caryophyllales; family Polygonaceae; genus Polygonum; species Polygonum maritimum. Next base: position 44,067,814 of record OZ002731.1, on the reverse strand, counting down.
ATATTTCAAGCTCACACCAAACTATCTCAGCCCAGACCAGGAAGAATGAGAAATGAGAACTGTCAACTACCCTAGTAGCAAGTTACAAGGAGTGGAAATAATAGGAGCAAGAAGAAGTGGAAAAGGTGGTGTTGAATTTGTTGAAATTTGCATGCTTTGACAATGCTAAAAAGGTTGCCATTATCTCTACACAGTCTTCCCTAGACTCACCTACTCATTTCCTCTCATTCTGGATGACCTACAAAACTAGAAAACAAAAGGGGCACAGAACGATGAGATTGAAGAGAGCAAATGGGCCTCCAAACTTGAAATAGAGAGAGAGTATGAAAGGAAAAGGTGAGGATAAACTCACTATGTGGAGTCTTCGAAGCCTTACAAATACATACAACCAAATTCCCCAGTGGGGGCCGGTTGACTCTCTAATTTCCCTTTCTCTTTTCTCTCCTCAAAAAAAGATGCAAGCTTTTCACAGTAAGAAGTAAAGGAGAAGAAAGAACAGACCTCACCACAGCCTTGTTAACTCCACCATTACAACAGACAAAGCACGAAGTAAGAGAGAAATTGGAGGAATCAAAGAAGACAAACTCGCAATTCCTGGCTGTTTCTTCATCCTTCTCTCTCTTCCTCTTGGGATCTGTAAAAATTTGAGAGGTTAGAATACTACTAGAAGAAGCAGCAGCAGCAGCTAGGCGGAACAAGAAATTAGGGATTCTCTCGTTCCCAAATTCCGCCATGGAAATCTTCGATGTCGGAAACTGTGCCCTAATTTTTAATTTCAAAATTTTTAGGATTTTTTGTATGAAGCTCGTTTTCGCTGATCGAATTGCACAATCGAAGAGCGAAACTCGGCATAACAAAAGGCAGCAAAACGGAAGCAGATAAAAGCCTAAAACCTAACTTTCCGGTAGCAGAAATCTAGGGTTTGTTTTTTCCTCCGGTTGGGAAATCTCTCTTTTTTACTGTGTCTTGGAGATGAAATTGACCGGAGATTTGGGGGAAATTTCGGCCTGGTACGGATGTCGGAGGTCCGATTATACGGTAGGCCGGATTTCCGGCCGATCGCCGGCGATCCGCACCGACGATTCATCGCTCCTCGTGGACACATTGTAATTGTAACGGCCTCTTGTTATGTTTGGGTAATAATTCAGAAATTAATGTCGGTCGAATTTTATATTTTAAGAAAATTTACCGACCTTGCAATTTTGCTTAGTTGTATTTAGTGTCACGATATAAATAGCATAGTTCATTTTTTTGGTAAGATAAAAAACATTGCTATAAACTATTTTTTCAACTTAATGTGTACTTTTCACACTCGATTTTGTAAATATGTACTTATAAGAATATACAATTATTATTATTTTTTTGAAAAAACATAGCTATAAACTACAGTATTTTTTTTTTGAAGTTAATATGCACTTTTGACACTCGATTTTGTAAATAATATTATCTTCAACTAATTATTATTTTTAAATATATGGGTAAAGTGGCCTATTTTAAGAATATACAATTATCAATATCTCATCTTATAACATGTGTAACTTTCTACTACTCCCTCCGTTTCACAATAAGTGTCGTTTTAGCACTTAAAATTTGTTTCATAATATGTGTCGTTTTAGGTTTTCAAAGTGATTTATTAGGGGTGAATAATGATAATTTTTATTGGAATGTGTATTTGTTGACTAAAGTTGTTCATTCATTGGCCAAAAAAATGTAATGAGTGGTAAGATTAAGAAAAAGTTGTAAGTTTTAAAGTGAATGATTGCTTTTCTTAAAAATTGTGTTAAGAGCTAAAACGACACTTATTATGAAACGGAGGGAGTATGTCTTTTCAGTTTCGAATCTAACATGGGGTTTTTTTTTCTTCGATTTTTTCGATCAATGTTTGATTATTTGTTGGCTTATAATCAATATGTTTGTGATTTAAATAAATTATATAGTATAGGAAAATGAATGGAAAAACAATAGGACAAATACCAAACAGCCATATACATTTCATAAATTTTAAACTATCAAGTCCATGTGTTGAAAACATACACATCACTCCAGTCCAAAGTATACTTTACAAGCAGATCAAGTACTGTTTAGTGTTGATTAAAATATTGTATGACGTTAAAATAGTACGTACTCGTTGACTGTTCATTGTTACACTAAATTGAAGTGCACGTAATCCTTTATAAGGCTTAGCATTTTGGTGTAACCAGAGGCCTACAAACTTACAGTTTTTATTACATTTTTCGTACGTTTTTTTGTGTTTAAAAAATGTCTAGATTCGATCCGTCATTGCCTCTCGAGCTCCTAATAATTAAGTAGCACAAAATTTTGGAGACTTAAATGTGTATTTATTATTATGGTGATCGAACTACAAATGTGGTAAATAAATTGACAGAAGTTTCTGTAAATGATCACATGCAAATGCAAGTGTACGCTCTCTTGGTGTCATTAATTTCAGTGTAGAAAAACATCATAATCATCCACTTGATGACGAAAAGTGTTTGTTTACAATGCTAAGTTTCTCTAAAGCATATTACCTGGATATTAAATTAACACCTACCCTTTACTTGGGCCCTTAATTAAATTAATTAATACTCCATGGAACCCATGCAAACAGATTCTTCGATGTGAACTGTGGACTGCGACAGAATATAAAAGAATAAATGGTATTGTTGCTAACTCAAGACTTGGGCCAAATGGGCTTGGTCTGAACAATCTAGGCCCAAAGGAACTGGCTCAGACCAATTTCACATTCTGTAAAGCTGATAGCCAGAACTGAAAATGGAAGAAATACAAACTACATTTTGTGATCAATATAATGTTACACAGGTTTCACCTTCCCAGTGTAGGTTTGCAACATAAGCAAAGTTAATATTACAACAGATTCTAGGCTTTTCTTCTTTCTTTATATATACCCCATTTCACCATTTCTGAACCACACAAGAACCTGCGAAAGAGCTCAAAGAAAACCTGCCAACTTTCAGCCCAGGCATGTATTTTTTATGGAGTGGCATCTTTGGCCTTGGAATATTGAGGAAGGATTCACACTTGAAAAGGCCTGATGTAAGTAACCACGAAAACTGCAAACCCGCGACGTTGAATCAAAGAGCTGTTGAAGATGGCTTCCAGAAGGTTTTCTTTGCCACAAGAATCCTATCCCTTCCATTGGAATCAGGCTCCCTTTCATGAATGGATGTTGTCCAGCGTACGGCCTGTGCAATGCGATTGACTTTCTCGATGTTTTCAGGGCTATCCCTCACTATGACTGTACCTTCGGGACGAAGAATCCGGTCCATTTCAACCATTAGATCAACAAGGTTGCATCTGTCAACAAAGCAGCTCGAATAAGTTCATACTGTACATCATCATATGTGCTGGCATAGTTTAATGGTCCAAGTCAGTACAAGTTTCCTTTCCGACACAAACGGAAATGGAAACGCTATCCTATTAGACTTTCCGTATGACGGATAACATCCGAAGGTATCTAAGATGCAATAGCACAGGCAAACAGTAGAAAGTGATTGATGATCTAAAGAAGCAACCATTCTGAGAATATGAACTTAAGTCAGTGATTAAGAAAGAAACCTGTATTTTCCAGAAATCGGGTCCTTGATTAGTGATTCAATGCTAGACACATGTAATAGATCATAAGTCCGAGGATAAGTTGAAAATGGCTCACACCTGCAGCATCAGAAAGCAATGTCACTGAGATATGTTTACAGGATTCTAGGAAGAGTTGGAAACCGTTGTTGTCTTGGAAAGTTAAGTTTTTAAGTCAATGTGAAATACTCCCCATAAAACCGTATACAAGTAATAAGTTGAGGAGACTCACCAATCATGGTAGACTCCAATCAGACCTCTGTCATAAATTATATCTAGGGTTAATGGTTTGCGAGGAGGAACAACATTCATCACCCAAACCGGATCTGAGACGATGGATGCAGAAAAGCCTCCAAAAAGTGCGTTCATATCCATGACATTACGTATAGATGGCGTCCCTAACTTAACGTTCAACAGGTTCTTATAATATGAAACTCTCCTCTTCCACCTTTTGGTGTCGGCCTCAAAAACATCAAACCCATTTTTCAGTTGAATTGCCCTTTGTGGGGCTTTGACTAGCCTCTCTGGCCACTTAGGAATACTTCCTACACTGAAATCCCCTTTAACATGAGATGTCCTGCTCACACATTTCTTCAGCTTGTAGTACCTAAAAACAAGACCACATGGATAACAACAGTCATAGTGCAGTAGAGACATAAATGTATAGAACCAAATCAAACTAGAACCGGCAGTTCAGCCCCCCGCGGTTTAGGTTCCTGTTAGAGGATTTGAGAAAATAGAAAGTGGCAGTTCTGGGTTTTTTTTTGGAGGAACTTAAAAGAGGGGATGAGCTGCCCTTTGGCAGCTTTTTTCAAATGTCCTTTTTATAGAAAACCCAAATCGTTATCAGCAGTTCAGGGTTTACCCTGTTTAGGTTCCAAAACCGTGCACTTCTCTTATAAGTATGAAAATCCTATTCAGTATTCTATTTTTAAGGAACAAGTAAGATCACATGAAAAAAAATAAAAAATTACAAGATTTATGGGATGAATCCTACCATGCAAAACTTGGATCTTCAGATTCATCACAGAGTTCTAGTCCAAGCTCATTTTGATTGGATAGGCATGAATCTCCTGTAGGTTTCTTCCATATAACAGTGTTCCCATCAACAGCAATCAGCTCATAACACATAGCTCTTGCAACTGCCTGCAAGTCAGCCCATTCTTTATCCTGCTTAGCCCATTGTACAGGGGGCCCAGATATGACAAGGTATCCTCCGGGGCGAAGTACGCGGTCTACTTCAATAAAATATGATGCATCTGCAGGCATGCAATACTTGTTACAAAATGTATCAACTACATATTATAGATAGCAAATCAAAAATTTCAGAAACTCACTATAAGCTGTAAATGGGATTAGACATCTAGAACAGTGCACCAAATCAAATGAAAAGGCTGGAAAAGGTAATCTGCGAGTGCCAAGCATTGCAACAAAAGCAGGTACTCCTCTTTCGAGGGCAAACTGAATTTGTGCTTTGTGTGAATCTCTCGGAGCAAAAGACAGAGCCGTTATATTTTGAGAGAGTAAGTACCCTCCGAAACTAGCCACCTGCAAGAAGAAAGTTTTATGATGGAAACTTTTTAAAGAAGAGAGACTAAAGAGTACAAACTATAAACAAGAGATATCCTACCCCACAACCCATGTCAAGAGCTGTCCTAAGAACTCCACCACTTATAGGAATGTACTGTCCAAGCTTCTCAATATATTGTACTGCCCCATCTGGGAACATCGTACCACCACCAGGAAAAATGAAGTAGGGGCCATCTTCTTTCATCCATCCTTGGTGACCTTTCCTATCAGCAATTTTGTTGTATGGCACGTTGCCATGCCAAATCTGCAGGGTAAATAAACTTTCATTTAGTGAGCACTCTGAAGCCCAATGATAATAAACCAAGTCTCATGAAACTGATGAAGTATTATTACACACAACACTTAAGCCTCATATCTGAAGATAGGAAGTAAAATTACATATCCTAGTATAAAGTAGTCACATGATATATATTGAAAATATGCAAGTTTAGTCGTATCAACCAGATGAAACCAAATAACTTGTGGTGCGGAAAATGAGATACTCCATTCAAATTCCTGACCATTTTGAATCAACCAGCACAGGCTGCCTACATGATCTCTTATGGTGACACCTATTACTCCATTCAAATAACTTGTTGGCCAAATCCCTCTAATGCATAAAAACACCATTAGTCCCACATCTGATATATACCCCAGATCTTTAGTTTTGGGTCAAACCAACCAGGAGGCGAGTAGGAGAAGAGAAGGTATTAGGCTTTTAGCTACCAGAATAATATTCTCACAATTTTGAGGCCAGATACAGTAGATTAGTTAGGACTTGGCATTGATTTCTAAAAATAGCAAATCCTCTAAAACTTACACATGTTTGATCTGTTTAGCAATATAACCCAAGCAAGTGAAAAATTCCTAGTAACGTAACCTTAAAATCGTTGATTGGTGTACAAGCATAGTGCAATAAACTGTCAATTGTACTAGCTAGATAGGTGTCTCTCTAGTAGATTTAGCAAAACTCTATGTATTGTAATCTCCTCACATGATCCAATCCAATCAGAAAGAATTACTTTCTCTCAATCCACTATTTGACTAATTCCACTCCTCTGATTTCTTTTCCAAGCAACTCAACTAGCCAAACCAATGTTCAGGTATCCCACTCAGAACCACAATCAATCATCTAAAAACTTAAAACTTCAACAATCACAAGCTACCATAAACCACTTCATATACCTTGTGCAAGCTCTCCGGCCAAGGCACGGAGACCTTGTACCCCAAGGGCGGGGGGATCAAGCAGAGCGGCGCCTCCTCGGGAGACGGACAATGCCTCTCCCTATAGAAATTCATCTCCCTGCTCAACTGACTATTCCTCTTGGGATCCTCACACGGCATGTAATCAACGTACTCAGCAGGACAGGCCTCAATCGCCGTCTGTCGGCCGGACTCCACCATGGCTGCCACCTTCAGATGCTGTCCCGGATCCGCCGTCGACTGGAGCAGCGCCTGTCGGCCGGAATCGGCGAACGAGTCCCCGAGAGGAGTGAAGACGAGCAAAAAGAAGAAGAAGACGATCCCGAAGAAAAAGGCCGTCACCATATCCAACATCCGCCATTGCTTAGGGTTCCGCTTCGAAGACGGCAAGCTTAGATGTCCCATTGAAGTTGCCTGGTGCTTAATTCTGCTTGGATCTGGCTCAGTAAGCTTGCATTCCGAGTTCGGATTCCGAAATCGGAGCCTAGGCTAGGGTTTTGTAGTGGTTTCGACTTCCGAGTTTCTTCTGCTCTGATCTGAACTCGATTCAGGGAATTGATTACAGCTTGATCGATCGGAGAAGTTGGAGGAGTAGATTTGGAATTGATAGAGAGAGATGGAGTGGTGGAGTGGGAGAGTGTTCACACGCAACGCTTACGATGTGGTTGATGGTGGAAGATTGTAACCGAAGAGTGTAAAAGAACTCTGCTTTGAAAGTGTTTGATCGGTCGGTCGGTGGGATTAATTGGTTTATTTTTTAGGGTGTTATCATCGAGTGATGAGTGATGTCCTTGCTTAATCCACTTGCAATCTAGCCAACTATTTTAATGAATGGGAGATCTAGGTAGGATTAGGCTTGTATTAGGAGGATTAAGCTTCTTGACTAAAAAAGGGGCAGGGATTAGGATTGTATTAGGGGTTTTACACCGAACAGGACCCAAGTGAAAGAACAAAAGCTATTGATTGAACAGGGAAACCTAAGTCATTAGATTAAAATTCCTTATAAAATTAGAAAATGAGGTGGGCTACGTGGGTAGTTATCTACTATAATAATAATACAGTATAAAGCGGAACCCAAGTCTTTGTTAAAATTTGCGCCACGTCATCAATTCTGAATAAAATAATAATTTTAATTTTACATTGATTTTCAAAAAATAACTTATATATCTTCTTGATATCTTATCCAATTTCCTTATGTATACTTAATATCTTACTCAATTATATATCCTTATACGAATAAGGAAATTCAAGTGATTTTCTTTTATATTCTTTACAATTTTTTCTTATTAATTAGTATACATTTTTGTCATTATTGAATCTTGAAAAATAGTGAAAAAATTTCACACTTGTCAATAGTATATTTATTAATAATTTAAATTTGAAATTTTGAATAGAACTATTTTAGAATTAAAATTGTATGAATAAAAGTATATATATAGGTCAATAGGTTCGGACTTTGGTCTATCGGGTTTGGATTATAAGTTATCGACTTAAAAGCGTATTCGTATCAAAATTCGATCTCAAATCGGTTAATTCGGTTTTATATTTACATTACCCGTACATGGTACGGGGTTTGTATACTAGTAATATATCAATTCATTAACTCGTTTTTGCCTCAACAACATACCCTACGCAAGTACGCATTGGGTGTCCTGAAATAGGTTGATCAAGAGCACACACTGTTTCTATATTTGCTAAAAATAGACAAGACCTAGACAGAAACGAACACAAACTTCACAAGAGCAATTTCACTCAACAGGTCTAAAACCAGTTGCTATCCATAGTTACAGCCTGGTATGAAACAGAAACATGCATTGTGCAACAAAAAAACAGACGACGAAATCACCAGGCATTCGAAGCTTTGCAAGCATGTGTATAGACAGCCAGAGCAACATAGAACTTCACCCCATTACGACATTCCTAATCCTAACCAAAGTTGACATTTCAGGTGAACAGACGCAAGAAATCATTCGGGAAAAAATACTACTACTGCTAGAACTCAGATCCCCTTCCTTGATTGCTTTTGATTGAATTCATACTTGATGACGTTTGCTCTCAGCAACATGGCCCTGACATCTCGGTCAAACTGGCTCCCTGTCTGCAGAACGCGTTGAAATGTCGCGTTCCTCTGGTCTGCATGTCTTGCATACAGTACTTTGTTGTGGGAGTCAATTCGTGCCTGCATTACGACAAGTGATAACAAGGGTGTTTGAGCTCAGTATTATGGATTAAACTGCACTATTTTACAATAAATCTTGACAGAAGCAAATAGGAGAAGTACAAAAATAACAGTACCTGTATTTTATTGTTGGTGATTAAAGCCTCGAGTTCTTTCTCCAGAGCAGAAACGTCAGTTCTGAAAGCGTTCGCCATCATGTGCAGATCAACGGACACAAAAGGGTGGGTATATTGAATGAGGGCCTTGTTACGGATTTCGGTGTACAAGGTTTCAACATGGTCGTGTAAATGAATATCCAACAGCAGGTTTGCTTTGAGATTTCCCAGGTACTCGAGACAAGATGCATAATGACTGCAGCAAAATTATAGCGTAGAGGGCTCATGGTCAAAATACCATTAAGTATATGAATGCAGTGAAAAAGAAAAAACATGTCTATAGCCTAGTCCCCTCAAAGGAAGATATAGAAACAAGCACACAGCAATATCTTGAAGTTACTGTATTCATTATAATTGTTTACTTCCCTATGCCTAAGACTTCAAGGCATAGATTTTAGTGAAAAGGATAGATCTGAAATGAAGATAGAAACGGTGCAGCATTGCTTGTAAGCTGTGAGCCGACATAAATTTGGCGGAGAGACTAAACAATCTCTCCACAAATCATGTCATTTTTTATACTAAACCCAAAAGTAAATCCCGGATCAAAAATATCTTACCTAGAATAGAAGTCATTGATTAGCTCTCTTACTTCCGGTATGAGCTCTAGGAAGTTCCGGAAGCTGACATTGTCAATAACTTTGGTCTGCAAAGTATAAAAAATTCAATTTAACGAGTAACAAAGTTAAAAGTTCCTAGCAAATAGAGGAAATTGATAGGGAAATAAGAAAGGCATGCCTTAAGCTCTGCCCGATCAAAAGTGGCAAGCGCACAAAGTCCACCATAGGTTGCAACATCCTGTGGTGCAATCACATCAGTATAAGTATTTCCCAGCTCAGGACCTACTTCCAGGAACTGCATGGAAAAAAACATAGCATATTGTAAGCAGGCAAATTAGCTCATCTCAACAATAAATGGAAGTTATAATTCAGAATATTAGCAGAAGAAAATCAATGCAGTGAAGAAACATATGCTTGATTATAGTGACCTCCTGTTTCACTGGGGTAAGCATATCATGTTAGGAACAACTTAAGACCATGGAGGCCACATCGTTTGTTATATAAAATACTTAATCAGTAGATAACTTAACAGCATTATGTAAGCTAAATTTTTATATGAGCAATGGATGAACTCTCCACTTAATTTAACAGCATTATGTAAGCTTCATTTTTATATGAGCAATTTTTGTGGTCTATCATCTTCAACGAATAAAACATTAGTCAACATAGCATTAGATATCACTAGTCAAGGAAGCCAAAACATGTAGACTCAGAAGTGAGAAATGTAATAATAACACACCTTGCGAGCAGCAAGTTTGTACTTCTTAAGTTCAAGGTGCGCCAATCCTCCAGCACAGCGCAGCTTAGCAATAGTAACTGGGTCTAGGGCTTCGGGTGTCTGCTCTGACTTGCTAACATAGCTTGTGACATGAGTAAACTGCCCCATCTCAATGCTGACTAGAATGGCATTCAAGCACATATGAATAATATGCTTTGCAGTAGTACAATAATCACGGGTGCGTACGTAGTTCTTGAAGGCATCTCCTAGTGCCCCATGTGAATAATAGAAATCCCCGAAATCATTATATCCCATTCTGATGCTTTCCTTAATCAGATTTGTCTGAATAATGAAACAATATGCATGAAACAGTCATCAGCAAAACGGAAGAAATAGCATTTAAAAAGCTGACAACATGAAAAAAACCTGGATGTTAGTTCAAGAACTTATTTCTATATTTCCAAAACAGATCCCTAAAGCAATCATCCTCATCAGGACATATCCCCGTCTCCCAAACAAATCCACAAACACATGGAGAGATTCAATTTCAAGATGCATCAATAATTCCGAACCAGTTCTTCGCTTTTATTATGCCACAGCAGTGTCATGAACAAGGCCAGATAATATTTCATTGTTTCATAACACACATGATAACTATAAACCAGGCCAATTTCTTCACCAAAACCGCCTACCCCCCTCACAATCCAATGGCAACTTAATGATATGGCATTATAGATACACTTTCTGATAAACCTAACAAAACACCCTCCTCATTCACAGAACTCGGCCAAATGTTATAAACCAGTGCCCTAATCTAGTTAGTACTGTACAGAAGTAATGAAAAACATAGCAAACGAAACGTAAACCCTAAAAGAACAAACTTCAATCCAACTAGCAACAAATCATCAAGTAGCTGCAACTAGAAACGAAAATCAACCACTCACCCTATAAGCATTAAGCTCATTCTCGAGTTTCTCCTTCCTCTGCTCCGCCCTACGCTCAACGTCCTCAAGCCACCTCGAATCCATCCCATAAGTAGGTCCCAATGCTCCATCGATCTTCTGCACAACCTCCCTGAAAAGCTGAGTGTCCTCCCCCTTCTTGATCTCGTCAAACGCCATTCTCAGGGCGTCCAACTTCATCTGGCGATTATCGCAACGATCGGCGATGAAGAGAAGCCGAGCGATCTTAGTTCTCCCGGAGTAGAGAGCGGCGTAAGCCTCGATGTCCAACTGCTCGCCGGAAATGACCGGACGCTGGCGATTCTCCCCGCCGTTCGCGTAGATTTCCTCCATCATCTGGTTCGAGGTCTCCTCGTCGTTATCCATGGCGGAATTTGGAAAAGGTTTGAAAGAGGACAGAGAAAAACCCTATGCTAGATCGAAAGCCTTGAAGAGCAAAAGAACGTCTTCTGTTTTATCTTTTTTTTTTTTAATCTTGAAAATACGAATTATTGGGCCTAGACCGACATAAGTCATGGGCCTAAAGCCCATAAAAACCAGGTTTCGATTAATGGGCCAAGTTTATTGATTTTAAGATCTCGCGTAAAAATAACGCTATGATTTAACCCAAAGGAAAACGCTTTTTAAACGGCGTCGTCTGGTGGATCGTGAAGAGTACAAGACTTGCAAGTTAAAGTGCGTTGCCAAACTCACTGCACACAACGCAACTCCCCTGGTTTGTCTTCTTACTCATAAACCCTAAGCTCTGTTTCTGCGAGATTTTCCGGCGGCCGGTGTAATACCAAGGTACGCTCCGTCTCTAGATCTGAATTCTTGTAGATTTCTTTAAATTGTTCGGTTCGCTGACCAGTTCTTGTATAAAGTTCGGATCTTTGTGAGCAATTCGTCTGTCATTGTATCATCTCGTTCGATTTTGATTTTTCTGCGGGTACGAATTGCTGTTCTGGAGTGAAAGAAACCGGTTCCTATTACGAGGCAAAGACTTATAAAATTAGGGTTTGTGCTCTTTGTTGCATGGAGTGCATGAAGGATTCAAATTCAAAATTAGGGTTTTTTAATCTTCAAACCTGGTTTCTTTAATGTTGGTGCATTCGCATGTCATGTTTTCTTTTTTGTGATTGTAATTGATTTCTCATTGAATTTCTATTTTTTTTGAAAGGTTACCGTCACCCTGATATATCTGTCTTCTGCAGGTGTCAGTGCCAACTTAATTCCTGTCATTCACTAGCAACGTACAATGAGGCCTCTCTTCTGTGGCAACCTGGACTATGATGTACGCCAATCTGAGATTGAAAGGCTCTTTAGAAGATATGGGAGGATTGAGAGGGTTGACATGAAGTCTGGTGAGTTCTCTTATTTTTCTTTATTGAATGGTCATGTCTTTGTGGAAGTAGGCATTCACAATAACCTTTTTATTCAATCATGTAATTCTGTGAATTGATTTGGTTTGACCAGCATTAGTGCAACATGGGGTCTGTGTCTTCATTCATCATCTACACCCTAGCTATATTGTTAACTAGTATGGGATAGGTAACTAGTTGGCGGTAGATGTGTTTGATTGAAACATACTTGAATGAGTGCTAAATGTTGCAGTGGGTTTGAATGGACATTGACCAAACCCCACTCCACTACCACGTTGTTTACTTCCTTCTTTAAGTAAACATGTGTAATTGCCAACTCTGTTGAATTCTGTTCATAAGAATAATCTGTGGGAACTGACTAGTTTGAAGCCATGATAATGATTCTTTCCTCATTGAGTGGATATATGAGTGTGCAAATAATGAGGTAAGACTACGATTAATATTTCTGCTACACTACGGCTTGAAGCTTTTCTCGTTGTGCTACACTACAGCATGAAAACAATATTTCTGGAAGTTTCCCATCATTATTTGGTTTTTGGAATCGTCGTTAACTAAGAGCTGTAGCTCTCTGGACCAGCTCTGAGCCACACATGAACTTTCTGTCCGAAGTTGAATCAGGGATGTCAAGAGCTGTTCTTTTAAAGGTGTTTAGCTGTTGAACTCATTGTTTAAAACAGCTTTTGGCAATCGACCTGCATGGTGAGGCGTGCCCTTATTCACACTCTGCTTTAGTGAAGGGGGATAAGGAGAGTCACACTATATTCGAGAGAAGGGAAACAGAGAATGGTTTGTTGTTGGCACAAGAGAAAGAGAATTGCGTGTAACATCTGTAGTAGAGAGAGGAAGAGTTTCGGAGAAGGTTAGAACATAATAAGAGGAAAATGAGAGATATTGAATGCACATTGGATAGGTAGTAAAAGATAACAAAACTTTCAAGTTTATATGAAGATCAGTTTAAAAAATAGAGGCAGAATGCCTGGCAACTCCTGCTCACCTGAAGCTAGGTAGTCTTTGATATGCCTCGGCTGCATTTTGTCGTCTCAAATACCAGGTTAATTTAATAATTGAGCTATTTATGTTTATTAGATTCACTTCATGGACTAAAGTTTATAAGACTTGATTATTCAACTGATGATGAGATTTAAAAGATGTCCAAAAAAAGACCATTTGCATCTTGAAACTGTTATTTGGATGGATGCATTTGATACTGTCCTGAAGGATGAGCCAGTGTCTTTTTCAGGTATAGACCCATGTACTCAACAACTTCTTTGGCGCAGGAATTTTTGGAACATCGATGCTTTTCTTAGATGGATGGCTTCTCCCCATTCCTTCCTGGCTTGTGCCAAGGCATCATGTTCTTATGTTTTCCTGAAGCACCCATCTGATCCGCCATGGCACCACCTATTCCTCTGAGACACCCATTGCTTTTTCATTTCGCATGACTTTAGATCCGTCTTCACTTCCTGACATGTTACAACAATAAATTCATCATGATCTCACATTCAATGACAGACAGGTGTTATGGTACACTTTCTGAGTAATTTATTCCTACATTGTTTTCGCATAAGATAATTGGACCAGTCAGTGCTCATATTATTATGCTTGTTGCTTGTGTCTTGCATATGATAACTGAATTTAATCTTTGCTGATTATGTATAGTATAGTGCTAATTTGCTTTGTTTTTTCCTTGCTATGATCAATTCGTAGGATTTGCTTTTGTTTACATGGAGGATGAGAGAGATGCTGATGATGCCATAAGAAGGCTTGACCGGATTGAATTTGGAAGAAAGGGGCGTCGTCTCCGTGTTGAATGGACAAAGGTATGAAACACCCATTTTAGAATCTTTTTTGTTATTCCTGGATGACCATGTGGTTATTGATTAATATGGGTCGATAATAATAGCTATTAGCCTTGTGAGTTAACTTTGAAAGTTTTTGCCTGGCAGTAGAGAAGTTTTGACATCCCATCTGACTTTATGTTGCAGCATGAGCGTGATAGCAGGAGAGCGACTGGTGGGAGATCTTCAGCTAATTCCAAACCTTCAAAGACCTTGTTTGTGATTAACTTTGACCCCATCTATACAAGGACTCGGGATCTAGAGAGGCACTTTGAACCCTATGGCAAAGTTGTCAACATAAGAATCCGAAGGAACTTTGCATTCGTTCAGTTTGAATCAGAGGATGAAGCCAGCAAAGCTCTGGAAGCAACAAACATGAGGTTCGATTAACACTCCCTCCATACAGCTTTAATACTTCTTTGCAGCATTCTAATTGCTGGTGTTTGTTTGATACCTTTGTTATCAGCAAGCTTATGGACCGGGTTATAACAGTAGAGTATGCAATCCGGGATGATGATGACCGAAGAAATGATTACAGCCCAGATAGAAGAGGGGGTCGGGATGCATCTCCAAGGAGAGGATATGAACGCCGCAGATCTCCAAGCCCGTATGGAAGGGAGAGAGGCAGCCCAGATTATGGGTTTCGCAGAGAGAGGGACAGCCCGGATTACGGGCATGCACGTTCAAAAGGTGATACTCGAGGCAGCCCAGGTTATGCATCTAGTCGTAGCCAAAGCCCTGCTAATGGGAGATACGACAGGTAAGCTTGAATGCTCTGATTGAATACAAGTTTCATTCCTTAGTTTGAGTAATCCAAATGCATCCTTTGATTTAGTTGACAGTTAATTGTCATTTTTTTTTCAATACTGTTGTTTTTGTGTGCAGTCGTTCTCCACCACCTCGCGAGAGGTCCCGATCCTGAGCAAGCTGGGAGATTATGGTAAAGTGATCAAACTTTTGTGTTGCTTAATCTGATTGACTTATCACTGTCATTTTTACAACAAGTAATGTTGCATGTTTTGCTGTTGTGCAGTTGAGATGAATGGAAGATAAGGCTGATCCGAGTTTATGGTGCTTTGTAGTATGATTTCTTGAGACTTGTTTTCTAGAGGACTTTTAAGTTATGGTACTGTATAATATATGTGTTAGCTAGCTGTTTGCCTTTTGGGGTTTTCTGCTATTGTCGTTGCGTCTTGTTTGGCTAGTTTAATGACTTGTTTTTTAAATCTGGCTTATATGTGTCTTGTGACTTCTTTGTTTCTGTGAAACCAAGTGTCTTTAGACTGACAGTACATGAGTCTTGTGACTTTAGTAGGCTGCTGGCAGATTAATCTAGGCCTCAATCCAAGGTTGTTGTCAAGTGTCTTGTCACCTGTGCATGTACCTAGTGCTTTCCCCCGTTCACGAACCAACCGCAGTTTGTGAACCGGCTGAACCCAAACGCTTAAACTCTGCACCTCTAATTCTGGGCCGGTTCAGGTTTGATCGGTTTTGACCCGGTTGTCTGGTTCGGCCTCCCACTTTAAAGGTCTCATAGCTTTCAAATCAGACCCCTAACCAGGAGCGAGCAGTCAATTTTAGTCCGGCTCTCGTTTTATTTTGACCGGACCGAGCACAGTTAATGTGGGTGGTACCGTCTCAGCAGAGTTAATGTAGGCTTATTACACGATAGTTCATCAGTGTGAACTCTTTCGTCCTAGGCTCTGTTCGGCACTACTCTATAGTTCATCTTTGTACCTCTAAGGGGACTGGATTCTGTTGACGTTTTTCTCCTTTCACTCTCCTTCACCTGTCCAGTCAAATGGAGCCTTAGTTAGCTGGAAAGATGATGATGAATCGTTGGTTGATCTGTTGTAAATGTAATAACTAATAACGTACTTTGGACTTGCCAAACAATGATGGAGAATCGGAATGTTTTCATCTCTGGTCTGAAAGAGGAAAAACTGGACACCTTTACAGTCCAAAGTATACGTGTCAGCCTATTCACATGCAAGAGGCCACGAGTTCGAGTTTCCCCACTTACAAAGCTAATTCCAACATCACTAGCCTCCCGATTACATCACAAAAACAAGCAAAACTCCAAAAAAACCAATCAACCAAACCACGAAAATGCCATCCGTATCCGATCAAAGAGCCACAGACCCTCTAATCCCCTCCAATTTCGTAGACATCGACGAGGAAACATTGTCGTGGAGCATGGGTGACTACGCGAAGAGCATCGTGTACGGCGGGATGGACGCGATCGTGACGTGCTTCTCGCTGATTTCGTCGATCTCCGGCGGGCGAATGTCGTCGGTCGACGTGCTCGTCTTGGGATTCGCGAACCTCGTTGCTGACGGGATCTCGATGGGGTTCGGCGACTACGTGTCCACGGCCACCGAGAAGAAAATGGCACTCAATGAGAGGGCGGATACGGTGTGGGAGGCCACAGGGGACGGTTGCATGGCGGCCCGGGCCAGGATGGGGAGGGGCTTGATCCGACGGTATTTGGACCTTGGCATGGATTTCGAAGATGCTTCAACGGTGAGTCGTTGTGACTTCGTGTTTGAAACGGTTTTTCTATATTCTGGAATACGAGAAAACAAAAGGTCTGCATTTCTTAAATCAGTTTTTCTATTGTGTGTCCTAAGAGCACATAATAAACATACTAAAAAATAGAAACTAAAACCCTAAAAAGAAAAGAATGAACCCGTCAAAAAAAAGATTAAAAAATTTAAAATTTAAAATTTACCGAATATTTCCATTATTAGTTGCTTATTGTGTGCCCTAATAGAAAAATCGTTCTGAGAAATTTAAGAAAGATTTTGTCGTATTTATTTATTTGGAGATTTAAAAAAGGGGTTATCTTAAGGGTTTATGCATTATGTGATTTTTTTTATCTTGACAAGGTATTGGACACTTTGGAGTTAAGGTATAGATTAATGTAGCTTGATTATCAAAAATGTATGAGCATTGGGACAATTTTTACAAATGAAGTATACTCTTTTGTGATCTTTAAGGTGGTCAACATTTTCTCCAAGTACGAAAGCGTGATAGTGGAAGAGACCCTTATGACTAGGAAAGGAATAAGCCTGTTGGACGAGACCGAGAAGCCATGGAAGAACGGGCTCGTCACATTTGGGGCCTTCATCGCGTTCGGGTGCGCCCCGCTTCTCTCGTTCATCGTGCTCATCCCGTTCACTCAGAGCGAGTCGGTCAAGTTCGGAGGCGCGTGCATCCTCTCCTTGCTTGCGCTCGCCCTCCTCGGTTTTGCCAAGGCCAAGATGGCCGGGGAGAATTTCGTGCTTTCGGCCCTTATGATCACGTTGAATGGAGCCATTGCCGCTTCGGTTGCTTACGCGGTGGGTTGGACCCTTAGAAATGTGGCCGGCCTTGAGGATCCCGAGCCCTAATTCGTGTCGTTTCGTTGATTTAATGCAATCGCATTGCTAGTTTGTTACTTGATGTATCGTTATCGAGCTCGTAGCTCGTTATGGTCCCATTCGGGTTTTTTGTGGGGACTGAAATTGAAGGAAATTTGTCGATGCTATGAGCTTTAATTGTATGATTTCGCATGTGATTTGGTTCGTAGCTTTAGGTTTATTATTAGTAGGGAGTAGATATTCTCATTCGTGTATGTGTTTTGGGTCATGTACGGTGTCATTAAGATGTTAGCTAGTTTTTGAATTACGGACGAAATTACTTACTACTCCCTCTCTTCTCGTAAGATTGTCCAAAAGTAAAATGGGCACAATTATTTATGCATGGATTAGATGGAGTGTGAGAGTATGAATTTGGTGGCCCACAAACACTTTCAACCGAGCTGCTACTCTAATCAAACAATGATTGTCCAAGGCAAATTCATCCCAAAGTTCCACATAACACACATCAAAATGTTGCAAAAAAAAAATCATTCCAACTTTATGTTTTGAGTTTTGGGAAAAAATAATTTCTTGTTGCCTCAAATTTCATTTTAATGGAGTTTAATGGTTGTTGGGGTGAATAATTTTGTGTAAGGAGAGAGAAATGAGGAAGAAAGAAAGTGTAAAAGTAGGTAAAAAGTGATAGTGTAAAGGGGTAATATTGTAAATTTGATGTGATATAAATGGAAAGTATGTAAAGGTGGACAATTTTAACGAAACGCCCGAAACGGAAAGGCGGACAATCTTTCGGAGACGGAGGGAGTACTAGTTTTTGAGTATTTATACATTTAGGTGGTTTGCATTTGCATGGTTTCAAATCTAAACTACCCACGAATTTAATTTAAATAAAAAAGTAGTTTAAATTTTATATAAAGTTATTCAAATGAAATCTTGTATTATTTTATTTAAATTGTTTTTTATAGGATTTATTTTAATGAAACAATATTTATATTATTATATTTTTTTTAATCGAATAAAGATTTGCAGGATTATAATTTTTATATAAGGATTGAATATTGCTAAGATTTATAGGATTTAGATTTATAGTATTTAATTAATATTTTATATATCTAATTGGAGTTGATATATGTTTTTCTATATTATTATTTTCATCTCTAATTTAGCATATAGTAAGATTAATTTATTATATATCTAGGGAAAACTTATAGATATAATTTCAATGACATATATTCTTTCATATTTTACATACATGTGGGGTATATAATCAAAATTAACCAATTAAATTATTTTAATAAAGATGAGTGATTTCGTCCAATGTAAAGTTGACACGTGTCGTGATAATTATTATTTTTAACTTTCATTTTAGTATATATATTTTAGTATATATTCATGATGATCACTTTTGTTTAGGGTTTACTATTTAAGAAGTACTGAGTTGAAAGGTGGGTATAGAATTAAGTATAATTGCGATCATTCGGATATTTAAGGCACAACTTTAATATATAAATAGTGTGTAACATAGGTCGTCTGTTGGACGGGAGGGAACACACAAATATTTTTGTCATATTGTGTATTAATTATGTTTTAACAATCAAATATGCTTATTTGATCATAATAAAAAAATATATAAGTATTATATTTTTTATTTAGAAAACATTTGATTTTTCTTGACTTTGTTTTAAACACGTCCTATTAACGTAGTCGACTTACATATGTGTGATTTTTTGTACACCAATGTTAGAGTTGACAAGTCATATCTTACGTGGGGATCTCACACATCAGTGGCCATATATACGATATGTCCAACATACAAATACATGATGTATATATATGGTATGAAGGTTTCTCATGAATCTCAATGTGGGGTATGTCTCAATAATGTTAATAATTGGTCTATGAAAATTTAATATGACATTTCAAGTATTGATCTAATGGCTTATCTCAATTATGATCTTATTTTGGAGCGAGTACAAAGATATCCCACCCAAAATCGGTTTCAATATGATATTAGAGTGACTTTTTCACCTAATAGTTTAATTTTCTTGATCTTTGCTCTATCAACACGAAGATCTACTTAAATAGTGTACGTTGTATTTATATTCTAGATCTTTTGCATGATCAAACTATAAAATCTATGATTTCCTATATCATTAATTAGGTAAGAGGTTGCATGATTTTTACATTCGTTTTTTCTCCTTGCCTATCCTCTAGATGCCAAATTAAAAATATTGGTATTAGATTATTAGTAGGAAAAATATACGGATCGTTAAAATGTAATACGACGTTGTATGATGTCATTTGAGTGATGATTTTTCCACAAAAAAACACACACAAACAAAAAAGGTGGAGCACTTGCTACTTACCACTTATATAGTTATATGTGTGTATAATTAGTGATAGAAACAACAAATTAAAACGGGAAAATGGACAGCCATAAAGAAGAACAAGACAACTTGGGAATTCTTTAATGTCAAATCTAGAAATGGGACTAATTAAGTGATAAAACAAAGAAAAGACTTTGGTGGTGGACTTAGCTTGTAGCTATGGACCCAAAAACGTATATCATATTCTTTAATTTGGACCTCTTATATGTGTAACGTTTCAAATATCTCTTTTTTTTTGTGGTCGAGGCTTTCACTAGTACGTTCTTTGTAGATGTCTATTCCATGACAATGACCGGAGATCGATAAAAATTGCTTGTGTTTATACTTCTTCGTAAAAGAGGATCCATGGAAATGCATGTATAAATTCACATGAATGTACGTAACACTAAACTGATCTTTAGCCGGCCATGAGTTTTGAGATCTGAGTAAATGTGGGCTAGCTCGCCAATAATGTAGAAATTGCTAGCACTAAACTAGTATATGATATGCTCTTGACAAAAAAAAACTATATGATATGCTAATAATGTAGAAATTGTTTCGTACTTTATTGGCCAAAGAAGGTATTTTTTATAAAAAACGATTGTTTATTAGATGGGTTTATCTTTAATCTCGTTTTCACGGTAACGATTTCCACGAACGATATCTTCTCGATTTTCACAGTTCGAACCCACGACCTTAGTTAAGACCGTAGAGCGAGTCCCTTATGAACTCCACTAGGGTATTCTTAAATTAGCATTAAAATGAAGAAAAATGACTCAACAAAATTCAAAGTATCAACTTTCAATCAAAAATAATTCCAAATTTGAAAATCATCATCAACGATCCGAACTATCACAATATTAACCAAACACGATTTGGAATCATTTTCCGACAAGTTTTCCGGTAGAATATAATCGATGATGCGGGGATAAAAAATCTGACATAACAGCTTAATATTTTACACTTGGTTGATATATTTTCGATCAACATATATATCATCGATTTTACCGGAAAACTTGTCGGAAAATAATTCCAAATCATTTTTGATTAATATTGTGATAGTTCGGATCGTTGGTGATGATTTTCAAACCTGAAATTATTTTTGATTGAAATTTGATACTTGAGATTATTTTGAGTCATTTTTCCTTGAAATGACACTATTATATCTTGTATTATAATACAATTTACTTACCTTAACATCCAATCCATAAAAAACAAGTAGCACTATGCCACTATATATCAAGAGCAGATCTCCTAGAGCCAATGGTAGGCCATATAAATGGTGTATCCCACTTCGATCTAAGTATCTAACTGTATATATTCGTTTTCCATCTTTTCTTCTTTGGATGCTGGTCGTAAATATCTTCATAATGATATATAATAGTTTAAAAACCTAGATCGATTCGATTTCCTCTTGAAATGGAGTCGACCCACCCAAAAAACAAAAGTATATAAAAAAAGTGTCACATAATTTATTAAACACGAAAAATAAGATCATATGGCATTTTTTAGCCGGAAAAAAGTTGGAAGAAAGTAACCATACACGATATTATGGTTCTTAGAGACTTGAGACTTGAATTTATTGTAAATTATTCTTTCGGCCCTCACGAAGCGCTCAATACATATATAGGTCATAGGTCTGAGAGTTTTGTCCTCGAGAATTTTCACGGTTGAAAAGAAAGTTGACCTAAAAATAGTCGCAAAAGAAAGTTACTAGACAAGACTTCGCTATCCTAACTCTCACAAGGAAAACGGTACAAGAGGACTTTGAGCGATAGTATTCGAGCATCCGATGAATAAAAGGGTGCTCGAGTTTTGATTTAGGTGTAGTTTTGGCTTTGGAGCACTTACATATGGTGTAGTGTACGACGATTGATATGGTTTGTGCTCTTGGATAGAGGCTTTCGATCATTTACTAACTTCATTTTTTTTTTTTACTTGGTGAGAATTAGGGATCCCTCTCAAGATGAGAAATCTAGAGCATCCGAGTGGATGAGAGCTAGAAGCTCGTGGTGGTTCTGAATTACTTCCTATGAGTGACCGTGGCCATTTTTATATGTGCATATGGATGAGTATTATATAAAGCTCTGTCTCGTGGCTTTGACTCTTCAAGCTTCTCAAGAGCCATTTTACCTATTAACCTCTAGTCCATTTCGCTCTTTATAATCTTGTTTAAGAGTCACATTTCTCAGTTTGTCACCCTACAAGAATTTGCTATCATAAGGTACGTAATGTATTTCCTCTTTTATTCATAATAAATCCTGATTTTATTCCACGATCAAACAACTCATGTTGTAGTTGATTAGACTTTACTTGACTAGTTCAATTGCGGGATAGTTATATTTTTACGTAAACAATGTAAAAAAAAAAAAAAAAAACAATGGTTAGATCCTACAGTATATTCGTTGCTGTTGTTGCATCACAATTATTACGTAGCTTCATATATATACTCCCTCCGTTTCATTAAATGTGTCATTTTAGCAATTTGCACATATATTAAGGAAACTATCAAATGTACTATTATATCCCTAATTATTATCTCACTTTTTTTACTTTATTGAAAACCACTACTAATAAACTGCTAATGATTATAAGGGTAAATTTGTAAAGTAAATGCCAAAAGTGTAAAAAAGACATGTATTTTAAAACAAAATTTTAGAGCTAAAAAGACACATTTTATGAAACGGAGGGAGTATATGCGAGGCTTGTTGACTCGACGAGCAACATAGAATACGAGATACGAACACATTAAATTCTACAAAACGGTGTCGTTTTGCTCATTAAAGTTACGATTTGTATGGGCAAAGATCTCACAGGCCACATATAAATAGCAATTTAGCACCCACGTAAACGAAGAAGTCTGCTCGTTAAAGTAGTGATCAGGGCGGCTTATGCCCTAAAAAAGCCACGTGTCCACTAGTATTTTATAGACGGAATATTAGAATATTCCGAATATTCCAAGAGATCCCTTTTTTTTTTTTCTCTGTGGTATCTTTTTCTACCAAGATTTGTTTCTACATGCTTTTTTATATGAAAATACAAAGAAAACGAGCAGCACATTGCATGCCTACTCGATTTATTTTTTTGGTCGAAATGCCTACTCGATTTATATATGTATATATTTAATAATGATTTTTGAGAGTCGTAGAAAGAATTCCATGATTTTTTTTTTGTGATTCTACCTAGAATTGTTGAGCATTTTATCGATTTCAATATATATACAGTATTCCTTCAAAAAAAATATATATATATATACAGTATATCGTTAAAATCGTAGGAGCACTATATAACAAAGTGTAATTCACCACAAAATTTTAGAGAGGGAGGAATAAGAGTTATGTTTATACGAGCCCATTGGATATGTTATATTTTCGATTATGATTAAAAATGTATCATAAAATGTTAAAAATACACTTCGATATTATACGATGTATCTTAATAATATCATTTTACGATATTTTTTTCATATTAAGTTAAGAAACAATTTCCATATTTTATGCTGCCCTTTTACCTAACTCATATTTACACTACAAAAATTATATTCCCAAATATTTTGGAGCACTCTATCTTTTTTAACTTTTTTTTTTGAGACCTGGTGGAGCACTCTATTTAAATGAACAGAGGTTTTCAACTCTCAACACTCTTGCCTCTTTCTTGTTTTCTCACTATCAAAGTTCAACCGAACATCGCATTGGGCGCCAGATCCTGCCACTCCATATTCTACATTTCAACAAAAAAGATATCACTTCTCAATCTCGTACCAGCAAAATCCGATCTAACAACAATGGAGTGAATCGGAAAAATCAAACGCCGATAGGAAATTCCCCTCGCACTCTCCCGGAAAAAAACGCACTCTTACCGGTATTCATACTCCAAATCAGCCATATCTCAATTCCTATAAATCTTCTTCCTTTAGCTTAAAGTTTCAATCTTTTCCTGTTTCTCTGTAAAAAAATGTGATGGGTCTGTCGAATACGTGATAGTTGTTGTGCCCTTCATATCAGATTACTAATTGTAGTGTGGGTTTGTGGAAATTTCAACAAATGATGACTTTTTAAACTTCAATCTATAGTGGCCAAGGCCATTAATTTACTAGACAGTGTTGTGGCGATGTGGGTTGTAGTGTATTCACATTACAGCTTGTGAATGGTTTTTCTTGGCCCAGGTAAAAAGACAAAGATGGTTGCTTTTGGGAAAAAGCTGAAAGCTTCTCAAATTGAAGAATGGCAAGGGTAAGTTTGATCAAGGGAGTGATTGTCAAATGCAAAAAACTTAATTTACTAGTTACAGTCAGTAAAGTAAGCATTTTTACTGCTATTCTTTAGTCACTGTTTCTTTTTGTGTCTGGTATGATAGATATTACATAAACTACAAGATGCTAAAGAAGAAAGTCAACCATTATGCTCGACAAATCGAGAGCGGTGCAGGCGAACATGCTGATTTTCTCAAGGATTTTTCCAGGATGTTGGATTGTCAGGTATCTAGATTGACAAGAGCATTAGTACTCTACACAAATTGAGCCAGTTTTATGTATTGATTTTTGATTTCAGATTGAGAAGACTGTGTTGTTCATCTTGGAACAACAAGGGCATCTTGCAAGTAGGCTGTCACATCTAAGAGACCAACAATACACTCTAGCACAACGCGAACTGGTGCTAAATTTGGCTGAGGTACAAGAATGTTATAGAGATGTTGGGAGAGATCTTTTGAAGCTTCTGTTCTTTGTTGAAATGAATGCCACTGGTTTGAGAAAGATCTTGAAGAAATTCGATAAGCGGTTTGGTTATAGGTTCACTAACTATTATGTCAAAACGCGAGCTAACCATCCTTACTCTCAGCTCCAACAAGTTTTCAAGCATGTGGTAAAAGTTCACAACTGCTGTTACAGTTTAATTATTTACCTCTATTGTGAATGGAAGTAATGACTAAATCTCTGAACAGGGTTTTGGAGCTGTTGTCGGAGCTATATCTCGCAATCTTAATGATCTTCAAGATCATCATGGGAGCTATTTTTCAATATATGATCTACATGTTGTTCCTCTTGAGGTAATGTTGATCAATCTCTTATTACTTGGTGATGCCAGCAAGTTAGTCTTTGTTGCTCATTAGACACTATAAGGACATTTTCGTTTACAAACACTTGATCAGGACTCGGTTGTGCTCTCAATAAAGGCGGCGATAGATAGGCTAACACATTCAACAGATTTCCTGCACTTTATGGGACAACATGCCTTAATAGTGCAAGAAGACATGCTGACGCCCGATCAGGATGAGATTCTTGACCAAGAATTCCATTTTCCATCCCTTATGTTAAACCTGACAAATACTTTCTTGTACATGGTTAATACATACATTATAGTTCCAACTGCTGATAACTATTCCCTGAGCCTTGGAGCGGCAGCAACTCTTTGTGGGGCCGTGATTGGATCAATGGCAGTCGCCCAGATCTTCTCGTCTGTGTATTTCAGCGCGTGGTCTAATAGATCATACGTCAGACCTCTTGTATTCAGCAGCATTGTTCTCTTCATTGGCAACGTGTTATATGCTTGCGCTTTTGATCTCAACTCAATCTGGGTCCTTCTTGTTGGCCGCCTCTTCTGTGGGTAAAAATTTTTTTTCTTACATCTTACTTCTTCTTAGTTTGTTATAGCTGCCTTTGAGCATCTGACAGATTGTAAAAATGACCATATCTTAGGTTGGGTTCAGCAAGGGCAGTTAACAGACGCTATATTAGTGATTGTGTGCCGTTAAAAATGAGATTGAAGGCGTCTGCAGGTTTCGTTAGCGCAAGTGCACTTGGAATGGCTTGTGGTCCAGCTCTGGCTTGCTTATTTCAGACAAGATTTAAGATTTTCAAGCTCACATTCAATGAAGATACTTTGCCCGGTTGGATTATGGCATTAGCCTGGCTTATCTATCTCTTGTGCCTATGGTTCGCCTTTAAAGAACCGCCTCACTTTCAAATAAATGCTGCAGCCGATGAATCTAACTCGGGTATGTACCTAAATCAAGAAAATAAAAATCCAACATATTCTTGTTTTATGTATCAACTGATTTCCTTTTGATTGGGGCTTGTAGAGAGTAGCAGTAGTGTTGAGAATGGCCTGAAGAAGCCCTTCCTTTTAAGCTCAACAGAGAAGCTTCAAGATGAAGATCAGGAAGACAGTGCAAAATATGATGACAATGATTCAGGCTATGCAGAAAGCCACAAACCCGCGACATCTATTCTGGCTGCATATAAATTGCTGACTCCTTCCATAAAGGTTTGCATTGCATTGTTTCTTGATAGATCTAAACTGAGAAAGAAAGAACCATTTGCCTGAGTATTGTTTTTTTACTATGTCTTTCAGGTTCAGTTGTTGATATACTTCATGCTTAAGTACGCGTTGGAGATTGTTCTATCCGAATCTAGTGTGATTACCACATATTACTTTCTGTGGTCATCTCAAAGCGTGGCGATTTTTCTTGCTTGTCTTGGGCTAACAGTCCTTCCTGTGAACGTTATAGTTGGAAACTACATCAGTAACATGTTTGAAGAAAGGTGATTTTTCATTTACTGAACTTTTGCTTACCTTGTATGAATATGATCAAAACAATGACATTTTACTTTCTTTCTTGCAGGCAAGTGTTACTTGCATCAGAGATTATGGTGTGCTTAGGCATAATCCTAAGCTTTCACACAATAATCCCTTACTCGGTCCCACAATACGTCTCCTCTGCGCTAATCACATTCGTGGCGGCTGAAGTACTAGAAGGCGAGTGTGCCATCATTATATCATACTGTTTTCGGAAATGTCAGTCTTCTTATCTTGTTCTTCCTTTATAGGAGTAAACCTGTCGTTGCTGTCACGGGTGATGTCATCAAGGCTTTCGCGTGGGACCTACAACGGAGGATTGCTGTCGACAGAGGCTGGGACACTGGCTAGAGTGATGGCAGATGGAATGATAACGCTGGCGGGGTATTGGGGACAGAGTAGGCTTCTTAATGTTACTCTCTTCCCATGTCTATGCATTTGTGTAATGTCTATCATTGCCACATTTTCCACTTACAACTCCCTTTACTAGATTCTCCTCCAAAAAGGAGTTCAATGTACAGCTTGAAGAGTGGCCTTTGATCAAAATGAGATTGTGTTACTCTTTTTAAGGGTCTGAGAGGGTTAGTGTTAGACTCTCTTTAAAATCTAGTCTAGGCCCATATGGGCGCGCTAGACAACCCTAGCCCGTCTAGCCTTTTAGCCCGTTTAGGCACTCGTCTATGTCGTCTTGCGAGTATCGAGGAGGAGCCACCTGTCATTTTGTAGAACATTAGTGTTAGTTGAGAATGGCTTGCTAATGGAATGTATTAGTTTCTTGAGGTATGTCATATAACTTTGTAACTCCGCTAATGAACACTAGTCGTTGGCTCGCTAATGAATGCTAGTCGTCGGCCTCTAGGGTAGTATCTAGAGGTTTCCGATTTGACTCTCGCGGATAGTACCGTCGACAAAAAAATCCAAGCTATGAGTTGCTAGCCTATTATTTGTTATATTGGCAATCAAGATTAACCCACAATTTCAATCAAAATCAAAATCAAAACTTTGATTAAGGAAAGAAATGCAAGAGATTTTACACAAGTATAAGCATAACTATATACTAAAGCGGGAGTTAAAAATAATATTTCGCATGACACGTGTAATTATCCAAATATTTTTCCATTGTTAGTATTTTTCTAAAATTATATAGATATTTCCTTATTAATAAAATTAATTATCCAAATCTTAAAACAAATCTATCCAAAATTCTACACATAATGAAAATCCACTATTTATAATTTTCAATAGATATATGTTTATTTAGCTGTATTTTAAACCTAGAATCTACCTAGTACATTAAATAAATTTATCTATCTAATACATCAAATAAATTTATATATATATAAAAGTTAGGTGGTGTTCACATTAATTGCTCTATTTAGTGTTGGTTGTAATCTTCCCTATATAATAAACACTATGCAATCATAATCAAAACAACCACAATAGCATAGTGGTAAAGCCTTCTTCTAATTACCCAATGGTTTGGGGTTCAATCCTCTCTAGCAACATTTTTGTTCAAATATTTTTTAAAACCTATATATATAACTACCTATAGTTTAAATGAACATGTAAACGTACGGAAAATGTATATATGAAAGTCTATATGTTGTTCGACCAAAAAAAAAAAGTCTATATGTTGTTAGTTGAACTCTATTATGAAATGTCATAACTAACAAATTAAATGCTAAAAGCTTACATATACATATTGGTAAGGGTAACGTAAATTACAAAATATATTTATACCCTAAATATTAAAATATGTGTATTTTTAAAACATGTTTTGTGTGAATTTGTTATATCATTTGTATATATGATTCAAGTATATAAATAAATCAATAATGTTTTTTAACGTAGATCATATAATATCTTTATACCCTAAATCATAAAATATGTGTATTTTTTAAACCTGTTTTGTGTGTATTTGTTGTATTATGTGTATATATGATATTTTATTGACGAGTATTTTTCAAATGCTTTCTATAGTTTTCTATATCTTTCATATGTACGTAATTGTATTTAGATGCAAATAATGAGTGTTTCTTCGCAAGTGAATTATATTTTCAATTGATTTATTTCTTATGGTATATTTATTAATTTTATACATAATATTATCAAACATTGGTCCATTTTGCACATTCATGCAATTTTATAAAAAAATTCAATTAAAGTTGATTAATAAAGCTTCAAAATAGTTTTTAAACCCATGCGTAGCACGGGTCATGAATTCTAGTTTATATAAAATATAAACGAAGTTTTTAGCGAAATCAAATTAATACTAGTACACCTCTAAGAAAAAAGAAAAGAATTAAAATGCAAGTGAGAGGTGAAAACGTGCCCTTAACCAAGATTGTTTAGAACATGAAGAAAGGTTTCTCAGTCTCTCTCCCTAGTTGAACAACCCGACTGAAAACCAAGGGTCCGATTACTCCGCCATTCCTATTCCAATCAAACAGGTTGTATTTTCAGATGCAACCCTAATCTCATTCAGGCCTATCAACACCCCCAGATCCCCAATTTTCCGACAACCCTCTCTTCGCAATTGCAATTCATAGTTCGCAATTGCAATTCAGAAGGGGCAGATATGGCTTCGGATCAAGACTTTCCGGAGGGATCAGTCCAGAACATTCTAGATCAGGATACGCTCAAATGGGTGTTCGTCGGCGGAAAGGGAGGCGTGGGGAAGACGACTTGTAGCTCAATTCTCGCTATCCTCCTCGCTAGCGTTCGCACCTCCGTTCTCATCATCTCCACGGATCCTGCTCACAATCTCAGCGATGCCTTTCAACAGCGGTTCACCAAAGCCCCTACTTTGGTCAATGGATTCACCAATCTCTATGCCATGGTTCGTGTTCCCCCTCCCCAATTGTGCAGTTTTTGTCTGGAATTTGATTCGTTTTTGTGGATGGGAATTTTAGGGTTTCCTGTAATGGAATTGCTGCTTTGTTGGCTATTGCATTGTTCGTTATTCGATTTGGTTATTGATTTAGGTTTGGAAGTAAGGTTCAACAGGTTTCTACATGCAAGTTTTCTGTTTTTGATATGTTTTAGTTGTTCTTTGTATTTTTGGGTGCAAAGTCTTTGGTTCAGTAATGTGTAGCTTGCATGATGTTGTTATGTCCCAAGGACATGAACAATGAGATTTGAGAGATTTTAGGTAGAAGAGGAGAATTATAGAAGGAGGAGAGAATTACAGAGAAGAGAAGAAAGGGATGAAGAAGAACATAGTTTGAGAAGGAAGATTGAAAGGGCAATTGCCATTGTATTTCGATACCCTCGTTCCAGAGATGTACTTGCCTTATAAGGGTATAGTACTAATTACAAGGCTATCCATAATTCCCCCTAATTACACCAATCACCCACTAAAACCCATACCTGCAGATGTGAGTTATTGGATGGCTGGTTATTTCAGTTGGTAATGAGCTTGAGTAGTTTGTCAAGAGTTCAAGATGTTTGCAAATTCCTATAAGAGAACTGAAACAGGGGTTATGGGATCAAATGAAGCTGAGTATTGCATTTGGATGTTGTGTTAGGCTATTTATTTTTGCATGATGTGAATTATTGGATGGCTGGTTATTTCAGTTGATAATCAAGAAAGTTTCAACAGGTTTCTTATGTTTGCTATTTATTTTTGTAGGAGGTGGATCCTTCATTAGAGAATGATGACTTGCCTGGTGCAGACGGAGCAGACAATTTTGTTCATGAGTTGGCGAATGCAATCCCTGGAATTGATGAAGCCATGAGCTTTGCAGAGATGCTAAAGTGAGTTTCCATCTATCTGTATATTGTTCAATGGGCTTCTGTGCTGATGCCTTGATCTCAGCGATTTATTGTCATGGCCACCGAACTTGTATAATATCAACTTGTAACTTTCTTGATTTTTCTATCAAGTATCGAATGTGTTTCAATATCAAATGATTGGCATATATCTCTGCACACATGGGAATCTGAATAGTATTTACATGAGTGATTTTTGTTGACATACTTTATTTTTCAGATTAGTGCAGTCGATGGATTATTCTGTCATTGTATTTGACACAGCTCCAACAGGCCATACACTTAGACTCTTGCAGTTTCCTTCTACGTTAGAGAAGGGGCTTGCCAAATTGATGTCTGTGAAGAACAAATTTGGGGGTCTCCTTGGTCAGGTATCTCTATTGCAACTTCTAGAATTCTTTTATGTATATATGTGATGGCTGTCAACGACTGTATTTTCTGTTCCAAGTTTAAACTTTCTTATATACTGTTTGCCAGATGACATGTCTTTTTGGTGTGGAGGATGAATTTGGTGAGGATGCAATCTTGGGAAGGCTTGAGGGCATGAAAGATGTGATTGAACAAGTAAATAGGCAATTTAAGGATCCGGTAAGATTTTCTTTTCTTTTCTTTGTTCTTATTATATCAAAAGAGCATACTTAAAGAGCTTTTTATCAAGATACACTGGAGTAGTTTCAAGATAATTGGTGAAAATTTTCATCTTTCCCTCACCCTCATCTAGACAAAATATGAAGTACTATGAGCTGAATGAAATTTTGTTTTGTTGTATTATGTCAACAAAGCGGACTAGATTAGTCATGATGTAACAATGATTGTATGTTTTCTGTGGTAGTCCTTGTACATTTTTGTAACAACTGTATTTCCTTCTTTTCTATTGGCGTAATTACTGCAGGACATGACAACTTTCGTTTGTGTCTGCATCCCGGAGTTCCTATCTCTCTATGAAACAGAAAGATTGGTCCAGGAGCTAACGAAGTTTGAGATAGATACTCGTAATATCATCATTAATCAAGTAATATTCGAAGATGAAGGTACTTTTACAACATTTCCTCTCATGTTCTTATTTCCTTATAACCAATCACTACACAGGTGATCTCATATCCATAACTCTCTATATTTACCAGATGTTGAATCTAAATTGCTCAAAGCAAGAATGCGGATGCAGCAGAAGTACGTTGATCAGTTCTACGTACTATACGACGATTTCCATATCACTAAACTGCCATTGCTGCCAGAAGAGGTAAGCATATCTGCATAAGGCATCTACCATATTTCGTAGAACAATATTTTTGTGCATTCATCTTCATTGGACTGGATCTTGTTCTTACAGGTTTGTGGAGTGGCGGCATTAAAATCGTTCTCTCAACGCTTCATCATACCACACCAAGCTTTGGTTTCAAAAGATCCGGTTGTGCATATGGAGAGGAGGGTATCAGCGCTACGGGAACAGTTGGAAGAAGCCGAGATAGAACTGGACAAACTGCGCAAGGGGAAGCAAAAGGCCTAAAGAGCCTAAAGAGCACAAGTTTTTTGGTGGACTACTAAGTTTCTACTGCTTGAACTTTTGCTCTTTTTTGGCCCTTGTTGAGAGCAAAAAAAAAAAAACAGCACTACAATAGTAAAGCTCTTTAATGTTCCCTATGGAGCTTAAGTTCATTCTATATTGACTTTATTTGTAATGAGAAATTAATTTATTTGTTTTTTTTTTCAGTTTCACACTTCAATGTGCAACTTGAAATACAGGGCATAAACTTTAGTGGATAATCATATCAGGTTTTTTACATTGGTTGTGTGTTTGTATTTTTCATCCACCATTGACAGATCAAGCAATAATGGCATAATGCTTGTACTTGATGAACCATAATCTCAGAGACCAAATTTTCTAGACTTTCAATTATCTTGAATACATAAGTTTTACAACTTCATACAACAGAGATAACCAACCAATTCAAGAATGACAGTATGCATGTAAAGATCCCAACAGAAAACAGTTGTTATCATCTCCTAATGTCCTTGTCTTACCCCCTCAATTTCAAAATCCTGTTGATCTTGGATACTTTCAGGCACAGGAAGATCATAGAAGTTTGCCAAGTACGCCAACGCCTCGGAGTTGTTGTCACAAACCTTCCAGAGAGAATCAACTTCACCCTTGGCAACAGTACCCCACATCTCACAATCATCAAGGAAGCCGAGCAGCTTGGAGTAGAACGAGTCGTAATTCATCAGTACGAATGGGACAGGGAAGTTTGACCCGACCCGTTCCAGCTGGATCAAAGCTAGGATCTCAAAGATTTCATCAAGAGTCCCAATCCCACCAGGAAGCGCAATCACAGCCGTTCGGTCAGAGCTGCTGTTCCTCATGGCGGAGTCCACTAGTCCATGCTTTCTTGATGAGAAGAACCTGCCACCGAAATGGTCAAAAGACGTCTGAGACAAGATCTCGTAGGGTTTGTTCAATCTAACCATTAAGCCACAGTATACCCAAGTTCAAGAAGATTTAATTACTTAACTCAGCAAAGAAAAGACATGTAGTTCACCTGCAAGTAAGATATGTTTCAGTAGAAAGGTAGGGATGATAGTTTGTTGTCGTCCATTCGCCTGCCTCTTTACCGATCTTGAATCCACCAACTGACTTCCCAGCTTCTAACGCGCCTTTGGTGGCTGCATCCATCAGCCCTGGACCAGCTCCTGTCCATGAAGTGCAATCCAACAACTCAGCAATCTGCACAAAAAGTCATGTAAGCCTCAAATAATCACAATCGCCATCACAACCGAATACAAATCAGAAAACAATGGGGATCATTCTTGTATGAGCCACATTTTTAGTAAGAGACTGAAATTATTTACCTGCTTCCCCAATTTGAATGTTTGCAGATAATGAGGATGACTAGACCCCATTCGAGACGAGCCCAAGTAGACAGCTCCCCTTCCTAATCTGTGGATGAGCTCATAACACTTCTCAATTTCTTTCCTGACCTTATCAAACACCCACAATTCAAAGCTGTATATTACCTTCAGAACTCTAAATGTGGAAATCATCAGACTATTTATACTATACCCACTTCAATCCCTAAACATAACTAGCTTCTCAAACCAATTGTTTGATTCAGCATAATGAATTGAAGCTTAGCACTGAATTTAAGAATTGGGTATACCTCATTTGGGCTTGATCTCTCCTCAAAATCAACCAACTCCCTTTTGTTACTCATGGGTACTAATCTTGCAGGTCTCAACTTCATCAGGTTCAAATGGGTCTCTTTCAGCCTAAAAGATTGGATCTTTATAGTACCAATCTGGGGTTTTGTCAATTCAAAGAGGGTTGAAGATGAAGAAGAAGAAGGCAGATAAAGAGAGGTTGTTGCTGCAAATCCCATTTATGAACGAGCGATGAACACAAATCGTTGAGCTAATATCTGAATTGGGTAGCTTATAGCTAACTTCAAGCTCCACGCAAGTTTGAATGAGGAGTCATTGGAGTTGGCCCTCAGGAAAGAAAGGAAAGTGTGATAGCATTCGGATGGGAAAAAAAAGAAGAAGAAAGGGAAATGTAACTTTTTATGCAAAGTTACAGTAATACTATAAAACTTCCCAAATTCTAAGTAGCAAGTACTCCTTAATTATAATTGTGTAGAGTTATAATATTAATATTTTTTTAAAAAATATTTCACTGTTTTTTTTTCACTAATTAGACTCATAATTGTAATTAGGAAAAAAAATATAATAGCATGAAAAATTACACTAAGGCCTCAAAAAAAAAATTTTATTTAAAACACAAATCCCATGCTATTACTATTTTGACAGTATAATATATTTTCCATTTTTCCTTACGTTTGATGGTAAGTTTAGGAATTTTAAACCATAATAATGTGAAAGAAAATTGATTTTACCATTATGCAAAAATAGACCTAAAAATTCCTCGAAAAAAGAAAAAAAAATGGAATTGAAAACAAATAAGAGGTGGGCCGAAAGAGCAAAACGTGTACCCTATTGGGCCTGTTCGTCTTCACTACGGCCCAAAGGGCATAACTGTAAATAAAAGTAATCGAAGCTTTTAAAAGATGAAAGGCTATAAAACGAAAACCCTAGTTGTCCGCCCCCCTTAATTCCTGAAGACAAAGCTCAGCAACCATGGGTACGTTCGAGTTCTTTCGCTCATCTTTTGAATCTCAATCTCCGATTCTCATTTGTCTTTAGATCGCCATTCGATTGATGGAAATGGCTGAGTGTTTGTTCTCGTTTTCGGTTTGTAGGTATCTCTCGTGATTCTATGCACAAGAGGCGTGCCACTGGAGGCAAGAAGAAGGCGTGGAGGAAGAAGAGAAAGTAAGCTCATTTCTCCATGGCAAATTGTTCCTCTCTGATATAAATTTGGATTGCCTTTATTGTTCGTGTTCGTGTGATGTATCTGGATTTTTCAGTTCGATTTGTAGATTGATTAGGGAAATTTAAGAGTATTCGCCATATGATTTTTCCTGAACTTTGCACCTACTTAATTATGATGTGAAATTGCCAATGTATCTATGTTGTAATGTTTAAGTGTGCAGATCTGAGAGTTGCTATGTTGAACGAGTGATGATTGTATGGATTTGATTTGCAGGTGGACAATGTCTAGTGCGAATTGAATGTAGTTTTACAAGGATAAATGTATATTTTGTGTTAGCTGGTTTTCATCTTTTTAATATAATCTGCCATATTCCTCAAGAAGTTAAGATACATAAGTTTAATGATTTTGTTGAGGGCTAATGGCTACTGTGCATTGCTGAAATGCTTTCTTCCCTCTAGCAAGGATAAATGTATATTTTTGGCTAGATGTTTTTCATCTTAGCTGGCTGTGTGTCAATTAATATAGTATGCCATATTCTTTAAGAAGTGAAGATACATAACTTTAATGATTTTTTTGAGGGCTAATGGCTATTGTGCATTGCTGAATTGTGAAGGTATGAGCTCGGAAGGCAGCCAGCCAACACCAAGCTGTCGAGCAACAAGACAGTCAGGAGGGTTCGAGTCAGAGGTGGTAATGTGAAGTGGCGCGCTTTGAGGTTGGACACCGGAAACTACTCGTGGGGTAGTGAGGCCGTGACCAGGAAGACCCGTATCCTGGATGTTGTGTACAATGCCTCCAACAATGAGCTTGTCAGGACCCAGACTTTGGTGAAGAGCGCCATTGTTCAAGTTGATGCTGCGCCTTTCAAGCAATGGTATCTCCAGCACTATGGTGTTGACATCGGTCGCAAGAAGAAGGCTACTTCTGCTGCTGCTAAAAAGGATGGAGAGGTATGTGTATGACTTGTGTTGGTAAATTGATTTGAATGAAAGGTATTCATGCCTTTTTGGCTAAATATGTGTTTGGTTCTATCATGGTGAATTATGATGCGGTCGAAATTACCTGGTACACAGACTGAGGTTCTGTCCAAAAGCATTATGTTACATGAATACAATACAGTGCATTGGGTTGTATAAAACTCCTTGGTTGATCCAAGGAAATGTTGTTTTTTTGGGAATGTTTCTTCTTTGTCATTGATTCCCTTTGCTCTGTTTGAATTGAATAACAGGATGCTGAGGCTACTGAAGAGGCCAAGAAGAGCAACCATGTCCAGAGAAAGATCGAGAAGCGTCAAGAGGGTCGCACTCTGGATCACCACATTGAAGAGCAGTTTAGCAGTGGACGTTTGTTGGCTGCCATCTCTTCACGTCCTGGCCAGTGTGGCCGTGCAGACGGGTGCGTAAAGCCGATTCATCTTTGATTTGACTATTTACGTTTGTTGGCTGTCATTCTTTGTTTTTATATCTGAATCTGTTTGTACAGATACATCTTGGAGGGCAAAGAGCTGGAATTCTACATGAAGAAACTCCAGAAGAAGAAGGGCAAGTCAGCTGGTGCTGCTTAAATGATCTAATAGTCCAGAAAAACAGAAGTTTTTAGTTCATTTTCCTTCAGGAGTGTGATGATCATCCATCTTTTTTGTTAATTTTGCAACATGATTTGTAGTGGTACCCAAGTTTTGTCGAACTGAATTGTTACCTCCGTTTTACTTCCTTACAGGATTGATGTTTTGAATTACTGCTTTTCTTGCTCATCTGGTTCAATTCGGTACTCCATCAAAGTAACTGGTTTTTTGTGCTCAAAAACACATTGCTCACAAGAGAAATACACACATCCTTGTCCCTTCCTAAGTCAAAGATCCTGGTTTCTTTAAACCGTTATTCCTGTGGTTAATATCCTATCTACATAAACAGGTTATATGCAATTTAGCTTGTTAAAATTATAGGGGTCTTGAAGATTGAGCATAGCAAATTTTATTTTTCTGGTCAAATGAGCATAGTAAATAGCAGTGCAGCAAAAAGGGCCATCACATATAAATAGCATAGAAAAGGTTATATGTAAATCTACTATAATATAATACAGTATAAAGCAGCAGAACCCAAGTCTGTGTAAAAATTTGCGCCACGTCATCAGTCTTGAATAAAATAATGATTTTATTTTTGTACATTAGATTTTTTTAAATTTACCTTTTATATCAACTTGATACCTTATCAAATTTTCATATATATCTACTTCATATCTTATCCAATTACCTTATATTCATTTTATATCTTATCTCATTTTTTATATCTTAATATTTTCTCCTAAGATGATTTTTTTAACGTTATATCCTTATACAAATAAAAAACAATCAATTGAATTTTTTATATCTTAACTATTCTTTTCTATTAATTAGTATTTTGTCATTATTAAATATTGAGAAATAGTGAAAAAACTTTATCATGTCATCATATGTTAATATTATAGTAAATAATAATAATATAAATATGAACAGTAAATACAATTATCTTAAAATACATATGTTGGTCAATAAGTTCGGACTCGGGTCTATTGTGTTTGAATTGTAAATTCTTGAGTTAAAAACGAATTCGTGTAAAAATTCAATCTCAAATCAGTTAATTCAGGTTTATATTACATGGTACGGGGTTTGTACTAGTTTCAATAAATTCAGATTACATGTAATGACACGTGAAACTCATTGAAATCAAGTCATCAAGGTATATCAAAATTCCAAAAACACAGATTTTATTCCAAATCACACAAGATTGTGACTAACATAACCAGCAACTCAATTCACCACTCCAAAAATTCATCAAATCAGGAACAAAGATTTAACCTTTTCCGAGAGAAATCGCCAACAAAGGAACAAACTGAACGAAGCCTTCTTCCATCGATAGCGAACGAATTCATCATCCAAATCAATCTCGCCGGAAACGGAAAACCCTAGCCCTAAAAACCTCTTCGATCGATTCAATTAGGGCTTTTCTTTTTCCCCAATCTTCTCTCCGTAGCCGTACTTCTTCCTGAGCCGATCTCTGATGAACTCGTTGCGAGCTTGGAGCCTCGCCTGCTGAGGAGCCACGTTCTTGTACGAGAGATGCAGCCCGACGCCGAACACGGCCGCCCCGCTCAAGAAAAAGGCGACGGTCGATGCGAGTTTCCTCGGCGTCGACGGGTAGCAAAACACCATGGCCGCCCTTGGCTTCCTAAGCCTTTTCCCGATCTCGATCTTGTGTTGTTATATATGTTGTTGACGGCGGTAAACTAGACCTAATACTAATAACAACTAGCGTTCATTTTTGACAGAATTTCCAAAGCAATAAAATAATAAGAAAATTGTTATCAAAATAACATGGACAATTCACGAATATCCCTTCTCGGTCTTCGGTCATTTAGTCAAAACGGTTAAACCTCCAAGCATAGTACCCAGAGGTCACCGGTTCGACTCTCGTGGGCAGTGTCCTCAACCAAAAAAAGAAATATCCATTATCAAGTACCAAGTAACAAAACAACAAGGTCCATGGCTTAATTGCCCGGCAGTGAAATGTTCGGCGTCTTCAAGGAAGCGAATTCCGTCGCTGACTCCTCCATCGTCTTTATTATGAAAATATTGGTTTTTAAGTTGTCGGATACACGTAGCATGCGCACACCGTGAAAATGCATTAAACATGCGATATAATCCAATATATGAAATGCGAGCTAATTTGGATTCTTTATTTTGTGCAATAACATGAAACTTAAACTCCAAAACTCCCATGCCACAATTTGGATTCTTTAATTTGGATTCTTTAT
The DNA here is from genome assembly GCA_963924305.1 of Polygonum maritimum. NCBI lineage: Eukaryota > Viridiplantae > Streptophyta > Magnoliopsida > Caryophyllales > Polygonaceae > Polygonum > Polygonum maritimum. The sequence goes on along the minus strand of OZ002731.1, from coordinate 44,029,494 downwards.
TTTGTGCAATAACATGAAAGCGTACGACGTAAAACCCTACCCATAGAAAATTTGTTTTTTTTGGTCGAATCCCATAGAAAATTTGTTACGAAAACACATGAAGAAGTGATGTGAATAAAATAACTTTTACCACAGTAAAATGAGGTGATTGGGTGATTTAACTTATCCAGCTCTCTTGCATGTGCCATGTGCCATGTGCCCATGTGGGCTCTAACCTACCACTTGACTTCCCTATGATTTGTATATAACAATTTGTCAATTTGTACAACTATAGACCAAAAGTTAAACTAAATATTCTCGGGCCTCATTTTTTGGGCCTAGTGGGCCTCTCTTTAAACAGGCCCAATTTCATTCAACTGATTACACAACCCTGGGAAGAACCAGGCCCAATTTCGTTTGAATTTCGTTTCCTAATCTCTCAATGTCATCCATGGCTCTGATTTCTCAAGAAATTTCCAAAATTCCACTCGTTTTGTGCCAATGTCTTCAGCCTGAGAACTCCGTTGAGTTTTTACTCTAATTCGATCAGTTGTACTATTTCAATGGCGGCGAACGGAGTGTCTTACAAAGCATTTTCATCTACAAACTTTAAGTGAAGTTGATTGGAAAAATACATACGGAGACCTCTGTACTTGTACGTAAGTAAAGAGATGTTTAATAGGAAAAATAGAGTTTAGTTGAGGTGTTTGATAGGATATTTTAAAGTAGGGGTGCTTAAGTGAAAAAAATGTACAAGTACAAGTGCCTACTTATGTATTTTGCCGCACATTAAGGCCACATGTCCAAATCTCTGAGTTTTCCGGGTTAATGACAATAGGGATGCCAGACTATACATCAACACCTCAGAACTTCAAGGTCATTTTTTTTCGTTTGCAAATTATGTGCCCAAGTATTTAGTACTACCTCCATTCACTAAACTAGAGATGGTCATTTGAGAGTATGATTTGAACTGAGGTAGTATGAGAAACTAAGCATGACATTTACTTAGATTTTGTTTTGTATATAAATGGGACATTTACTTAGATTTCTTTTTGGGTCTATTGGGCCTGTCTTTAAACAGGCCCAATAACTAATCGGATTATATACATAATCGATGCTTAACTGTTTTTTTTCGTCTAAATAAAATGTATAAACCCTATAAATTAGGGTTAAAACTTTTCAAAACAAGGTTCTTAGTGGTTAAGTAGTATATTCAACTATATCCATAATTGACGACGTACGTATATTTGGATCAGCAAACCGGATTATATACATAATCGATGTATTATAACTAATCGAAAAGAATTAAAAGAAAGGATAAGCCGATAAGGAGGAATAAAAAATATATTTTTGTGGTCTTGAAGGAAGGGGACCGAGAAGAGTTGTGTGAAGTGATCGAACAAGATTTACTTGGGATTAAGGAACAAGGAACAACGTATAGTCGACCAACCTTAGTTTCATGCGAATTTTGATTCTTTTTTATAGTTATTTTAAACATAAACCACACACGTGTACAATGTAGCAGGATTATGTCGAATTCTTTTTATATTCGATCAACTTTTCCAAATGGCCGACCAAATGCACTGCATTATCTATCTTTCCACTGTAATTAACTTGAGTAGGACCCACCGTTCCCAAAATGGCAAAAGCAAATACATTTGGTCCACTGTCCTTTACAAATTAAGAAAGACCTCATGACGTTTGTGGCACAACGTCATGTATTTTTATTCGGTGCTCATACACTCATACAAGTAAGAATTTAAGACAGCTTACAAAGGCAGCAATAGAAGAGATCACAAACATCTAACACGTACACTTGGTAGTGTAGTTTTTATAAACCCTAGCTAAAAATCTCTAGATCTATATATTATATTATATATTTGAGCTTGGAAACCCTAATTACACTAGTAGCCACAGAATACGTTATTGATATCACTATTACATAGGATCATTTGTTTACTAATCATCATTTTCTTAAACTCAGATTATTTTTTTTCAAGTCTAAGGGTCTATGATTTCGGTTTATGGCTGTCATTTTACATAGAAAATTATGCAAATTATATATGCACAAAAGACAAAACCTACCAAGAGAAGTTATCTTATGAGGAGTATAGAATGTAATAATACCAAATTATTTATTTATTTTGATCAAGTGGGTTTGAAAAGTTAAAACCCTCAACACCTTTGATTTTTTTATTTATTGAATATCTATAGTACTTAAATATTTTCGCGGTGGCGGAGGCCGATCGAGCGAGACAGGCCATACTTAACCAAGCTAGGCCAGACCTGAATATATGTAATTGTTGGAGATGCAACTTTCTTAATTAGGTTATGGTACCGGTGTTGAAACAACAAGTTTGAATCTGAAACAATCAACAACATTAATGTACGTACGTAAGAAGTTACGGAAAACGTACAACAAAAAACTTTTGTAGCATATATCATCACAGTAATATCCTTGCATACGAGTGGCATAACAAAACAAAAGATATCTAACTCTGAAAAGAACAACAGCAAAAGACACTAGCATATCAAAATCCAAGTTATAGGCAACATCCAAACCAAGTACAGTTATTAAGGGCTCAAGGCCCATCCTATCTCCAAGGTCAACTAATTAGCTCATTAATTGGTGTGTAGTAGTACGTGCTTAAACTTGAGCTTATATTATCAAGAAACTTGAGCTTAATGAAAACAAATTCACCACTTCCCGCTACTACTCCTCCGCCCCCTAGATCCGCCGCTGCTTCCGCACCAGCTTCAAACGGCGAACGTCTCCTAGAAAAATCCTGAAAATTTCAAAACCAACAATTAATCAGAACAACTCAATCAACCTATTTTCAACCTCAACCAAAAAATCAACCTATTTTCAACTTCCAAAAAATAAAAAATAAAATCAAAACATGAAAACTACGTACTCCCATGCAAGATCTGTAGCAAGAAACCAATCGCCTTGCCGATCTTGGTAGATCAGATCATACTCAGCCACACGCACATGCACTGTGTTCGATCGCCCACCACATTTTTCAGACTTGTTGCTCGATCAAACGTCGACAAATTCAAATAAAAAAAAACCGAAAGCAACCGACCGAGAATCTATTACCTCGATCGAACTTGAAGAGTAGGGCGGTAGCCAGCTCTTCGAAAGACTCGTACCGCCTCAAAACGATCTTCCGCATGACCCGATCCATGTTTCTGTTGATCAGCTTGTCTTCAATCTGCACCTTCACGTACAGATGAGTCGGTGGAGCGAGGCAGAGCTGAAGATCCATGAAAGTGTTTTGTTTGTGGAACGGGAAAGCTGGAAAATTTTGCAACTTGATGGAAGAAGCTTGCATGTTGGCTTGTTTCATACCAACTTCATATATAGTGGCTGGTGGCAGATGCAGAACACTTCCACAATTGTTTCTTGTTGATTATAGAGTGCTATTTGGTCCCCTTCCTTGTTGTGTTGTTTTAAATTGTTTCTGCCTTTGATATTTTTTGTTTTCTTTCTATTTTTGGCTCTGTGAATCGTCAACTAACATGGGTATACTATTTGTTGTGATGGTGATTGGTAGGTGAACACATATGGTCCTCGTATGTGCATTGGCGATGGCCGTGTTGTTAGCAACTTTGTTGCTCAGGTGGCTAGCTGATTCTGTTTTAGATATGAATCCTCTCTTCTATACTCCCTCCGTTTCAAAATACACGGCATTTTCAACATTTCATGTATATTAAGGAATTTTCATATTACCTAAATTACCCTTGTATCATAATAATATTTCCAACTAAAAGTCATGCATGCTTTTTTTCAAAAAGAAAAAGCATGTTTGTAGATCAGGCAATCATGAGGGACATATGCGGAAAGAAGAAGGAAAAAATATAGGGAAATTCCTCTTGGTACCCCTGTGGTTTCGACTATTCCTTTTGGTGTCCCACGAAGTTTTTTTTTCCTTTTGGTACCCCTGTAGTTTACAAAATTTCCTTTCCGTAACCAAAAGTTTATTAAACCCATTTTCCATCCATTAAATATACTTTTCCTTTAAAATTTTAAATAAAAAACAATTTAAAATAAAAATAAAAACACATTAGGCTATGACTGGGTCGGGAGTTTGAATATGACTGTGTTGAATTCAAAAAGGACGACCCAGATCAGATTTACTAACTAATTCGTAAAGACGACACACATGAACAATCTGAATAACAAAACAAGAACACTAGATTAAGTAAAAGAAATTACGTACAGAGAGTTGAGGGAGATAATTGGAGAGATGAGGAACAACCCTTGTGTAATAACTGATTTTGCTTGTCAGAGATGATAAGAGCTGTGATCTTTCTTTCTCTTTTATAATTGATCTTTCAACTTCAACTGTGACACAATCTAGCACGCTTCAAGCCGAAAGACACATTTATACAATGACACAATAAAAACACATTAGGTCCGGATCTGGGGCGATGCGGGTCGGGGGATGGACTGGGTCGGGGCGGGACGGGACTGGCAGGGTCGGCTGGGACGGACGGAACAATTAATTCAGATTTGTTCTTCATTTTTTATTTTAAATTATTTTTTATTAAAGGGGATGTATATTTAATGGATGGAAAATGGGTTTAATAAACTTTTGTCTACGGAAAGGAAAGGAAATTAATTTTGTAAACTACAGGGGTATCAAAAGGAAAAAAAAACTTCGTTGGACACCAAAAGGAATAGTCGAAACCACAGGGACAACAAGAGGAATTTCCCAAAAATATAAAATGGTCACGTATTTTGAAACAACCTAAAGTGTCTAAAAGACCATGTATTTTGAAACGGAGAGAGTATTGCTTTGCAATTTCCTATTGCGAATCTTATTAGATGATCTGAACGTGGAAAGGCATAGTGATGATCATGAATCTATCGATGTAGGCATTGAGGAAGGAGCCAATGACAATATGTTTCTGACTTGGTTAGCTTTTGTTTCTCTTTATATTCCGAAGTTCTTGCCCTAGGTGATTTAGACTTGAATGCATTGTGGTTTGTAAGTCAAAAGGTGATGATGCCTCTGATTGTCATCATTTACATTCTTCTAGGAGTTCTAGCTTTTATCTTTGTTGCTCTGAACTTTGATCATTTTGACCAAATTCTCTAAAATTATGACATAGCTAATTAAGCAACTAGATTTAGCTAGTAGTATTAGTGTAGTCAAGGTCAAGAGGTATTTTTAAGTTTTAAAATGCTTAATTAATTGACTTTAAGGATGTGTTTAGACGGACCGCGCGTTATTCTATTAATTACCCGGTTACTTAAAGTTAAGATAATTATAAGAGGATAAAATGTATGTGGCTAATACATTTTTTTATCTTGCAATATTTTTTTTTTTTTTTTTTGAAGTGGTGAGAATTAGGTAGCCGGAGTACAACTCGGACTAGCCTAGAGCACCTGTGAACAGGTGAACAGGTGAGAGCTATGCTCTGAAAATTCAAATTTGTGACTTCGTCGCCGATGAGGGTCGAACCGGAGACCTCGGGTTCACACTTCACAACCCCCACAAAACATAAAATACAAAAAGAACATAAAAAAAAAAAACAAATGAAATAAAAATCTTAGAGACGTACTCATGAAATACTATGAGCTTGTAATTATTGGTTAATTATTGTGTGTAATTATTGTGTGTCTTCTACCTTCAATCATGCATAAGTGTTTTTTCAAGAACAATGCTACACTTTATATAAAAAAAAAATGAACACTGCTACACGCGTCGCTAATTTGAATGCTTCTTTACTGTTCCTAATGGTGGACCTAAAACACTGCATTACGTATCTTTTCATTGTAATTTACTCCCTCCGTTTCATAATAAGTGTCTTTTTAGCACTTAAAATTTGTTTCATTAATATGTGTCGTTTTAGGTTTTCAAAGTGATTTATTAGGGATGAATAATGATAATTTTTATTGGAATGTGTATTTGTTGACTAAAGTTGTTCATTCATTGGCCAAAAAAATGTAATGAGTGGTAAGATTAAGAAAAAGTTGTAAGTTTTAAAGTGAATGATTGTTTTTATTAAAAACTGTATTAAGAGCTAAAACGACATTTATTATGAATCGGAGGAGGGAGTATGTGAGTAGGACCCATCTTTCCAAAAATGGCAAAAACATATACGGAGTACCTTTTTTGTCCCCAGAGCCTTTTCAAAGAAAGTCATTGTCGGTTTTTTGTTGGTTGGTGTAGCTAGCGTTAATGCAATTCTGATTGATTAATTAATCCTTTAAAAATCACAACATAATAAAATACACAGTAATATTTTATCATGACTTTTATACACTATGTGTTTTCTATCCTCTTCCTTTTTCTCATAAGGGTTCCTTCAATAAGAGGCATAAAAAATTTCAACAATAATTAGAACAAAAATAAATCCGGTATATTGTTATATCAGGAAATAATATAAGATCTTTAGGAAATTTGATTGATTAAAATCCTTTAAAAATCACAACATAATAAAATAATAATTTATCAACTTTTTCAGTTTGGCTATATACTTCACCTCAATCATGGGAGCATATAATATCAGTAGGAGATATTTAGAAAACTTGATTAATTTGATCCTAGTATGATTTAAGCCATTGTATGATTAGTATATGACTACTGTATTTGTACAACTATAGAACAAAAGTTAAAACTAAATATTCGGGCTCTTTTGTTTTGGGCCTAGTGGGCCTCTCTTTAAACAGGCCCAATTTCATTCAACTGATTGGAAATTGTCTTTCTTTGAGATATCATTTTAGGAGTCCCAAACAAAATGAACTGATAACTTGAAAACAAGATAGTTGCAATTGTTTAGAGACATATTCCATGTCTCGAGGAACGTTTGTTTTGTAATTTAGGTTTTCAATACTCCAGAAGAAGGTACTCTTTCGAGTGAGGTTGGTGTGTATACTGCTTCAAGGAGCTCGATCGGACCATGAGAAAGGCCATATCGAAGAAAACAGAAGCAAGGTGGTTCATTATGATGCTCTTGGAAATGATAATGCTCTTCTCTTTCAAAGATTCCATCTGCTTATGCTTCATAAGTTTGTTGCCTTTGTAGGAGGAGCTAATAAAGCAAAGAGTATATGTCAATAACGTGAACAAGCAAGCTTCATAGTGTCATAGTGCCTTTGTAGAGGTTTAATCCTTAACTGTTACTGGCCCTTTTTGTTCTGCAAAAGGATCTTAATATGACCTTTGTTGGAGCTAAAATCCGTACACGAGATTCGACCGAAATTTAGCTTAGATCGGGGCCATCGGGCTATTGATTCAAGAATAATCCGTCGATTACAGAGCGTATTCTTGAGTTTTTATCAGAGCTCATGCCTAACTTGATGGGCTTTCCTCCAGCCGTGCTTCTTGGGCTGAGTCCTTATATGGGCCTGTTCCTAACTTGGGTTGTTTCTCCATGGTCCAACAACCATTTAGTACCACTACAGAATCAAAGTTTCATAGTGTCACAAGATAATACTCCGTAATCACAAAGCACTGGTACAGTTAGAATTAATTAATTCTCTGAGTCAGATACAGATTTTTAACTAATATTTTCTCTATGATGTTTACCTCAAAGGGCCAAATGGAAATTACAAGGATTTTATGGGCTCCATTGCTTAATTAATTTCCTACTATAGAGACAGACGCCTCCATTCAACAAGTTTGTGGAGATCGAAATGAGTTTACCTGCATTAACAAGATCACAACTTGAGGGTTAATTAATCTGAATTAGTGTAAACTAATGATGCTAATAACTTGTGTACGTAGTATTGGAATTTCCTTTTGTACCTCAGATGGCTCCTCCAAAGTGTAGGAAGCATTAGTTCCCTTACGAATCTTCGAAACGAGGTTCCTTGGTAGATACTTAAAGCATCTTAGTCGGAGATGATCGGACCGACGAAGATGCTTTTAAGCATCTACGCGGGCTAAACCAAGGTTATTGGGATCTCTGGTTGCAACCAAGGTTATGCAGAGCATTTGAGATGGTTATTGGGATTGCGGCCTCGATCATGTATATATAGAGGCGAGCAACGGGCTGATGTGTTCTGTTGTTGCTAGCATTTCCTGAGTAGAAAAAAGAGGAAGCTTTGTTTCTATCATTAAAATTGAAAGAGCACCTTACACTAGCTACCAAATGTTATCATCAAGGAAGAGTGGACATCTACGGTGCATGTGATACTCCTCCACTAGGTTGTTAGGTTAAAGTTGTATTCTATTCACCAAGACATGCAATCCTACACGAATCTTTCATATATATAGTACAATAATGCAATTAATCTTGGCTAATTTGGTATGAAATTTCACATATGTTGTTATCAAAGGATGGACGATTTAAATGTGAAGAGGTGTGCATGTTTTGATGAAGTAGCCATTTCTTAGTGCAATCCTATACTAGTTACCAAAAGCTAATGCAAGAACATGACTTTTGTATGTGTCTTCTATCCTCTTTCTTTTTCTCAAAAGGATTCCTTCAATAAGAGCCATACAAAATTTCAACAATAATTAGAACAAAAATAAATCCGGTATATTGTTATATCAACAACATAATAAAATATGATTTTTATCAGTTTTTTCAGTTTGGCTATATACTTCATCTCTAATATGGGAGCATATAATATCAGTAGGGGATATTTCGAAAACTTGATTAATTTGATCTTAGTATGATTTAAGCCATTGTATGATTTGTATATGACGATTTGTACAGCTATAGACCAAAAGTTAAACTACATATTCTCGGGCCTCTTTTTGTTTGGGCCTAGTGGGCCTTCCTTTAAACAGGCCCAATTTCCTTCATCCAAAACTCTCCGAAATTGAGTCTATTGAGCTTCTTTTCTTGGTGCAATCCTGTTTTGGATGAAGAAGTAGCAATTTAACATAATTTACATGGAAGAACGTACATTGATTTCTGCAAGCTTATTGTTGAGGTTAATCCCGGCCCATTTAACTGATTTGTCAAGGGTTTAAGCTTGGAGCAGGAAATAATCATCACAAGCTTCTGAATAAAGTCACAAGTCACAACAAGTAAAGACAGATTCATATTACTATGATTCCATATTCCCTAGCTTGTAATTTCTGTAAAGACCATGAATACTAGCTAATCAGTAAACATCATGAATATAAGTCGTTGATCGTTACATTTAAACAACAAGGACACTAGTTAATTTAGAAGCTGTGATTAATACTAATCACTAGTGTTCCCATCCCAAGTCAAGACTAACATTTGGGGGGCTGACCCGTTACTGGAGGAGTCGAAAATGCAGCCTGTTCGGGGCCGTATCCAGCTCACCCAACCCACCGGTTTTAGGGTGAAGCCGCTGCCGTCGAAGCTGTTGGCCGATTTTGTAATGGTTCGATGGCCGTACAACATCTGTTAGTACGTGTGGTTCCTTGCGGATTGACAAACTACTCATTAATGTACATACATAGCAACCAACTTATATATAAATAGCACCAACAACGAAAATGGAGTATGAAATAGACCTTTTCGTTTGCCGGGCAAAAATACAAATTTGGGAAATTGCCCCACACCTTCACATATATGTTTTGATAGTATAGCATGTGAAGATCAATTGTGTTGAACCACATGCAACGAGTTTCACATACTATCAAAATGCACTAAAGTCTTGAAATGGAGGTTCACGTTCTCACCTAATTACTCAGATTCATGAATAACATGTAATGCAGATTAATTATTATAAATAATACTATACACTTGCCTGAAATGGAGGTCCATTTTTCATTACATGTTACACATCTGTCATTTAATCACCAAACCTATGCTATGCATGTACAATATAAACTTGCATCCAATAGTCATTGTCCCATTTTTTTTTATTGTCTAAATACTGTTGTTGTTGCAATTCCAAAAAGCAATCTTTATACAGTTACAAAATGCTTGTCGTTGCTTCTGATCTCACTGGGTTCAGCTCAAGAGAAGCAATCTCCCTTACCACATTAACTTTATCCTCCTCAAACTCCGAGTTCTTCTCTACAAAGAAAATTGCAATATCACAATCAGGACCAAAAGAAAAAGAGGAAAAAAGCTATCTTTTGAGTTGGATTCAAAGAACAGAAGCTTGATTTGTGCTCACCCTTGAACGTGGAGAAGCTAGCTAATAAGCGTAGCAACTTATCTCGATTGGCTATCAGTATGGCTACTATTCCTGGAGGCTTGTTTTTGCTAAAAACAAACAGCTGCAATTCATGAAAAAGGATTCAGGAAAGTCATTTTGGCAGGCAATTCAGGGTCCATTTGGTTTGCAGCAAATAATGCATTATTACCTTGAAGACCTGAAACGCGTCGAGTTGTATGACTTTGCTCGGTACCTGATCCGGACCACAAGGTTTGATTTCAGCTCTCTCGGTTCCAGAACACAAGGCGTGCGACAACTGAGGAAAGCGTTTTAGAACAATCAAGCATTCAGTTCCCATTTTTGTGGCGGCTAAGATGAACAATCCACTCATAATCATACATACCCTCAATAGATGCATGAAAATCACCAAGTTTTCCTTGGAGCTCACATAGTTTTCCATGGTTCTAGCATTTGTAGGAGCAAGCAATATGTCACCCATAAGCTGTAAAAACAGGCACAAAAACTGTTAAATGAAAATGGATTTTCTGAGGCATATTCTGTAGTAATTCAGAAGACATGGACAAAAGCTTTATGGAGGTAAAAAAAGTATTACCTTCACAGCTTGGCGTCTAATGATATATTCAGAAGATTGTAGCAACTTTGTGTTGTACTCATGAAAGAACTGATATAATTGAGATGAATCACATTAAAAAAACATAATATTTATGAGCCCCTTCATTGACAAATCTCTGATGAACTAACCCAATCATAGTTTTGAGAGAGAAAATCGGCCACAGTGGACTTATGCCTAGTCAGTAGCTCCTGCAACTTAAGCAAGTTTTTGAAATTATGAATATCACATTATCACCATAATTTCAATGGCAATAGAAAGATTAGGAAAAGCCAGATTGAGACCTTAAAAGTGGCTGAGGCATCTGATGAAATCTCAAAATTTGGAAGTAAGATATATCCAAAGAACTTCCTCAGGTGGTTTTCTAGCACATACCTATCAAACAAGCAATTCAAGATTTATGCTAGACTTTTATTAAGAAAAAGACGGTAAAAACCCAAAAAAGAAAAACATTACTTTGCAACTGTTTGATGACGAATGCACTCCCTCAGCATACTTCCATAATGCAAGGCCATACTATGATCATCATATCTAGACAATGATTTTCAATAAATCAAGTCGTACTAAAACATGAAATACCGAGATCGTATCCTGGATAAAAATCGAATCCGAAACTTACCCAGCCACAAAAGTATCCATGAGTTCAATATCAGCTACCAAGTAGGTACAAGCAACCAGACAACATTTAACTTGTTGCCTCTGCAAATTTGCAACCACATGAGTAGCATCTTTTCGAGCCTAAGCCAAATGATTTTTTCATGATCAGCAATTAATAGAAAATAGGACTGACAAAGTCATGTTCATGATCAGCATTTTTTTATTTGATGAAGTCCAGACACACCCTAAAAGGTGAATAAGTTCATTTTCTGTGTCAAGTCAAAACATACCTCCAAGTTCAAATTTGGAAGGGATAATGCTAGGAGGCGAAAAGTATCATCTTTGAAGAACTCTTCAGAAAGTTGAGCACACGCTTCTAGGGCTGGCTCAGATTCACTAGTCCCATAGAGTGTTAACTTTATTTCCCTTAAAAGCTTGCAGAGTTGTGCCATCTGAAAATACACAAAAAAACAAAAGACAGATTATACTGTAAATCACAGTGATAATTCCTCCATTGCTACATGGAAAGGTATTGTTTCTTGAAAACAATACGGGTGCACTTGGATTAGCACATATACAATGCATTCAATCTGATGTAACTGAATGCACTAAATACAGTTATCCGAATGAACCCTAACCCGAAACCACCTTGAAATTTCTACACAGGGCTTTACAAAGTCATTCCTTGTAAATTATAATGCAGCTTAAACTTGAACAGAAAACAATTTCTACATAAGCCATACATAACCCCAACCGTTCAATTATAAAAATCAGTTTCTTCCACATTTAAAATTTCCCATCATTAACAGAAACTCAAAAGAGAGGGAAAAAAGAACCTTTTCCTCTAGCTTACGATCACCACAATCCAAATTGCTAGCAGAACTGCTGAAATACTGTAGAAGTTCTCGAGTCTGCCGGACAAGGGACACCGGAACCGGAATTTGGGTCTTGTGCTTCGACCTGAGCAGACTCCACAGATTCTTCTTCTTCATCACCAGCGAAGTCTGGCTCGTAATCTGAGATCTTGAAATGAAGTTTTTTTGATAGAAAATTGGCAACAAGGAAGAGATTTGTTGGTTTCAGAGGCTGAATTGAACCCCCTTTTAACCGTTACAAGGAAGAAGAAGGAAAGAGATGCAAGGAAAGTTTCTACAATTGCGTTTGCCTGGTCGGTGTGACTCAGCGCTAAGCTGATTTTGTGGGGGTTACTTTTCAAAATAACGGCTGTTTGGTTAACCAAATCCACGTGGCTAATTCTTATGTTCAAACTATTTTTTTTTTAATTGAAAGCCTGCGAATTCATATACATAAGGCAAACGTATGAAAATACATCTAATTGTGTTTTTATAGTAATATTGTTTTTAATTGCGGATGAAATTGAAAGGTTGTTTAAAATTGCCAATACATGAGTCAGCATTAGGAAGTTGACACAGATGACATAAACTCCATTAAAATTCCATTTAAAAATCACTTGTATGAAAATTTCACTCAATCAAACGAATAATATTGGCATAATTAGATCACACCAAGGAATTGGAGCTTCACAAGCTATTGGTACCTCTGCACACAGTTCATACATGAAACAGCATTATCTAGCAAATAAGTTGGATTCATACATGAAACAGCATTTAACAAACATTGTACAAAGAAACTGGAAATTCTGCTTCATATCAAAATGCAGGTATGTTCAGAGTTACAACTTACAACTGCTCTAATCAAAAGCAACAAGAACAATCAAAAGGGCAAAGAGGAGTAAAACCAGAACCTGGTTTATTGATACCAAGCTCATCCACTTGGTAGATTTGAAGTCCGTCATTTGTTTTCCGCCTCGATCCTTCAATGTTCTTCCTCCTCTTCTTCTTTTCCTTCTCTCTTTTAGGTAAATCCTTCCCACTTTCTTCAGGCTTTTGAGAGTCTTCTGCTTCGGAATTCTTTCTCTTCTTCTTCTTCTTACTTGCAAAAATCTCATCAACTTCATCCGCCGCCTTCTTCCATTGATTTCCTACCTTTTCTGGCTTAGCACCTGCCTCTTCATTTACTTTTGAAGGATTCTTTCTCTTCTTAGTTCCAAAAATCTCATCGATTTCATCAGCCGCCTGCTTCCATTGATTTGCAAGCTTTTCCGGCTTGGCAGCTGGCTGTTCCTTCGCCTTTGAAGGAGTCTTCTTTTTCGGCATACTGTATCAACAAGAAACACATGAATGCCATTAGAAACTCAGAATAAAGCAAATTTGAACCATTCTAGAGAAACAATCAACAGTACGGAAATCAAACCCTAGAGAGTCGATCAGTACAAGACAAAATCATCAGAAATCTAACAATTTGCAGAATTTACTCCTTTGACAATGTGAAAGGGCGCATAAGGTACGGACGTATTGCTCTCACACCAAACAATTCAGCAATCAACCATTCGATTCCTCAATTTTTTTTCCGATCACTATCACGTATAGAAGCTCAGGACGTCAACATCTGCACATCAAACAAATTACTGCCGTCCAATTTCTTTTGCTACATTCAAAGCTCACACTCCTGTTCATCGGTACAGCCTACAGAGCATGGTACCAATATACTTGCCTAAAGACTTCGAATCAGCAATTCTATCCAGATTTACAATCAGAACAGTAACGAGACGATTTGAAGCAGAAATTATTACCTTGTGATCTTCGAGTTCTACCGAAGAGCTAGAAGATGTGGCGGAGACGGACTCGGAATCCGATGAGGAGACAAACAGAAGTTAGAGAGGCTACACAAGTTTTTCCGGCCGCCGGAGAGAGTTTGAAGAAGGAGGAGGACGGCGACTGAGGAGAGAGAAGAGAGACGAGTTAGGGTTTGGTTGGCCGGAGCGAGAAAAAGCTACAAATTCAAGTCAGCTTCCTTTTATTTCCTGGAAATTGCGCAATGTGGCGTAACGTTTTGATAACTTTACATTACTGATCTCAATTGTTTCAGAATTGCAAAAGTTAGACCTTTTGTTTTTTTTTTGATCAATTAGGGCTTAGGAGACCCTCTGATGGTCGCCCTAGAGCATCTTCCTGATCCAAGGAACCGACTTTTTTGGGGGTTTTAATTGGTTTTAGCAGATCCTTTGATTATCGAACTAGTAGGGATTTTATTGGGATTAAGAACCTAACTAGTTTAACCATGGTACGGGTAATGTGATTATAAATCCAATTTAATATAGATACGTGATGTCAATGATCATGTTAAAATTATAGGATCATATATATTTATCTTCGTATTATGATTAGTTTTTTTATTAATAGTAAATCATCTCATAATATAAATAAGTTGGATTTGTTTAAAAATTACTTCATGATAAATATCACGTTTTATTAAATAGTAATATTTATGGGAAGATTATAATTTTCAGGATAATTCATAATTTTTGGTAAATTTTAATCAAATTTTACGGGATAAGATTATATGAGATTTTAACTACCTAATTTGTATAAAGGAGGGCCCGACCAAATATTTTATTATTGAAATGACACGTGGCGCAAATTTTTATTATTGAAATGACACGTGGCGCAAATTTTTGTGAAGACATTATCTCCGCTAGGTAGTTGGTGGAGTTGCTTTTCATTATTCAAGTTATATTCAAATTACATCATTTAATCGTTTCCATAATTCTAGTTTAATGCAGAAAATACACTTTGAAAGTTCATTCAAGTAATCATTTATGAGAATCAACACCGTTGGCAATTCAATTCAACATAAATGCAGATCAAATTCTTAAACAACCAATACAATGATATGTATGGTCTAGAAACCATAGCATCAGAAACAAACATGTCACCATAAGAACTTAAAAGACATATAGACATTAAATTAAGACTCTACAATACAGACACAGGGTTTTCTACAGCATCTAGAAGCTAACAGTTTGATTTAACCTTTTACATACGAGTCAGTTGCAAGAACTGTGACCTACGATTTGTTAGATAGCTCTAAAAAAGATGAACAGAAATTTCTCTTTTGATGAGCTTTGATCGTCAGCTACAGAAGACTTTGCAAACCTCCTTTAGTTATGCTAATCCTACCTTCCATACTAAAGTTCAGCAGCTTGAGAATCCTATCTGATACAGCATTAGTCTTGGACATTAGAGACAGGAATTAAACAGCACCTGGGAACGACAAAAACGAATAAGAAAACAAGAAAGTAGGTAACTGTCAGCATCCAAATTGCAGAAGATGATAAAGCAAAACAGAACAACCGAGTAAGAAGCAGAGATCTGCTTTATAGTGTAATCCAGATCATGCAGAATATATAGAGTGTGACTTCTTCCTATTAACAGAATCCCACAGCAAGCAATTGCAATCACTCAAGAGTAGACCACAAGAACTCAAGAAGAGATTGAATGTAGGTAATATAACATTGCTTTAATAGTTCTATGTAATGGTAAGACATGTTCAAGAATAATCTCATGTGAGAGAAAATATACTTAAGAAAACGAGTTTGTAATAAGGCTTCTAAATCACCTTAATTTCGGGTCAAAGATAAACGGTAAGGTACTTGAGAGCACTCGGGCTTTTTCACATAGTAAATGCAAAATTTCAAACATGAAGAAGTCAAGAATGGAAATTAGGTGTAATTTGACACTCACCTAACATCACGAACTCTGAGAAAGATGGTTGCGGGCCAGCATGTCAAATATCCCCTCAGTAGGAAGGCTTTCACATCCCAGAAGCTCTTGAAGCTTGGCATCACATACCACCGTTGAATTTGAAGGATCCTAAGAATACCAGTTACAAATTACTCAGCCAAATGCACTTAATTGATACGAAAAAGGAAAAACTGAGCGATAGTGGCTCTAAAGGACAAAGGATGAAAGGAAGACATAATGATAGAAGTTCAGATTAATGCCAAACCGAGCTTCAGATATCAAGTTAAAGGTGAAGGAAATTTTGACAGGCTAATGAAGATAGTTAGGTTAACATACCTCCAGGCCTTGTGCCTTAATATATTCTGATATGCGCTGAAATACCTCAGATTGAGGCATCTCTTTCCCACTTATACCCAAAAAGCTTACAAGAGCTTCAGATAATACAACAGGGTCAGATTCAGCTTTCTTCACTTCAGGAAGTTCAGGCGTTTCATCTACCTTTGCCTTCTTAGATTGTGGAGCTGAATCCTCTGCAAAGAACAAAACAAGATACAAAATTTCAGATTTAACCCCTTCATGTCATAAGGACTCGTTTCAAGATAACGTCAGTGTTACACAAAGGCACTATCTCAAACTGTTGCTATAACTTACTTGACTGGTTAAGAGGTAAAATGTGTTTAGCAAGCAGCTTGTTCATCTGAAACATATCAGTAGCGTCTGTCTCAAACACCAACCGCAACTCATCATTACAAATTATCTTTCTTTTGTTCCTTGGATCTTGGAGATTGTTCTTTCTGATGTATGCCCAAAGCTGCTTGACAATCTGTCAAACATAGCTATGATCAACAATTTGCATAGATTTAAATGGTTCCCTTATTTGAATGCTTTCTATATTTAAACATATCAAATTTATGTACAAAGAATTGGAAAACGATGACGAGGAAATTCCTCTACCTCAGTCCTTGGTAGTGCCGGCTGGCCAACAATGGTTTGCAACTCAGGCGTCACGCCGCACAGCTTGTTAAGGCCTCCTGCACCGCCTCTTCGTTTGGGTTTGCTCTTAGAACTGAAAACAATTGGTTGAATTCAGCACTACAGAAATCAGAATCCTATGACTCAAACCATTGAAAAACACAAGATCAAGGCATGTAAGGTGACAAATTCACCCATCACTTTCAAGCATTCCTATATTTCACAAGCTCGAAAGTCAAAACAAGATATCACCTAACCGCACCAGAAACCCTAGGAGGGACTCAACACTTACAGCCTAGCCTAATTCCAGAAGCAATCTCTTAGTCAGACTACAGCTACTCCTATCTCACTCAAATCAACCCCCAATTGAAACCCTAGACCACCAAAGTGACCCCAATTCCACTTCATATATGAACCAAATTCTCAATTCGACAGCCACGAACACCAAATTCACAAAATCAAACACCAAGAAAGAGAATACGAACCCCTCCTTAGCAGCGGTGGCCTCAGGAACGCCGACATTAGTCCCCTGGGGGGTGAGAGGAGTCTGAGAGAAGTTGATCTCGGTAGCGTGGTGGAAGACCGGGCCTGGCTGGGGGTAATTGAGTTGGTACTGAGAATGTTGAGCGTCGGCGGAGAACATGAACCTCTGAGGAGCCGGAGTCGGCGCCGGCGCCGGAGGTTGCCGGTAGAAGGCGGTTACTCGAGCGCGGATGAGATCGATCTTGTGCGAGACGTCGAACCCTAGGCGAGATTGGAGGAGGTGGACGACGTCGTTCAGGCTTGTGAGAGTGCCTAGGGTTGTCTCTCTCAAGAGCGAGTCCAACGACTCCACAATCTGTTGGTCGGAAGCCATTGCAGAGCACGAAATGGATTTATATGTAACAGAAAAAAAAACGGATTTCTCGCTCTCTCTCTCCACTCTCTGTGACTTTCTCTCTCTTCTGTTGCGATCTCTCTCTCTTTCTTTCTCTCTGTGTTTGTCTGTGTCTGTCTCTCTCTTCCTCTTCGCTATCGATTTTATCGGTTCGATTTTTGGATTTAATTTTTAGGTGAAATGACGAAAACGCCCATGCCCGATGCTTTTCAAGAGTTACTTTACCTTTTGTATCTGTTTTTCACAGTATTGACCCTGTGAATTATGAGTATTTTCACGTTCAACCCCCAGTTTTTGAGTTGTTTAAAAAAGTGGTCATTGGTCACAATTCAGGTTGCTTAGCCTAATACGTTAGTAGTTAACTTGGTGTACACAAATAACATTTTATCAGCTAAATTTTATTCAACCAAACCGAGTCGATCGGTGTTTTATTTGATGATTCACATATAAGTTGTATTTTAATTATATCTCTATATATGTATGACATGACGTATGTATGAGACAATTATGTTATTCTGAACAAATATTACAACAAATAAAAACCCATCCTTTCATCTTAACTTGGTCATAGGGTTTTTTTCGGGATCATTAGCTGCAAATATGTTGCATCACCACATAATCCCCTTATAGATAGCTTGGCCTTCTAATTTTCACCATACAAATTAAAAATCACCTATTCACCTAGATTAAACCATCTTCCTTTTTATGGGTAAATGGCCCTTTGCATGCTAGTTTCTTTAGCCCTTTTTTGAGAGATACCCACCATCCATTTTTAAGGTCTTTGTTTCACATTGCCTAACGTTCTAACATTACAAAGATCCATTTCTCTCTTCTTTTTGTATCATTTTGAGGTTCATTTCAATTTCAAAATTCATAAGGAATTGTTTGATTAAGTATAGAAGAACATGGTTGATGAAGAAGGAAAACATCATTCTGATCATCCATCATCTTCACATGAGGGTGGTCACCATGAGGAAGAGGATGAAGAGAGTAGATTACAATTGGGGCCTATGGTCAGCATCAGAGAACATCTTGAGAAAGACAAGGTTTTGTTTTCTCCTCAACATTTTCGTCTCTTCCTTTCTTCATTTTCTTAATGTTAGATCTCAATATTTCGGGTTCGCGTCGAAACAGAGTGAAGAGGCCATGTTTACATGATTCGAATCCGTATAACTTGATCCTTGTGAGCTAGATTAATGTGTATTTGTCCTTTATTTGTTGCAATACATGCATATTAGTGTTGTGTAAGAATGAGAAGTTATGATCCTATTAGTATTGTTTGTTAGACTAGGGTTACATTTTACCATAGTTGTTTTCCATGATGAGCACATCTTGTATTGTATCTAGGATGATGAAAGTTTGAGGAAGTGGAAGGAGCAACTCCTCGGAAATGTTGATGCTAATACTGAGGGCGGTTCGTTTTCTTCTTCTTCTTCTTCCTTACTTGACTCGCATTTTTACTTTTTACTTTTTACTCTTATGTTTTAGCACATCAAAACAGGCTCAAGATATACTCTAAAATAGAGTAATTGGTATTTCTCCTAGGATGGATTGGTAGTTTGCATTTATTCTCCTTGTTTATGATCAATCTTGGTCTACTTGGTCAAGTTTATCATATTGTACTTAGAAATTTATATTGATAAAGGTTTTTTTTAATTTTATAAATAATGGGATATTATAAGGATATGGATTGTAAAAATGAAAGTCCTAGATAAATTAGTTATAGAATCTTTTTAAAGTTGGATTTTTATTCTATACTCTAAATGAAGAACATAAAGCTTGTTTATAATACCATAGAATTAAGGTAAAAGATCGTTTATAATAAGATAGAGTGTTGTTAGGTTCGGGAACTCTCGACCCGGAAGTGAAGATCCTAAGCTTGACCATCCTGTCGACCGGAAGGCCTGAAATGGAGCTAGTGATCCCGGAGGCAGGTGACCCGAAAGGCACATGGTTCACCTTGAAGGAGGGCAGCCCTTATGTTCTCAGGTTTTGCTTTACGGTTAGGAACAACATTGTTTCAGGACTCAGATACGTTAACACGGTTTGGAAAACTGGTCTTAAAGGTAATTTTGAATCTATTTTAGATAATATATTGTTGTATTAGTATGAAAATTCATGTTAAATGTATAACTATGCATTTATAACCACGATCATCTTATTGTGTATGTTAAAACTATTCATATATACTTGCATGGCCTATACACACATTTGCTAACCAAGGGCTACTAGTTTAGCTTATAATATGATGTTGTAAATTGTAATTAAAGAAAGTGTTGCCCTAATTGTAAATTAATAAACATGTTGGATTTGTTGAAAAAATCATTTATAAATCAGAATTCTTATCCTATACCCTTATGAAAAGTCATTCTTATATTACTATGTGTTTGAATTTTTATCCATTTTTTTCAATTTGAATTTAGTTGATAGTACCAAAGAAATGCTTGGGACTTTTAGCCCTCAACAAGAAAGCTACACTCATCAAATGCCAGAAGAGACCACCCCATCTGGCTACTTTGCTAGGGGCTCATACAGTGCCAAAACTAAGGTAAAGTTACACTAACATTGATCAAATCAATGTACATTTTACACCTAAGTACAAGAGCATGACTTAATCACACAACTTGACATCTTGTTCTTGATACATGTAGTTCATTGACGACGACAACAAATGCTACCTGGAGATCAACTACACGTTCGATATCCACAAGGAATGGCCCCATTAAAACCTGAAGCCATAGATCGCCGATTCGTCGAGCAAAAAACCAAGTTCTTGGCATGGGAAGTGAAGAAGAAAAAATCCTAGAGTTTTTGAGGAACAAAGAAAACGGAGAGACAAGTTTCTTAATAAGAAGTTTGCTTTTAGTTTCAATTTGTTTGCTCCCATGTATGTTTTAATTTTTTCAGTTTTTGGTACTACAATAACATTTTTTTTGAAGTGTTACTATTTGTGGTGGGATCATAAAATATTAATTATGGTTCTTAATACATGCATTTACTTGATTATGTATGATAATCTCATCATTATTAATTTGCAGAGACGTACCAGTTAAAGTGCAAAACTTATATGAAATTATATTTAGTGATGAATAAGGGATTCAGGTTGAGTTACATATTTGCAAACCTTCAACGTACAAAATATTTTGAAAATGAATAATCCAAACATTACATTTGTAATGCTTCAAGGTAAAAAATGGATTGACCCATCCAATTTACCCTAATATCTTTTTTATAAGGAAAACAATCCGAGATACCAAACAAACAAGTATGACAGATAGAGATCGAGCCCGAAATAATCAACAACTAGACAAGTCGGCAAGCAAAAATAATACAGTTAACTACAAAAAATAAGTAAAATGGAGATTTAACAAACTATCAAAAGCCGAAAAACGATACTGCTAATACAAAGATAACTTTCTGGATTAAGAAGCTTCTTATCTAGTTAATTAGGTTAGAGAAAATTTCATACAAAAATAGAAATTTTGCAAATTTACTGTGACGGTTAACCGTGCATAATTAGAAAAGTTACTAGCAGGCCCAAGGCCCAATCAATAATACTCAGCAGGCCCATCCTCTGTTTTCCTTGCGGGTATTTTTTTGTTTGGTACGCATTTATTTTACGTTAACGATAAATAAATAAATCGATTTTAATTGATAAAATGTCAGATAAATGACAAAAACAGCTTCGCTACATACACAAAACGGGAATCGCCTTCGCCAATTTCATGATTTCCGGTGAGTTCTCTCTCTCTCTGTAGATGATTTTTTGTGCTTTCGTTCGTACTCGAGCTAATCTTGAGCTCAATTTTGGTTCGTACTCGAGCTAATCTTGAGCTCAATTTTTGGTTACTTTTGAACGAAAGAATTGCCAAGTTTCTCTCAATTCAAGGGATTCGAAATTTTGGGGTTTGCGGATGGATAAGTGATGAAATTGAATTTGATTTTGCTCTTTCAGGATATTATCTCTTAAGATCGATCGAATTTGGCGATATCATCAGATAAAGGAGAAATTTGGAGCGTAGATAGTGTGAATTGAAGCGAAGAAGATTCGTCATGGGGTTCATGCTTACAACCCTAATTTTCGCTTTGATTGGGATCTTCGGTTCTATTGGTACTAGAACCTGTTTCAACAGAGGGCCTTCAAAGAATCTGTAATGTTTCCATTGCATTCCCTGACTCTTTTTTCTGATATGGATATGAATTTGTTTAATTTCTAATTCTCTATCTGGAGGTTGTGTGGTATGGAATGTGATTGATTTAGGTCTAGAAATCTGGTTGCATCAGTTTTATGTCATTTCACCAATCATAACTCTGTCTGGTTTTGTATGATGGCTTTGGCTTGAATCCATGAATTGAAGTTATCTTTCTACTTGATGCCTGATCCATGTAGTTAGTGTTTCTTTTTTGCGTTCTTTTCTTGCAATGTCTCATCTTTTGCTCTATTATTTTGTACATGGTTAACTGGTGATATGTTCTCATGCAGGTTTCACATTACTCTGGTTAATACAGCAACAGCCTGTTGTTGGATGATGTAAGTGTTAGCTTTCCTTGTCAATTATTTAACATCATAAGGTTGAAAGTCATTGTTAATCAAGCATACCTTGCCTCTGAAACAAAGACTGGTGCTCTAGCTATCTTTAATTTGCTCATGTTTGCGAGTTTCGGGTTAGGGCTGAAAGTAATTGGCCTGAATTTATTTATTCCGCCCTATGATCATCACAGCACGATCTTATAATCTTTCGTGTCATGCATCTTGATCCATGAATTTAATTCGTGAGCGGTTATAACTTAGGATTTGTATGTCATGGTTCAGAGGTAATTAGAACTCCTGTAAATGCAAAAATTAGAAAGTTTTTGGAAGTTAACCTGCTAGAGCTTCTGAGATTTTCAATTTCCTGTGGATTTGTTCGTCGATCAAACTACCCTTGATGCGGTTTCTCTTGTCCAAACTAGGTTTCCTGCTGTGACCTGTCATCATTCAGTCTTTTCTATATATTGTTCTTTCGTTCCTTGTAGTTTCATGAATCCTCGTGTTGGTGGTTACTTAGCTCAAATTCACTCTTATTGAGCTACAAACTAAGAAATTACATATGCTGCTGATGAATAACTGCATTGGTTTGGTGACTGGTTCACCTCTAGACCAACATATCCTGTCTTGTCCTATTAGCTAAGGCTTCATATTCTCAGTATGGGCTACAAACTAAGAAATTACATATTGTGGTGTTGACTTTTTTGCAAATTTCCCCATTGCTTGAACAGGTGGGCAATTGTTTACCTTGCACAGATGAAACCTCTCATTGTGCCAATCCTAAACGAAGCGGAGTAATCCATTTTCAAGTAAGCCCTTAATGAGAGAGCTTGAGCATTTGCAGATTAGTTCCTCTTAATAGTTAATAATCTTGTACGCATAAATTGTTCTTGTTGTAATGGCAGAAGACATGGAGTCACGTTATTGTAATTGTTGTGCATCACCGTTTACTTGTTCAATTTGACTGAGCTTGTTACTTGAATGTTGATGAAATAAATAAAGCTTGATTTTGTTCTTATAATTTCTGGCTACCCTACACGTGCACATCACACTTTATCCTCTCATGGAGTTTTGTGAGGCTCTTGGAATACTCACAAGGCCAAATTTATATTAGAACAACAGTTCAATCAACCAATCACAAGTGCAAAGATGGAAAATCATTCCAAAAACGCAAAAAATTTCCAATAGACTTGAGGTGTGAACTTGAAAGGACAGACGATAACACATTTTAAGAGAGCAGCAGTGATTTGGCTCTCTTGAGTCACGCTCAATTCACAGATTAATACAACCATGGAAATATCAAGCTGAGATGTGGATACAAGACAGAGGAAGACAAAGGCAAGGGTGGGCAAAACTAGATCTTCAAAACCGAACAAGCCATTACAGCCAGAAGGAGATAAATAAGGTGCTTGTAGCTTGTATGTCATCACAAGTACTTGATGAGTACAAATACAACGAGAATTAGAATCACAATCGCAGAAACTGATAGCATAAGGCACAAGCAGGAGCAGCTGTTCTTCACTCGTTTGTTGAAAGCTGCAAGGTTCCTTGCCACACGCTGTTTTCACCAATGTACAAGAATGTTAAAAAGGTTTGTTCTTTGATAATGAAATGCAAAATTTTCAGTGTCAGAGATTCTACATGAGATGAGATAACTCAGATAAGTACTAGCTTTTAACTGCAATATGCAACAGTTTGAACTAGACTGATTTTCTGAACCGGGATTGAGGTCAACACTACAAATTGAGACCCCCCTATAATGAATTATGTCTGTTTTCAAGAAACAAACCTGAAGTATAAATGGAACTATCAAAAAGAACTGAGCTGGCAAGTATTGGGAGCCAAAAGTCCTTCATTTGGAACAAAGTTGGTGAATGAACAAAATCCAGCAAGAAGGTGCATAACTAAAAAGTAAAAAACTTCAAGCATGGAGGTGGGAGTGTACAAAAAGGGGTTTTAGGGGATTTGAGTGTGTTAAATTCAGGTGTTACCTGTAACCTAGATCCTGTAAGTTCCACTTGGTAATCCAAAGTATCCTGCATGCACACACAGGTTCACAATTAATTGTTGGTTGCGGGAGCTCAATTCAGTAACAAAATTTTCATTATGGAAATTCTGCGAAATGGAACCAATGAACTGGTTAAAACATACAATCAGTCTGGTCTGCAAGTCAAGTTCCTCGTTCACAGCCAAGGCAATATGTTTTGTACTTATTACTGAATCCTCCAATTTCTCAAGCCCTTCGTCTTGTTCTGCTCAAGATGCAAGCTTATGTTAAAAGCATAGACTAAAACATACAGCAAGGAAAGACATGCAAGAGACTAATAAATGCCCCCATCTGTCTGAAACTTGCCTCTCATAACTTGTCGTTGAAGGGAAACAATGCCTTGGTTATCCAAGCCAGCTATTCTTGTCATGGCGTCCGCAGGTTTTATCTCTGGGCCAAGCAAGTTGTCTCTGTTGGCAAAATTTGACATGCTTAAAGTAGTAGCCATCTGCTTTGTTCTTGCTCTCAAATTTGACAGCATATCCTTGCGACGGTTCAACTCTTTCTCAGTTCTGCCAGAAAAAGACATAAGACAGGAAATTTCACAAGTTTGTCAGGTTATACAACGACTCATTGTAATAAACATCCGAACATGAAACTTATCAGAAACAAATGAACAAATGAAGGTTTACTTTTTTCATATACGATATGATGCGTCATATTCCATATACTTTATTTCACTCAAAAAGAGGACAAAGGTTGATATGCTAGTGCAAAATGAACAAATAAAGGTTGCAAACTACTAGATTAGAGGATCTCTGCAAAGATGCACAATGTTAGTAAGAAAGTCACATGAGCATATTTGAGGAGCTCTTAATCATAAGAAGTGCAAGAGAATAACAGATAAAGGAAGCCCACATGTCCTGATTTGAGATAAAAGTATCAGTTCAATCAAATTAAATGCATTTTGAGCGTACAAACACTAACCAGCTTATAAACAACTACCAAAACTCACATTGGTTGCTTGCGGGGAAGCTTAGACAACAGCGACTCCAAGCTATCAAGCCTTGTACTCAATATAGTGACCTTCCTCCTTACAGCCGAATAGTGTCTTTGTGTTTCTGTACCAGGAGCTGCCAAAGCAGCCGCCTTTTCTGATATCATCCCGTTGATATCCTCAGCCAACTTTGCTGCCTCATTGTACTCCTTTATCCATGAGTCACCGGAAGACGACGCCATTGATCCCTACAACAAGAACTCCAAATTCAACCATGTTTTTCGAATCCCCAACTCAAGGTCCTCCAACAAGAGCATATCATACAATCCAATGTCAAAATACCCCAATTCAAATCCACAAACCGCTCAATTAGATCTCATGTGCCCTAATTATAGTGGAGAGACCACAAAAACGTCTACTCAGTTTGCTTCCTTCAAAATTAGCACAACCTAGAGGATAAGAACTAAACAAAGCAGCAATATAGCACCAAAATTTGAAATTAACCTAAGCTGTTGGCAATGAAAATGCTCAAACGATGATCCGAAAAACCATCTTTTCTTCAAAATCCACCGTAGCAGTGGAAAATCCACCAAAATTGGAGTACAAATTCAAGATCCTCCAACAAGAGCATATCATACAATCCAATGTCACAAAACCGCAATTCAAATCCACAAACCGCTCAATTAGATCTCATGTGCCCTAATTACAGTGGAGAGAGACCACAAAAACCTCTACTCAGTTTGCTTCCTTCAAAATTAGCACAATCTAGAGGATAAACACTAAACAAAGCAACAGCAAAGCACTGAAATTTGAAACTAACCTAAGCTGTTGGCAATGAAAATGCTCAAACGATGATCATCAAAAACGATCTTTTCTTCGAAATCCACAGTAACAGTGGAAAATACACCAAAATTGGAGTACAAATTCAAAACGAATGAATCAAAAATCGGATGATTTGTTAGTAAACGAGTGGAAAGTGTTGTTCACCTTTTCTACGGGTTTTCAACGGCAACGGGAATTCTCACAGAGGCACACGAGAGATCTCGATCGACGATTGCAAAGGCAATCCAGCTCGATAATGGATCGAAGAGCAGCTTCCAATTGAAGCTTTAGGAAATTGATGGAAATGGAGCTTTCGCCGTTCGAAATTGGGGGAAGAGACCAGAAGAAGACGTGGGTAGGTGTAGTCGCCAGCCTCACATAGCTGGCCTTCTTTTTTAGTGCCTGTTTCTGTTGTGGAATTTGAAAGGCGCAACACGACGTCGTTTCGGGCTGTATAGGGGTTTGACTGACCGGCAAATCTGGATATACTCGGTTTGTTTTGACACAATTTATTATTATGCGGTGCAAAATCAAAATGTTGTGATTTAAGAAACAAAAACTATTATGGAGCATGAGGAAAGTGGTAGAATAATAATGTCATGAAGTTAAAAAAATCATAAATTATAATAAAGTTGATCTGATGTTGTGGACTTGTGGTGCATAATTAAAGCAAATTTGACCAAATGTTTAAATAATCATTTTAATATATTAATAAGCGCGTTTAAAAATACTCAAAATGTCTGTTTGAAGAGCCAAATAATAGTTCATTCAACTTGACATGCCATTATAATAAATTTAACCCATTGTTCAGAAGGACTTAACCATAAAGGGGTGTGATTTGGCTCTGGCTGTTGAAGCACAACATAATAAGACCATCAAACAACAACATTTGCATGCAGATGAGCATAGAAAATGTGATCAACATCCCTACACTACATTCTTGTCTTAAGAAGGGAATTTTAACCACCTCCTCCTCTTTATACATGGTAGACAAAAAAAAATGAAAGCATATGAAATGCACAAACATGTCTCTGCCCAAAGCAAATCCGTTATTATTCGATTATGCAACGAATCTTAAGACGTATAGCATAAGCTTGCATCATTTCGAAGCAACCGCCACTTCAGGCTGGGCAGACGAATCGTGCCTGCCATTACAACGAAGTAAGTGAGAAGAGAAGTCACATTAACAAAATTCGGTCGTATAGAGAGTAGCAAATCGAAAGCTCACCGGATTTTTCGTGACAATTGGTACAGCCCGGTAGCTCCCATTGCAACATTGACGCTGAACAAGTTCCAGTTTTTCTGAGCAAAGACGGGCAAAATCAGTGTCAAGATCAGTAGCTTAACAGATTCCTTCACAAAAGAGGCTGTTTTGTTAAGTATTTGATACTTATTACAAAAGGAGTCGACTCGACTTACTGGTGTGATGACCATGCTATAGCGCGACCAAATGATACCAGTAAACGTCACAGCTGCAAATCAAAACCGAAAAGAAACCATAAAAGAGAGGGCACCATTAGAAGCTACAGCAGAAGGAAATGTGCAATTCGACAGATTCGGTTTGTTGTTAACCTAATTGTTGCGGATACGAGATCTGTTCGGCTGGCTTCGAAAAGTCGGCTACATTGGCAATGCTGATGCCCCATTTGAAAGTCGGAGCCCAAAAGTGAACTACAGTTGTTCAGCAAAGCTTAGATAAGAACACAAATGAAGAACTCATTGAAATTGAGTAACATAAAAAACAGTTCAGATAACATAATCAAGTGGAAATCTGAAAACAGTTTCAAAATCATATTTCACCATCATCTATCATCCAATCATCACTTTCAAAATCCTCCTTGATTACCAATTCCTTCAATTCAGGCTAACATATTGCGAATCAATAATCAGAATTGAGATCATTTAACGCACATTAGCCACAATAATCTACACACAAGGATCCGATCAGGCTAAATCTGAGGATTCAGAACACAATTGATACGATTATCGGCTCGTCTGAGGCGAATTTCAGGTTCAATCGTTCAGAGAAAATTCACAATTTCAGGTCTATCACCAAAACCCTAAGAAGACAATCGAGAAGAAAGACAACGGACGGAAATTGAGAGAAGAACAGCGACGAAGAGAGCGTACTAGTTTTGGGGCCGGCAGGGTGATTCCAAAGAGCCTGAAGCTTTGAAGCCGCCATTAATGTAAAGATCAATTGACGAGAGGATAGACGGAAATTGTGAAGCTTTTCGTTGGGGAAGTGAAGGACTCGATAATTCCAGGGCTAGTAGAAGATTTTTACGGCAGCCATTAGAGACCAATTAAACAAAGGGAAAATAGTTTTCCCACATAAACGGGGAAAACAACAAAATTACTCATAGTAAAGCCACGTTTTATTGTTTTTTGAAACTAAATAAATTGTAGATTTTTTTGGTCATAAATACATTGTAGATTAAGTAATCATATTTGAATTGTTGATAATTAATCAATAATCTTATCATACATTTTACCCGATAAATGGTCCATAAACCTCAATCTTATCATACATGTTACCCGATAAATGGTCCATAAACCTCAAAGTGGGTAAGTAATTTAATCATCATAAATGGTTAGATATTTTGCTTGAACTAAATAATTTAATACATAATTTTATAAAAAAAAAATAAATTGTCACATGCATTATTATCTAATCTTCTTGGAATATGGAGGGAAAATGGCCTTCACTTTTTTAGCTAATGGAGCCACCACTAGCACCTTATTTTGCGCCGGCCAAAGCATTCAAAACCACATGCCTAACACGAATAATTCCTTACACATTATCTTCATAACGCCGAAACAAGAAATCATATACTCTATTATACTATACGTAGCAGAGCAAATTCCATGAGTTATACATGTCATGATGTGACCTAACACAGCTCACGAATATTGTTTCATCAAAAATGAATAAAGGCATCATAATAGCATAATTCCGATTAATTTTTAAAATTTTCAGAATAAAAAAAAGGAACAATTCAAAATGTTTCGTACTAGATGAATAATTTGGGCCATTTAGAAACAACTTGTACAAGTGCACCAGCCCATAAATTCGATTGAAATTGCAAGCCTTCCCTTGGTCACGTGTAGGTGCACCAGCCCATAAATTCCAACAATAAAACGCCATTTAGTACCACTTGCACATCTCAGAGGCAAAAACCACCACAAACCCTAGATTTGGTAGAGAAGAAAATCAAACAAATTTGGGCTAAAACGCCACAAAAGGTTAAAAATATTCAAAGCCACGCCAACTTGCAAGATTATGCCTCACAGAGGGTTTAAATTGACACCAAACCTGCAATTTATGGAGGCAGGACTTATCATGTGAAGATGATTTGGTGCATTGCACCTAACAGACCTAAGCACCCAAATGAAGAATTTACAAACAGCAGCCAAACAAGCAATAACCCGAAAGCTCCAATCGTCGTCTCATACACTCCTCATGAATAAAGCAGAACAAATTGCCTAAAGTGCATGCACAACAGCTGAAATGGAGAATATCAAGCCACTGAATGTGGACATGGATGAAAACCAGATTGTAGGTAAAGCTCCAATAGTCATTTCAAGCGCTCCTCAAATTTCCTAAAATGCATGCACAATAACTTAAATGAAAATATCTAGCCATTATGTGTGGACATGTAAGAATTAGAGTTTATCATTTCCCATATCTCATTCATACATCATCCACACTATCAAGATTCTGATTTCTGAATGAAAATGGTCCTTACCACATATAGCACAAACGAGCCAGCAAGCCACAAAGGCATCAGAACCTGGCACCAGGTGCTTGCACGGTTTAAATCAGAGCCCTGAAAATATAGATCAGGCAGGCCAGGGTGAAGAGTTACAGTTCACATAACATTTACAAGGAATGAAGCTATTGAAACAGTTTTGAATTCATTAGTAGTGACACTTCACCTGGAATGAGTTTTGAGGGCCATATCTTCATCACACATTCAGCACAAGACCAAAAGCACCAACAGTGAGTGGAGATTTGTACGTCAAGTAATTGGAATCGTTATGAAGAACCCATCACATCAACGAAACTGCGCCGGAAATAAGACATACCCATAATGACAACGGTTCTGTAACTACCTGGCATGAGAAGGATCAAGCAATAATCGGTATGCAACAGATGTGTCCTATGCAGAAACACAAGCTTGAGTCTTCTGCCACGTGCACGACATACACACGAACACTGGTAACAATTTTGTCGTCTTCCATATGCGGATAATACACATGCCTCCCAAAAGAGCCAGAAACCGTGTAACAATCGCCAATCTTGTCGTCTTCCAAATGAAGAACCAGTATAAACGGCGATAACTAACTTTCCCTGCATGAAAAGCCACAAGCTAATGCCCAAAGGGGCAGCAGATAATAGGGTATATCTCCATATCTTCGCATAGAGACAAATCTATGGTGGAAGACATTAATGAACAACAACAATCTTGGCATAAACAGTATGAAACCCTAAACTGCTGACCTAGAATGAAAAACACAATCATACAAACATGAAAAGAGAAGTTTTAAAATGCACCTACAGAACTTTAAGCATAACACGACAATGAAAGAGCTCCTTATAGCACAAACTTATCAAAATCCAAAGAAGAGGAACATCTAAGCAAGAGGACACCAAACATCATCAAAACAATCAAGATCCAAAATAACAAAAATAGATAGACAAAGAATAACAGGATAGAGAACATCAGGAAGGAAGAAGATGCAACATAATAAATGATGAAATATGCCAATATGGTAACCCTATCTTGTTGGATGTAACCCAAAGAGTTATTTTAATCACCATGAGTCCTTATCATTCTCTACATAAGATAATGGAGAAGATGAGGGCTTGATCAAAAGGACTTGCACAGACTCAATACCAGACGAATTTAATATCTCGAACTTGAACACGGTTAGGGAAAAAAAGACTTGTTTCTTTTGTTGTAATATTTGACATCATAGAGACGCTGAAACTCAGATCTCTCCATAGAAGAGCAATAGATCATACAGATACAAAATACATGCTAGATTTCAATATTGTTCTCTCTTTTTCCATTCTCCAACATTTGCATCTAAGAGACCGAATATAAAGAGCGAGCCAAGAAACCTTCCCTTCTAACAACCTCAACCATTATCATCTGATCTTCACTGATACTCCGATTAGAGCCTCAAAGCCGTCGCCTGATAGTCATCGGCGCTGAGATCCAAATCATCCGCCGGAGGCAGATTTAGGTCAAAGGAGAAAGGTTTCCTGAACGACGACGACGCCATGGTATTATTCTCCCCTTCCTCTCCGTCAATCACCGACGACGACGAATCGCAGTCGCTCCGGCAATCCTCCGGCGCCAGAGGCGGCATCCTCGGCTGCGTTCTCCTCGGCTCCGACGTCCTCACCGCCGACGTCCTCGGACCGCTGAACGACTCCAACGTGCTGCTCATCCCGCTCGAAGCCGGCCTGTGGATCTGGTAATACTCTCTCGCCTGCAGATCAACGTCGCCGGGGAAATACGATCCTCCGGCGTTGTTAACGGCCGTGAACCGGTCAAATCCGGCGCCGGCGGAGTTGAAGGGAGGATACTGGCTAGGGTTCATAGGCGAGATTGACGAGATCGGGAAATTCGTCTTCGCCTTGGGGCCACGGAGGTTGCGAGCGGCGTTGTCGTAGGCTCTGGCGGCGTCCTCGGCCGAGTCGAAGGTCCCGAGCCATACGCGAGTCTTCTTCAACGGATCTCTGATCTCGGCGGCGTATCTTCCCCATGGACGCTTCCTGACGCCTCTGAACTTGATCTGTGCAGATCCGGTGTCGGCGTTGGTCGCCGGAGTTGTGGTTCTTCCCCTGCGCATGGTGGTGGAATCGGAGCCGGAAAAGGTGTGAGGGATGGACGGCGATGGGGATTGGAATTGGAATTGGATTTGGGGGAAGATTGAAGCTCGGATGAAGAGAATTAAAGGGGGGGGATTGGGGTTCGGAAATCGAGGCGAATAATTATTATTTTACAGGGAAAGGGGGGGCAATAGGATTAGGATGGGAGAGAGGAACAGATTGAAAAGGAAAAACAATTATACAAAAAAACAAAATTCTATTTTTTTCTTTTTCTTTTTCTTTTTTGGTTTCCGCGTGGGATGTCTTCCGTCTTCGGGATGTGGCCGGGTGGACGACGGGTCGGATATCCGGTTTGGTTATTCGGATCGGGTTGAACAGTATCGTTGCCCACTTGCTTGCCTGTTGGATCGTTTTAAGGTAAGGCCCATTCAAAGTTGAAATCCTAATCACTGATATTCTGAATATCTTTGAATTGGTACTGGACTACTGGTATAAAATTAGTCCGATTAATCAAATGAAATAATAATCAAATGATGAGAGTTGAATAACAAATCCGTAAATTCGTAATTTATAATTACTAATTACTAGTTACTATTATTCGACCAAGAAAAAATACTAATTACTATTCGGGTAAAGATTGTACTGTAATTTAGTAAGCAATAAAATCGCGAAATATGGTCACGGTTTTCTAATTAAATACTATATCATAAATCACTCGAAACCTAATGTTCTCAGACAAAATAATGTTGTAAGTCGTGCCTCTTAATTCAAGAACCTCCTGATTCTTATCTTTGAGACAAATATTATGGTCATCTGTCAAGTTTCTTCCTCGCTTAGTGGCCGACTACACACTTAAATGTTCGATTTATCGTTCTGTATAATGGCCACTAAATGGCTAGGGTGTAGTGCAAATGAGAGTGGTACACTCTATAGAGTTCATTCAAGTCAAGTTTAGACATGGCGTCTCTTATGGGTTGGCCGGATTGTAAGACGTACGTAAGATTTTGAAAGGTATCAAGTTTTACCATTCCTCGTAACACTAGGTGAAGTCAATCAACGTAGGTTTATAATTATCTACTAGTTTGTGATTCTTATCGACTAGATGGTGCACCTTGGTTCCCTTTAAGTGGATAAGAGTAACTCATTTTGACCAAACTGTACATAAACATTGAAGTTAATAAGAGTTCATAACGACCGAAAAATCTAGGATCTCCTAAAACCCTACAAAAGAAAGGGTAGATTACACAATCACACAAAAAATTGTGACATTTAGAGGAATTTCTTCGAATATACGTGCGTAAATCGTAATCAACTTCGGAGGCTAGAACAAAGGTAAGCGACAACGAAAAACTGAGAAACGAGAGTAAAATCTTCGGCTTCAAAATCCTCTCTTCCCGCCGACGAAACTCCGCAACGAAAACATGGAATCCGTTCCAAATTCAAAATCCTCTCTTCCCGCCGACGAAATTCCGGAGCTCGACCTCTACACCATCCCCTTCTCCTCCAGTATCTCTCCCCAAACCCTAACCCTAGATTCCCCAATTACATCTCCTCCTCCGCCATTATTCTGATTTCCTCCACTTTTTTCCGCCTTTGCAGGCTGGTTCTCATGGGACTCCATCCACGAGACGGAGAGATCCGCGCTGAGGGAGTTCTTCGACGGCTCCTCCTACTCCAGATCCCCGAAGATCTACAAGGAGTATCGCGATTTCATCATCTCCAAGCACAGAGAAGAGCCGTCTCGTAAGCTCACCTTTACCGAGGTCCGGAAGTCGCTCGTCGGCGATGTCTCCTTGGTCCGGAAGGTCTTCATGTGCTTGGAGTCATGGGGGCTTATCAACTTCAATGTCTCTTCTCCGGAGCCCGTGGAAGAAGATGAGATGAGAGTGAGGGTGGAAGATGGGGTTCCGATTGGGGTTAAGGTTGTTGTGGCGCCTAATTCTCTTAAGCCTATGCCTGTTCCGCCACCGCCTGCTCGTGTTGGTAGCGCTGATTTGCGCGGGTTGGGCGACGGGAACGGGTTCAATTTGCCGCCTTTGGCCTCGTATTGTGATGTTTTTGGGGAGTTGAAGAGAGCGGAGGGGTTGGAGTGTGGGAATTGCAAGGAGAAGTTTGATTCCAAGTATTATGAGAGTGCCAAGGTCAGGTCAAAAGGTCTTTGTTTTGTTCAATTTTGGTTCCTTTATGATGATCTTGAGCTTGTTGTTTTGCTTTCTTGACGAGGGTTTAGGAGGATATAGCAATTGGTTGATCAGCTAGCTGAAGGTTTTGATAATGCATTTAGTTCCCCTATTAAATTTTATTGTCAGGAAAATAAGATGTATTTATGTCCATTAATGTGTTTTTAGTATTGCAGGCTAATTGTGTCATCTGCACGAAATGCTTTGATAAGGGAACATATGGGGAGGGCAAGACCGGGGAAGATTTCAGCTTAAATGAATGCACAGACAGCACAGATAAGAGTAGTGATCATGGAGCTCAATGGACTGAAGCAGAAACTTTGCTTCTTTTGGAGTCTGTCTTGAAGCACGGTGATGACTGGGATCTTGTTGCTCAGAGTGTTCATTCCAAGACAAAATCCGAATGCATTTTAAGGCTTATTGAGATGCCTTTTGGGGAGCTCATGCTGGGTTCCCAGGGCAAGGTTTCATCTAAAGGCACAGTGAATGATAGTAGTACTGTTGAAAAAATGAGACGCACCAAAGATGATCCCGATGAAACTGATAGAATGGAGGATTCTTGCCATGAACAGATAATACAGAAAGAAAAGGGAGAACAAAATGGAGCTGCTGAAGACCAGAGTCCTCTCCCAAAGAAGAGACGGATTGATTCCTCACATCCTGATCGGCCAATGTTAAAGCAGGTTGGGAACTATCCAAGTCCTCCACTGTAATTATGGCCCAGTTCTTGGTTGGTAATGTTATAGTACAGTTAACATCCTTTTGAGCTCAAGAGAAGGTCTTGACCTTAATGTGATAGTGATTAACTGTGATCATTAAGTCCAATAAAAATGTAATATCTACTAGGCACTTAGACTATGTCAAAAAAAAAAAAAATGGTTATGATTTGGACTTACTTTTCATGTGTGATGTATATCATTTCTACATATTTGATGAATACCTTAAGGCGGAATATCTACTAAGTCTGCTTTTTCTTAGGTGGCTCTTATTTCTGATATGGTTGGCCCGAAAGTTAAAGCTGCTGCAGTTGGCGGTGCTGTCTCAACGCTATGCCACGGAAACCCCTTCCTGGAGCAGATATTTTATTCTGAAGATGTTGTTTCAGCTGATGGGCTGCTATCTGGAGATTCAAATATGGAGCTAGATAGGTCAGTTTAGTTCATGCTTATTACAATTCTTTTCTCGACTTCTTATTTTTGTACATCCATCACATTGTACTGATCTCTGAAAGTTTTCAGGCCATCCTCTTCAATGGATTTAGAGGCAAACAATAATGTGGGTCCTTCTGGTAAGCAAACCTTCAAATCCTTGTCAGGCTCTTCTTGTCCATGCCTTAATTCTTGTATAATATGATGGTTTTCTATTCTTGGGGTTTGGATGAGGTTGACAAAGAGGGGATTAGCCATAATGTTTCATTTATTGCAGTCTTCATGTATACAAATTAGTCTGTTTAATGCATTGGTCGCTGAGTCATTGCAAAGTGATAGGTCACTAACGAAACTCATACATATTACTTAAGTTCTTAGTAGTTATCAATAATCTTTTGCAGGAGGGGATGAAAATGAACCTGAAAAGGATGCCATTCCTCTTCCTCTGCGAATGAGAGCCGCAGTAGCTACAGCTCTTGGCACAGCCGCTGCGCGTGCTAGATTAATGGCCAATCAAGAAGAAAGAGAAATGGAACTATTGATTGCAACAGTTATTGAGACTCAGGTACTTGGATTTATCCTTCACAAATTAGTAGTTACCTTAATTTCATTCATATATCAGCCTGCTTATCATAGGTCTAATTACAAAATTTGCTTCACCTGTTAAACAGTTGAAGAAATTGCAATCAAAAGTGAAGCATTTTGATGGTCTGGAGGAGATTATGGGGAAGGAACATGATGAACTACAGGAACTAAAAGAGTGTGTTGTCGCAGAGCGAATGAGTGTGTTAAAGAAGATTGTCAAAGCTGGGATATCCAGATGAATAAATCACATTCCTATTTTTTTATCTTAATTTGTTATGATGTAAGATGCTTGTTTGACATGATCTAATGAGGCAACTGTAAAGATCTTTAGTGTAATTTCCTGATGTTGGGTTTAATCATGTGATTAAGTAGAGCCTACCGTTAGGAGATGCATTATTGGTGATGGTATTTGTACGAAAAGTATTTGATTTGGGAGCTGCATTATTAGCTTGGTTGCTATATCTACATTCCTTTGGAAAGTATGTGAATGCATCTCAACTTCTCAAGAGCTTCAGTATATGAATGGAACCAAGTTTTTTGTTAGATTGCTGGAGGTAAAATCTTCTGGTGCTGACATTCCTACTAAGGTAAATTTTATTGAAAAAATAACTTTCGATGGTTAGAATTGAGTGGTTGTCATTTTAAAAAAGGCATTTTTTATTTGAAAAGGTTTCTATAAAAAAAAATTCTAAATAAATAAAATATTCCGTCTTTCCTTTTCCGGTTTTCCCATCTTCAACTATTCGTTTGGTTTGACCGGAATAAACATGAGCAGTATACTTCTCGCAGCTGACGTTGGACTGCTATTGAGAGAAATTAGGGTTTATCTTGAAGGCTCCTTCGTTCTACACACACGAGCTTACGACAATGGAGTCGAACAAACCAGACGTGTCTCAGATACTCAGCGAAATCGAGGCCTTGAAGGCCTCCAGGAACGACATCGATGCTCGAATCTCTACTCTCGAAGCTCAGCTTCGAGAAAGTTCCGGTGGGAACGATCAATCCAGTTTGAATGGCACTTCAATTTCCAGTCTCAGCCATGGATTACCTCCAGATGCTATCTACCGTTACAGCCGCCATCTATTGCTGCCTTCTTTTGGCGTTCAAGGTTTGATTCTGTCCCTGACTTCTCCTTGCTTCGTTCAGGATTTTGATTTAAGGATTTGAATTTGATGGATAGTGTTGATTATGCAAACGTGTTGGATTTTTGGACTAAGATTTGAAGTAGGAAGCTAAAGTGAATTTGTGATTAGCTATTTGAGCTTTGAAAATTTGATCCAATATTTGGAGCGTTATTTTCTGATGAATTTACAGGGCAATCAAACCTGCTTAAGTCCTCTGTGTTAGTTGTTGGAGCTGGAGGTTTAGGCTCACCTGCCCTTCTATACCTTGCTGCCTGTGGTGTTGGTAAGATAGCAAAGTCTTTGTAGTTGGCTCAGTAAAGTTTGTTATCCCTTTATAGGTTATGCTTGATGAAATATGTTTGCTTCTCGCATCTTTATCATATACAGGTCGTTTGGGCATAGTTGATCATGATGTAGTTGAGCTTAATAACATGCACAGGCAGGTTTGAACCCTTTACATGCCTCTGATTCCTTTCACCTATTTGTTCTTCTTATTACTAACTCAGATGTTGATTTCTCTAACTTGGCTGTATGATAGATTATCCACACAGAGGCTTTCATTGGTAGACCGAAAGTGGAATCTGCTGCTGCAGCTTGTCGCTCGTATGTTGACTTTCTCCTAGCTATCCTTGTTTTTACAGCTTTGCCTAGAAGGGAAGGACGATAATTCGACTTTCGTGAAGTTCCTTTCCTTGTTAATATGTCATATCCAATCATGCTGCATTTATCTTCTCCTCAGCTGTTGTTTTTCTTTCATTTCATTTGACTCAATGGTTTTTATTTTAGGGTAAACTCAAGCATTGAAATTGTGAAATACCAGGAAGCTTTACGCACATCAAATGCTTTGGAGATCTTCAGCAAGTATCCTAGCTACTTTTATTGTGACTTATGTAATTATTTATTCTATAATTGACTTTCCTTTGCTTGTGCTATGCTACTATCAGTTGGTTTTCCTTAAACTATCTGGCAGATATGATGTAATAGTAGATGCAACAGACAATGCTCCTAGTAGGTATATGATCAGTGATTGCTGTGTGGTTCTGGGGAAGGTAAATCAATTTAATCTTTACGGTCTTTTGCTGGTTACTGTGGTTGTATGATCTGGAAAAATGACTTTGAAGTTGGATGTTAGTAAAGGATGCCACAAGTGCACACAAGTATGACTCGATAAGTTAGTATTGAGATAGTAAAGGGAAATATATCTTCTCTTTTTTGGTGCTAATATGTTGATTTTTTTGGTTCGTTCAATCATGCAGCCTCTTGTATCAGGTGCTGCTCTTGGAATGGAAGGGCAGGTATGTTGTGCGCCAATTATTAGGCCTTACAAGCTTTAACTGTCACTTGCAGAAGTGCTGATCGTTCATAACTTTTCTAGTATGTGTTGAGGATCTGAATAATTGTTATTTCTTTTGTAGCTTACTGTTTACAACTGCAATGGAGGTCCCTGCTACCGATGCCTATTTCCAAGTCCACCGCCTGCCACAGCGTGTCAGAGATGCTCAGACAGCGGAGTTTTGGGAGTAGGTTAGTGCTAGATTTCTGATACAGACACTGACTTTCACATTTAAAGAGCTTGTTTGGTTAAACTTGTGTTTCACCAGCTGATTTTTATTGATTTTGTTGATGCTGGATATGATTGGATACTATGCTGCCATGAATTGACTACTCATCCCTTCACTTGTAGTGGATATGAAAGAATGGAGAAGTACATGAAAACTTAAAAAGTATGATCACAATGCAAATAGGGTGATCATTTCCTTAATCAAACTATCAAAGGTGTTATTCTGTTTTGCTAGTTTCCATAGTGGAGTTTTCCAGTTCATGTTTGTGTTTGGATACTCTAATAGGCTAGCTTCCTCCCAATTTTATGGATGACTGTGATGCCCTTTGGCCTTTTTCAGTTCCTGGGGTCATTGGTACTCTTCAAGCTTTAGAGGCTATAAAGATTGCAAGTGTTGTTGGTGAACCACTCTCTGGAAGGATGTTACTTTTTGATGCCTTGTCAGGACGAATCCGAATAGTGAGTTCTACTCTTTATGGTAATTTTGGTATATAGGCACTAGATTCAATACCTTTAGTTGTTGCTTAAGGCTACATAATTTTCATCAAATTCAATAGTAAACATTTAATAGTTCCGGTCCTATCCGAGTAGCGAAAATGTCCTCTTTGTGATGGGGAGCAGTTT
This sequence comes from Polygonum maritimum, assembly GCA_963924305.1. Classification (NCBI taxonomy): domain Eukaryota; kingdom Viridiplantae; phylum Streptophyta; class Magnoliopsida; order Caryophyllales; family Polygonaceae; genus Polygonum; species Polygonum maritimum. The sequence goes on along the minus strand of OZ002731.1, from coordinate 43,990,388 downwards.
AGGATGTTTACAGCCATCTTCAAAAAGAACTAACCGAATGCTAATGTATTACTTGCATAGAATAAATACTTTTACTGCAAAAGTTTTCTTTTTTAGATTATCACGCTCATTTTTATCCTTGTTGATTGCTACATAGGTCAAAATCAGAGGAAGGTCACCTCAGTGTGAGGTTTGTGGTGAAAATGCATCATTTTCTGCAAAGGACTTCCAAGAATTTGACTATGAAAAGTTCACACATACCCCCTTGTCCACGGTATGAAAGAATTCCTTCATTGCTTACCATCCATTTTCAGTATAAGCCTCTTAATCTCATGTGATAATGTAACTTCAGTAAAGGTGCTATTGTTTTTGTACTTGAAGGTTTATACATGTAGGAGTTTGTATACGAATCAACTTCACTTAAAGTTTGGCCACCCCAGAATTTAACATGTAGAATACTGAAATTCTCTTTGATGAATGCACAGGTTCCACCAAAGCTGAAATTACTGTTACCCGACTCAAGAATAAGCTGCAGGGAGTACAACGAGAAAGTCAACCGCAAGGAACCACACATACTAATAGATGTACGGCCATCGCACCATTACAAAATCGTCTCCCTCCCCAACTCCATGAATATCCCGCTCTCAAGCTTGGAATCTAGGCTACCTGAACTCTCTGCCGCTCTCGAGGACAAGGACGCTAATCTGTATGTGGTTTGCAGAAGAGGAAATGACTCACAAAGGGCTGTTGATTTGCTACAGAAAAAGGGCTTTTCTTCTGCTAAGGACATCATAGGAGGAATCGAATCGTGGGCACGTGAAGTCGACCCAAAGTTTCCTGCTTATTAGTTAACAGAAGCTGAATCCTGTTGTATTGATCATTTTTGGTCCAAGGTACTTTTTTATTGTTAACTCTCACAACAAAGTTTCTGTAGGTTGAGAAAGAGATGTTTTTTCATGATCTGTGTAACATCTATTCATACAAAAATCTAGCTCTGAGAATCTTGCATTCTGCTGTTTGAGAAGAATGTGCTTGGCTTCATAGTTTGAATGATATAACGTTATTGATGGCCATGCCGGACCGGACTGGACCGGTCAAACCCTGAACCGGGTCAGACCCGGTTTAGATTCAGGCCCAATCTGCTCGTATTCACGTGAAAAGGGAATAAGCAACAAACTTGTGAAACAGGAAGACACATAACTAGCTTGCTAGCAAGGGTTTGGAAAAGGAATCGCCTCCAAATCAGGATTTGAATTTCCATATATTTATCCCACGATATAACTCCTCATTACACAGAATTTACCTCTTGCTTCTAGTTAATCATCTCTAATGTAGTTCTTCTTAACCCATGCCATCGATCATTCTTCGTTCAAATTCTACACCTAGTTAATCTGCATACAAAAATGGCCACTCGAAACTTATTTTTCTTATTTCTCGCCCTCATATTTTCAGGTATGTACTCACGTTTTTCTTTTTTACCACAAGGTGGCCTCGTTTGAGCAAATCAGTTAACATTTTGAGAAATACACAGGGGCAAAAACGTCAGAACCAGCAAGAGTATTCACCATAATAAACAACTGCAAGGAGACAATCTGGCCAGCGGTGACCCCAGGCAACAGCTTCGACGGCGGCGGCTTCACCCTAAAACCGGGCAAGTCGGTGGCCTTCACCGCCCCGGTGGGTTGGGTGGGCCGGATCTGGCCCCGAACGGGCTGCAACTTCGACTCCTCCGGCAACGGGTCATGCGAAACGGGCTCATGCGGGCCGGCCCTCCAATGCGGGTCGGCCTCAGGGGCCACGCCCGCCACGCTGGCGGAGTTCACCCTGGCGGCCACCGACTACTACGACGTGAGCGTGGTGGACGGGTTCAACGTGCCCATGGTGGTGACCCCGGTCAAGGGGCAGGGCAACTGCTCGGTGGCCGGGTGCGACTCCGATCTGAGGAAGACGTGCCCGCCCGAGCTGCAACGGAGGGTTGGCGGGAAAAGCGTGGGGTGTAGGAGCGCGTGCGATGTGTACGACACCGACGCCTATTGCTGTCGAGGAGTGTATGGAAATCCTGTTACTTGTCAGCCAACGTACTACTCTAAGAAGTTTAAGGAGGCTTGTCCTAGTGCTTATAGCTACGCTTATGATGATCCTACTAGTATCTTCACTTGCTCTGCCTCTGATTACATTATCCGATTCTGCTCCTCAAGGTAAGTACGCAATTCGTATATTATTTTTTTTTTTTTTTGAACGGGTGAGAATTAGGATAACGCGGGTACTACTCGGACTAGCCTAGAGCACCTGTGAACAGGTGAGAGCTATGCTCTGAAAATTCGAATTTGTGGCTTCGTCACCGGTGAGGGTCGAACCGGGGACCTCGGGTTCTTCCCCTTGAGGTTTTACCGCTTGACCAAATGCTCTTTGGCGCAAGTCGTATATTATTGCACGGTAGTAGTCATGGGTCCGGTTTGGTTCGAACTAGGACGGAACCGTAGAAAACCAGCAGTTCCAAACCGGAAAAACTGACCGAAACCGGCTCGGAACCGGGAAAACCAGAACCGAGCCGGAACCGGTTAGCTCTCGGTTCCGGTTCCGGATTCCGAGGAACCGGACCCATGACTACACAATAGTACCCTACTTACTAGGGTTGCACAACGTTGGCTCGAGCTAACTTTACGCTCCAAGCTAGTTTTTGCGGTCCATGATCAGACCCTTTTCAGAATTCCTGTCCACTGGACTGGACCCGGATTGAAAATCCTGGTCTGGTCCACGCCCTTATACTGGAGTAGGGTATTAATTGATCGGTTTTTCTAACCTATGTTCGCGCTATGTTACCCTATTGCAGGAATAGTGAAGTGTGCACCTATCATCATAACAAGCTGGTGTGTAGCTCATCACAAGGCTTAGGCTCGCTACTTGGGAGGACACCGCACCTTGTTACTCTGACGTTTTTACTTTTCATCTATGTTTTTCGTGTGTAATTTCTTGTAATCATAAGTTAAGAATTGACATGAGTTTGTGTTGTATCATACGTACAGTTTTTTTTTTTCACCAGACCAAGCGTTTTAAGCTCAATGATAATAGAATTACATTTCATTGAATGATGTCAAGAGTTCAAAAATTATTCCTCAAATGACTTCATTAAGTCATTACTAACTCGAAGGCTGTCTTGCCTTTGCATACCAGTGTTTGATTTCCTAATCATACATTATTCAGCAGATCAAATGCTGATGAACACAAGTCTTTCAAAACCAGAAAAAGGGTTCAAACTTCAAATGAAACTCTGAACAAAATTTTTCCCGACTGATCCTAATACAACAAAATTCAGTTGACTCTTACCTAAGCTTGCAAGCATCCTTCAAAGTTATCATTTTACCATCCAAGAAGCAGAAGCTTCAAAACAGCCATACGGATGTAGAGACCGTTCTTCGCCTGTCTGAAATAAGCAGCCCTCGGATCTTCATCAACATCAACGGTTATCTACATTATCATCAACAAGTGATCAATAATCAGTTACTAGAAACAGAAAAGACCAGGCTTTGTTCTTCATTTTCATTCTCAACACATTTTCCTTTATTTGTGATGAAAATAAATGACAGAAATCAAGCTACTCTTCCACAAGACATATATTTACTACCTCATCGAGTCTTGGAAGAGGATGCATAACAACAGCATGCTTTTGCATTGCATTCAACACGTCCCGATCAACTATGTACTTCCCTCTAGCTGCTTCGTAGAGGTCAATCCTCTCTCCAAATCTCTCTTTCTGGATACGAGTCTGATACACCACGTCACATTTAGAAGCGACCTCCATTAGATCCGAGCTTTCTTCCCACTTGACGTTCATCGATGTCAGATACGTCTTTATGTCATCCTTAATAAACATCAAAATATAAAATGAAGACAGTAAACAAAACTGATGATGCTTATTAAGGCAGTATCAAATTGGACTATACATCTGAAGACTGTCTGTTACCTTCATCTTGACTACATCAGGAGCAACAAAGTAAATCTTCACATCCTTGTATTTGGCAAGAAGATACGCAAGTGAACGGACTGTTCTTCCATAAGCCAGATCACCCACAAGCCCAACAGTAATACCGTCTAGTTTCCCAATCTCCCTCTCAATTGTGTACACATCTAAAAGAGCCTATACTCAACAAACATACAAAACAAGAATCCACTGTCAACTTTGAGAAAACAGCAACATCATCAAAGGGAGACCATTGCAATACAGAGTAAACTAAACAAACCCAAAGGACCATTGAGCCTAGAAACAACAAAATGATGACTTTGTAATGACTTAAGGTCAAATTTCAAGATACCAAGCAAAAGGATCACTTAGACAAATAAGAGAAGTTCACATCCTTGCCTGAGTCGGGTGTTGTCCCGGTCCATCTCCTGCATTAATGATCGGAATATTAGCCGTCAAAGCCGCTCTTCTAGCAGCCCCACTTTCAAAATGCCTCATCACAATAATGTCAGAATATCCTTCAACTGTCCTAATACTATCTGCACACACAGAATTCCAGTTAGTCTCACATTTTTCACTACCCATTGTAACCCTAGATAGGAAAAACTTCCATCACACCTTCAAGAGTCTCTCCTTTCGCAGCGGACGAGAACTCGCGAGCATTCTCGGTCGTCAAGACTTCGCCACCTAGCCTTTTCATAGCAGACTCAAATGAAAGCCTTGTCCTAGTGGAAGGCTCATAGAACAAAGTAGCCATAAGGTAGCCCTTCAAAACCTGGCTTGCTGGAGAATTCTTTTCAATCTTCTCCATCTCTCTTGCAACCTCAAATATTGCACCAAGTGTATCCCTATCAAACTGCTGAGCCTCAATCACATCACTCAGCTGAAACTTGTCTCCCTTAGTACAGGAATGCGCTTTCGCAATTCCTTTGACACTCAATTTGAAGGCTTTCTCAGTGGATGAAGAGCTTGAAAGATTGAAGCCGATTAGAGGCTTATTAGACAAGTTTGTAGACGAAAATGCTTTGTAAGACGCTCCGTTTGAGGTGTTCGTAGGGATTGGACACGAAGCCGCCATTGAAATAGCACAACTGAGCGAATTAGAGTGAAAACTCAACGGAGTTCTCAGACTGAAGAGATTGGCACAAAACGAGTGGAATTTTGGAAATTTCTTGAGAAATTAGAGCATGGATGGAGTAAAGAGATTAGGAAACGAAATTCAAACGAGAAGGAGAAGTTCGAACCGATCAATTTCGGAGAGTTTTGAGGAGGCAGAGAAGATTTGCCGGCGATGAAGAATCCTTTCTCCCCGAGTCCGTCGTTTCCGGCTGATTCTGTGTCTGGTTCTTGCCAGGGTTGTTTTGTCAGTTGAAGGAAATTGGGCCGGTTTAAAGACAGGCCCACTACGCCCAGAAAAAAGAGGCCCGAGCTCGGCCAGGATATTAGAAGCCCAACACAACCAAACTGAAAAAAAAAAAGATAAAATATTATTTTTATTATGTTGTCATGTTTAAAGGGTTAATAAATTTCTACCAAAAAAAAAGGGTGAATAAATATGGGATAATAAGAAATTAATAAACTCTCCGAAATTTTGTTGTTAGTCTTTGTCCACATGATTTTTCTTGTCAATGTTCATCCAGTTCACATCATATTTATCTGCAATAATTAAATATTAAATAACTATATATGATATTTGATGTATCATATGTAATGCAACTGTGCATGATGACTTCAATACAAAAAGCATATAAAGGAAATTAATTGCCGTGCAAGATGACTTCAATACAAAAAAAAATTGGTTCCTAAGATCACATGTTTAGGGTGCGTTCGGCTGCAAGTAGATTATCTCCCATAATAGCTTATTTTTAGCTTATTTCTTTGTTGGAATTTGTGCATGTGAGAGAAGGAAAATTTTTAGAACAAAAAAAATAAGAGCTTATTTTCAATAAGCTGATGCAACGAACAGAGCTTTAATATAAAGAGCCTATACGTAAACAGACATACAAAATAGCAATCCACTGTCAACTTTGAGAAAACAGCAACATCATCGAAGGAAGATCATTGGGCCTGTTTAAAGAGAGGCCCACTAGGCCCAAAACAAAAGAGGCCCGAATATTTAGTTTAACTTTTGGTCTATAGTTGTATAAGTTGTATCAGTTAGTCAATGTGAAGAAGTAATATGTACGTTAAAAGAGCTATTTCAAGTTTCTAAAAGCTTAACTAATTGACTTAAGGATGTGTTTAGACCGCACATTATTCTATTATTAAGTCACTCGATTCACTTATTACCCAGTTGTTTGGAAATTTCTTGAGAAATAAGCGATGGATGGCCTTGAGATGATGATGAATTATTGGAGGCTTGAGTTGAATTGGTGCTCCTTGATGTTAATCCCATTTAACTGATTTTCAAGTTTCTAATCTGTTTTATTTGTAAAAAAAAGGCCGGGTATTTATCCGTGGGACCACTAGCTTTTCACTACTACGCACTGGCACAATGTAACTCTGATTTTATTGCTTGGTGAAGCGTTTATGTAACTCTGATTTTCAGTGCTAAACTGCTCATAAACAATTGTACAAATATGTATATAAGTGTACTTTTTATTATTATTTTTATAATATGTACTCAATTTTTGAACTTAAACGGAACACTAAAATGTAACACCGAAATGTAAGCGTCGAGGAAAGGCTAGCTGTCAATAGCATGCAAATCAAAACGTCGAGCTTTTGCCAAATTGTTTTGTTTGATTTCTGTGAATTGGCATGTTGGGCTTGAACTTCTAAACGAATAATTGAACTAATTAGTAAAATAGATACGACACAAAAAAATCAGGAAATTAGATAAATAATAACTAAAATAGTACCACACATGTAAAAATCACGGTGGGTTGTAGTTGTAGGTGACAGTCACATTGACTACTCACTTGCAATTTCATTTTCAAGATGCTCTTAGAAAATTACTAAAAAGACATTAAAACTCAGAAATTAAGAATAAGCAGGTTGATTAATCGTCTCTTAAGCTGTGGCGACGCAAAAGGCTTTGGGATACACCATGAGCTCTCCGTTCCTGGTCTCTTCTTCGTTGCACGTGCTTGTGCTCACCCTTGATATTTACTATTATACCCCTCCACTCCATCGAACATAGACAGGCTCCAGCCCACCCTAGAAAATTAGAAAAAATAAAAATAGGGTAAAATAAATATAATAAAATAAAAAATAAGGTACGTGTAATAGTAAACTAGTTAAATTAAAGTAATTTGGCCCACCCAAATTATTTTGATGATATTCGACCAAAAAAAATAAATTAGTTTGATGATAATTAGCCCACCCTAAGATGGAATCCTGGATCCGTCCCTGAACATAGAAGCCATGTCCTATGCCCCACCACAACCATAATCATGATGAGGATCCTGTGCGTCGCACCATGCGCAGCAGTCCGGGAGACGGAGCGTGAGGCGGCCGTTAACCCTTTGGGCCTCGAGACGGGCTCGGGAGAGCTCCACAGTAACGGCCGTTATAACTAACCTGCCACCTTCCCTCACGCGCTCCACCTGGACCCCGCCACTCTTCGACGGTATCGGTGGTGGCAGCATGCGGCCCGACGCCGCTCCCACTCGGGCCCTCAGCCCGGCCCGGGAACTCCGGACTGGTTCGGGCTGGGGCGTCTTGAAGGGAATGAAGGCGCCAGTGGCCATGCCATCAGTGCCCGTTTCGCTGCCCAGCCTCTCGGTGCACAGCTCCAGGCTCTTCGCGGTCAGCGCCGATTTGGAGCGTTTGGTCAGCGGGTGGACGTAAACGACGTCGTTCTTGTGGTCATTGTTGTTTGGAGCTGTCAGGTTTTGCAGGAAACTGAATCCTCCCATTCGATTGGGGTCCGGAGTCTGGTTAACGCTTGCGCTCATTGTGTTGTTAATTTGTTTACAGATAGCATTTACATGAATTATATAATATATATATAAAGACTAATTAAATCTTTCATTTATTACAATATATATTGTTGCTCCAACAATATTTTGAATAAACATCAACCACTCTAGACCTCTCTACCCTTTTGGATAAACATCTCACCAATTAATGATTCTCATGTGGAGACATGTACGTTCAACTCTCAATACAACATCAACCACTCAATCTATGTCATGTGGCAATACTTTGTATTAGTTGCTACTAGTGTAATATTCTATGGCTAATAGTGTAATTAGGGCTTCCAAGCTCAAATATATAATATAATATAGAGATATAGAGATTTTTAGCTAGGGTTAATAGTAACTACTACTACCAAGCAGGGCCGTCCAATGATTTTTGGGGGCCCTGTGCGAAAATAGTTATTCTTTACTAAATTTTGACCGATAATAAACTTGTTAAATACTTAGTTAGTGAAAGTTCAAATACAATAATTTAGTTTTGTTAATATTGGCATATTAAATTTCAACAAAAAAAACTGGCATATTAAATTAGTAAAGAAACTAGTTATGACCCCGGGCCTTGCTTGGAAGCTTTTCAAATACAATTCAAAAGATATTAATTTACAAAGGATATCTATTACAAATTAAATACATAATTTATTTGAATCCGATAAGTATTGTGAAAGTTGTAACACTTTGAATCGGTTAATTGGTTAGTTTTAGTGACATGAATGATGTAATTCTAGATAATTGGTTTGTTCAATGATGGAAGTTTGAAAGGAACAAGTGTTATAGTAAGACATTCAGGTCATGCATTTACATGAATTATATAATATATATATATAAAGACTAATTAAATCTTTCATTTTATTACAATATATATTGTTGCTGCAACAATATTTTGATATTGTTGTAGCAAGACATTAAGGTCATGCATTTACAAGAATTACAAAACCAACCCCATTAAAATAAAACAGGCCACTACACATTTGCATGCATATATATATGGATCGAGTGTGAGAGATAACATCAACGTGTGAACCTAGTATAAGAATCGGTTATTAAAAATAGGGTATATGGTTTAGAAAAAACTAATTGACAAAACTGCTCTGAACTGCTTCAGGTTTAGAAGTATATATTGATTCAATTTGATTTGTGTTTATGCAAAAAAAAATCTGAAATAAACGGGGGCCCTGTTCCATGTTATGTTGGAAGGGATCCCTTGCCATCTGAACTAATTAGACTTTAATCTCACTAGTAGTAAGTGTTTTATATATACCCAAATTAAAAAATTTGGGGCCCCAAACAATTGGGGGCCCTGTTCTAGTGGGCTGCTTGCACAGTCCATTGGACGGGCCTGGTTAGCGGACAACACTTATCACTACACCTAAATTGATTAAACAAATTGCTTAAAACCGATTAAGTAAGGGGGATTAGAGGATTTAGAGGTGGACACGTGGCATGCTTTGTCGGCCACCGTGAGTCCATGACTACACGTGCCACGTGGCATGCTTTTTCGCTTCATTAAAACCATCATCCCACCTCTTTTATATCAGTCCGGATCCTATGGAACTATCTATGGAACCAATTATGTACCAACCAATTATAAAATGCCATGTGAATTTCTCTATTAAGTCCTTAAATTTAAAAATAAAACCATAAAAATCTTAATTACTCTTTATTGTAATTAAGAAAATCAATTAGGTTTTATTTTCTCTCTCCCTTCTCCGTCTCTACCGTACCACCATCTTTCCTCAATTCCATGGAGGTCTTCCTCTTGCTTGGCTCACATGCTTCATCCTTCACATGGAATTTCTAATATATAAATTCAAATTGATAGTGCTTTTATCCACCGATCGTGTCAGAGAAAGATTTGTGAAAATTAAGTTTACAATTGAACATTCTACACCTCTATATGCCCAAATCAGATGAAGAACCAAGCTCATCTGGAACCCTAACTTATTCTATGTTCAGAAAACACGATTTAACATTGACATTAGTATTTTGAATAAGCAAAATCAAAACTCTGATATACAGGAATTGGGTTCCAATCAAGTTGAAAGAGATTCCTGAGATAAGATTCAATTTGACATGGGACGACATGCCCCGAAAAGTGAAAGATTGAAAAAAGATTTGTTTTGATCGGAGTTAATTAAGAGACGTGGCATTGAGATTTCACAGTTATGGATAGAGTAAAGAACAACACTCTAGAGAAAAACAAGGTAGGAGTATTATCTATGTTCAATTTTAAAAATAATTATCTTCTTGTTTTTTATTAGAAAATTAGTTATTATAGAATACACATGGCTGTTTTTTATTGGAGGCACAAACTTTGTAACATGATAGGTTTCATATGATCCGGACAACTTATAAATTGTTGGGTTTTGGGAATCTCTTTTCTCTGCTCATGTGGGGACCACTTGCCTTTTCTTCTTATCTCTTGTGCCCCCTAATAATGTTTTTATTTAAGTTAATTACTACGGAGTATTACTATTCTGTCTCTTTTAATTAATCACTTTATCTGATCCACCTGACACAAATCCTCAAAATTTTGATATTAACTTTATTTTAATTTTTAAGAAATGGGGATAGATTTCTCCATTGTGGATGCTCTTATACAATCAGAAACTAATTGATTATCTTAATGCATTAATTGGTTTGTTATAAAAAAATGGGGTGAGCGAAGTCCCCTTTTTTGATGTCTCACATAATTAGAGACTAATTGATTATCTAAATACTCTTTTACAGTCAGCCTAAAGAAAACAAAACATGCGAGCAATCATGGCGGTTTACTAGCACAAAAATGGGGTGAGTAAGTAAGTGCCTGCAAACCGATCGAAAACGATGCTAATTCTAGTCTCTTGCTCCACTCAAGAAACGAGGCAAATGCGAGCAATCTTGGCGGTTTACTTGCACATAGACCTCTCTACCCTTTTGGATAAACATCTCACCAATTAATGATTCTCATGTAGACATGTACGGGAGTGCTGTAATATATATTGTTGCTGCAACAATATTTTGATAAATGGAACGGGAGTGCTGTAGCAAGACATTCAAGTCATGCATTTACAAGAATTACAAAACCAACCTCAATAAAATATGACGGCCACTACACATTTGCATGCATATATATGGATCGAGTGTGAGAGATAGCATCATCGTGTGAACCTAGTATAAGAATCGGTTATTAAAAAAGAATTCGACATAATGCAGCTACATTGTACACGTGTGTGGTTTATGTTTAAAATAACTATAAAAAAATCAAAATTCGCATGAAACTAAGGTTGGTCGACTATACGTTCCTTGTTCCTTAATCCCAAGTAAATCTTGTCCGATCACTTCACACAACTCTTCTCGGTCCCTTTCCTTCAAGACCACAAAAATTTATTTTTTATTCCTCCTTATCCTTTCTTCTAATCCAGTAATCCTTTTCGGTTAGTTATAATACATTGATTATGTATATAATCCGGTTTGCTGATCCAAATATACGTACGTCAATTAGGGTTTATACCTTTTATTTAGGACGAAGAAAAAAGCGGTTAAGCATCACAAATATTTATATTGTGTTTAATAAATAAAATAAATGTAGAGCTTAATCTACATTATGCAATTGCAATTGATGATCCGGACAAACCAATGCCCACCGGGTATCCACGTACGCTCTTGATTATTATAACTTTTTTTTTTGTTTTTTTGGTAATCATAAATCTATTTTTATTGAAAAAATGCTTAGTTGGAAGAATATGCCATTAGATGATGAGCCTCTTTTTCAAAGTGCAAATGCTTGTTCTCACTAAGTTAGGACTTAGAAACTAAAATCACATATTATAATAAGGAAAATTGGACGAAAATAATACCAAGTATCGACTTTCCAACAAAAATAATCCCATGTTTTAAAATCACCGTTAGCAATCCAAACTATTACAATATTAAACGAAAACGATTTTCCGGTGAGTTCTCCGGTAAACTTGATGACGGGGCAAACGGAATTATGACATGGCAAGTTAATATATTTTAATTTTTTTATAATGTCACCAAAATAAATAAATAAAGTGCCACATCAATTTATTCTTTTTTTAATAGAAAACATCATTTTATTCTTAGATTTAGCCTTTAACCTTTTATTAGAATCCAAAAGCATCCCTGTAAAATTAGAAAAATTCGAGCACGAAGAGGAATTTCTGGCGAAGGCTTGAAGAACGCCCTGGATTCCGGCGCCTCCCCAAACGGGTCGATGCTCTGGTATGGAACGAGAATCCGGGTCGGGTCTCGGAAATTGGGCTACGAGGAGCAAACTCCTCTCATGGTAGCCGCCCTCTTCGGCAGCACCAAGATCCTCCGCTACATCCTCGCCGCCGCCGCCGTCGATCCCAACCTCGCCGCCGCTCCAACGCCGTCTCCTCCCTCCACCTGGTAGTCTCCGACAACCCTCCAACCTCCCGACCGCCGTCGAAATCCTCCTCAACACCTCCGCAAACCCTAATCTCCCCGAAGAGCGAGCCCAGATTCGGCTGCGCGCGGCGGGATCCAGATGTCGGACATAAACACCGGGGTCTACTCCTCCAATGACTTCCGGATGTACAGCTTCAAGATCTAGTTTCTTCTTGTTGATTGTGGATGTTTGCTTTTGGATTTTGATTTCTTCAGATCTGATTTTTTTCTGGTTATTTCTTCTTCGTGTTGAATTTCTTCTTCGTGTTAATTTCTTCTCTAGTAAACTTCGTGTTGAATTTCAATTCAAGGTTTCTTTTGGATTTTAATTAATGATAAAATACTAAGTTTGCCTTGTTTTTTCTGGATTCTGCAAGTTTGCTTTTTTTAGTGACATTGAAAAAAAAGTAAAATATATAAATTTTCCATGTCATAATTCCGTCAGCCACGTCACCAAGTTTACCGGAGAACTCACCGGAAAATCCTTTTCATATAATATTGTAATAGTTTGGATCGCTAACGGTAATTTTAAAACTTGGGATTATTTTTGTTTGAAAGTCGATACTTGGTATTATTTTCGTCCAATTTTCCTTATAATAAAAGAAATTAAGCTTTTAACATACAATCCATGCATTTTTTTTTCTTAAATTGAAACAATCCATGCATATTATACGTACATTTGCCCACTCTTTTCATAAAAGATATTCTCTTAAACATTCTAGGATGGTATTGTTCATCTATTTGCAGGAATCATTGCACGCAACAGAATTTACGAGATGATAAAAATGATGGATGTGTGTGATAGCGAAGAACATCTTCACAAGTGAAGACGATATTAATTAGAAGCCCTACAGGAGTCCTTTTGGGGTCTATTGGGCATGTTGGGCCTGTTTAAAGACAGGTCCAATAGAAACAAAAAAAGAGACCCAAAACAAGAGGCCCAAACTCGGCCTGGATATTAGAAGCCCTACACAACCAAACTTTAAAAAAAGTTGTATTATTTTTAGTATGTTGTCATGTTTAAAGGGCTAAAATATCGGATAATAAGAAATTACTAAATCTCCTAAATATCTAACACTATTCCCAAATATGAAATTGAATAATATATAATTTTCATCTAATTATTCTTGAAATTTTGTTGTTAGTCTTTGTCCACATAATTTTTCTTGTCAATGTTCATCCAATTTTGTTTGTAAGCCATCACATCATATTTCTTGTCAATGTTCATCCAATTTTAGTATGTATCATATGTAATGTAATCGTGCATGATGACTTCAATAAAAAAATAAATAAAGGAAATGAATTACCGGTGCAAGTTTGAGCAACTTTTTGCTTCAAAGTATTGTGCAATTTTCTTTTATTCTTGAATCAGAATTTGGAGGGTGAAAAATGACAATTAAATTGAAGCTTCCAAAAACCATTTTTATAGTTGTCTCCCACATCTTAAATATGCCCACAACCCTTATCACTTCATCAATCAAACTTGAATTTTTTACAACATTTTTGTTTACCCTCACGGGTATTTTTTTTTTTACCCTTCTCATAAAATTTGGAGAAGATTAGTTCTATAGTAAGATACCGGAGTTGAAAGATCATGTGTTTTAAGACAGCTAGTAGCTGAGAGTGTAAATCATCAAAAACAGATGATTTCTTGGACTCCAAATGGCATCTAGTCATTAGTTTTGTTGGTAACAATGTCTAGGTGGATTTTGCTGCAAACTGGATCTTTGTCGTTGCCATTACTTCATTGGTCCTTTGCTCTTGTTTGCATCTCTCTGTTCTTTTCAACATCAGAAACTTACAAGGACAAATATTGATTCAAATTTAGGATTGAAATTGACATATGTGGTCCAAAATCATATATTAATGCAATATTCAAGCTGCATTTTCAAATGGGTAGTTGGAAGGTGTAAAAAAGAAGAAGCCAAATTGGATAAAGATCACCGTTTGCAGGATTTTGCAGCACAAAATAAGGCATTGTGCTGAGATCACAGTCCACAGCTAGTAGCCACATATTCTAATGAATTAATAAGAAAAATAATTAAAAACCCAACCACCATCTTTTCATATTTGTATTTTGTGGGCCATACTTTCACTTATCTAATTTCTCTGCCCAACTTTCTCAAACCCACAACCCTATATTACTTGAAACTACATTTTTCTAGCCATCTATGAACAATTGAATTAATTCAGTTCAGAACAGAGGCCTCAAAAAAGAGAGAAGAAGAAGAAGAATTTAGGGTTTGATTACATGGGCAAGTTCAAGAAATCTCAAATTCTGATTCTTTTCCTCATAGTTGCTCTTCTTTCTCTTACTCCATTTCTTTCCACTTCAATAAGATCAACCCATCTCTATATTGTCATCAACATCCTCATTCTCACCGTCGGAGTCGAAGCCGGCCTTCTTTCGGCCTTTTCCAAGGCCCCTGATGAAGAAAAGAAGCCAATGATCACCAATGTAAGTTCCACCACTAAGATTGTCACACCATTGGTGAAAGAAGAGCCAATTTTGGAGAAGAAGAAGCTTAGTACAGAGGTAGCTGAGGATCCTGTGAAGGTGGAGATTTGTTGCTCTAGAGGCTCTAGCATCTTTTTCATCAGTAGTGAAGAAGATGAAGTGTTGAAAGATGAGAAGGAAGGAGTTGGAGAATTTGGAGATGAACTAGCTGAGCAAGAGCTTTCTACAAAGGCAGACACTTTCATTAGTAACTTTTATAAGCAGCTCAAGATGCAGAGAGAAGAGATTTAGTAGAAAATTATTACATTATGGAGTAATTTTTTGTGTTTTTATTGTAGTGCAACAAGCCAACAATGGGCCTACACCTTCAATAAGTTATTATGGTGGTAATTAGGCTGTTTCTGAATCTGAATAGAAGGGTTTTTAAGAACTGTTTTTTTTTTTTAATGGGCAAGTCTTTTTTAAAGCTAGATTTAAGGTTCGTACATAAATTGGTGTATTAGCTTGGGTATCTTCTTAATATGTACAGTGTAAGAAGATTATCTATTATACATCTTTAAACCTTGCAACATAACAAAGAATTTTTATAACAAAACAGGGCAATTTGCTGAAATTGATATTGAGCTTCACATGGTTGCACTAGATTTCAGCTCTGCCGAGCTTTGAACACAAACCATTATCAGTTTCATTCCAGCAAATGTTTTCCTCAATAACACCAGGTAATATTAATTACAAATAAGCAACATTCATATGACAAGTTTGAACTCAACGTACTGACCTATAATGTATGCATTGCCAAGATCAGGTTTGAAGTTGCTGGTATTTGCCTCTAGCAAAGATAGGCACCTCATATATCAGCACAACCTAATGAAATTTAACATCATAAAACAAAATTAGTCACAAACTGACATTTCCTCCCATTCTTTGGGTAACAAATCGTTTCGCCTTTGAACGTGTCCATTGTCTAGCAGGCTGTATATCATGCAGGAAGCCGCAGAGTTTTCTGCGTCCTTCACTCTTGTTCGTTCGTCCCCGCGCATCAATAGCACAGCCTCTTCGACTTCCACTTCCACACAACATATATACCTCCTACCATGAGATGGCCCTTCTTTCTCCACTCTGCAATCAGACACAAGTACAACAAATTTGTTCTTACAATAGGAAACAGATTCAGCACCATCAAGACATATAGAATGGTATAGCAAGAATATTACCTGTAAATTGGTTTAGGCCACTTCTTTAAGCCACAGATCTGGAACAACTTAACTTTCGCAGAAACTATCTCATTATTTTCAGCGACGTCGAATCCAATAGTAGTCACTTCATCAACCTCCATTTTCATCTCCGCTAGAATCTTCAGAGCCTCTCTTGCAGCATTAAGCTTTGCTGAATCCTTTTGAGCAGAAGAAACAGAGGCTACAAGCTCATCATCAACATACACACTGGCAAAATTCACTGATTTCTCCTTCCATTGCTTTATACGAAGCTGTTTCTTTTCCTTCTGACATAGCTTGCATAGCTTTGTCACAGGTTGTGGCTGTTCTTGCAAGAACTCCCATGTAACAAGAGGTTCCAAAACACCCCTAAAAACCTACAGAACTTGACCAGTCATAATCAAACTCACTACTTACAAAATAGGACTGAGCATCAGTTCAAAACCGAAATGAACCGATAAAAACCGAGCCAAATTGAAAACAACGGTTCGGTTTTTTCAATAAACATAAGGTTTTTCTTTGGAAAAATTGAACCGAAACCGAAATCCTGAACTTTCTTGAACCGAAAACCAAACCGAACTCCGTCGGTTTCGGTTTCGATTCGGCTATTTTTTTTGGTTTCGGTCCAAACATGCTCATCCCTACAGAAAAAACCGACTGTTTGAGATTTGAACGAGAAAGGAAACTAACCAGCCAAAAGGCATTGAGATCAAAACCACAATCAATGAACACAGCAGCAGCAATCGACTCAACAATGTCAGCCAAGACCTTGGGAGCCTTGACCGCTCCTCCAAACAGCTCAGCACTCTCCTCTTCCATAACAGCGAGTACAAATTCGTTGACCTAAACAGTTACCAAAACCCTAGAATCACATCCAATTCCCAATTTTCATTCACACAGCCAAACAACAGAGGCTAAGAAGACTTACCGAATCCTCGAGACCGGTGAAATTGTGGCTGATGAACCGGTAGAACTGGTGACGAACGGCGACACGAGCGAGCCGTTCATTGCTGACGTTGGCGGATCGGAGATCGGTGAGTTCGCCTTCGGCGAGAGCCGGATACGTTACGTAAAGGAAAGTGGAGACGGCGGTGCCGATGGCGGTGTCGCCGAGGAACTCAAGGCGGCCGAAGGTGGACGATCCGGTGAGAGAGGAGTGAGCGAGAGCGTCTTCGAGAAGCTTCTTGTTGAGGAACTTGTAGTTCAAGATGCCTTCCACGGCCAGAACGCTTGATTCCGTGTCGTTTTGGTTGGTTTTGCTGACTTCCATTGCGTTTTGATCAACGGCGGAAGCAGATTTGTGCAGTGTACTTCAAGATTGCAAGTTTTGCAATTGCAACCGTGTGCTGAAAGCACATTCAAGAATGCAGAACTGACAGGCTGGGACTGGAGTTCAGCCTGCTATGGAAGATTTTGCCACTTTGATCTTTTTCATTGATGACGTCTTTTTTTACCGTTTTTTTTTCGATTTTTTGGCCACTTAAGATTTTATTGTTTGGTCTTAATTCATTTTTTTTGTTCCTACTACGTATATTATTGTTCTTATCAGTTATCCCCTATACAGGGCTTGTTCTTTTTTTGGAGAAAATATGGGTTTGGGTAAGAAAATTTTATTGGAAAATGCAAAAATTAGAGATAAAATTCGTATTCAGGAAAGGTTAAAAAAAAAAAATTTGGGTGAAAGCCAATACTATATTTTGACGTGGTGTTTTCGAATTCCATAATTAACCTTTGGATGCCAAGATCCAATGTGTTCATATTGGGATTTCAAGATCAGATAGTAAAGGCAACGAGCCAGTATTTTCTTACACAGAATTACAAAGTGCAATTTACAGTGCTTAGTTTTACATTATCATACCATTATGTGATCGGTGTAGGATCAGCAATAAGGAGAACTAAGGCTTCTTTGCATAATCCCTTGGACCAAATATAGTAGAACCAATCCTCACATTGGTGCTTCCCAATTCAATCTGTAAGCAAGCCAAAACAAGTTTCAGCACAAAAGCTCTTTCCACATTTATCATAATGTGTCAATCATCTAATAAGATAAACAGGGGAAGGTAAACTCTTACTGCTTGCTCAAAGTCGCCTGACATTCCCATCGATAGTTCGCATTCGGGCTCCGGAATTCCAAGCGCCTTGCAGACAGCGATTCGGCAGTCTAATAGAGTCTGTCCCATTTACATATAAAACAACATGTAGTGATTCTCAGGATAGTTTCTCATACTACCTCAGTTCAGATCATACTCTAAAATAAAAAATGACAATCTCTAGTTTAGTGAAACGAGTTAGTACTAAAAGAAATGACCTTGAAGTTCTGAGGTGTCGATGTATAGTCTGGCATCCCTATTGTCATTAACCCAGAAAACTCGAGATTTGGACATTTGGCCTTAATGTGCTCTGCTAGCTCAACACAAGCTGGAGGTTCAACTCCAGATTTTGCTGCAATAAACCGAAAAGACCACTTTAGAATTATCCATAAGCAGAAGTTCTGGATGTTTTGTGGGTAGATTAGCTTGTGTCTTGTCGGGTTCTCGTTTTCTCTCACTGCTTCAAAGTACTAGTATCTACACAATGTTTCAGCAGTTTTCGTACTCTCTAGAGTTCACGAAGTGTAAGGAGTGAGATGAACCAGATTGTGTAGGTCGTGAACTGCTGGTATTTAGTCAATTTTACCCCTAACCCCTCCAGAACTTGGAAAAGTAAACTTGAGAAGAAAAAACAGCCCTAGTGTTTTGTAGCATCTTCAGAATTAGAAGACTCAAAGTTATACTCACATGTTTCTCCACTGGTGTTGACCTGCACTAGAACCTTTAACGGCTTTCTCCCTAAGTTCGAAACTGCACGATCAAGGTGATTTGCAAGCTGAAAACGGTGGAAGATTAGTTCAAGTTAAGTACACAGAAAGGTGAAGTGGATTATGTAACTGAAACCAGTGTAGATCAGTTATGAGTTATTCTATAAAAGTTGCCAACAGAGAACAGCAGAATCGAATTAGGCAAAGGAAACTTCAATACATGTTTTTTTTCCTAGAAAATCATCACAAATAGTTAGAGTAAAATTGGTGAACAGCTTTTACCTTCGCATTATCTACACCCTCAACCATGGCAAGATTCGGTGCCGAAGCTGCAAGTTGAAGCAAACAGCTGAACATTCATTCAAGGAACCATAACATGTTTTATGGTTTTCTTTTCTTCAAGTGTGTGCTATAATGTTAACAATAACTTTAGTTCAGCAATGCAACACTAAAGCTACACAAGGAATGTGGTCTGTAAGGCAGATTCTCTATTCCCCAATTAACCCTAGGTTCAAATTACACAGCATTCAGCAGCAAAGCAAACACGGTCAATTTGATCTTGCAAGAATAGCAGAATTGATAACAACCACACAAATTTCAGTTCATACCTAAAAGCGATTTGACCTTGTTGCTCTGTAAGTGCCCGATGAAATGCCACTCAATATCCTCCGGAAGCTGCAATCAAATTCCAAACGAGAAAATCAAATTTCAAACAGTTCAAAATAAACAATAATAACCAGATTTACTGCTGAAATTGACCTGAGGAGCTTTATCGACGAACTCCTGAACGTAATTCTCGCCGAAACAACGGTGGCCGGCGTCGTAGATCTGGCGGATGAGAGAAACCGGTTTGGTTTTGGAAACCGCCACCACCCTAACACCGCCGGAGTTCCGACCGGATCGCTCCGCCGCCTGCCGTACACGGTGCACCACCGAGCGGAAGGCCGTCACCGCCAATCCCTCCGCCGCCGATGTCGCCGGAGTCGCCATCTGCCCGTTGTTGCTCTGGAGAGGAAGCTTGCCAAGTGTTTCTTTATTTCGTGGCTCTTGAGCCCGGACCCGGTTTGTGGCTGTTAATGCCAGCGTGATTATTACGTCATGAATGTTTTTGTGGTTCTAAAAAGGAAAATCTTATTATAATTAACTAGTTTATTTTACTGAGGGATTGGGGTGGGGAGGGTGGTTTGGGAGTGATTTTGGATGAGTTAGGATAAGGGAAAAATTAATTAGGTGTGTAGGCGAAATTCAAAAAAACGGTTTTATTAAAACTTTAGTCGTCCCCCCACTCTCTCCCCGCTTCTTCCCTCTCTTCCCGAAATTCTCGAGCTGTGCCATCGCCATCTTCTCCCCTCCCCCCCTCCTGCTTCGAATCTGTGCTGCTGCGCTTGCTCTGCAACCGTATTGAAGTCTGCATTACCGATTCCGGCTTAATTTGGTAAGTATTTTCGACTTCGTCAGAGTGCTAGGGTTGGAACAGTGTGTCAATGGCGGTTTTTGAATATTCCACTGCAAAAATCATGCCTTTATGTGCCTGTGAGGTCTAGGTTTAATGGCGGTTTTGCCATTGTTCGGAATTCTGCGCATTTTGGAATATTGTCATCAGTTTGTGGTAGGTTAGGGCTGATGACGAGTCGCCGTTATTGCAGGATGGGTTCATGAGTTGGGTGGGGATGATGATAAGTTAGTTGGTGTGTAATGGTTGGATGTGATGAAAAGTGGGGTTACACCCTGTCTCGTGTGTGTGTGGTCATGGTAGTAGGAAAGTGATGACAAGTTTTATGGATGACAGGATTCGTTTTTTGTTATGTAGCTAGTATGTAGTAGATATCAGTGTGGTCGAGGTGATGACAAGTTCACGTTGTTTTAGGATGTCTAATGTGATGACAAATGGGGTTGTGCCCCTCATGGGTTAGGTTAATATGGAACTGATGACAAGTTTTTTTGGATGACAGGTTTATAGGATGTCTGGATCTCAGCTCATGCTCCCTGCTGCAGAGGTTTCTTGCAGCTCTCAATTTCGCCCTTCACTTGAGGTATAGTATGTGTGACTAATAACTGATGACAACTTATTTATTGATGACATGGTGTGACTAATAACTGATGACAACTTATTTATTGTTGTGAATAAAATGAATTTCATGTAGGACTTGAGGTATTATTTCCGCACCCAAACTCGATTTAAGGGGAGGTACAATATATATTCCAGAATGGATATAGTGTCAACAATAAAGAAGCATGTTACTGATGAGGAGTGGCAGAGCCTTTGTGATGGATGCTTTGGCTCAGCTTTCCAGATTGGTGAGGGCCTTAAATTCATGGGTGTATTGGTCAATATGGTGATGATGCATGAAGTCAAGACTCGCAAGCAATTGGAGTTGTGGTTCAAAGTGGCTGGGAATGTTGTGAGGTTTTCCATTCATGAGTTTGCAGCAGTCACATGCTTGAATTGCTCTCAAGATATGCCAGATGTCGCAAAGGTTGAGATGCTGAAAGTTTTAGGAGTGAAGAAATGCACAGTTTCTGACCTTGAGGTGATGTTCTCAAAGGAGAAGAATTCAAGGCAGAGGTTGATGATGGCTCACCTGTTGGTTTTAGAGGGTATTTTGTTGCCCCACAGGAGTGAAGCTTCCATTAGAACTTCATCTGTCGCCCTTGCATCTGATATGGAGAAGTTTAGTAAGTATCCATGGGGTAGGAAGGTATATCTGGCTACTGTTGATGGGCTGGCCAAAGTGTCTCAACACAAATATAGTGGCAAGGGGAGGCCTGGATTCAACTTGTTGGGGTGCCCCATGGCTTTTCAGGTATTTGATGCCAATCTCTCTACATAATGACAAGTATATCTTTTCATCTGATGACAGTATCTCAGTATTAACATTTTTGAATGTTGTTCTTGCAGATATGGATAATTGAGACATTCCCCCATCTACAAGCAGTATGTAATGTGGGTTTCAGAGTTGAAGGACGCTCAAGTCCTATATGGTATTCTAAGGAACTACAGGCCCCTTTGATGTACAACAAAGTAGAAGACGTCTTGTTAACTGTTGCGAAGGTAAGTGGGATCATTTTTTAAGCATTGATGATAATTGATGACAAGTGCCATTTTTGGTGTGAATGTGATGACAAGTGTCATATGGGATCGTGTGTTGTTGTGTGCAGGTTCCTGTTTTTAGGTATGATGTTGTAGATCTGGGTGGATTTGGATTCCCAGAGGAGAAACCTGATCCTGTCATCGATCCCTTTGTCCAGTGGAGGATGGCTAATGTAGTGATCCCTCCACAAGCTATACAAGGTGCACTCAACAATGTGGGAGCTGATCAAGTTGAGGGTGCTAAGGCAATGAGGCTGAGGATGAAGTTTGTTGTCTACAAACTTACAGCATCCAATACCTCACACAGTGGTTCTTCAGAAGAAACACTTGATGACAAGCAGGTTCAGAAGAAGCACAAGCCATCCAACAAAGGGAAGTCTGCTGCAAAGAAGAGGCCAGTAGAGGAGCCTGGTGAGGAGGTGCATACAAGGAAGAAGAGGCCAGTAGAGGAGCCTGATGAGGAGGTGCATACACGGAAGAAGAAGCCTGCTCCCAAAGGCAAAAGTGTAGTGAAAGAGCCCAGCAAGATTGAGATCAAACGGGGTGAAGTGGAAGGGAAGGCTGAGGCTGCTGCTGATGATGATGATGACGACTTTGTGAGTTTGGCAGATATGGGCAAGAAGCTGAAAATTCAAGGGAAGAAGTTTGGTGTACCTCCTCCAAAGCCAAGAGTGAAAGTTGCTGCAAAGGGCACTGCTGAAATGAAAAGCGATGACAAGATTGTAGCAGATGATGATGAAAGAGTAGATAGCAGGGTAGATGACAAGTTGAATCCCCAGGATGCTGGAAGTGGTCCAAGTGAGGTGAAGGGGGATGACAAGGTGGATGCAGCAGCTGGTTTTGGGAAAGACAAATCAGATAAGGAAGGTGATGACAGGATGGATGTTGAAGATGATGTGGTGGTACTGGAAGGTGTGTTGCCCCCCCAAAAAGAGAGGAGAAGGAAGGGTGATGACAAGTCCAAAGGTGGTAAGAATGTGGAGCTGCCTGAATGGGCCAATAACATCACAGATGATATAAGAATTCAGGGCCGTATGATCAAATCAATGAAGTGGAATGTTGGTGATCTGGAAAACCAGGTGTTGAGGTGCTGTGAGAGGCAGAATGCCATTGAACTCAACAACCAGCAAATGTCTCAGAAGCAGGATGAGATCCTGTTGAAGTTGGATGCCGTGATCTGTCATCTTGGCATACAAGCACCAACACAAACCAACACCCAGAAGATCATGAAACAGAGAGAGGAAGCTGACTTTGAGTTGAAGGACATAATTGCTGACATTCAACTAGACTGCTCTAGGCCTGACGAGCATGAGCACCTATTTGGAGGAGCTTGTTGTGGAGCTCAACACATTGATGATGGCCCAGTTGATGACAACACTCAAGTGGAGGTTGATGCAAGTGCTGATGACCAGTCCAAGGCTGAGCATGCTGGTGCAAGGGGTGAGGACAAGCATGAGGATGTTCAAGGGGATGCAGACTGTGACAGCAAGTCCAATGCTGGTGTAGTGGGTGATGACAAGATTGAGGTTGAGCAGGTCCATGCAAAAATTGATGACAAGTATCCCAACCCTGAACTACAGGCTTCTACAGCTCACTTGGGTGATGATGCTGATCCTTCTGCTGCATCTGTGGGTAGAGCAAATGTTGATGAGGAGCCCAGGGATATTCCTGTGGTTGATGCAACAGTTGCTCTGGACAGGCAGGACTCTGGGGGAAGTGACTCTGGTGAAAGTGAGTCAGATGATGTGGTGCAGCCAAATCAAGCTAGTGTAGCTCTTAGGAGGTCAACTAGGCACACAAAGCCTAGTGACCTCATAACCTCCCCATTCACAGCTGAGAAGAAGAAACTTCCAAGGAGGCCAAAGAATTGCTTCCACACAAATGCTGAGAGAACACCCTTCTATGAGTGGTACAATGATGAAAAGTATGTCCCCTATCTTTGTGTCATCTGTTTTGTAGTTGTCATCTAATTTTATATGCATAGAAGCTTGTGCAATGATTCTGTTATCTTTTAACCATGCAGGTCTGTATACTGGGTTGGATGTGAAGTACCACGATTGAGGAAGGAATTCTTCAAGCTAATAATTACCAGAGGAAACTGGTTGGATGATAATGTAAGGCATCTATGACCTGAATGTATTTGAGTTTATTTCTGATGACAAGTACGATGTGATGACATGTTTCCTGTGTGGTGGTTTTGGTGCAGCACATTGATGAGATCCTATTCCACTTCAGGAAGAAGCTGCATACTGATCAAGAGCGCTACAAAGAAGTTGCTATATTTGACAATCTTTGGTCTGGAAGATTTAATGAGGCCCAATTGGAGTCTCTGTATTCTGGGAGGCTTCTTTTTCAGGACAATTGGACAGATTATCTCGATGGGTTGGCGCCTGGGCATTTTGGGAAGGAATGTTATGATGTCAAGAGGTTCTATGCAGCGTTCAACATCCCTTAGAGGCACTGGTTTGCGCTGGAGATTGACATTACTCAGAAACAAATAAATGTCCATGATTGTCGGTTGGATTTGTATAGTGATTCTGAAATTGAACAGTTTCTGGGGGCTATGGCTACCATGCTGCCAATGTTTTTCCACTCATGTGATAGGATGGCTAAGCTGGTAGAAGACATTGGTGAGCCATTCAAGATCCATCGAGTCCGAGATGCGCCACAAGACCCTGTTAGGTAATGTGTTAATTAATTAATTGATGACATGTTCAGTTGTGGTTTCATGGTGGAGGACTAACCGCTTGCATATTGTTTTAAAATGTGTAGTGGTAACTGTGGGCTAATGACTGTCAAGACCATAGAGTCTCTGGCGTTTGGTACCTCATTCAAGGTCAATGAAGACAACATCAATGCATACAGGGAGAAGATTGCAATTGAGGTGTGGAGCCGTGAATGGGTATTTGATGAGGAGTAGGATGTGATGACATGTATGCAGACTCAGTTAGTTTTGATGACATGTATCTGCGACTTCATTTGTTGATGACATGTATTTGATTAGTAGGTTCTGGTGTACAAGATGCAAAGTATTTGAGTTGAATATGTATTTGAGTTGGATGATTATGTACATGGTTGAGGAATATGTAGGAAGCATTATACATCAGATGCATGCTGATGTGATGACAAGGTGAAGGTGTTATGTGGTAGGGTTTTATGATGTGGTCTTTCAATGCAGTCATTTCTTGCCATCATGTTCTAATATTACATATAAAAGTTTGAAACCACAAAAACATAGATATTACACAAGATGACAACAACCAAACCATATAGATAGTACCCAATCTCGAACTACATAAAACAACAAAACATGCGATGACAAGTTCAATGAAACATTCGATGATAGTTCAATGAAACATTCGATGACAAGTTCAGCGTGCTATATTGTTTGGTAGGGTGTCTGGAGGCCAGTCTTCAGCCAATCTCCCGGGGGGATGATGTAAAGCAATAATGTCGCATTCATCATAAAGGCCAAGCTGCATGCATGACAACAAAACTTTGTGAGGAAATATGCGTATTCTCTTGAATATGATGACAGGTTACACCTGAGGCCTTGCTCACCTGTTCACAGGTGAGAGTTCTGTCTGGGTCGCGCACACGTTGATTGTTGAAGTAAAACGCAACCCAGCCCCCCGGCGTGCTACTGTGCTCACAGTAGAAATTATAGACGTTGACCACCCTCACGTTCGGAGTCACCGTGATCAATGTTGGTGTGAATGTATGCTAGATGGAAAATAAACAGATGACAAGAAAAAATGTATAAGCATTTGTACAATTATACAAAAGGAAACATGTGGATGTAAGAGTTCGGTGCTCACCCCATTGATGATGGTAACTCTCCACCTTTCTCGCGGCGCATACACTCTTCTTCTTGTTGTTACAGGCCTTCGTTGCCCATTCATTGTGCAAGTTGATGACAACGTTGGCTTATTTTGAACTTCAAAGGAATGGATGACAAGTTATATGAAGAGGTTTCATGCGTCCAGGGCGCATTAAATGAAATCGATGACAAGAGGACAACAGATGACAAGACAAGGTGTCGTCGAAATATCAAAGCATGCACACGCCAAATCATTCACACTTTTCAAAGGATCACAATTGGTCTTTGGAACGCACACTAAACTAGATGACAGGACCAACGGATGACAACACAATAACATAGTTCATTTCTTGATACATATTACACTGCGGTGGGAAATAGATGACAACTTCCACCCCAACAACTGG